>JAIFGZ020000401.1:0-600000 GCA_019925245.2 Oryza australiensis | reverse complement strand
CTCTTCCCTGAAAATCATAACCAAGGTCTTATCCGACAGGCTTCAAGGAGTAATAAAATCAGTAATTCATCAGAATCAGTATGGCTTTATCCGTTCAAGGACAATTCAGGACTGCCTAGCATGGGCTTTGAATACATTCATCAATGTCATCGTTCCAAAAAAAGAAATAATCATCCTCAAACTAGACTTTGAGAAGGCTTTTGATACCATTGAGCATTCAGCTATTCTCTCTATGATGCAAAGTCTTGGATTCCCAAACAGATGGCTGCAATGGGTCCAAGAGATTCTCTCATCGGGACTTCTTCGATCCTTCTCAATGGAGTCCCCGACAAAACTTTCCGCTGCAAGCGAGGTGTCAGACAAGGTGATCCCCTTCTCTTTGTTCTGGCAGCTGATCTCATCCAGATCTTAATCAACAAAGCTAGACAGGAAGGTCTCCTCCATTTGCCGATCACACAGCCATCGGAGGACTTCCCAGTAGTCCAATATGCTGATGACACTATTATCATCATGCAAGCTGACGCTAGACAGCTCTTCCTTCTCAAAAATCTATTGTATGCCATTCAAACAGCGACGAGCATCAAAGTGAACTACAATAAAACAAGTTTGTACCCCATCAACCTAAACAATGAGAAGCTAAACCACCTTGCTAACACCTTTGGCTGTGAGGTGGGCTCTTTGCCTTTTACTTACTTGGGATTACCCCTGGGAACAACTAAGCAAAATTTGAAGATTGGGTACCTATACTGGACAGAGTGCAAAGAAATCTATCCTCATGTGAATCTTGGCTCACCTATACAGGACGGCTGGAGATGATTAATTCAGCAATTACCCCAGCAACAACATATGCTATGTGCACCCTCAAAATCCCGAAAGGTATCATTGAGGCCATTGATAGAGCAAGAAAACAATGCCTCTGGAGGGGAAACAACATGGAAAAAAGGGGGTAATCTTGTAGCCTAGAACATAGTCGCGAGACCGAAGGAGAAGGGTGGCCTAGGGGTTCTCAACCTTCGCCTGCAAAACGATGCCCTGCTAATCAAACAACTCGCAAAATTCTACAACCACCAAGACATCCCCTAGGTAAATCTCATCTGGTTCCGATACTATCAAACAAAGGTCCCACATCATTGTAGAGAAATGGGTTCATTCTGGTGGAAAGATATCCTTCGCCTAAATAATCTCTTCAGGACGGTGGTAAGCTTTTGGATGGACAACCGGAACAATCTGAATATTCCTGTGAATTTCTCTTGCCTTGCATCTTTCGCGAAGAAAAGAAATGTGTCAGTGGCTGAAATCATGGAAGCTGAAGATCTTGACTCAATACTTCACCTGCCGCTATCTGAACAAGCTTACCATGAACTACAGCTCCTTCAACCCCTCCTACAAGACCTCCCCTATGATGTGAACTCCCCAGACAATTGGACGATAATTTGGGGAAAAAATTACACTTCAAGAGGTTTTACAGCCATATCTTCAATTCCTTAGACAACCATCAGAGTTTTCAGATTATCTAGAAATCAAAATGTCTACCAAGAATAAAATTCTTCGCATGGCTCCTTCTGCTAGACAGGTTAAACACGAAGACAATGCTGCAAAGAAGACATATCAACATTCAAGAAGATAACCTCTGTATTATGTGCGATATGAGAGAGGAAGAAAATGCAGACCACCTCTTCTTCTCATGCCCGTTTGCAACCCAATGCTGGTCCAGCATACATCAGCAGTGGGACACCTCCATTTGCATCAAGGACAGAATGGTTCAGGCAATCTCCTCATCATCGTTGCCATGCGCTGCAGAAACAATTCTCATGGCAGCCTGGGAAATTTGGAAGATCAGGAACGACAAGGTCTTTCAAAGATCATCCCCAAGCATTCAACTATGGAAGATGAATTTCAAACACCAATGTTCTCTTCAGGTGATCAAACTTCGAATGCAAGATAAGGCCTCCTTTTGTGCTTGGCTTGATGCCTATAGTTAAGTTGCTCTCTCTAGGGACCTAGGGGCCTAGGGGCCTAGCGGCCTTGCGGCCTAGTGGCCTAGGGACCCAGCGACCTTGCGACCTAGCAGGTTTAGTAACCTTGAGGTCAAGCTACCTAGCTGTCTAGCTTCTTTCTGGGTAGCCGCTTCGTTGGTCTCTTGCTCTGCTGTTTCGCCGCTTAGCCGCTTAGCCGCTTTGACCAGCGGTTAGTTTCTGGGCATCTTGGCCCGGTGATCCAAAGGTTGTACTCTAAAACTCTCTCCCCGTTTTTTTCTATAAAATTTGCTAATAACTGTGGGGACCTTCCCCCCAGTTTTTAACGATAAAAAACTATTACGGCCGACTCAGTGCCCAAGGAATTCAGCAATAGCCGATATCGTCTTACGACGGATCCCGTCTATCTCTTCAATGGCCTTCGCATTGGTTGCGTCGTTCCCCGGGATCGGCTTCGTCGCCTTGGTCATGTTGAAAAAATTTGACACGGCCGCCTTAATCTTCGCTCGCTGGTCCTCCATCTCCTTCGGCAGGCCGGCAATGTGTTGTTCCTTGGCTATGATATCGGCTTCAATCTTGGCAAGTTCGGCTATTAGATCCTCCCGACGCTTGCGAAGCCGATCAAGTTCGGCTCGGTCTTCAAAGCATCGAACTTAGCTTTCTCGGCAGTAATTTCTTGTTGACTGGCTTTGATGGTGGCCTCCAACGCTTGGTTTTTGCGGCGATCGGCTATTCTTTGTTTAGCTCGTTCGAGTTTGTGCCAATACGTCTCCATAAATGTGGCCGGTGCAATAATATCAGCCAGTTGGTCCGGCAACCGATCTTGGATGTCCTTAAACCAACTACGGATGGAACCGCAGTCGGTGACCAGGAAATCGAGGGAGCACTCTAGTCGTTTGGCTATGTCTGACAAAGTTGCCCGTAGCTCCTCGTCCGATACCACCATGGCCTTATCGGCGCCTTCGTCAGGATCAAGAAATTCGGAGAGGTCAAAATCCAGGAGATCGGCTACAGACTGTAGAAATGGTTAGGAGAGCCGACAAAGTTGAAAAGCCAATTTACAAAACTGAACATGACTTACTCGGATAGTTGGGACTGAGGTTGCCACGTCCCCGGCATCATCATCGCCTGTAGCTGTTGGAGTGTGCTCGCTTGACATTTAGGGGACAGGTGTCGAAACTCGTGGGGCTGAGAAAGAGTTAGTTTAAGAATTGGCTGATTAAACAAGAAAACTACAATAGCTAAATACTTACTGGAGAAGGGGCCCTTCTCGGCCTAGTGACCACTTTCTTCCTCTCCTGATGCAACAAGGATTGAGCGGAGAGAATGGCTTACTGGTGTCAAACGAGCAGCCCGTCTTGGAGGACTTGGATTTTTTTGAGCCGATTGCTCACCAGTCGAGGGTGTCTGAGCATATTTCTCCAACGAGCTGGTGTCGGCTTCGGCTTCGTGAACGATCTTGTCCATCTCTCTGGATCCGACTTCATCTTGCGGGAAGGCATCCAAATCTGGATCGATTGGGGAGAGGTCATCGGCTGGAGCTTGTTTGGGTTTCTTTGAGACCTTCTTCTTTTGTTCGGCATCAGGGGTAGTATCATGTTAACACTGAAATTTGGTAATCAAATCCCTAAGTTTGCAAAAGCGAAGCAGAGTCGGATCAGTTGGAGACAGGGGTCGCATCGGCTAAAGGAGTGATCGGCTGCGAGGCCAATCGGCTAAGGACAGATCGAACAGGGGCAGCCGATAGCCGATTCCAGGTCCGGAGGAGGTAAAACCATTTGTAATACAGAAGTTTGAGGATAAATATAAGATTCGGTTGCTAGTTGCGCGTTAAATGATATTGCCACTTATGGATAGAGTACTGTAATGGCAATTGTACCTGTAATCTAGGGGTTTGTTTAAGCTGTTAGTTGTAACACGGCATGGGCCCTGTTAGGGATAATGTTGTGTTTTAAAAGGTAGTTTAGATAGAGTCCAGGGTTTGTATAGATAATTGTATCTTGGGTATAAATAGGACCCGAGACCCCCTGTAAAAGAGATATTCACATCAATCAAACCACCGGCGCATCGCGAACTTTTTCTTCAGACGAGCACTTTGTTTGGCTACGGGCTGCATCTTTTCGATCCCCAGATCTAGGTAAATGCTTGTCGTTAGTGGTATGATCTTTTGTTTCTAGTGCTTCCATCGTAATGACACATTAGAATCAGGAGTTTACACCGCGCTATTTATCATATAGCGCATATAAATTAGATCAATGTTTAGATCTGTCCCGCCATTGGCCAGTTCTGTCAAGAACTTGCGGCTAGTAGGGTTAGATCTAAAGGTTGGCTGGTTTATATGCGGTATCCGCCGTCTTGAGAGGTATAAATTGGCTACAACAGATCGGATTGTTCTTTTTATACTTAATGCTGCATCATGTTTGAACTATTAAGTCGTTCTTAGAGTTGCCCATGATCTGTTCGGTTTGATTTATATTATTTAGAGATAGTGTCGGGGTTTCAGCCGGCCTTATCTTCCTTGATATATTTCTTTTAATATATTTATTATTAGATTTGTATTAGGACTGCCTCTTATGTTAAGATTGCATTCCTGTCGGGCGCTGTTAGCCGAAATCGGCCTGTCATTGACAGCCGATGGCCGATTTCTAGGTTATGCATCTGATTCAGGAGTGATATCTTTTCATAAGATTCATCGGAGTACTGGCCGATTCCTTGTTAGCTTTTCAGTATCGGCTAGGTTATCGATCCATATATTTACTATTCTTTACCGTATTTGGGTTGAGCGGCTGATGCTGTCTTGGTATAGCCGATCCATTCCAGTCGCTTGGCTTAAATATAGTTTAGAATAGCATATATATGTTCATGGATTCCCTCAGCCGATCCCGTGGAGATCTAACCTAACACTTAACGCATATTCCCTTGTTTTTCTTGTTGATTAACAGATCAAATCAACTGGCACGCCCTGCACATTGTGGCAGCCAAGAAGGACCTGCACTGGAGTCAAGCAACTCTCCCAGGCCAGCGCGTGAGAGAGATTTCTCGTCAACACGTTTCTTGGCACGCCCAGTGGGACTTTCTTTGTCGGCTCGACTTGGACGTATAGATTCAGCTGGCAAGATGGTCGACTCCAAGAGCCCCGGCATCACGCAGGACAACATCGTGCCTGTGAAAATGGAACTGTTATCGGCTGAACAGCAAGCCGAATATAAGAAGATGGTGGAAAAGCTCCAGGCTAACTATTTGCAGTCTTTCACCCAAACAAGATCCGGGACCGTGCGTCAGAAGTATATGTTCAGCCTGAACGATACTACGGCATCCTCCTCTGGTGATACGAAAGGCAAACAGAAGGTGGAGGAGCCGACCTAGGTGCAAGACGATGCAGCTGTATATTCTCTACAAGACTAGATTGACTCGGCCGTTCATCATGCGTTGGTTAACCAAAGTAGCATCCTGGTCAACACTCTCAATAACATGATCGCTACAGTGGTCGACGCCAAAATAGCCGACCAGCTGTAACGAGGGCCAACATACTTCACAGATGGCCAATTCCCTAGATACAGGACGCTGGTCACGCAGAATCGGCCGATCCCACCGCTGGCGCAACAAGGACCACCGGGAGGAGTCCTCGGTCAGCCGAATCCTGGTGAAACAGCTATAAGGCCAGCAATTACTATACTGAACCGACAACAGCCGCTGCCCCAGGGTCAACTTGCTCACATGTTCAATGACAATTGGCAGTCAGAGCCGATTGACCTAGATAGACGGTACAACGCCGGTGGCCGACAGTTGTTTCTGGAACCACCAACGCCACAACTGGCGCCTCGGCCACCGCCCACTGAGCATCACTACCAGTACCAACGAGGCCGTCAAGATCATCATTACAGGCCCCAGACGCCACCATCGCTGTATCGGCAAGCACCCGCCCCGTATGAACCATACGAGCCGATACAGCAAGACAATCGAACATGGGCCGACCTGATCCCAGATGTCATGCGTGATCAATTCGGCCTCAAGCCAAAAGACTCAGGGAACATGTATCGGTATCCCTATCCGGAGCACTTTGAGCGGATCCCATTGCCCAACCGATACAAGATCCCGGACTTTTCAAAGTTCTCAGGGTAAGACAACGTTTCGACCTACGAGCATGTTAGCCGTTTCTTGGCACAATGCGGCGAAGCATCGGCTACGGACGCCTTGAGGGTCCGGTTGTTCCATCTTTCTCTTTCAGGATCGGCCTTTACGTGGTTCTCTTCATTGCCCTACAACTCTATTCAGAGCTGGGCCGATCTTGAAAAATAGTTCCACAGCTACTTCTACTCCGACAACCACGAAATGAAGTTGTCGGACCTAACCAACATTATGCAGAAACACAATGAGTCGGTCCAAGAATACATCCAACGCTTCAGGGAGATGAGGAACCGATGTTACAGCCTGGTGCTATCGGACGCCCAGCTGGCCGATCTGGCCTTTCATGGTTTGATCGTGCATGTTGGCACCTTTTTTGACAAAGGCACGAACACGATCGATTCACCTAAAGATTTGCGGTGGTTCTTGGTACAGAGTCGCCAACCACTTCAATCTAGCAAGAACTAGAACAAAGTGGGTTTTGTAGAACAAATCGGCTAGCGGAACCGATTTAGATGGATAGATTGATAACTAGTCGTCTCGTGAGTAAACGGAAAGTTTTCAAGACAAACTTACAAAGAATTGTCGCACTCTCGCAGCGGCGGCAGACGATTTACGGCGCAAATCGATAAAGATGGACTAAACTAGGGCAAAGTAGAAAAATATGGCTGAAAAGTAAAGGATATTGAAAAAACGATTCTAGATTGTATTGTATGTTGTGTGTTGGTTGTTCTCTACAATTGAACCGGCCTTGACCCTTATATAGGGGTTGGTCTTGCCCTCTACAGGCCCTTCTCCATGTCCTATTCGGGATAAACATATTTGGAAACCCGAGATACAACCGTATGAAGAAAGGAAACCCGAAGACTGACGAAGTCGTCTAGGTTTCGAACTCTGCCGGTCAGACCGGCCATATACCTTCGGTCTGACCGGCCCCACTGCCCGGTCTGACTGGCCTATACACGGCGGTCAGACCGGCCTCTCCGAAGAAACCGGCAAATTTCCAAATATTGGCAACCTTTCCTATTTTAATTCCTAAGTGCCAATTTTGGGTGTAAACACATGCCCCCCTGCATTTTATGATGAACACCGTGAATCTAAAAGCATAAGACATGTTTTAACTTGGGACGATAACTCAATTATCGGCCACACAACTCCCTAAGCATCTTGCCAAATACTCGGGAAGTATTTCTTTAGATATTTACCGGTGATAGCCCACTGAAACCGTTCTCCTTGAAGTGTCTCCAAGAAATATGCATTGCCTCGAACGATCCCGTGTATCCGATAAGGTCCCTCCCAACTTGGAGACCACTTACCGAATTCTTTAGATCGGGAACCCAAAGGCAAAATAGTCTTCCATACTAGATCTCCTACTTGGAACGTCTTTGCCTTCACCCTTTTGTTGTATGCTTTGGCCACTCTCTTCTTTTCTTTCTCTATCTCTTCCAAAGCCTTCAAACGTTTGTCGACCACTTCATCAAGATTATCACCCATCAAGGACTTGTAGTCTTCGGCTGACAAATCGTCTTGCTTTATATATCGAAGAGACCAAGATTTACCTCAACCGGTAAAACGGCTTCTTGCCCATAAACAAGCTCAAAAGGGGTCACCTTGGTAGCACCATGCTTGGATATTCTATGCGCCCATAAAGCTTCAGAAAGCACTTCATGCCACCTTCTCGGATGTTCCTCGACCTTCTTCTTGATTAGCTTCAACAACATCTTATTACTAGACTCGGCTTGTCCATTAGCCTCCTTATGCGTCATATTCCTGAGCGACACAGCTTCGGCCCACTTAGTGAAGTAATCTGTCGCAACTAGCACGAACCGATGCCCCTTTGAAGACGGAGGGTAAATTTGACCAACAAAATCTAAAGCCCACCCCCGGAACGGCCATGGCTTAATTATAGGATTCAACACCGAAGCCGGTGCTAATTGAACATTGTCGAACCGTTGACAAGCTTCACATCCCTTATAGTACCTGAAGCAATCATCAATCATCCTCGGCCAATAGAACCCTGCTCTTCTGAGCAGCAAATTCATCTTATGGGCCGATTGATGAGTCCCACAAATTCCCTCGTGAACTTCACCCATAGCAACCTTAGATTGATCGGCATCTAAACATTTTAATAGTACACCATCTATATTTCTGCGATATAGCTTTTCATCAAGCAAAATATATTTATACGCTTGCCGCCGAACTTTCCGATCAACTCTAAGGCTAGGATCTTTCAAATAGCTAATCAAAGAAATTCACCAATCATTTACTTCTCCCAGGGCACACATGTCCAAATTACCACTTAATTCGGCCCATGTATTGAGAAGATTGTGCCCCCCAGCACCTTCTGTAAAGTCGGTCTGACCGGCCAAGCAACTCCGGTCAGACCGGCAATCACCCACAGTCAGACCGGCCACAGAACGCCGGTCAGACCGAATGCCATCCACGGTCAGACCGGCGATAGTGCGCCGGTCAGACCGCCTACAGTCTGCCTCTTTGCCAACTTCGCTCAAAAAATTATAATCAAGCACCGGTTGATCTAATATGAAAAATAAACCTCGTTTGATGCTATAACCAGATGCTTGTTGAGCTAAATCATTTGCTCTAGAATTTTCATTCCTAGCAATATGCTTAATAGTAAATTCATCGAAACTGGCAATAATATCTAGGCATTGATCTAAATGCCTGTTCAATGATACGTCGAAGCATTTGTAAACCCCAGCAACCTGTTGCACCACCAATTCTGAATCACTGAACGCTTCTACATGTGTAGCTCCGACGATCTCCATCACATGTAAACCGAATAACAAAGCATTGTATTCGGCTTGATTATTTGTACAATAATATTCTAAACGAATCGATGCTTCAAAGCATTGACCATTGGGCGAAATTAAAACTACACCTATGCCTTGACCCTCCTTACACGAAGAGCCATCAAAATAAACTTTCCAAGGTGCAACGCTAACTAAACAGACTTCATCTCCACAATCAACATCTACATGATGATCTACTATAAAGTCTGCTACAATCTGGCCCTTCATAGACTTCAATGATTCATAAGCCAAATCATATTCAATCAATGTATACGCCCACTTGCCAATTCTACCACTTAGAATTGGCCTTTGCAACATATGCTTAATGACATCAGTCTGACAAGCAACTATGCACGTACTAGATAACAAGTAATGACGCAACTTAGTACAAGCATAGTACAAGCAAAGACAAAGCCTCTCTACAAATACATACCTCGTTTCGGCATCTAGAAGACGGCGACTTAAATATGTAATTATGTACTCCTTGTCGTCTTCCTCTTGCGTCAAAACGGCTCCAATAACTTTGTCTTCAGCAGCAATATACAACCGAAACGGAATTCCGGCTTTAGGAGCTCGCACTACGGGCGGAGTAGATAAATATTTTTTCAAACCTTCAAACGCCTCCTGTTGTGCTGCCCCCCAAGTAAAATCGGCTTCTCTCTTCAAACGTAGAATAGGCACAAAAGCATCGATTTTACCTGCTAGGTTAGATATGAATCTTCTCAAATAGTTCATTTTACCTAACAGCCTCTGAACTTCCCTCTTGCATGCCGGCGCTTTAAAATCTTGAATCTTTTCGACTTTCTTAGGGTCAATCTCAATCCCTCTCTCATGCACCATGAATCCTAAGAATTTTCCCGCCGACACACCGAAGGCACACTTGAGTGGATTCATCTTCAATCCATACCGACGCATTCTCTCAAAAGCTAACCTCAAATCGGCCATATGTCCATCCATATCATCCGATTTGACTACAATATCATCAATGTAGATTTCTAGGATAAAACCTAACAAATCATGGAAAATTAGGTTCATCGCCCTTTGATACATTGCGCCGGCATTCTTTAACCCGAATGTCATAACTACCCACTCAAACAACTCGACAAATCCTGGACATCTAAAGGCTGTCTTATACATATCCTCCTCTGCCATGAAGATTTGGTTGTAGCCGGCATTGCCATCTAAAAAGCTAATGACTCGATGATCCGAGGCATCATTTATTAGCATGTCGGCAATAGGCATAGGATACTCATCTTTAGGAGTGGCTTTATTTAAATCTCTAAAATCTATGCAAACCCTAATTTTGCTGCTCCCCTTCTTTTCTACCGGTACTATATTGGACACCCACTCTGCATACCGGCATGGCCTAATAAACCCCGCTTTCAATAATCGGTCTATCTCTTCTTTGACACGATCATATATAAGTGGGTTAAACCGACGAGGAGGTTGTTTATAAGGCCTAAACCCTGACTTTATCGGAAGCCGATGCTCAACAAGATCACGGGTAAGTCCGGGCATTTCATGGTACTCCCATGCAAAGCAGTCATTATATTCTATAAGCAATTCGATCATCTTAACCCTATGATCGGCTCTCATGTTTTTATTTATGAAGGTCGGTCTTGGTACGCTCCCATCTCCTATATCTATTTCTTCTAATGGATCGGCTGATGTGAACCCTTGACCGAGCTTCTCTACCTCGTCAAAATCCTCTATAGTTTCCCCAATATCGTTCTTTGTTGACCGATATTCTTGAACCCTCTTTTGTAACCATTCCAAATTGGTTGCTTTATTCATCATACAAAGTAATGTCACCAAGCCGTGCTAAACTAGCCGGCTTTACGTAAATTGGTATAAATCCTTCTTTGGAAACACTAATAAAATCAAAACTAGAAAGATCTAGCCACGACAAGCACTGCATGTCTCCATGTTTCCATCCCACGAAACATCGGCCATGGCAACCTCGCCGATGTATCCGCCTGAATTACCTCAACTTCATCACCATCCCATTGTACTAGGCACGATGTAAAGTAGATGGGATGCAGCGGTTGGCATGGATCCAACACCGCCCCAAGATGACACTATAATTACCTTGTACATCGACGATGAAGAAGGCGGTAGGCAACGTCTTGTTCCCCACCGTAAGCTCGACGGACAAGATCCCCTTCGCCTCTGTTGATTCTCCGTTGAAGCCGTTGAGAAGCATGTTGGTCTTCTTTAGCTCCGCCTCTTGCGACCCAACTTCTTGAAGAGAGAGTAAGGCATCAGGTTCACCGCCGCGCCTCCGTCCACTAGCATCCTCGAAACTGGCTTCCCATCAATGTGGCCCTTTAGATAAAGAGGCTTCATGTGACGGTTGGACTCGTTGGGCTTCTCGAAGACCGCATCCTTTGGACCTAGTGACATTTGAGCGACTTCGGCCTCGTCCATGGCGCAAAACTCCATGGGCAACATGCAAACCATGTTGATCTCCATGTTCTCGCCGGACGATGCTTCAACAGCCAGTTGTTCATCCTTTTGAACAACCACCAGCTTCCCCAGCAGTTGATGACTTACGCTTCCACTCCTTCGCGGGCGGTGGTCGCAACTCATCGAACTCCCTGTCTCTCCTCTCTTCGGCTTCCTTCTCTCTTAACTCAGAAGCACGAAGACGCTGCAACCTTCTCTCTGAGTAGCCGTTAAATTCCTAGGCATCCACCTAGGATTTGGCTCGTTCGAGGAGGCAAATAATGTCTCCCGTTGCCTTTACCCGAAGAGGGAGTCACTCCGGTATCCTTCGACCGGGACGTCGGTCGGGCCGGCCTGCTGGCCGGTCGGACCGTGCATGTGCCCACGGTCGAGACCGGCGACCAGTCGGTCGGACCGAGCGAGCATCGAGACCAACCGAGATGGCGCGGTCGACCGGCTGCGAGACGTGCGGTCGGGCCGGCCGAAGGCTCGATCGGACCGGCTCGAAGCTGCGGTCGGGCCGGCCAGGACGTCCGGTCGCTGTCTTCTGCGCAAGCATCCCTCACACCTTCGGTTCGGGGCCAAATATCAACTTAGCCTCCTTGCCGACGGCACCGGCACGTCATACGATCCTATCTTGACCGTGATCGCCTCCGAAGCCCTCTCCTCGAGGCTTGACTCGCTTGTGTGCCCTTTTCTCGCCATCAAGCCGGTCCTTAGTGGGAACCGACTTCTACTAGAAGTAGATGCCCGCCTTCGCGGCGATCTTCTCCCTCTCTCCATCCTTGGTGATCCGCATTGGAGGCATGTTGTACATAGGCGGGGTGCCCCGAAGGCATGAAGTAAGGGAACGGATAACCTGGAGGCGGCATCGGGCATGGTCCCCATGGCATAACCTGAGGGAGATGGGGAAACGGCCGCTCCAAAACCTTCAATGAAGGACCAAATCGCTCCTTAGGAGGCGATCTTGGTCTCTATCCTTTGGCACGCTCCTTCTCGGCACTCTTCCTTTTGTACTTGTCAAGGAGCATGTCGAAGGTCACTTTGGGCTTGTAGGACCTCTTCGATATAGATGCCTTGGCCTTATTCTCCTTCCATGTCCCAACGTCCGGGCTCTTTGGGACAAGCATTTTGGGCCTAGGCTCCCCGATGACAACTTCCTTCCCCTTAGCTGATCCGGCTTGCTCCGGCCGAATCAACACCTTCTTGCCATCAAGATCGACGGTATTCACCGAGAAAGAATCGCTGTCAAGCTTCATCTTCGGGCCATCGGTGAACTTCAATCGTCCTTCATCTATGGCCGATTGAACCTATCGACGAAAAACATTACACTCATTAGTAGAATGTGAATAGGAATCATGCCATTTACAATAAGAACGGCGCTTTAATTCTTCTGACAAGGGTATGATATGGCCCTTAGGTAAATTGATCTGTTTCTCCTGCAAAAGATAGTCAAAATCCTATCGCATTTGGCCACATCAAAGCTGTATTTGATCTCGCTCTGCCGATCCTTGTGAGAGTCGGCGTCAAACTAGAACAAACAAAGGGTTTGTTCTTGTTTGTCCAAGACCACTCGGCGACATACATGTCATGATCGCCTTCATCAGACTTAGAATCACTAGTAGGACAGTCGATCATGGTAACATGAGGTTTCTTATCACTGGGCCTGACAAACTTTTTAGCATCTCTGACCCGGCTTTCCTGAGCCAGAGCCTTCTGCATTACCTGACTAACATCAAGAAATTGTTGGCCATCTAACCTTTCTTTAATGGGAGTAAGCAACCCATTGAAAGCGAGGTCGGCCAAGTCTCTCTCGGTTATACTCAAGCTAAAACACCGATTTCTAGCATCTCTAAACCTCTTAATGTAATCTGTAACAGATTCATTATGTTTTTGCCTTACCGATGTCAAGTGCAAAGTCTAAGCTCAGTTTCACCAGTATAAAAGTAATCATGAAATTTCTATTCTAACTGAGCCCAAGTATGAATAGAGTTAGCTGGTAATGATGTAAACCAAGTAAAAGCAGTACCGGATAAAGATAACGAAAATAAGCGCAATTTAAAAGCATCTGAAGTGCTAGCCTCCCCGCATTGCGCTATGAATTGGCCGATATGTTCCCATGTGGTCCTATTATCATCTCCACTGAATTTGGTGAATTCAGGGACTCTATAACTACGAGGATATGGGATGTTATCGAAATAGTCAGGATACGGCTTTTGGTAAACCTTAGCACGATTCCTGGGCTCAATTCCGAACGACTCTCTAATAATGTTTCTAATTTGTTCTTCCATATTTTCAGGCCTAGGCGGGTCGGCTACGACCGGCGGCCTAAAAGGTGGCTGTTGCGGCGCAATATTTTCATATTGGCCATCTCTCATGTCGCGCGGATATCCCCTATTAGGATCATTGTATTGATTGGGGACATGGGGGGAATTGGTGCATGGACAGTAGCCACAGGGGAGTCATGTGCGGGAACATGGTATAGAACCGAGTTGCCCGTGATAGGATCTATCTCCTGTACTGGCACCAGAGCGCCGGTCTGACCGGCCATGGGCCCGGTCTGACCGGCCAGGCGCGGTCTGACCGGCCAGATAGCCGCCGGTCAGACCGGTGTAGTATGGGTGCGGGCTGGCCTGACGGCCGGTCTGACCGATGTAGGGTGAACCGGTCAAACCGACATAAGGCGCCCCGGTCAGACCGGCGATAGGGCCGGTGAGACTGTCGTACTGTGCTCCGGTCAGACCGGCCGTCGGGCTGGTCGACCGAGATATGATGGGGCGGTCGGACCGGCCGTAGGGCGGTCGGACCGGCGTAGTGAGTCGATCAGGGCCGGCCATAGGGCCGGTCGACCAGCTGGCAAGCGCAGAACTACTTTCGTCGGGGCCTTGGGCAATCGCCCCGTCGGTTTTACTAAATATGTGGTTCACAGGGGTTTGGTTCCCCCTAAAATCGGTCGCGGGAAGACCGGATTTACCACTCATGTGCGCTTTAAACAACCTATTAAAACAAGCCTCCATAGCAGATTCAACCTTATTGTTCACGGCGGCGGTAACGGACTCATCCACCATACTAGCAACAAGTTTTTGAATAGGCATAGAGATGTGATCAGCGCTTACCTCGCCGCGAGTTACCTTGAGCGGGCTCCTGGGCTTCATGATGACGCCCTGTCGCGTTTTGGTGCAAGATTGATCTACCACCTCCTGCGTGATTGCTCGTTTGCGCTCCTCCATTATTTGGCGAGCTTCCCCATCCAGGTCGTCCAACGAGATGTGGACGACATTGGATGGCTCCACGTCTTGCGCCGCATGCTTGGACATGGCATCCGAGTTGGCGTCGTGTCTTCCCCAGCGAAGTCGCCAAAAATCGTGTTGGCACCTTTTTTGACAAAGGCACGAACACGATCGATTCACCTAAAGATTTGCGGTGGTTCTTGGTACAGAGTCGCCAACCACTTCAATCTAGCAAGAACTAGAACAAAGTGGGTTTTGTAGAACAAATCGGCTAGCAGAACCGATTTGGATGGATAGATTGATAACTACTCGTCTTGTGAGTAAACGGAAAGTTTTCAAGACAAACTTACAAAGAATTGTCGCACTCTCGTAGCGGCGGCGGACGATTTACGGCGCAAATCGACAAAGATGGACTAAACTATGGCAAAGTAGAAAAATATGGCTGAAAAGTAAAGAATATTGAAAAAAATGATTCTAGATTGTATTGTATGTTGTGTGTTGGTTGTTCTCTACAATTGAACCGGCCTTGACCCTTATATAGGGGTTGGTCTTGCCCTCTACAGGACCTTCTCCATGTCCTATTCAGGATAAACATATTTGGAAACCCGAGATACAACCGTATGAAGAAAGGAAACCCAAAGACGACGAAGTCGTCTAGGTTTTGGACTCGCCGGTCGACCGACCATATACCTTCGGTCTGACCCCCCCCTCGGCCTCGACCGGCCTATACACGGCGTTCAGACCGGCCTCTCCGAAGAAACCGGCAAATTTCCAAATATTGGCAACCTTTCCTATTTTAATTCCTAAGTGCCAATTTTGGGTGTAAACAGCGCCGATCAAGGAACGGTTCTCTGCGCAGGACTTCGATAGCTTGGCCCACTTAGCGCAGAAGTTGACGGCCCACAAGCAGCAATTCCAAGACACCAGGAAGGCCGTCAAGAGTATAACTTAGGTCTTCGTCGAGTCAGACTATAGGTCCGACGACGATGACGCAGAAGTGGCAGCAGCCGAATGGGCCAAGAACAAAAAGGCCATCGTCTGCCAATGGCTGCTGAAGACAGCTAAAGAAGAAAGATACGATTTCGATATCACTAAGGCCGACAAGATCTTCGACTTGTTACTCAAGGAAAAGCAAATTCAGCTGCCCAAAAATCACGTGATCCCATCGACCGAAGAGTTGAAGAAAAAGAAATATTGTAAGTGGCACAACTCCACATCCCATGCCACCAATGATTGCAAAGTCTTCAGACAGCAAATCCAGTCGGCAATCGAGGCCGGGAAGCTGAAGTTCACCGATTCAAATCGGTCGATGAAGGTAGATGGCAATAGCTTCCCGGTCAACATGGTCCAAGCCGGCCCCACGCAAGCTAATCAACAGAACAGAATGGCGCACGGCTTAGCCAATACATTGATCGGGGCCAAGGCAGAAGGCGACCAGACTGGATGCCACGCCGCGCGAATATGGTGCGCCCAGTCATCAGATCGGCTGACCGACAGCCGATACATGAACGAAGCCGATACCGTCATCAGTATCGGTCTCGGCATGAAGAAGTTTACGATGAAGCACCTCGTCGGCGTGAGCCGAATACTTAGAGCTGACGATACGAGGTAAACCATGACAATGCCGATCCGCATTGGCATTGCGATTTTTTCAGGTACTGCTGGGAGTCCGTGAAGGGTTACGCGGAGGCTACGCTAGCCAAAAACAAAAACTTTTACCGCGCAAACCAGGAACACTTGCAAGTAAGGGCCGATAGATCGTTACCGATTGGAGTAGAGTGCAGCGGAATAACCAATCAGGGCAATCCGATCCGGAACAGTGTAGCCGATTCCCGGAGACAGCCGATTCGCCAATCAGCCGATTCGAGTCGTCCGGCCGCGTTCTCACGCCTCGCTCCGATGCGCCCGACCGCAGCCGATTCCACCACAGCCGATCGCTCCGATTGCAGCCGATCCGAAGCCGATCAACAGCGCGCAACGTAGCAGCGCCTCTACCGGTATCCACACGTCCGGGGACAGAACGCCGTACACCCGTGTGCTAGCACGCGATGCAAGGCTAGGGTTTGGCTCGAAAGTGGGGAGGGTTTCCGTGGAGATTGATCTCGGCGACTTCTGTTGCACGCGATGCAATTGATGTGTATTCAGCTCTCCACCCCTCCCTCCTTTATATAGAGTTGGCCGACTGGGACTAGTGGCCGATTAGGACTCTATTTTGAATCGGATCTCATCCGTATCTCATAGAGTTGGCCGCCCATACGTCGTAAGCCCATAGGACTCTATCCGATCGGATCCCTATCCGATCGAGCCGTATCCGAGTCCAACTCGAATATCTATTCTATCCCCTTAAGCGTGCGACCTTGTAGGTTCGGGTATACTCGGTTTCGGCTATAGTCTAACTTAGCCGATCGTCGGCTCGAGTCCAACTCAGCCGATTGCAATAGCGGCGCCTAGCAGCACATATTGACACCATAGTATACAAGAATATAATATCGGCTCACGAACCTGTAATGTGTACACAAATTCCTTTGCCTCACGATACCGGTTAAGCTATAGGCAAGATGTGTGCCATCCCTTCAATAGCTTAACCATTCACTCGAACCGTATTGGATTATCCGTCGTGATTGACTCCTCAATCAACTTAGCATGGCCATGCATTTCCATAATCCATTACCTCGAGGGCCAGAGATATCTCTCCAAAGGAGGGGCAAATTCCATCTTGATCACTCACATCCCACTCCATGTTTCATAGCAAACCCGAAAACTACCTTTATAACTATCCGATTACGGAATAGCGTTTGGTAGTCCCAAAGTAGGCTACTACACATGTTGGAATCCATGGCGATCTCGGTCTAAGGACTTTGTACCAACACTACCCGAGACCAACTAATGGCACATTAATTCCTGTAGTGTCTCATGGTGGGTCTATCCAACAATGTGTTCTCTAACACATATGTCCATGTTTATTGATTTGGTATCTCCATACCCATGATCTATGAGACATGATCATCAATCAATAAACATGCCGATCTTAGAATCATATTTGTTCCAACAATATGACATATGATCGAGGATCGTTTAGAAATAGATTCATACATATCGAGTCTCATAAATAAGTCACGTACTTATTGATCAATACAAGATGTCTATTTCATGGAACCGAATAACACTTTATTCATTTATACATAAACATTGACGTGATATCCAACATCTCCATGTTGCCTCTAGGGCATATCACTAACAATCTCCCACTTGCACTAGAGTCAATCATGTAAGTATCTAATACCCATTGCTCTTGTGTGCGCCTCATGCTTCGGTGAGGAGAGGTTTTGTCGCGGATCGGCTATGTTGAGATTTGTGTGCACTTTGCATATCTTGACATCACCTCATGCTATTGCCGAAGTATGTGTTTGGACTTCGATGTGACCTCGGCTCCTTGGCTTGCGCAATGGCTCCACTATTGTCACAATAGAGAGACATTGGACCAGTCGTACTAGTCATCACACCAAGCTCGAAACGAATTTCTTGATCCAAACAGCCTCCTTTGCAGCTTCCGAAGCAGCAATGTACTCGGCCTCCGTTGTAGAATCAGCAACGGTATCCCGCTTGGAACTCTTCCAGTGACTGCGCCTCCGTTCGGGCGAGAACACGAACCCGATTGCGATCTATAATCATCCTTGTCGTTTGGAAGCTAGCATCGGTGTAACCACTTACAACGAGCTCTTCCTCACCTCCATAGACTAGGAACATATCCTTAGTTCTTCTCAAGTACTTAAGGATATTCTTTACGGCAGATCCAGTGACCTTCACTGGATCGCGGTATCTGCTCGTAGCACTCAAAGCGTACGAGACATCGGCGTGTACAAAGCATGGCATACATGATGGATCCAATTGCCGAAGCATATGGAACCATACCCATTTTATTCCGCTCATCATGTGTCCGAGGACACCGATTCTTGCTAAGATTGATGCCATGTGACATATGCAAGAAACCTTTCTTGGAATCATGCATGTTGAACCTTTTCAACACCTTGTCAATGTATGTACTTTGGCTTAATCCAATAAGCCTCTTGGATCTATCTCTATAGATCCGAACGCCTAACATATATGCTGCCTCCCTAAGTCTTTCATGGAAAAACTATTTTTCAATGAAGACTTGACGGATTCAAGCATAGGGATATCATTTCCAATCGAATATGTCATCCACATATAAGATTAGAAATACAATTGCGCTCCCACTCGACCTTTTTGTAAACACAGGCCTCTTCTTCATTTTTGATGAAACCAAACCCTTTGATTACTTCATCAAAACGAATATTCCAACTCCGAGATGCTTGCTTCAATCCATAAATGGATTTCTGTAGCTTGCATATCTTTCCGAGCGATTCTGGATCGACAAAACCCCGAGGTTGTATCATGTATACATCCTCGCTTAGGTTTCCATTCAGGAAAGCCGTTTTGACATCCATCTGCCATATCTCATAATCGAAATATGCAGCAATCGCTAGGATAATCCGAATAGATTTAA
This sequence comes from Oryza australiensis, assembly GCA_019925245.2. Lineage (NCBI taxonomy): Eukaryota > Viridiplantae > Streptophyta > Magnoliopsida > Poales > Poaceae > Oryza > Oryza australiensis. The sequence goes on along the minus strand of JAIFGZ020000401.1, from coordinate 580,889 downwards.
GCATTGCGACGGGCGAGAAGGTTTCATCATAATCAACTCCTTGAATCTGTTTAAAACCTTTCGCCACCAATCGCGCCTTATAGATGTGAACATTTCCATCCATATCGGCCTTTTTCTTAAAAACCCATTTACACTCAATGGTTTTGACACCATCAGTGGATCAACCAAGTTCCAAACTTGATTGTCGTACATGGATTCTATTTCGGATTTCATGGCTCCAAGCCACTTGTTGGAATCGGGTCCCACCATCGCTTCCTCATAGGTCTTAGGTTCATCGTTGTCCAACAACAATATATCACGTTGTTCCGCACTTTGTGTACTGTCGGTGCACGACGTGATCTTTCGACCTCCGTGGTGGTGTATCTACAACCGGTGGCGCAACACTTTGCACCTCTGTTGTGGTTCGTGGTCGCGAAACATTTTCTCGGTGTTTCTTGAACTTCTTCAAGATGCACCCTGCTCCCACTAACCCTTCTTGAAAGAAACTCTTTCTCCAAGAAGACACCGTGTCGGGCGACAAACACTTTGCCTTGTTCCCGATTATAAAAGTAATATCCCTTAGTTTCCTTAGGATATCCCACAAAGAAGCACTTGTCGATTTGGGTGTGAGCTTGTCGATAGAACGTTTTGCATAAGCTTCGCATCCCCATATTTTGAGAAAAGACAAACTAGGGGTTGCCCTGTCCATATCTCATATGGTGTCTTTTCAACCGACTTAGATGGAACTCTATTTAGTGTGAGCGCAATGTTTCAAGAGCATATCCCCGAAAGATAACGGAAGATCACTTTGGCTCATCATCGACCGCACCATGTCCAACAAGGTGCGATTTCTCCGTTCGGACACTCCGTTCCATTGTGGAGTTCTGGCGGAGTTAACGTGGAACAATTCCACAATCTTTCGAGATGATTACCAAACTCTTGGCTCAAGTATTCCCTCCACGATCTGATCGTAGAAACTTGATTGTTTTCCCTAAATGATTCTGTACTTCATTCTGGAATTCTTTGAACTTTTCAAAGGATTCGGACTTATGCCTCATTAAGTAGATATAACCATATCTACTAAAGTCATCGGTAAAGGTAATGAAGTACGATAACCACCTCGGCCGTTGAGCTCATTGGTCCACATACATCGGTATGTACGAGTGCCAACAAGTCACTTGCTCTTTCACTGTGTCCCGTGAAAGGTGCCTTTGTCATCTTACCAAGTAAACAAGACTCACATGTCTCAAATGATTCAAAATCAAAAGAGTGAAGCAATCCATCCTTATGGAGCTTCTCCATGCGTTTCTTATTTATATGGCCTAAGCGACAATGCCGGATAAACGTGGGGTTTATATCATTAGAGAGTTGCCTTTACGTATTAATGTTATAGATGGGAGACGCTTCAAGATTCAAAACGTATAATCCATTTACCAATGGAGCATGAAAATAGAACATATCTCCGAGATATATTGAACAACCATTGTTCATTGATCTAAAATCATATCCTTCCGCTTGCAAACATGAAGCGGAAATAACGTTTTGACATAGTGTTGGAACACAATAACAATTATTTAATTCCAAAACTAATCCCGAAGGTAGATGAAGTGGTACTTGTGCCGACAAGCAACGTAGCAACGCTTGCTCCATTGCCGACGCGTAGGTTCACCTCGCCCCTTCTCAATCCTCTACTTCTTCTCATTCCCTGCAATGATTTGCAAATATGAGCTACCGATCCGGTATCAAATACCCAAGAGTCGTAGGTGAAGTAGCAAGATTAATGTCTATAACATTAATACCGAAGCGTAAGTCGTACTTTGCTTCTTCTTGAGATCCTCCATGTACTTCTTGCAGTTCCTTTTCCAGGCCTGTCTCCTTGCAAGAAAGCAAACGGCATCGATGCCGCCGACCCCTTCTTGCCCTTCTTTGCATTAGAGGCACTCGCGATCTCATCGGGAGTTAACTTCCTCTTGGTGCAAGGTGTCTTGACAGTGGTTTGCGCTTAGCCTTCTACGCATCATCATCACATGATGACCGTTTTTCTGGATACTCTCCTCACTGTCTTTAGCATCCCATGCAATTCAGCCAAGGTCCTATCCATATTGTTCATGTGATAATTTAATATGAATGGCTCGAAGCTCGGAGGGAGCGACCGGAGAATCACACGAGCCAACTCTTGGCTAAGGGAAAACCAGTTTTCCGGACTCTCAATGTAGCCAATCATCTTTATCACATGCGGATCGACGGGATTCCCTCAACAAGCTGCACGCAAACAAGGACTTTGAGGTGTTGAACCTCTCGGCCCGAGCTTGGTTCTTAAACATGCCACGCAGTCCCCGAATAATAGTGTGAGCATCGCTGCTCTCATATTGCTTCGAAGCTCGGGGGACATTGTAGCAAGCATGAGACAGCTTATATCTAGGGCATCATTAGTGTGCTTCTCATAAGCCCTCCGTGCGGTTGCGGTGGCATTAGTTGGCAAATCCTCGGGATAGGGTACTTCAAGAACGTACTCCTTACGCTCTTGCTTGAGAACAATTCTCAAGTTGCGATACCAATCCATAAAGTTTGTTCCATTTAATTTTTCCTTTTCTAGAATAGATCGCAAATTAAAGGTACTGGGTGTAGTATTAGCCGCCATTTATTCTACAACGAAAAAGCAAAGTTTAGCACAATGTTTATGCTATGTCTATTGTTAAACAATTTAACATTAGACTCCCATTACGCATTTTCCACCTTCCCTCTAGGTTACGTATTGGGTCAAGATCCACATGTTAATTAATTTTCTAGTGAGCTTTGGCATCACTGCTAGAAAATTAGTAACATCGGTAAGCAACACCTTGCTAATCACATCTCTATGTGACTCTTGTTGTTGGTGTGGCATCTCCATGCCCCGGCGCCAACCTATGCCCCAAGGCCCAAAACTGTTTTGATAGCCTTGTTAAGTAAACCAAATGCTCCGCATGTATATGTCGACATATACCCCTCGTGTTATGATAGAGAATGGCACTCTGCTTTGGCGGACCCACCATTGACGAGCATAACGGTGACGGGTGCAACATTTGGAAGGGCATCATTACTACTTAATTTTGAGAGGGATGCTATCCTATCAAACAAACATATCACATATGAAAGCAAGAAGAATAGCATATAATGAAATAGTATGGCCCCCTTCACATGGTGATCTCCATCTCCATGTCGGCGCCGAGGATCTCCATCTTCGGCACCATCTTCCAAGTGTCGAATGCTTGAATTCTTCAAACTAAGCTACTACTATAGAAGCTCTAATTGAAAATTACATCGACTCGCAGTCGTGAAAGAATATTACAAGCATTGCACGTATGAAAGAATATTACGGGGATTGCACATATGAAAGAATATTACATGCATCACATGCATCTCATACATACAATAGGGCCATACCATCTCAAAGCATTCTCTGCAAAAACAAGTTAGGCGTAGAAACGTTTTCTACTTATCGCGAGCTACGGCATCGAGACAACCTTGATGGGGGTACACCACACGAAATTCATAGATCCAATCTATGAAATCGCTTATGGAAACCATATCGGCATAATCATATTATGCCGTCCCGATACACTATCAAGGGAGATGGTTTGCGTAGGCGCGAGGCAGCAACAAAGTCGGACTACGAGATAGCTTCGGTATAATCACATTATACCGTTCCGATACACTATCAAGGAACGCTATCTCGAACCAAACTCAAACCGAGTTATTTGGTAATTGCTTCGACGTAATCACATTACGTCGTTCCGATACACTATCAAGGAACGCAATTACCATCTACTCTCCTCAACGATCCCGTAAAACCGATTGATCTAATCAACCCGTGCGCAAAACTTGTTCCAGATCCAATCTAAAATACGAACTAAGCAAGATTAGCTCGATACCACCGAAGGGTTACGCGGAGGCTACGCTAGCCAAAAACAAAAACTTTTACCGCGCAAACCAGGAACACTTGCAAGTAAGGGCCGATAGATCGTTACCGATTGGAGTAGAGTGCAGCGGAATAACCAATCGGGGCAATCCGATCCGGAACAGTGTAGCCGATTCCCGGAGACAGCCGATTCGCCAATCGCCGATTCGAGTCGTCCGGCCGCGTTCTCACGCCTCGCTCCGATGCGCCCGACCGCAGCCGATTCCACCACGCCGATCGCTCCGATTGCAGCCGATCCGGCCGATCAACAGCGCGCAACGTAGCAGCGCCTCTACCGGTATCCACACGTCCGGGGACGAACGCCGTACACCCGTGTGCTAGCACGCGATGCAAGGCTAGGGTTTGGCTCGAAAGTGGGGAGGGTTTCCGTGGAGATTGATCTCGGCGACTTCGTTGCACGCGATGCAATTGATGTGTATTCAGCTCTCCACCCCTCCCTCCTTTATATAGAGTTGGCCGACTGGGACTAGTGGCCGATTAGGACTCTATTTTGAATCGGATCTCATCCGTATCTCATAGAGTTGGCCGCCCATACGTCGTAAGCCCATAGGACTCTATCCGATCGGATCCCTATCCGATCGAGCCGTATCCGAGTCCAACTCAAATATCTATTCTATCCCCTTAAGCGTGCGACCCGTAGGTTCAGGTATACTCGGTTTCGGCTATAGTCTAACTTAGCCGATCGTCGGCTCGAGTCCAACTCAGCCGACTGTCAATAGCGGCGCCTAGCAGCACATATTGACACCATAGTATACAAGAATATAATATCGGCTCGAACCTGTAATGTGTACACAAATCCCTTTGCCTCACGATACCGTTAAGCTATAGGCAAGATGTGTGCCATCCCTTCAATAGCTTAACCATTCACTCGAACCGTATTGGATTATCTGCCCTGATTGACTCCTCAATCAACTTAGCATGGCCATGCATTTCCATAATCCATTACCTCGAGGGGCCAGAGATATCTCTCCAAAGGAGGGGCAAATTCCATCTTGATCACTCACATCCTACTCCATGTTTCATAGCAAACCCGAAAACTACCTTTATAACTATCCAGGTTATGGAATAGCGTTTGGTAGTCCCAAAGTAGGCTACTACACATGTTGGAATCCATGGTGATCTCAGGTCTAAGGACTTTGTACCAACACTACCCGAGACCAACTAATGGCACATTGATTCCGTAGTGTCTCATGGTGGGTCTATCCAACAATGTGTTCTCTAACACATATGTCCATGTTTATTGATTTGGTATCTCCATACCCATGATCTATGAGACATGATCATCAATCAATAAACATGCCGATCTTAGAATCATATTTGTTCCAACAATATGACATATGATCAGGGATCGTTTAGAAATAGATTCATACATATCGAGTCTCATAAATAAGTCACGTACTTATTGATCAATACAAGATGTCTATTTCATGGAACTGAATAACACTTTATTCATTTATACATAAACATTGACGTGATATCCAACATCTCCATGTTGCCTCTAGGGCATATCACTAACAGTAAGGCATGAGGCTGCCAACACTGGGTGATTGCCCAGCATGTAACGATCGCCGCGACGATGAACACAGAAGCTTGTCGCCTACAAGTCCAACTCGGTTCGTCCCCAGAGTCGTCCAAATAAACCAAAGACGGCGGTCTGTCCATGATCGGCTCGGCCCGATCCATTAGGACTTCTCCTTCGTTGAAAACCACGATAGGAACAACCATGACGATGAAGAGGCCGATGATGAGGAATCGGCCAATCCCCAATGGTGCCCGTCCGATCTCTTCACAAAGACGCAAAAAAGGAGAGTTCAACGGCTTAAGCGTGAATGGAGAGAAGACGAAGTGCACCAAATGATCCACGAGCAGCACCGTTGGCTGGGCAAAATAAAAAGGCGGTGGGTACCCAAAAAGAAGGCCGCCATAAATAACGAAGAGCAAGCCGAGGAAAGCCCAGCCGACCAAGCTAGGAGGGCAGCCAAAGGGAAAGGCAAAATTTCTGCATCGGTCAACATGATCTTCGTATTGCCAGCCGAGTTCGGCGCTCCAGAGGCCGGTGCAGACACCATTGAAGATGACCTAGCAAAGCTAGCAGTTTCACCAGACCAGGCTATCTTCGACAAACCCGAAGGAACCAAAAATTGGCACTTAAAGCCGTTGTACGTTAAAGGATTCGTTAACAGCAAGCCGATTTCCAAAATGCTAGTCGATGGGGGAGCCGCAGTCAACCTCATGCCCTACGCAACATTCAGAAAATTAGGAAAAGGAGCCGAACACCTGATAAAAACCAACATGGTGCTCAAGGACTTCGGCGGCAACTCGTCGGAAACCAAGGGCGTCCTCAACGTTGAAATGACCATCGGCAACAAGACCGTGCCCACAACATTCTTCGTCACCGATGGGAAGGGGTCTTACAGCCTGCTGCTCGAAAGGGACTGGATACACGCTAACTGCTGCATCCCTTCTACAATACATCAGAGCCTGATCCAATCGGACGGCGACATGATCAAGATCGTGCCAGCCGACAGGTCAGTTAGTGTTGTGAATGCCGGTTTGCCGCTTTGGAAAATCGAGGGCAATCGAGGAAAATCGACAGGTCAGTTATTGTTTATCCAGGAAAATCTGGCAAGCCGATTTTCTAAATGTCTCCAATTCAACGATACAGCCCATCGGAAATGACAAGCCACAGCTGCTGCTTTGAACAAGACATGGTGGAGGGCTCGAGCGTTCTCGGCGTAGCCACCGCGGACGAAGACGATGGCAAGTTAGGGCAAGGTTTTACGTCGGCCGACGAACTAGAAGAAATCGACATCGGCCCTGGTGATAAGCCGAGGCCGACGTACATTAGCAAAAATCTGTCTCCTCATTGTAGATCCCAGCTTATTGAATTATTGAAAGAATATAAAGATTGTTTTGCTTGGGAGTACTTCGAGATGCCCTGTCTTAATCGATCGATAGTGGTCCATCAGCTACCAATTAAGACAGGTTATCGGCCGTTCAAACAGCCTCCCAAGAGGTTTAAGGCCGATATGTACAACGCAATTAAAGCCGAAATCACTCGGCTGTACGATGCGGGATTCATTCGTCCTTGCCAATATGCCGAATGGGTTTCGAACATCGTCCCAGGTGTTAAAGAAAAACGGTAAACTTAGGGTGTGCATCGATTTCAGAGACCTGAACAAGGCAACCGCTAAAGACGAATACCCAATGCCGATAGCCGATCTCGCTTGTCGATGCTGCTTCGAGCCACAAAATCATCGGTTTCATGGATGGCAATGCAGGGTATAACCAAATATTCATGGCCAACGAGGACATCCACAAGACCGCTTTTCGGTGTCCCGACGCAATCGGCCTGTACGAATGGGTGGTAATGACGTTCGGCTTAAATAAAGCTGGGGCAACATACCAACGGGCCATGAATTACATCTTTCACGATATGATCGGCTCACTGGTAGAGATATACATTGACGACGTAGTTGTCAAGTCGAGGGAGATAGAAGGCCACATAGCCGACCTGAGACAAATGTTAGAACGGACGAGGAAATACGGCCTAAAGATGAATCCGCTTAAGTGTGCATTCGGCGTATCGGCCGGGCAATTCCTGGGATTTCTCGTCCATGAAAGAGGGATTGAAGTTAGACCAAGGAGCGTAAATGCTATTAAGACAATTCAAACCCCGAAAGATAAAAAGCAACTAGAATCATTGATCGGCAAGATAAACTTCATCAGACGGTTCGTAGCCAATCTCTCAGAAAAGATGGAGCCGTTCACACCACTACTCTGGCTGAAAGCCGATCAAACATTCACATGGGGGGCAGAGCAGCAGGAGGCGTTAGACAACATAAAAGATTATCTCAGCTCCACTCCAGTTCTAATGCCTCCACAAAAGGGAATACCGTTCAAACTGTACTTATCAGCCGATGACAAGTCAATCGGTTCATTCTTAATACAAGAGGTCGACGGCAAGGAAAAAGCCATCTTTTATCTCAGCCGACGGCTGCTAGACGCAGAGATGAGGTATTCACCTGTGGAGAAGTTATGCCTATGCCTTTATTTCTCATGCACAAAGTTAAGGCACTATCTGCTGTCCAATGAGTGCACGGTAATTTGCAAAGCCGATGTGGTTAAGTACATGCTATCGGCTCCAGTGCTCAAAGGAAGAATCGGGAAGTGGATCTTCACGCTAACAGAGTTCGACCTGAGGTATCAGGCACCAAGAGCAGTCAAAGGGCAAGCCATAGCCGACTTCATTGTGGAGCACAGGAACGACTCAATCGGCTCAATGGAAATTATGCCTTGGACTCTGACGTTCGATGGCTCGGTTTGCACCAACGACTGTGGCATCGGCTTGGTCATCATTTCGCCCAGGGGGGCAAGCTTCAAGTTTGCTTTTGCCATCAACCCCCACGCTACAAACAACCAAGCCGAATACGAAGCCGTCCTCAAAGGATTGCATTTACTCAAGGAAGTTGAAGCCGACGCCGTCGAAATAATGGGGGACTCCTTGTTGGTCATCAGCCAATTATCAGGAGAATATGAATGCAAAAACGACGCGCTGATGGTCTATTATCGGCAATGCCGGGAATTGACAGACCAGGATCTATCTTTGTATCGGACGAATTTGTTCAGTTCGCCGACAGCATGGGGATCAAGCTACTTAATTCTTCGCCATACTACGCACAAGCCAATGGGCAAGTCGAGGCCTCAAACAAAAGTTTGATCAAGCTGATTAAAAGAAAGATCTCTGAGCACCCTAAACAATGGCACAGCCGATTAGCCGAGTCACTGTGGGCGTATCGGATGGCATGCCACGGGTCGATTCAAGTCCCTCCGTACAAGCTGGTCTATGGACATGAGGTAGTGCTACCATGGGAAAGTGTCGTCGGCTCAAGGCGCATTCAGCTACAAGATCAAATCACAGCCAACGATTATTATCACCTGATGGTAGACGAATCAGAAGACTTAGTTTTATCCAGGACGAGGGCCTTGGAAAAAGTCACAAAAGATAAGGAATGAGTAGCCAAGCATTACAATAAAAAAGTGGTGCCCAAATCTTTTGAGGAAGGCGAGCTCGTTTGGAAACTTATACTGCCGATCGGATCTAGAGAAAACAAGTTCGGCAAGTGGTCACCAAATTGGGAAGGGCCTTTCAAGATCCACAAATGCGTCTCTAAAGGAGCTTACATGCTAAAAGGACTGGACGGCGAGGTATTCGGAAGGGCTCTCAATGGAAAGTATTTGAAGAAATACTACCCAAGCGTGTGGATCAACTCGTGATTCGGCTATGGTTACTTCAGTCGATTTACAACAGCCAATGTCTTACATTTACGAGGCATCGCCTTTAGGCATTTTTATACAACAATTTTTGCCAAGTGCCCTACGATCGGCTAATGATAGACCGATAAGGACGGCAGGATGCACGAGCGGCTCGAACTCACAATTTTGTCGACACCGAAGCTATCAACAAAACTTGGGGGGCATATATGTACACAAGCCGATCGCAAAATCGGGCCGATTGCAACGCAAAATCAGGCTACAACACTCGCTGATTTTTATTTATAATCGACGTAAAGCCGTTTTTGATTACATATCTCCTAGGTAATGTTTGATGTCCGCCAGAGCTCGGTCGGTGGTCTCCGGAGACTCCATCTCTAAAGCATCCAAGATCAGATACTCCAGCCGATTGACCCTTACGTCGGTGGTCGTGGTCAACAGTTCGTTGGCAAGTCGTGTTTGCCTTGCTTCCAGCCGGTCAAGGCGCATGAGCGTTGAGGACGCCGAAGGGACAGCGGCCGGGGCGCTACCGAGGTTGATGGGAGGTCTGGTCGCCGGATGACGAGCCTCCTGTTCCCTGAAGCGCTTCAAGTTGGTTCTCACTTGTCGTGCTTGGCTAACCGTCAGTTCGTACGGCGTGTCCATGATCTCTAGAATCACCCGAAGGGGATGGAGCGGCTACGAGAAGGTCCACTCCTGAGTATTTAGAGAGAAGAAATGGTGAGAATGGATGAGTTGGGGAGTCACCTGGTTCACCGACGAGCTTGAGGAAGCCATAAGAAACCCTGCCAAAAGCTTGGAGATCTGGATGTTGTACACCTGGAGAGTGAGTTTCTTCTTCGGCTGCGAGTTATTCAGGAAGGCCCGAAGGAGTCCATTTATAGAAAGGAAAGATGTGGTTTCAGATGTGAAAGGTCGCTGCCGACGCGAAAGTCGAAGAGGTCATCATTAAAGGCATTGGGAATCGTTGAATGGTTGGCGACTACTAAAGACTGGATACCCATCGTTCAGAACTCACGGGTTCTTGGGATACATATTCGGATGAGTCAAACTATGAAGCCAAATCGGCGGTGCATTCAGATACTATCGGCCGATGACCAATGAGACCAATATTCGAGCGCTGATACTTACTATCATGGCGCGGTCTCGAAATCGGCAACGCAAAGCGATACGGGCGGCTGGAGCCGATTTCGACGCAAGTGGCGGGCGATCTTATCTACGAACATAGTGGTAGAGGATCAATAAGTTATGTTACACGATTCGAAGCCAAGTATAAGCACGAGTAAAATAATCACCCAATCCCATCACAAAAACATGACAGGTGTGATACAAAAGCGTTAGCCGACTTCAGAAGGTCGGAACATTACAACCTCATTTTTTTAGAAAATCGGGTATGGCCGACAACGCCTTCCGCCTAATTTGGTCTATTTCTTTGATGGCCCTAACGTTGTCGGCCTCAGACCCCACCACCGTTCGGACGCTCCTCACTAGGTTGTGCAGATGTGCCACGGCCGCCTTGATCCCCTGGCGTTCAGCTTCAATCTTGGCCGGCATGCCAGCCATGTACTCCTTGTGAACATTGATCTCGTTCATAACTTGAACGAGATCGACTATCAGCTGATCTTGACGAGTGAGGAGTTGCTCGAGCTTGGCTGCCGGCTCGGTCTTCAGGCGGTCGAAGGCGGCCTTCCGACTCTCGATTGCGCCCTTGGTTGACTGGATGGTGGCCGATCGCGCTTGACTCTCGCGCGATCGATTATCCGCTGTCGTGCCCGCTCGTACTTGAACTGATGGGCTTCCATGAAGGTCGCCGGCATGATAGCTTCGGCTAGGGCTTCCGGCAGCTGGTCTTGGATGTTTCTGAATCGAGTGCGTATCGAGCCACTATCGACCACCAGCGCGTCCAGCGAGGCTTCCAACCGATTGCCGATGTCAGCTAAGGTGGCCCTCAGGCCCTCAGCCAGCATCGCCGACACCTCCTCACCGATGTCGCCGGGCTCCTCGAACTCCGACAAGTCAAAGTTGAGGAGGTCGGCTATGTTCTGTAGCAAAGAAGAAGATGATCAAGGAAATATTAAGCCGATAAAGCCGATCATCAAAATTAGTTGGCTTACTATCGGCACCGTGGTCGGAGCTGTTGGTTCGGCCGGATCGTTCCCCGCGGCCGTCGGGGCCTCTTCGCCGACGTTGTCGCCATCGCCCCTGACAGGTGCGGCATGCTCACTGGACGCCTGGGGGCAACCGATGGAGACTGCGGGGGCTGCAGAAGAAAGAGTTAGCGGGCAAGCCGATTGATTACTACGAGTAAGGTGGCAGAGGATGATTATCGATGGCGCGGGGCGTGGAGTGCGACTGGCCAATTTCTTGACCTAAAAGGGATGGTTTGATCAGATGCAAGTGATCATCATGAAGCCAAATCCGGTGGAGTAAAGGCTTACCGACCGATGTTTTGCTGGGGGATTTGGGACTGGCGGGACATCGGCCGGGGCATTGACCGACTCAGGACTCGAAATCCCAGGTTCGGCCACCGCCCCGACAACTGCCGGCACTTCCTCGCTGGTGATGGTGTCGAGGAATTTCGCGACGGCCGGATACAAAGGGGGGAGGCTATCGGCTGGCGCTGTTGGCTTTGTCTTTTTCAGCCACTTGGGGGCAGGCGCGGCCGATGACCGTGCTGGTGGTGCAGCCTTTCTCTTCTGTGCGATCGGCTGACGCACTTGTCCTCGCAGCAGCGACGCCAGCTTCGGCAACTCCCAGCCGATGGCCGACGGAGCAAGGCCGCCCTCATCCAGGACGCCTGAGTTGTATTCAATGGGGCGCCCGGAGTTGCTCACCATCGGTTGCTCCGTCTCCGTCTCCTGCAAATCAAAAGACGAGCGTTAACCAGTTGTGTCAGCCGATGATGGGAAGGAGAAAATTATTTGGAACCGGAAGCATAAAATTACCGAGGGGATCTCGTCAGGCAGAAGCAGGTCGACGTAGCAAGATGACCGTTGGTGGAAGATATGGCGTTTAATTTCGGACCACCATCGGTCGTAAGCGGCGCTTCTCCTTAGTGACAAAGTTATCATGCCGACGTCGCCGAGGGGAGGGCCGGCTATGTTCAGCAGCCGATCCATTATTAGGTCCTGGCTGACCACCCCCTCGTTTCAATCTTATCGGCATAAAAGAAGCCGACGGGCAGTGCCCAAGACCAAGCTGCCTCGCTGACGACCTTTGGATAGTAGAATTCATAGCTCTTGGCCACCGATCGGCCCACGGTGAATCCCAGTCGGCAAGATGCGGGGGCGAGTGGCGATGAAGCCTGCACCTTGGGTTGTCGGCTGAGTTGAGGTCGTCCCAATTGAAATCAGCCGGCAACTCAAGCATTCCCCGGTCCTGGTAAAAGTACCAGGCATGGTTATCGCGAGACAGCCCGTCGTAGAGGGCTACGAACCATTCGGCCAGCAGCTCGGCCTATTGCTTTGAGCCTTCGTGGGCGGCGGCTGCCTCTCCGTAGCTCATGCATCTCCTCGTGGTGATCTGGTTGCCTTCGTCATCTTCAATCGGCTCCGGCTGGGAATCCGGCTTACACGTCGGAAGGGGCCGACCGGCTATCTTACGGGTCGCCAACACCGCCAGATTTGAAGGAACCACCGGGGGCCGCCGGTGTTGATTGGAGCGTTGGCGGCTATCTTCGCGGCGGCCTGATGCAGCATTTGATACAAGTAGTCGAGGAGGTATTTCCCCAGCGCAAGTTTCCTCCCATCGGCCACAACTTCAGCCACAATCTTCCAATTGGCGGTCGGCCCGCAGCTTGATCCGCAGAACACAAACTTCTCGAGCCACATCATTAGGAATGCAGCGTGCTCCTTGTGGCCGACTGTTCCATCCCGCATGTTACGGGCAACGAAGCCGCTCCACCGCCGATGGCTTTGGTTTTGAATTGATGTTGCCCTTTTCGGTTCAAAGTGATGGGGTTGGCCGACGACTCGATGTCCAGTCCGGTTGTCATGTGTACGGCGGCCAATGTGATAGTCATCGGCCCTTGCCGAAAGATGAAGGCATTGAAACTGTCATTCCAGAAGTAAGTTGCAGCCGATAAGAGCGGCTCGTCCTTTTCCATGCCGGCAAGGGACAGTTCCAGGCACTGGGCGATTCCGGTTTCTTTCCACTGAGTGTACTTGGCCGATTGCATCCTCTTGTACCACTCGACCCAGGCCGCATCGATCGTCGGCCAGGATTTGAATGTTCCATTCCAGTGGGCGAGGGACGGCTTAGCGGTGTTAAATGGGATCCGATTGGTTTCGGCTATGATTATATCGGCTGGATCCATGTTGCAGATAGGGCCGAGAAAGTACCTTTCCTCTTGTGCCAAGTTGGGGATAATTATTTGGTGTGACAGGTGCTGCAGGTAAAAGAAAAAGGGGGACTAATCAAGAACGGTTGCACATTACAAGTTCAAAGAGGGGAGAAGTACTGAATGGTGAAAATAAAGGTGAGTGTTATTCAAAGAATGGCCGAATGAAATATCGATGCGGCACGGCTAGGAAAGTAAATCTGGATGAAAAAGGAGTTAAGGATCGGAAAGGAGTACCTCTGGGAACTCGATCATGGAGACGGTCGGAACGACAGCGGCGGTTGGCCCAGCGGCTATGGCTGGTGGAGCGGTGGTGGCCGGGGCAACTGAGGAGCTCGATGCGGCGACGGTGGAAGCCATCGAAATGCTCAGGGGTGAAGATGGATCCGAAGAACGCGACGGAGTTCGACGGGCGCCGGTGAAATCGCCGGAGGAGAGAGAGAAGGCAAGAAGCTTGTTTGCGAAGGAGGCTGAGTACGCTGTGAAGGCGTGGGCGGCTCGGCCGAGGGGAGTGTGTATTTAAAGAGTACTTGGGGAGAAGCCGAAGCGATCTAGGTCAAGAAAGAAGCGGGAGTTTGAACAGGAAAGCAAATCCGTAACACTTCGTATCACGGACTTGGGGGGCATGTTTTAACACTGAAATTTGGTAATCGAATCCCTAAGTTTGCAAAAGTGAAGCAGAGTCGGATCAGCTGGAGACAGGGGTCGCATCGGCTAAAGGAGTGATCGGCTGCGAGGCCAATCGGCTAAGGACGGATCGAACAGGGGCAGCCGATAGCCGATTCCAAGTCCGGATGAGGTAAAACCATTTGTAATACAGAAGTTTGAGGATAAATAGAAGATTCGGTTGCTAATTGCGCGTTAAATGATATTGCCACTTATGGATAGAGTCCCGTAACGGCAATTGTACCTGTAATCTAGGGGTTTGTTTAAGCTGTTAGTTGTAACATGGCATGGGCCCTGTTAGGGATAATGTCGTGTTTTAAAAGGTAATTTAGATAGAGTCCAGGGTTTGTACAGATAATTGTATCTTGGGTATAAATAAGACCCGAGACCCCCTGTAAAAGAGATATTCACATCAATCAAACCTCTGGCGCATCGCCAACTTTTTCTTCAGACGAGCACTTTGTTTGGCTACGGGCTGCATCTTTTCGATCCCCAGATCTAGGTAAATGCTTGTCCTTAGTGGTATGATCTTTTGTTTCTAGTGCTTCCATCGTAATGACACATTAGAATCAGGAGTTTACACCGCGCTATTTATCATATATCACATATAAATTAGATCAATGTTTAGATCTGTCCCGCCATTGGCCAGTTCTGTCAAGAACTTGCGGCTAGTAGGGTTAGATCTAAAGGTTGGCTGGTTTATATGCGGTATCCACCGTCTTGAGAGGTATAAATCGGCTACAACAGATCAGATTGTTCTTTTTATACTTAATGCTGAATCATGTTTGAACTATTAAGTCGTTCTTAGAGTTGCCCATGATATGTTCGGTTCGATTTATATTATTTAGAGACAGTGCCGGGGTTTCAGCCAGCCTTATCTGCCTTGATATATTTCTTTTGATATATTTATTATTAGATTTGTATTAGGACTACCTCTGATGTTAAGATTGCATTCATGTCGGGCGCATTGGCTTGAAATCGGCTGTCATTGACAATGATGGCGATTTGCAGGTTATGCATCGATTCGGGAGTATATCTTTTCATAAGATTCATCGGAGTACTAGCCGATTCCTTGTTAGCTTTCCAATATCGGCTAGGTTATCGATCCATATATTTACTATTCTTTACCGTATTTGGGTTGAGCGGCTGATGCTGTCTCGGTGTAGCCGATCCATTCCAGTCGCTTGGCTTAAATATAGTTTAGAATAGCATATATATGTTCATGGATTCCGTCAGCCGATCCCATGGAGATCTAACCTAACACTTAACGCATATTCCCTTGTTTTTCTTGTTGATTGACAGATCAAATCAACTCGCACGCCCTGCACATTGTAGGCAACCGAGAAGGACCTGCACTGGAATCAAGGAGATCTCCCAGGCCAGCGTGTGAGAGAGATTTCTCGTCAACACAGCAACAAATGATCTTGCCCTCTTCGACCGTTGAAGTGGTTCACGAGTCTGACCATGAAGGAGCGTGCCCACTTTTGGTGCATTATAGCCGAGGACGGATGGTGCTAACCCGCAGCCGTTGGGGAGAATGCCACGAGCGTAGAGGATGGTTGTTCCTGTGTTGCTCGTATGCGGAGGGGAGTCATCAATTGTCTGCAAAAGAATGAAGTGCGGTCAGTTGAGAACAGAATTGATAGCCAATGGAGAAAAGTTTTAAAAGTTAAGTACTTACTGAAGGGACCAAGTCGGGGTCGACGATCGTCAACTACATCGAAGCCGATTGATGGAACAGGTGTTGTTTCCATTCATTCCACCATCGGCTGAAGATAGCTGTCCTGGTCACTGCTAAATCGATCTTATTGATACTGCCCAAGGGAGGACCAGGGATGCATAACAGCCGATGCATCATTATATTGCCTTCAATTCTTCCTCTGGTCTGGATCTTGTTGGCATAGTAAAGACCAATCGGTAGTTGACACAGTCTAAACTGCCTTGCGGCTACCATTGGGTGATAAAACTCATAAGTCTTGATAACATTACGCCCTTGATGGATGCCGATAGGGAGGATACAGGGAGTAATGGCTGTTACATAGATTTCCCTTGGATTTGAATAATTTTCAGAATTAAGCTCGTCTAGCCAAAGATCTTCTGGTTGTTCAAATCTATCAAAGTTTTCATAGGCAAACCAGATCTTCAAGGTGTTTGGGAAGCCATTGTATAGATGTTCAAACCAATTCTTGAATTGCTCGGCTGTTAATTTTGATCTGGAGTAAGTGGCAGCTACCTCCCCATATGACATACACCGCCAAGTCATTCTTTGTTCATCGTCTTCGACTCGTGGATCAGGCAAAGGGAAATCGGCTTCAAGTGGAGACGACCTTTCAGCAACCTGATAGAGATGAAGGTTGAGCCATAGCTGTAGTAGCCACCAGGGCCCTCCTGTGCTGACGGCTTGTTTTGAAGCTAGCTTAGCTGACGTGTTGCTCAACATTTGGTATACATAGATGAGCAAGTACTTTCCCAGAGGGATCGTCTTTTTGCTTACTAGGGCTTCGGCTATATGTTGCCAATTGCTGGTTGGTCCACAGCTCGATCCACAGTAGACAAATTTTTTTAACCACATTAAGAGAAAGGCAGTGTGTTCCCGTTCAGAGATCGGCCCATCCTTCATGTTCATTGAGCTAAAGCCACTTCAGCCCCCTATGCTTTCTGTTTTGATGTTGTGCTGGCATTTTACTTGAAGGCTGTTGGGGTCGGCTGTGGATGTTATGTCTAGTCCAGTGATCATTGCTACATCCAGCAGTGTTGGGGTCATTGGTCCTTGCCTGAACAGGATGGCATTGAGAGTATCGGACCAGAAATAGCTTGCAGCCGATAGGAGGGGTTCATCCTTAGGCATGTGGGCTATTGTTAATTCCAGGCATTGGTTTATGCCAAGCTCCATCCAGTGGGTTTGCATCCTAGTTGACATCCTAAGGTACCATGCTGGCCAAGACTTATCCGTTGAAGGCCTAGATTTGAAGGCACTGGTCCAGTATGCTAGGTCTGGGGTTGAGAACCTATAGGGGATCCAATTGGTTTCAGCATTTATAAATTCACTTGGGTCTGGTTGCCGATTGGTCCTAATAGATACTGGTCAGGATGGATAAGGTCTGGAGTAGCGATTTGATGTGAAAGGTGCTACAAGATCACACGAAAGAACGGAGGAATCACAACAAGTGAAAAAGATTGCATTACAAAGAAAAGAGAACTGTGGCCGACGAAACTTACCTCGGGGTACACCTATTGAGGCGCGTCGGAAGGGGTGCTTGAGGACACCATTGATGAGTGGTCACCACGGAAGGGTTTGTTGGTGAGGTCGCACTTCGGGTTCCGACGAGGTCGCCGAGGAGACAAAGAGTTTTTTGGGCTAGGGCTTGAGAGATGAAAGTAACAGCGTGGTTTGTTTCGGCGCAAGGCAGGTGCTATTTAAAGAGATCTCTTGACAGCCGAGACAGAGTTGGACGGGAGTTGCGCGGGAATTCGAAAAGCGGCAAATCCACGATATTATCTTATCACGGACTTGGGGGGCATGTGTTAACAACCAAATTTGGTAACCAAATCCCTGAGTTCAAGGCTGAAACTGAAGTGGAATCGGATTGGAAGATGATCTACAGAGAAACAGAGGCTGAATCGGCCACGATCAAATCAGCTGGAAGACCAGTCAGCTGAGGCCAGATCGGACTGGGATAGCCAATAGCCGATTCCGATTTAGAGAGGGAGATGGAACCATTTCCGATAACGAAGCTTGAAGATAAAAGGAAGATTCGGTTCCTAAATGTTCGTTAAGATATTGCCATCTGTGGATAGAGTCCTATAATGGCAATTGTATCTGTAAAATAGGGATTTGTTTAGATTTCCTCTTGTGATACGACATTGGGGCTGTATCCCAAGATGTTGTCGTATTTTAAATAGTAGATTAGATAGAGACCGTGTTCTACACGGACTTTGTTGTACTTGGGTATAAATAGGACACGAGACCATTTGTAAAATAACAACACACATCAATACAATCTCGGCGCATCGCCAAACCTTTTCTTTTCGACGAGTTCTTGATCCGGCTTCGGGTTGCATCGATTTGACCCCCGAATAAGGTAAATTTTTGTCATTACTGGTTTATTCCGTTGGATCTAGTGCTTACATCGTCATGATACTCTAGGTTTAATGTTGTAGACCGCGCAAGTTATCATATACATTATATAATCTAGAACAATGCCTAGATCTATCTCGCCATCGACTCGTTTCTCTCAGGAGACAGCAGCTGATAGAGCAAGATCTAGATGTTGGACTAGGTTATACGGTGTATCTACCATCTTGAGGGGTTTGCATCGGTCTATATAGATCTAATACTATCTTTTTGTACTTAATGTTGCATCATCCATGATCTATTAAGTCGCTTTTAGAAGTATTTAGAACTATTCGATTAGATCTCTACTTGTAGAGATAGTGCTGGGGTTTCAGCAAGCCTTACCTGTTTTAATAATCTTTTAGGATTATTCACTATTAGATATATTAAAGCTGCCTCTTGTATTAAGATCTCGATCTGGTTAAATGACTTAAACCGATATCAATTTGTTGGCATCAGTCGACTTCGATTGATCTAGGTTTAACACGTTTAAGTTAGATCGATATCTTTTTATAAGATGTATCAGAGTAATAGTCGATTCATGTTAGACATGCAGCATCGGCTAGGTTATAAACGCATATATTTATTATCTTGATATATATTTAGATTAAGTGATTCATACTGTCTCAGCACAATCGATATATCCTAGTCACTTAGTTTAAATATGCTTCCGGAAGGCAATTATATGCAAGTTGGTTTCCTGTGCCGATCCGGTAGGATCTAACTTTAACTTTAACGCATGTATATTTTTATTATTTCTTATTGGTTAGCAGATCAGACCAATTGGCACGCCTAGGTCATCATAGATAGCCAAGGACGGACCTGCACTTGAGCTAAGCAGATCTCCCAGGCCAGCGCGTGAAAGAAATTTCTCATCAACAACAGCGTGGATTAGTTCGGCGCAAGGCAGGTGCTATTTAAAGAAATTTCTTGACAGCCTAAACAGAATAGGACGGGAGTCACGCGGGAATTCAAAAAAGCGACAAATCCGTAATATTATCTTATCACGGACTTGGGGGCATGTGTTAACGACCCAATTTGGTAATCAAATCCCTGAGTTCAAGGTTGGAATTGAAGTGGAATCGGATTGGGAAAGTGATCTGCGGAGAAACAGAGGCTGCATCAGCCATGATTAAATCGGCTGGAAGACTAGTCGGCTGAGGCCAAATCAGATAGGAACAGCTGATAGCTGATTTCGATTCAGAGAAGAAGATGGAACCGTTTCCAATAAAGAAGCTTGAAGATAAAAGGAAGATTCGGTTCCTAAATATTCGTTAAGATATTGCCATCTATGGATAGAGTCCTGTAACGGTAATTGTATCTGTAAAATAGGGTTTTGTTTAGATATTCCTTTTGATACGACATTGGGGCTGTATCCCGAGATATTGTCGTATTTTTAAATAGTATATTAGATAGAAACCGTGTCTTGCACAGATATTGTTATGCCTGGATATAAATAAGACCCAAGGGCTCTTCGTAAAAAAGACAACACACATCAATACAATCTCGGCGCATCGCCAAACCTCTTCTTTTAGACGAGTTCTTGATCCCGCTTCGGGCTGCATCGATTTCAAACCTCGAATAAGGTAAACACTTATCATTAGTAGTTTGTATCTTTGAGTCTAGTGCTTACATCGTCATGACACTCTAGATTTAGTGTTATAGACTGCGCAATTTATCATATGCAGCATATAATCTGGAGCAATTTCTAGATCTCTGTTGCCATCAGCTCGTTTCTCTCGAGAGGCAGTAGCCGATAGAGTTAGATCTAGATGTTGAACTAGTTTATATGTTGTATCCACCGTCTCGAGGGGTTTACTTCGGTTCATATAGATCTAATACTTCTTTTTGTACTTAATGCTGCATCATCATGACCTATTAAGTCGCTCTTAGAATTATTAAAGATCAATTCGGCTAGATGTTTATCATTAGAGACAGTGTCGGGGTTTCAGCTGACCTTATCTATTTTAATTATCTTTTAGCATTATTTACTATTAGATATATTAAAGCTGCCTCTTATATTAAGATCTCAATCTGGTTAAGTGCCTTAAACCGGTATCAATCTGTTGGTATTAGCCGACAACCGATTGATTTAGGTTTAGCGCATTTAGGTTAGATCGATATCTTTTCATAAGATGTATCGGAGTATTAGCCGATTCACGTTAGACCTACAACATCGGCTAGGTTATAAACGCATATATTTATTATCTTGATGTATATTTGGATTAAGTGATTTATACTGTCTCGGCACAGCCGATCTATCTCAGTCACTTAGTTTAAATACGCTTCGGGATAGCAATTATATGTAAGTTGGTGTCCTGAGCCGATCCGGTAGGATCTAACTTTAACCTTAATGCAAGTATCTGTTTATTTCTTATTGGTTAGCAGATCAAACCAGTTGGCACGCCTAGGTAATCAAAGGTAGCCAAGGACGGATCTGCACTGGAGTTAAGCAGATCTCTCAGGCCAGCGCGTGGGAAAGATTTCTCATCAACAGGTACAAATAACAAGGAACACAAATATTCAAGGTATGGAATGCAGCAAATAGGTCATAGCTACCATAGACCAGTTTTAAATACCGATATAGTCTAAGTTCATATGCAACTTTGCAAACAAACATTTTCATTCCTCAAATCTTAGGATTCAATGTGTTCAAAGGATGGGAGGAGAAAACTTGCCTTGATCTTGAGAAATGTTAGTGAAGGGTTACGCGGAAGCTACGCTAGCCGAAAACAAAACTTTTCTACCGCGCAAACCAGGAACACTTGCAAGTAAGGGCCGTTAGATCGTTACCGATTGGAGTAGAGTGCAGCGGAATAGCCAATCAGGACTATCCGATCCGGAACAGTGTAGCCGATTCCAGCAAGCCGACAGCCGATTCCCGGGGACAGACGATTCACCAATCAGTCGATTCCGATGTAGCCGAATCGCCGAGTCGTCGGACCGCGTTCTCACGCCTCGCTCCGATGCGCTCGACCGCAGCCAATCTGTCGCAGCCGCCTTGCTCCGAAGTACCACAGCCGATCAAAAGCGTGCAACGTAGCAGCGCCTCTACCGGTATCCACACGTCCGAGGACGAACGCCGAACACCCGTGTGCTAGCACGCGATGCAAGGCTAGGGTTTGGCTCGAAAGTGGGGAGGGTTTCCGTGGAGATTGACCTCGACGACTTCATTGCGGATTCGTTCAAAAGCGATCCGCAACTCTCCACCCTCGCCCCTTTATATAGAGTTGGCCGGCGGGACTAGTGGCCGATCAGGACTCTATTTCAAATCGGATCCTATCCGAATCTCATAGAGTCGGCCGCCCATACGTCGTAAGACCATAGGACTCTACCCGATCGGATCTCTATCCGATCGAGCCGTATCCGAGTCCAACTCGAATGCCTGTTCTTATCCCCTTAAGCGTGCGACCACAGAGGTTCAGGTATACTCGGTTTCGGCTATAGTCTAACTTAGCCGATCGTCGGCTCGAGTCCAACTCAGCCAACTGTCAACGGCGGCGCCTAGCAGCACATATTGACACCATAGCATACAAGAATATAATATCGGCTCTTAACCTATAATGTTTACACAAATCCCTTTGCCTCACGATACCGGTTAAGCTATAGGCAAGATGTGTGCCATCCCTTCAATAGCTTAACCATTCACTCGAACCGTATTGGATTATCATGTCATTTGATTGACTCCTCAATCAACTTAGCATGGCCATGCATTTCCATAATCCATTACCTTGAGGGGCCCAGAGATATCTCTCCAAAGGAGGGGCAAATTCCATCTTGATCACTCACATCCCACTACATGTTTCATAGCAAACCCGAAAACTACCTTTATAACTACCCAGTTATGGAATAGCGTTTGGTAGTCCAAAAGTAGGCTACTACACATGCTGGAATCCATGGTGATCTCGGGTCTAAGGACTTTGTACAAACACTACCGAGACCAACTAATGACACATTAATTCCGTAGTGTCTCATGGTGGGTTTATCCAACAATGTGTTCTCTAACACATATGTCCATGTTTATTGATTTGGTATCTCCATACCCATGATCTACGAGACATGATCATCAATCAATAGACATGCCGATCTTAGAATCATATTATTTCCAATAATATGATATATGATCGAGGATCATTTAGAAGTAGATTCATACATATCGAGTCTCATAAATATGTCACGTACTTATTGATCAATACAAGATGTCTATTTCATGAAACTGAATAACACTTTATTCATAAATACATAAATATTGACGTGATATCCAACATCTCCATGTTGCCTCTAGGGCATATCACTAACAATCTCCCACTTGCACTAGAGTCAATCATGTAAGTATCTAATACCCATTGCTCTTGAGTGCGCCTCATGCTTCGGTGAGGGAGAGGTTTTGTCAGCGGATCGGCTATGTTGAGATCCGTGTGCACTTTGCATATCTTGACATCACCTCTGTCCACTATCTCACGGATGAGATGATATCGCCGAAGTATGTGTTTGGACTTCTGATGTGACCTCGGCTCCTTGGCTTGCGCAATGGCTCCACTATTGTCACAATAGAGAGACATTGGACCAGTCGTACTAGTCATCACACCAAGCTCGAAACGAATTTCTTGATCCAAACGGCCTCCTTTGCGGCTTCCGAAGCGCAACGTACTCGGCCTCCGTTGTAGAATCAGCAATAGTATCCTGCTTGGAACTCTTTCAGCTGACTGCGCCTTCGTTCAGGCAGAACACGTACCCAGATTGCGATCTATAATCATCCTTGTCTGTTTTGAAGCATATGGAACCCGTCTAGACATGGCATACATGATGGATCCAATTGCCGAAGCATATGGAACCATACCCATCTTATTCCGCTCATCATGTGTCTGAGGACACTGATTCTTGCTAAGATTCCATGTGACATGGGCAAGAAACCTTTCTTGGAATCATGCATGTTGAACCTTTTCAACACCTTGTCAATGTATGTACTTTGGCTTAATCCAATTAGCCTCTTGGATCTATCTCTATAGATCCGAATGCTAATATGTATGCTGCCTCCCTAAGTCTTTCATGGAAAAACTATTTTTCAATGAAGACTTGACGGATTCTAGCATAGGGATATCATTTCCAATCGTAATATGTCATCCACATATAAGATTAGAAATACAATTGCGCTTCCACGACCTTTTTGTAAACACAGGCCTCTTCTTCCTTTTTGATGAAACCAAACCCTTTGATTACTTCATCAAAACGAATATTCCAACTCCGAGATGCTTGCTTCAATCCATAAATGGATTTCGTAGCTTGCATATCTTTCCGAGCGATTCTGGATCGACAAAACCCGAGGTTGTATCATGTATACATCCTCGCTTAGGTTTCCATTCAGGAAAGCCGTTTTGACATCCATCTGCCATATCTCATAATCGAAATATGCAGCAATCGCTAGGATAATCCGAATAGATTTAAGCATTGCGACGGGCGAGAAGGTTTCATCATAATCAACTCCTTGAATCTGTTTAAAACCTTTCGCCACCAATCGCGCCTTATAGATGTGAACATTTCCATCCATATCGGCCTTTTCTTAAAAAAATCATTTACACTCAATGGTTTTGACACCATCGGTGGATCAACCAAGTTCCAAACTTGATTGTCGTACATGGATTCTATTTCGGATTTCATGGCTCCAAGCCACTTGTTGGAATCGGGTCCCACCATCGCTTCCGATAGGTCTTAGGCTCATCGTTGTCCAACAACAATATATCACGTTGTTTCGCACTGTGTACCGTCGGGCGCACGACATGATCTTTCGGACCTCGTGAGGCGGTGTATCTACAACGGTGGCGCAACATTTTGCTCCTCTGTTGTGGTTACGTGGTCGCGAAACATTTTCTAGTGTTTCTTGAACTTCTTCAAGATGCACCCTGCTCCCACTAACCCATCTTGAAAGAAACTCTTTCTCCAAGAAGACACCGTGTCGGGCGACAAACACTTTGCCTTGTTCCCGATTATAAAAGTAATATCCCGTGGTTTCCTTAGGATATCCCACAAAGAAACACTTGTCGATTTGGGTGTGAGCTTGTCGGTCAAACGTTTTACATAAGCCTCGCATCCCCAAATTTTGAGAAAAGACAAACTAGGGGTTGCCCTGTCCATATCTCATATGGTGTCTTTTCGACCGACTTAGATGGAACTCTATTTAGGGTGAGCGCAGCTGTTTCAAGAGCATATCCCCGGAAGGATAACGGAAGATCACTTTGGCTCATCATCGACCGCACCATGTCCAACAAGGTGTGATTTCTCCGTTCGGACACTCCGTTCCATTGTGGAGTTCTTGGCGGAGTCAACTAGAACAATTCCACAATCTTTCGGATGATTACCAAACTCTTGGCTCAAGTATTCCCCTCCACGATCGATCGTAGAAACTTGATTGTTTTCTCTAAATGATTATGTACTTCATTTTGGAATTCTTTGAAATTTTCAAAGGATTCGGACTTATGCCTCATTAAGTAGATATAACCATATCTACTAAAGTCATCGGTAAAGGTAATGAAGTACGATAACCACCTCGGCCGTTGAGCTCATTGGTCCACATACGTCGGTATGTATGAGTGGCAATAAGTCACTTGCTCTCTCACTGTGTCCCGTGAAAGGTGCCTTTGTCATCTTACCAAGTAAACAAGACTCGCATGTCTCAAATGATTCAATATCAAAAGAGTGAAGCAATCCATCCTTATGGAGCTTCTCCATGCGTTTCTTATTTATATGGCCTAAGCGACAATGCCGGATAAACGTGGGGTTTATATCATTGGAGAGTTGTTTTTACGTATTAATGTTATAGATGGGAGACGCTTCAAGATTCAAAACGTATAATCCATTCACCAATGGAGCATGAAAATAGAATATATCTCGAGATATATTGAACAACCATTGTTCATTGATCTGAAATCATATCCTTCCGCTTGCAAACATGAAGCGGAAATAACGTTTTGACATAGTGTTGGAACACAATAACAATTATTCAATTCCAAAACTAATCCGAAGGTAGATGAAGTGAGTACGTGCCGACGGAACGTAGCAACGCTTGCTCCATTGCCGACGCGCGGTTCACCTCGCCCCTTCTTAATCCTCTACTTCTTCTCATTCCACACGACTTGCAAATATGAGCTACGATCCGGTATCAAATACCCAAGAGTCGGTAGGTGAAGTAGCAAGATTAATGTCTATAACATTAATACCGACGGAAGTCGTACTTTGCTTCTTTTTGAGATCCTCCATGTACTTCTTGCGGTTCCTCTTCCAAAGTGGCTTGTCTCCTTGCAATAGAAGCAAACGGCATCGATGCCGCCGACCCCTTCTTGCCCTTCTTTGCATTGGAGGCACTCGCGATCTCATCGGGAGTTAACTTCCTCTTGGTGCAAAGCTTCTTGACAGTGGTTTGTGCTTAGCCTTCTGCATCATCATCACATGATGACCGTTTTCTGGATACTCTCCTCACTGTCTTTAGCATCCCATGCAATTCAGCCAAGGTTCTATCCATATTGTTCATGTGATAATTCAATATGAATGGCTCGAAGCTCGGAGGGAGCGGCGGAGAATCACATCGGTAGCCAACTCTTGGCTAAGGGGAAAACCTAGTTTTTCCGGACTCTCAATGTAGCCAATCATTTTTATCACATGCGGATGACGGGATTCCCTCAACAAGCTGCACGCAAACAAGGACTTTGAGGTGTTGAACCTCTCGGCCCGAGCTTGGTTCTCAAACATGCCACGCAGATCCCCGAATAATAGTGTGAGCATCGCTGCTCTCATATTGCTTCGAAGCTCGGGGGACATTGTAGCAAGCATGAGACACTTATATCTAGGGCATCATTAGTGTGCTTCTCATAAGCCCTCCGTGCGGTTGCGGTGGCATTATTTGGCAAATCCTCGGGATAGGGTACTTCAAGAACGTACTCCTTACGCTCTTGCTTGAGAACAATTCTCAAGTTGCGATACCAATCCATAAAGTTTGTTCCATTTAATTTTTCCTTTTCGAGAATAGATCGCAAATTAAAGGTACGGGTGTAGTATTAGCCGCCATTTATTCTACAACGAAAAAGCAAAGTTTAGCACAATGTTTATGCTATGTCTATTGTTAAACAATTTAACATTAGACTCCCATTACGTATTTTCCACCTTCCCTCTAGGTTACGTATTGGGTCAAGATCCACATGTTAATTAATTTTCTAGTGAGCTTTGGCATCACTGCTAGAAAATTAGTAACATCGGTAAGCAACACCTTGCTAATCACATCTCTATGTGACTCTTGTTGTTGGTGTGGCATCTCCATGCCCGGCGCCAACCTATGCCCCAAGGCCCAAAATTGTTTTGATAGCCTTGTTAAGTAAACCAAATGCTCCTGCATGTATATGTCGACATATACCCCTCGTGTTATGATAGAGAATGGCACTCTGCTTTGGCGGACCCACCATTGACGAGCATAACGGTGGCGGTGCAACATTTGGAAGGGCATCATTACTACTTAATTTTGCGAGGGATGCTATCCTATCAAACAAACATATCACATATGAAAGCAAGAAGAATAGCATATAGTGAAATAGTATGGCCCCCTTCACATGGTGATCTCCATCTCCATGCCGGTGTACGGGATCTCCATCTTCATCACCGTTCTTTCGAGTGCCGAATGCTTGATTTCTTCAAACTAAGCTACTACTATAGAAGCTCTAATTGAAGATTACATCGACTCGCAGGTCGTGAAAGAATATTACAAGCATTGCACGTATGAAAGAATATTACGGGGATTGCACATATGAAAGAATATTACATGCATCACATGCATCTCATACATCTCATACATACAATAGGGCCATACCATCTCAAAGCATTCTCTTCAAAAACAAGTTAGGCGTAGAAACGTTTTCTACTTATCGCGAGCTACGGCATTGATATGACCTATAAGGGGTACGCACACGGCGGTCCCGCTAGGCGGTTAGCGGGCGGGGGTCGAGGGAGCCGCCCCTCGCGGTCTTCCGGGCGGTGCGGACACCACACGAAATTCATAGATCCAATCTATGAATTCGCTTACGAAACCATGTCGGCATAATCATATTATGCCGTCCCGATACACTATCAAGGGAGATGGTTTGCGTAGGCGCGAGGCAGCTAACAAGATCAGACTACGAGATAGCTTCGGCATAATCACATTATACCGTTCCGATACACTATCAAGGAACGCTATCTCGAACCCAACTCAAACTGAGTTATATGGAAATTGCTTCGACGTAATCACATTACGCCGTTCCGATACACTATCAAGGAACGCAATTACCATTAACTCTCCTCAACAGATCCCGTAAAACCGATTGATCTAATCAACCCGTGCGCAAAACTTGTTCCGATCCAATCTAAAACCCAAACTAAGCAAGATTAGCTCGATACCACTTGAAGGGTTACGGGAGGCTACGCTAGCCGAAAACAAAAACTTTTTACCGCGCAAACCAGGAACACTTGCAAGAGTGCAGCGGAATAGCCAATCAGGGCAATCCGATCCAGAACAGTGTAGCCGATTCCCGGAGACAACCGATTCGCCAATCAGCCGATTCGAGTCGTCCGGCCGCGTTCTCACGCCTCGCTCCGATGCGCCCGACCGCAGCCGATTCCACCACAGCCGATCTCTCCGATTGCAGCCGATCCGAAGCCGATCAAGAGCGTGCAACGTAGCAGCGCCTCTACCGGTATCCACACGTCCGGGGACAGAACGCCGTACACCCGTGTGCTAGCACGCGATGCAAGGCTAGGGTTTGGCTCGAAAGTGGGGAGGGTTTCCGTGGAGATTGATCTCGACAACTTCACATTTGCACGCGATACAATTGACATGTCGCAGCTCTCCACCCCTCCCTCCTTTATATAGAGTTGGCCGACTAGGACTAGTGGCCGATCGGGACTCTATTTTTGAACCGGATCTCATCCGTATCTCATAGAGTTGGCCGCCCATACGTCGTAAGCCTATAGGACTCTATCCGATCGGATCCCTATCCGATCGAGCCGTATCCGAGTCCAACTCGAATGCTGTTCTTATCCCCTTAAGCGTGCGACCACGTAGGTTCGGTATACTCGGTTTCGGCTATAGTCTAACTTAGCCGATCGTCGGCTCGAGTCCAACTCAGCCGACTGTCAATAGCGGCGCCTAGCAGCACATACGACACCATAGTATACAAGAATATAATATCGGCTCAACCTGTAATGTGTACACAAATCCCTTTGCCTCACGATACCGGTTAAGCTATAGGCAAGATGTGTGCCATCCCTTCAATAGCTTAACCATTCACTCCAACCGTATTGGATTATCGTACATTTGATTGACTCCTCAATCAACTTAGCATGGCCATGCATTTCCATAATCCATTACCTCGAGGGCGAGATATCTCTCCAAAGGAGGGGCAAATTCCATCTTGATCACTCACATCCCACTCCATGTTTCATAGCAAACCCGAAAACTACCTTTATAACTACCCGATTACGGAATAGCGTTTGGTAGTCCCAAAGTAGGCTACTACACATGTTGGAATCCATGGTGATCTCGGGTCTAAGGACTTTGTACCAACACTACCGAGACCAACTAATGGCACATTGATTCCTAGTGTCTCATGGTGGGTCTATCCAACAATGTGTTCTCTAACACGATGTCCATGTTTATTGATTTGGTATCTCCATACCCATGATCTATGAGACATGATCATCAATCAATAAACATGCCGATCTTAGAATCATATTTGTTCCAACAATATGACATATGATCGAGGATCGTTTAGAAATAGATTCATACATATCGAGTCTCATAAATAAGTCACGTACTTATTGATCAATACAAGATGTCTATTTCATGGAACAATAACACTTTATTCATAAATACATGAACATTGACATGATATCCAACATCTCCATGTTGCCTCTAGGGCATATAACTAACAACACCTTCCCTCTAGGTTACGTCTTGGGTCAAGATCCACATGTTAATTAATTTTCTAGTGAGCTTTGGCATCACTGCTAGAAAATTAGTAACATCGATAAGCAACACCTTGCTAATCACATCTCTATGTGACTCTTGTTGTTGGTGTGGCATCTTCATGCCCCGACGCGAACCTATGCCCCAAGGCCCAAAACTGTTTTGATAGCCTTGTTAAGTAAACCAAATGCTCCTGCATGTATATGTCGACCTATACCCCTCGTGTTATGATAGAGAATGGCACTCTTGCTTTGGCGGACCCACAATTGACGAGCATAACGGTGGCGGTGCAACATTTGGAAGGGCATCATTACTACTTAATTTTGCGAGGATGTTATCCTATCAAACAAACATATCACATATATGAAAGCAGGTAGAATAGCATATAATGAAATAGTATGGCCCCCTTCACATGGTGATCTCCATCTCCATGCCGGCGCTGAGGATCTCCATCTTCGGCACCTTCTTCCAATGTGCATGATGCTTGATTTCTTCAAACTAAGCTACTACTATAGAAGCTCTAATTGAAGATTACATCGACTCGTAGGTCGTTAAAGAATATTACAAGCATTGCACGTAAGAAAGAATATTACAGGGATTGCACATATGAAAGAATATTACATGCATCACATGCATCTCATACATAAAATAGGGCCATACCATCTCAAAGCATTCTCTGCAAAAACAAGTTAGGCGTAGAAACGTTTTCTACCTATCGCAGAGATACGACATCGAGACGACCTATAAGGGGCACGCACACGGCGGTCCCGCTAGCCTGTTAGCGGGCGGGGGGTCGAGGGCTTCCGGGCAGCGCCCGGAACACCACACGAAATTCATAGATCTAATCTATGAAATCGCTTACGGAAACCATGTCGGCATAATCATATTATGCCGTCCCGATACACTATCAAGGGAGATGGTTTGCGTAGGCGCGAGGCAGCTAACAAGATCGGACTACGAGATAGCTTCGGCATAATCACATTATACCGTTCCGATACACTATCAAGGAACGCTATCTCGAAGCCGACTCAAACCGAATTCTATGGATATTGCTTCGACGTAATCACATTACGTCGTTCCGATACACTATCAAGGAACACAATTACCATGAACTCTCCTCAACAAATCCCGTAAAACCGATTGATCTAATCAACCCGTGTGCAAAACTTGTTCCAGATCCAATCTAAAACCTTAACTAAGCAACCTGGCTCTGATACCACTGAAGGGTCACGCGGAAGCTACGCTAGCCGAAATTAAAACTTTTCTACCGCGCAAACCAGGAACACTTGCAAGTAAGGACCGTTAGATCGTTACCGATTGGAGTAGAGTGCAGCAGAATAGCCAATCAGGACTATCCGATCCGGAACAGTGTAGCCGATTCCAGCAAGCCGACAGCCGATTCCCGGGGACAGCTGATTCACCAATCAGCCGATTCCGATGTAGCCGAATCGCCGAGTCGTCTGACCGCGTTCTCGCGCCTCGCTCCGATGCGCTCGACCCCAGCCAATCTACCGCAGCCGCCTTGCTCCGAAGTACCACAGCCGATCAACAGCGTGCAACGTAGCAGCACCTCTACCGGTATCCACACGTCCGGGGACAGAACGCCGAACACCCGTGTGCTAGCACGCGATGCAAAGCTAGGGTTTGGCTTGAAATGGGGAGGGTTTCCGTGGAGATTGATCTCGGCGACTTCTATTGCGGATTCGTTCAAAAGCGATACTGCAACTCTCCACCCCTCGCCCCTTTATATAGAGTTGGCCGACTGAGACTAGTGGCCGATCAGGACTCTATTTCAAATCGGATCTTATCCGAATCTCATAGAGTCGGCCGCCCATATGTCGTAAGACCATAGGACTCTATCCGATTGGATCCCTATCTGATCGAGCCGTATCCGAGTCCAACTCGAATGCGTGTTCTTATCCCCTTAAGCGTGCGACCACAGAGGTTCGGGTATACTCGGTTTCGGCTATAGTCTAACTTAGCCGATCGTCGGCTCGAGTCCAACTCAGCCGTATCGCACACAGACGGTGCCTAGCGGCACATATTGACACCATAGCATACAAGAATATAATATCGGCTCTGAACCTGTAATGTGTACACAAATCCCTTTGCCTCACGATACCAGTTAAGCTATAGGCAAAATGTGTGCCATCCCTTCAATAGCTTAACCATTCACTCGAACCGTATTGGATTATCCATGCGTTGATTGACTCCTCAATCAACTTAGCATGGCCATGCATTTCCATAATCCATTACCTCGAGGGGCCCGAGATATCTCTTCGAAGGAGGGGCAAATTCCATCTTGATCACTCACATCCCACTCCATGTTTCATAGCAAACCCAAAAACTACCTTTATAACTACCCAGTTACGGAATAGCGTTTGGTAGTCCCAAATTAGGCTACTACACATGTTGGAATCCATGGTGATCTCAGGTCTAAGGACTTTGTACAAACACTACCTGAGACCAACTAATGGCACATTAATTCCTGTAGTGTCTCATGGTGGGTCTATCCAACAATGTGTTCTCTAACACATATGTCCATGTTTATTGATTTGGTATCTCCATACCCATGATCTATGAGACATGATCATCAATCAATAGACATGCCGATCTTAGAATCATATTAGTTCCAATAATATGATATATGATCAGGGATCATTTAGAGGTAGATTCATACATATCGAGTCTCATAAATAAGTCACGTACTTATTGATCAATACAAGATGTCTATTTGATGAAACTGAATAACACTTTATTCATAAATACATAAATATTGACGTGATATCCAACATCTCCATGTTGCCTCTAGGGCATATCACTAACAGTTAGCACCTAATCCACTCCTTCATTGTGTATGCAATTAACTAAATAAAGTACACGTTATGCAATTAAACACCAAAATAGGCAAAAATCCAAAATGCTCAAAAAATGCATGATTTGTGCACAATGGGTAGGTACTGATCTATGTTGAACTTGGGTGAAAGAATTGTAGGATCGAACTCCCAAACTAAGCCAACCAGAGGGGGTGAATGGTTGGTATACCCAAAAACAAATCTTAGCGGAAATAAGACTTACCATCACCAACTCAATGAAGTGCGGTCTGACCGGAAGTGTTGAACCGGTTTGACCGCCTGAACCAGCCAATCTGACCGCCGGTATAGCGCCGGTCTGACCGCCCGTGTAGTCAATCTCTTGGACTTAGCCAATTCTCCTGATGTAGCCGATCGCCCTGTGTAGCCGATATGCACCGGTCTGACCTTAGTAACTTGAGTGGTCTGACCAGTGTAAAGCTCCGGTCTAACCGTCGATTAGACCGCCGCACCCGATGAAAACACAACACAAAGATTTCTCAAAGCAGATTGAACTTTATTGAATCTCTCTTATATTTACGAAGTGCAACCACAGCACTCCTCACAAAACTCCGAGCAAAACTTGAAACCCTAAATTTATCTCAACTCTAAACTCTCTATAACTCGATACCGAGAAGCCACGCCTCTCCTCTCTGTTTATACACAAAATACGCAGCCCATGGCCATGAATCCTACTCATACAAGAAGTCCTAATCCACTAGGAAACCTTCCCATATAAGTACAAACTTGACATAAATCAACCGTCGCAATCTCGATCTTTCCAATCTTCAAACATCGTATTCCATACGCACACAATATCTTCATCGTATGCCATATGAAAACTTCATCAATCACATGCACTAACCTCTACCATCAAGTATCTGGCATAATCTCTATCTTGGACGTCACCTTATCTCCATGTTGACTCCAACTCGACTACCGACGACACTTTCCCAAGGCGTAAAGATTACTGCACATAATTAAACAAAGAAACCATATCCGAGCACAAGCTATCTCAAACTTGACTCATTGTCAGCATAAACAACCATACATGCGCATAGAAACACGAATCTTCCATAAACAAACAAGGAAACAACCCGAAACCGAAACCGAAACCAAATCGGCCTACGGTCGGTGTGTCGGCGGTCGACCGCCGATGCTTGCCCGGTCTAACCGCGGTCACCTCCGGTCAGACCCGGCGGCACAAGCCCGTCGGCCGGTGCATAGTACACCTTTCACCGTCCAAAAAACCAAATATGTCCCGAACCACTTCGCCGATAATCTCCAAATAACAAAACCAACAATCCAATAATCACAGATGCCAATTGTTCATCACCAATGAAAAATCAAACACAGATTGATTTTACAATCTCCCCCTTGATGAACACATTGGCGAACCAAATAAAAATGTTATTTTGGTGTTTGGAAAAATTAAAAACAAAAATGGTAAAAAGCATTTGAGTGCTCAAAAAGCCAAAGAAAATTTCTCCCCCTTTTGATAAGAAAGAAAATCCTTTGAACTTGGAAAACTTGCACTTGTGTTTTCTTACAAACTTTTGTTCTCCCCCTTTGTTAACTTTATTGTTTTGTTTTCCCATGTGTTCTCCCCCTTTTGACAGTGTTTTCATCAAACATAAGAATTATGATTATGAATGTTCAAGAGCTTAGCACCATACATAAAGCAAGTCATGTCATGTGTTGCAATAATAAGAAGATAAGCTCAACAATTATATAACAAATATGCACTAGAGTATAATCATGAATCAAAGATTTTAAAACTAAGATCAATAACGCAATAAAAATTCATGGATTCAAACGATTTATAATGCAACATCTTTACAAGCACATATGTTGAACAATAAACCCAAATATATATACCTATTGCTATTTTTATTCTTTCTCAAATTTACCTTTTTGCACACATAATTCAAGAGAAAAAATTTTATATTGATTTGAGCCATATTTGTTGCTCATATTTTCTCTCAATTATTACGGGTACGTCCTTGTCATCAAGACTGTTTCCAAGGATTCGTCACCCATTATTTTTGCTCACATCGAATACGTCCTTGTCGTCAAGACTGTTTCCAAGGATTCGGTATTCATTTTTGCTTTCATAGATAATAATTTATTCTCTTTACACAATGAGCAATTTTAAGGTAATTTGAGGAATAATAATTCAACATAATATATATATATATATAAGCATTTATAATCCAACACATGCACTAGTATCAACATTGCATATTTCTTTAATTCAAGTGTGATATTAAAGTGTCATGCATAATTTCACTTAAAAATAAAATCTAGATCACATAAAAATACTAGAACACATATAAGCTATGCTAGTGACAAATAAATCTTCATACTATCGCTAGCATACACATGAAAATACAATATGTATAGACAACACTCTTCTTTTTCAATTTACTTCATTCAAATATTGCTTGATAAAAACAAGAGCACAAATCTCCCCCTCAAAACATGCCAAAAGGATGAATAATTCCCAACTCTCCTCAAAGAAAAGCAAAGCAAGAAGAATCCAATGGTTTAGTGAAAACATCAGCAAGTTGCAACTTTGTGTCCAAAAACTTCAATATAACATCTCCCTTCTCAACATGATCCCTCAAAAAGTGAAAGCGAATATCAATGTGCTTTGTGCGTGAGTGTTGAACAGGATTCTTAGCAATGTTAATGGCACTTGTATTATCACAATAAAGAGGCACTTTTTCAAAAGCAAGTCCATAATCTTTCAAAGTAGAAATAAGCCAAAGAATCTGTGAACAACAATTAGCAGCAGCAACATATTCAGATTCAGCAGTTGATTGAGCTACACTAGATTGTTTCCTAGAGGACCATGCAATTAATGATATACCAAGAAATGACATGTTCCACTAGTACTTTTTTTATCAATTCTACAACCCGCAAAATCAGCATCGGAATATCCACTTAAGCAAATAGAAGAAGAAGTAGAATACAAAATTTCAAACTCAAGTGTATGATTCAAATACCTCATTATTCGCTTGACCGCATTACGATGTGAAGCACGAGGAGAAGCTTGAAAGCGTGCACACAAACACACAACAAACTGTATGTCTGGCCTAGAAGCAGTTAGACACAACAAAGATCCAATCATGCTTCTATACTCCTTTTGATTCACGGCCTCACCATCTTCATCGGGATCAAGAACAGCAGTAGAACCAATAGGTGTAGAGATTGGCTTGCAGCTCTTCATCTTGAACCTTCGCAAAGATCTTTGGTGTACTTTGTTTGATGGATAAACGTACCTTGAGGTGTTTGCTTAATTTGCAATCCCAAAAAGTATGACAATTCACCCATCATGCTCATCTCAAATTCCCTACGCATTCTCTCAGTAAATTCTACAACCAAAGCATGAGTTGAACAACCAAAGATGATATCATCCACATAAATCTGAACGAAAAGTTGATTTTCACCATGCTTAAGAACACAAAGAGTTTTGTCAATTTTTCCCATTTGAAAATCTTTTTTAAGCAAAAAGTTTTTAAGTCTATTATACCATGCTCTAGGTGCTTGTTTCAAACCGTACAAAGCTTTTGACAATTTAAAAACATGGTTGGGAAAATCAGAGTTTTCAAAATCCGGTGGCTGTTTAACATAAACTTCCTCCTGTATAAAGCCATTTAGAAAAGCACTTTTAACATCCATTTGATACAATTTAAAACTTTTTGAAGCAGCAAAAGCTAACAAAAATCTAATTGCTTCAATCCTAGCAACAAGAGCAAAAGTTTCATCAAAATCCAAACCCTCCACCTGAGTAAAACATTAGCAACAAGTCTAGCTTTATTTCTAATAATTAAACCATCCTCATTTTTTATTTTTAAAAACCCACTTGGTTCCAATAATATTATGTCCTAAATGAGGTTCAACTAATGTCCAAACTTTCTTTCTTTCAAAATTTTCAAGTTCTTCATGCATGGCGTTAATTCACGATTCATCAGTTAATGAATGAGTAACATCTTTGGGTTCAAAAGTAGCAACAAAAGCAGAATTTGCAAACTCATGCGCAGTTACCTTAGATCTTGTAGTCCACTCATGTAAAATACCTATTATTTGTTTCGGCGGATATTTTCGTTGAATGTGCAATGGAGCAGTGATTTCAGAAGTTGATTCACGTTCTGTATCTGCACTGGTCGTAGTTGTCGATGAATCCCCTTGATTGGAGTCGACGAGAATGCGAGGTGATCGGCCCTGCTTGGTCATTGGGTCTCACGGGCGGTCGGCCGGAAATCAGCCTCCTCGGTCGGCCAGGAGGCACTCTGCGGTCGGCCGGCGGAGTCGACCTCATCGTCGTCGTCGTCGCTTTCGTCTTCAAAGATACGACCATCCTCCCCCTGAGCCTGTGGCAAGGTACCTGCAAGTTCTGGTCTAGTACCTAGACTAGCCTCATCAAAAATGACTTCGCAAGTCTTGACAATTTTGTTAGTTTCTAAAACAAGTACACGATAGCCACGGGAGTGTGTGGGGTATCCAAGGAATAAACCATCGGTTGAACGTGATTCAAATTTATCCAAATTTCCAGATTTCAAGACAAAGCACTTGCAACCAAAAACACGCAAATGTAAAACTTTGGGCTGACGACCAAATCGAAGCTAATAAGGTGTTTTTCCAAGTTTAGATCGCAAGAAAATATGATTGGAAACATAGCATGCAGTGTTAATAGCTTCGGGCAAAAATTTTCTAGGATGTGATATTCATCAAGCATTGTTCTAGCCATCTCAACCAAAGAACGGTTTTTTCTTTCAACAATGCCATTTTGTTGAGGAACATGAGGAGAAGAAAATTGATGTTCAATGCCTTTTTCGTTGCAAAATTGTTCAAAAGAAGTATTTTTAAATTCATCACCATTATCGCTTCTAATAGTTTTCAAAGAGCCAGGAATTTCACAATTCAAGCGAATAACAAAACTTCAAAAATGTCCAAAGGCCTCATCCTTAGTTTTCATGAAGAAAACCCAAGAATATCGAGAAAAATCATCAACAACAACCAACACATACCATTTTCCTCCGACGGATTGCACTCTACCTGGACCAACAGTGTCCATATGTAAAAGCTGTCCCGGTGCATCCGTCATCACAGAAAGAATTGGAGTATGTGAAGAAGCAACCATTTTTCCATGATGACATGGTGCGCAAACCAAATCAAGATCTTTTTAAGTTTAGGCAACTCATGAACAAGATCCAAACCACTTAATCTAGTCAAATGATCAAAACCAACATGTCCAAGTCTGCGATGCCAAAACATTAAATCTTTGTTGAATTTCGCAACCAAACATGTTACAACAGGAGAAATAGGGTTTCCAAAATCAGCTTTAAAAACTCTCCCATAACGAGAAATGTTCAACACAGAATCACCACAAGAATCAAATATTTTACTTCAAGTTTTCTTGAAATGAACTTCAAAATTTTCATCAACAATTTGTGAAACTGAAAATAAATTTTACTTTAAATCGTCGACTAAGGCTACCTCTTTCAATTCAAATTTGTCACTTACCTTGACAGATCCGGTAGCAAGAACAACACTTGTAGAAGCATCTCCAAAGATGATCAATTTAGTCTTGGATGCCATCTTGAGGGAGGAGAACCTATTTTTATCTGCAGTCATGTGCCGCGAACAACCGGAGTCCACGATCCACACGTTCTCCTTCCTCGCCACCAACGCCTATGCAAAGAAGATGTCGAAGCCTCGCATCGGGGTTAGTCAAAAGAAATTTAGGAATCCAATACGAGACACACGACCAACAGATCCAATAGGCATATATCCATGGGTAAAAACAATTTTAGAATTTTTCAGAAAAGTTCCTTCGGGGCCGGTCTCACCGTTGGGGTATGCTGAGTCGACCGCGTGCCATCGCCGGTCGACAGAGCGTGTCGTGGTCGGCGACTGAATGCCATGGCCGGTTGACCGGTGGACCAATCAAGGGTCTGACCGGCCTTCCCGAGGAACGCCGCATTTTTGCCACTTTGATTTTGCAAAATTAACCTCTCTTTCCTTTTTCTGTTTTCGTGCTAATCTGAAACAAAAACCAATAAGATGACCATCTTTACCACAAAAAGAGCAAGAAAACTTTTCCCTAATGGTTGATGGTTTCAAAATATTAGTTTTAGTTTCTTTTAAATAAAGTAGTGATTGCATATTCCCGGGAGATTTAAAAACTGTTTTCACATCATTAGGTTTTGTCAAGATTTCACCATTTTCAGTCATTCTCAAAAATTTGGAGGATTTTTGGTGAAATAGTCATGAGCATCAAAACCTATACCCTTATTGTCGCTACACACTTTAAATTTATCCAAAATTATGTTAAGTTGTTTCTTACCATCGAAAATTTTTACAAATAACTTTTCAAGTAAGAAAGTTCTTTTCCAAGATTCGCACAATTTTCGAAACTTAACATGACATTTTTATTTTTGTGACATTTAGAGCAAGAAACTACCTCATCTTGTTTAACTATGTCTTCCATGTGCTTAACACGAGCTAAAGCACCTTTTAAATTCAATTCATTAGCATCACGAGTTAAACAAGGTTTAGTAGCCAAAACTTGAGAATCATTGATATCTCTAATTTTTGAAATTTCAAGCATTAAAACCTCATAATTTTTGCATTCATCATCATTAGGAATAAGAGATTTTAATCTAGCAATTTCAGCATTCAAAGACTCAATCACAAATTCTTGTTTTTTAAACATCTTTTCATATTTTTTATTTTTAGCACTTAAAACAAGAATTGCTTCCTCAAGTGAGTTTACCTCATTGTCTTCATCTTCAGAATCTTCATCTCCACGCGTGATGAGGCAAATGCTGGAGATGTTCTTGCCCTTCTCTTCCTCGCTATCGGAATCTATGTCGCTTAGTGGTTCAAAAGCGACATAGACTTGACTCAGCACCTTCTTGATCATCTCTTTTGAGCACTTCCCCTTGGGCTTTTTGTCCTTCGCCTTCTCCCCGCTCTTGTCCACCTTCTTGCTTCTCCCAATCTTGGGGCAGCTGGAGCGAATGTGATCCAAAGCACCGCATTCAAAACACTGAGTTGGTCCTCCTCTTTTCCTGAACCTGACTTTCTTCATAGCTCGAGAATGTTTGTTAGCAGCCAAAGCCAAATCCTCCTCCTCGAATTGCTCGAGTTGCTCATCGGACATGGCATTAATTAAAGCAAGAGCACTAGGAGTTGATGAAGAAGCAACATCAGAAGAAGTTGAAGAAGAAGAAACCAAAGCACTTGACTTGGAATCAATTTTTCGAGAAAGAATATTCATCTCATGAGTTTTGAGTTTAGTATAAAGAGAATCCAAAGTCAAAGTAGCCATATTTACAGATTCTTGAATTGAAGTAACTTTCATGTCCCAAATAGACATGTCAAGACCATTCAAAAAGTGACAAGAAATCTCAAATTGTGGATAATTTGTGTCATAAGAACAATCAACAGATCTAAGATTACTCAAAATTTTATTAAACCTACCAAGATAGTCATTTAAAGCTTCAGCAGGTTTCATCTCAAATTTTATGTATTCCTTTTTGAAAAGATCTCGACGAAGTTCTTTTATATTTGTAGTTCCTTGATGAAAATTTCTCAAAGCAATCCAAATCTCGTTTGCAGTTTGAAGCTGTGAAATGCGATCAAAATCCAAACGAGAAATTCCATTTAATAAAATATTACAAGCTTTGCAATTGTTATTAAACTTAGTTTTCAAAGCTTCAGTATTAATAACCTTAGGGATCTCATAAGGAATAGCTACCTTTTGCCAGACATCATAATCTTGGGCCATGATATAAGATTGCATCTTACTGCACCAATAAGCAAAATCTGTACCATCGAAAACCTATCAGACATGGCGAAAAACCTTTAGATCAAAAAAATCCAAAGAAGAAAACGAGGCTCTGATACCACTTGTAGGATCGAACTCCCAAACTAAGCCAACTAGAGAGGGGTGAATGGTTGGTACACCCAAAAACAAATCTTAGCGAAAATAAGACTTACCCTCACCAACTCAATGGAGTGCGGTCTGACTGGAAGTGTTGAACCGGTCTGACCGCCGGTATAGCGCCGGTCCGACCGCCCGTGTAGCCGATCTCCTGGACTTAGCCGATTCTCCTGATGTAGGTGATCGCCGTGTGTAGCCGATATGCATCGGTCTGACCTCAGTAACTCGAGCGGTCTGACCGGTATAAAGCTTCGGTCTAACCGCCAATTAGACCGCCGCACCCGATGAAAACACAACACAAAGATTTCTCAAAGTAGATTTAACTTTATTGAATCTCTCTTGTGTTTACAAAGTGCAACCCCAACACTCCTCACAAAATTCTGAGCAAAACTTGAAACCCTAAATTTATCTCAACTCTAAACTCTCTAAAACTAGATACCGAGAAGCCACACCTCGCCTCTCTATTTATACACAAAATACGCAGCCCATGGCCACGAATCCTACTCATACAAGAAATCCTAATCCACTAGGAAACCTTCCCATAAAAGTACAAACTTGACATAAATCAACCGTCGCAATCTCGGTCTTTCCAATCTTGAAACATCGTATTCCATATGCACACAATATCTCCATCGTATGCCATATGGAAACTTCACCAATCACGTGCACTAATCTCTACCCTTAAGTATCCTGTATAATCTCCATCTTGAACGTCATCTTATCTCCAAGTTGACTCCAACTCAATTACCGACGACACTTTCCCGAGGCGTAAAGATTACCTGCACATAATTAAACAAAGAAACCATATCTGAGCACAAGCTATCTCCAACTTGACTCATTGTCAGCATAAACAACCATACATGCGCATAGAAACACGAATCTTCCATAAACAAACAAGGAAACAACACGAAACCGAAATCGAAACCAAATCGGCCTGCAGTCGGACTGTGTCGACCTGTCTGACCGACAGTGCTTGCCCGGTCTAGCCGCCAGGTGTTAACGCCAAAATTTGGTAAGCCTCGAAGTCCTTATCGGCTAAGGGTTAGTATCGGCTCGAGGCAGAATCAGCTGAGAGTTTTGCGACAGCCGATGGAGGGTTCATGTTTCCAACAGTCGGGTTCTTGTTAGATTCGGTTTGAGAAGATCTTATCCAGAAGAAACCGAGTCCAGAGAGGATACGGCTTGTATCTATTAATTAGGAAGAGATTGTTAGTTTCCTATTTTATCTTTAGGAAAGTTTGTTTTGTAATCTGTTAGGATCTTTGTCATCCCACGGGTATAAATATGTAAGCCCGGGGTTCATGTAAATTATCTCTCGATCAATACAATTCGGCGCATCACCACCCTTTTATTCTTCGTCTTCGTTCAACATCCGGCGGAACTTGGCATCCAGCGCTGGGCTGCATCAGATAGGTTCGACCTCCAGCAAAGGAATAAGTCCAACGTTCTGTCGGATCAGGCGATCATATTGACTACGTCGACGTTGTCCAAGGCTGCATCAGTACGTTCGATCTCTTGGATTGCTCCAGTTTGGTTAGCATGCTTGCCTGACTATTTATCATATGTCTCTATTAATCTAATCTTAGTATTTCAGTTTAGCCCTATCGGTTGTCTCTCGTTTTAGGGTTTCTGCCGATACCGGCTAAGTCATTATACTAGATTATTTTGGTTTAGGCATCTACCACCCTGAAAATCAGCCAAGGGCATGATTGTCTAGATATTGTTTTTCTTTTCATACTTAGTGCTGCATCAGTTTGATCTACTAAGTCGTGATTAGAACCGTAATCTCTAGCCTGCCTGTTGACTGCCAATAAGGGTTTCATCGGGGTTTCAGCCGGTGAGTTATCTGGGTATTGCATCGGCTTGCAAGGATTGTATACAAGTTGGATTTAGCCGATCGCATCAGAGGCTTCGTTGGATATTTGACCATTTGGATTTTATGACATTGGACTTCCAGCCGATGTGTGCTTTAATCTTTAAATCAATATCTATTTTACCATGTGATTGGTGCGTGCAATGTTATATATATCGTGTTATTGTCAGCCGATCGCCTTTATATATAAATGTTTGTTCAACACACAGCTGATGGATTGAAATCCTAACACCATCGGCTGGCATCGGCATCGGCTGGAATTACACCATCAGCTTATCAGCCGATCAGTTAGTTTTTGGGTATCGGTCTATAGGCCGATATGATTTATGTTCTGCTGTTTTGCATAACTTGTCAGTGGCAGGATCAAACTGACTGGCACGCCCGCGCTTCATCTATTCTAGGACCTACACTGGAGCTAAGCGGATCTCCCAGGCCGGTGTGTTGATTTTTCTCATCAACACCAGGTCACCTCCAGTTAGACCGGCAGCACAAGCCCGGTCTGACCAATGCACAGTACATTGTTCATCGTCCGAAAAACCAAATATGTCCCGAACCACTTTGCCAATAATCTCCAAATAAAAAAACCAACAATGCAATAATCACAGATGCCAATTGTTCATCACCAATGAAGAATCAAACACACTTTGATTTTACAAGAATTTCTAGTTTTTCTCATTCCATTTAAGAGTTATGAATTTTAGAAGTCTTATCGGTATGTAGCACTATATAATTAGGTAGTGTTTTAAAATGTTTCTATAAATTGATTTTTATTAGCTTTGACTTCACAGAGGTGAAGAGATATGTTTTCTGAGACTAACATATTAGGTTGCACAATTTTTGGAGTTACTATGAATTCCTTATATGTTTTAAAATTTATAACACGTTCTAGGCACATAGTCTTTATGCATATATGGCTTTAGAAGTTTTATATCCAGGACATGTTCTTATTTGCTAGAGATGTGTAAATATGAATAATTTAGTTAACCAATCAAATCTTAGTTCATAATTTTAGAGTTTTCATTATTCTACTCCATATTTCATAAGCTAGCGAGTGTTCTATGTCAGTTACTTATCATATCAACCTAAAAATTGATATATGAGCTAAGAGTGCCAAGTTTTGGTGGTTAGGGATGGAGCTTATGGTTTCTCTAGTCCAACAAGGTCTTACGTTGATTTACATAGAACTAGAATGCATTTATATATACATTTATACATATATATAGTGCTTAACTACTATTATTGTGATTAGCACCTAAGTTATCTATTTAAAGTTTATTGACATATTTAGTATATGAGTTGCCATATTTTATTTTACCTAATTGAATTTCATTACTTGCTGGTTCTATAGAAACCTAGTTCACTCCAAATGGACTAAAGATGAATTTTCTACAAATTTTACAAGGTTAAGTGTGCACTAAGTTGTTTATTCCTTATATAAATATTTAAGAGGTATTACTATACAGTAAGCATATATTTTTGTTCTGTAATTTGAAATTATATGTTTTGATGATTCTACAGAAATTAAATTTACTCAAAAAGGAGTTAAATGAATTTTAGATAAATCTCTAAAGTTCAGCTCATCTGAAACTCATTATTTTAATGACCACAGTTTTAAAGGCATTTGGCACAAAGTAATTATATACTTTTATTTCTCCAAACTAGAGAGTGTATGTTGGTGAATCTGTAGAACTTAAGTTTGTCCCAAAATAAGTCAAATTGAATGTTCTATGCATTTTTATAAATTTGTGCAAGGTTTATGTGTGATTTTCCTTAGGTAAATTTTAGAGTCAAATTTTGTACAGTGAGTGTTAAGTTTTATATTTCTATATTAAAGTTCATTATCTTGTGAGTTCATAGAAATTGGTTTCATCCCAAAATGAATCATATTGGATTTTATATGGATTTTACAAGTTTCTACAATTTTTTGTTGAATAAAAAATGTTTTAGTTAATTTACATTGTATTTTATTTTTTCCCAGATTTTAAAGGGCATGGTCCACATGTCATTTTGTGTAAATATGCAGAAAGGCCCCTAGAGTTCTCAGGAGTAGAACCCGCCGTCCCCACACATGTTTTTAATCGAGTTTATTATGAGTCCTCGTGCTTTAACTTATTCACTAACAAGTCCTTGGTCCCACATGTCAATCTAACAAATTTTATGATATAACCCTTGCAAGTTTTAAATTCTCTCTAAGCGGGATCCTCATTGCTAACGACGTGGGGCCCACTCATCAGTGAGGGCGCGGCTGGATGAGGCAGAGCAATGGCGCTCTTGCGAGCTTCTTGCCAGCGCCGGCGGCAAACGGCGGTTGATCTCGTGACGCAACCAAAAGAGAAATGTTAGAGGGATTCAAAGCAAAACTTTTGGTGGCTACCTCACCCGACGAGGTCACCGGAAATGTCAACGGCGACGCCATGAGCAGCGGTGGCATTCGGGTTGGTTGTGCATGTTGAGTTGGAGACCAGATCTATACAATGTGTGTGCATGCATGTACATCCGCGAGCCCAAGGGTGCTCACCGTGAGTTAAACGAGTGCTCCCGTGGTCTTGGCAACTGCAGCGGCTTGCAGAACTCCACAGTGACGGTGATCCACTTTGGTCGAACGGTGATAGTATGATCTACTTGAAATTCTTTCATGCATGCACATGGATAGTGTTAAAGACGTCTTAGGGAACATATATGCGAGAAGAATTCATTTGGAGCTCACCGGAAAAATGAATCGACGATGGCGATGACGGCGGTTCAGATCGATGCCGAGGAAGAAAGGGGCGTGTTCTCCGCGCCCTTG
This sequence comes from Oryza australiensis, assembly GCA_019925245.2. Taxonomy (NCBI): domain Eukaryota; kingdom Viridiplantae; phylum Streptophyta; class Magnoliopsida; order Poales; family Poaceae; genus Oryza; species Oryza australiensis. Next base: position 536,108 of record JAIFGZ020000401.1, on the reverse strand, counting down.
ACGTCTATGCCTGGGGTTCTTGAGGCGTTGTGAAGAGGAGGTCGAGATGAGATTCTTGGTGCAGTGGCTTGCTCCGGAATGCACGAGGATGGCTGGATGACGAGGATGCCAAAGAGGCGGCACTCTAGTGCACGGACTAGGATGTCGTCAGTGAGGTTCGTGTTCCCGTCGATTGGCTGCATAAATCGAGAGCGTGTAAAAATAGGAAATGATCGGCATGATGAGGAGAGTATGGAATGGCAATAGGTTAGGAATGGCGATGACCTGTCGACGACATCGAGCGTCGTCTTCATCACAACAGACGATGGGATTGAGGAAGAAAGGAACAGCTGGAACTCATTCCCTCGATGTGGTCGGTAGCGGAATGGATAATGAGATGGGGCGACTGAGTTGGGAGGAGAAAAGTGGAGCTCGGCGTTGGACACGCCTCCGGCCACGTGTCGAGCATGCCCAGAGCACTGTCTCCCTCCCTCTCATGAGTTCTCGGTCGGTTAGGGGTGAGGAACATGAGGAAGGGCAATGAGGTTGCCAAGTGGGTCCAAGTCGATGTAGTCTAGGTGAGAGAGAGTGGTATGGGTAGATATCTGGGTGTACACGATTTTGGATGAATTTTTCAGATTATTTTCTTTTTCCTAACTTTGTCAATCCATAGTTTAATATGTGGACCAGATAAATTCGTGTTGATTTTACTGGAGGTAGATGGTTATACCTAGATTCCATTTTCTATGATTACACACAAAAAGTTTTTTTAGATTGCTTACAAAATTGAGGAAAATGGGCTAATTGGAAACTAATTTGAATTTTTAGTAGACCTAAACAGAGAAGAAAAATTATAGAAAAATTATATTTACTTATGATAATTAATCTAGTAATTAAATAAATTATTTCCCATATACACCTTTATGCATTTTATTCCACTTTTGGGTGGGATATAGTTTCAGCCAATAAAGGATTTTAATTAGTCTACTACGTGACCATTTTGACTAATTTGCTTGAGGCAACAAACTTAGTTATTTAATTGTGGAGATTATGGCAATCGAGTATCCACATGGCAAGTTTATCTGACTAGAGGTAGGGATAGATTGCGCCTACCAAATATGTAAACCAGATATGACTTGGGTGTTACGTTGCCGATTGAGATAAGGCAACGGCCTATAGTCACGGTTTGGTAAGATTGAGGAAACCGATTTACAGTAAGATAGGGTTTTCGATCTGTAAGCCCGCCTCCCAAGACTATATAAGGGGGGTAAGGGGCGTCCTTTGAGGGATATCAGAAGTTAGATCAGAGTTCATAAGCAAGAGCTTTAGACTTTAGGAACAACAAATCTTGAGATCAATATACACTCGGCGGATCGAACCCCTGAAACAGGAGTAGGGTATTACCTCACGGGAGGGCCTGAACCTGTCTAAACCTTGTTTCTCATCTAACCCATCGAGCTTGGCGATCTTGACTGCACCCCCAAAATTCTATTGCCGAAACCAAGTTTCGTCAGTTGGCACGCCAGGTAGGGGACCGCGCGTCAAGACTTTTTCGACAATCTCGCCGACAAGTGCGATGGGATCCTCTTCAAGCTTCGGCGGCTTCGCCGCCAACGACTTCAACAAGCTCTCCCTCTTTGACTCGGATTCGGACCAGCCGGGAGGAGAGACCCACTCGGCGACGTTCGGGCTCCCGAACAACGCCAAGATCTACGACGAAATCTTGGATTCCAAGATGCAATCCATCCACTCCGAGGGAAGAACTCACTCGGTACCGTTCAGACTACCGAACACCGCTGAGATCTGCAGCAATCTTCTCGTCATCCCAATAGAAGCAATCTACTCGGAAGAAGACCTCTCGGCGCCGTTTGGATTACCAAACGTCGCTAAGATCTACGGCAAGCTCCTCACCCCCGAGTCGAGGTTGACCCACTCGGAGGAGTCCACGTCCTCAAGCTCTGAGTCGGACTAGAACGATCCAGATCTGAGCAACCCAGGATCGAGGGAGAACGCCGTCATCCTCCAGCCATTCGGCTCATGCTCATCCTCAGATCTCAACGAGTATCTAAGCTCCTCAGGCTTTGACGACCTTTATGGCATCCCCTCGGACGAAGCCGATGACTCCGACTGCAACAAGGACTACGAGCCGAAATGCTTTGATGTCCTCATGGCCGAGGTGGCCGAGTCCGACTCAGCCATGGCCCGCAGGCTCGCAGAAGAAGAGGGAGCCAAGGTCGAGCAAGAGCGCAAGCTGGCAGAAGAAGAGAAGAGCCGCAAGGACGAAGCCGACAGAAGAAAGCAGGATCTAAGGGCAGCCGGACGATCCGCTTAGGAGGCTATTCTTCAAACGCGAGTCCGCAACACCAATATCTTCCAGACGCCACAGCAGAATGCTGTTGCTGCCCTCACACTCCTAGACACCGTCATCGAGACGACGCCCCCCGACGTGACTCCAATACTAGACAAGATCAAGACCATCGTCGCAGCCACAGCCAACGGTCATCCCTCCACCTCGCACGAAGGCCGACGAGTCCGTGGCTGAAACGCCCGACGGCGGCTCCCGCCGCTAAGGTCAAAGGATTACAAGAGGCCCGAGCCCGACCGGTCGACAACCAGGCCAAGAGGCCCACGCCACGAGTCCACACACAAGCATCAGGAGCAAACGGCCGACTCCCGCGAGAAGCAACATGGACGTCCACCCGTCCACCACCGCGTCCATCGTAACAACAGCTCCAGCTACCAAACCAGCCTACCGAGTGTTAGTGATATGCCCTAGAGGCAACATGGAGATGTTGGATATCACGTCAATGTTTATGTATAAATGAATAAAGTGTTATTCGGTTCCATGAAATAGACATCTTGTATTGATCAATAAGTACGTGACTTATTTATGAGACTCTTTATGTATGAATCTATTTCTAAACGATCCTCGATCATATGTCATATTGTTGGAACAAATATGATTCTAAGATCGGCATGTTTATTGATTGATGATCATGTCTCATAGATCATGGGTATGGAGATACCAAATCAATAAACATGGACATATGTGTTGGAGAACACATTGTTGGATAGACCCACCATGAGACACTACAGAATTAATGTGCCATTAGTTGGTCTCGGGTAGTGTTGGTACAAAGTCCTTAGACCCGAGATCACCATGGATTCCAACATGTGTAGTAGCCTACTTTGGGACTACCAAACGCTATTCCGTAACCGGGTAGTTATAAAGGTAGTTTTCGGGTTTGCTATGAAACATGGAGTGGGATGTGAGTGATCAAGATGGAATTTGCCCCTCCTTTGGAGAGATATCTCTGGGCCCCTCGAGGTAATGGATTATGGAAATGCATGGCCATGCTAAGTTGATTGAGGAGTCAATCAACAGACAGATAATCCAATACGGTTCGAGTGAATGGTTAAGCTATTGAAGGGATGGCACACATCTTGCCTATAGCTTAACTGGTATCGTGAGGCAAAGGGATTTGTGTACACATTACAGGTTCAGAGCCGATATTATTCTTGTATACTATGGTGTCAATATGTGCTGCTAGGCGCCGCTATTGACAGGTCGGCTGAGTTAGACTCGAGCCGATGATCGGCTAAGTTAGACTATAGCCGAAACCGAGTATACCTGAACCTACAGGGTCGCACGCTTAAGGGGATAGAATAGATATTCGAGTTGGACTCGGATACGGCTCGATCGGATAGGGATCCGATCGGATAGAGTCCTATGGGCTTACGACGTGTGGGGCGGCCAACTCTATGAGATACGGATGAGATCCGATTCAAAATAGAGTCCTAATCGGCCACTAGTCCCAGTCGGCCAACTCTATATAAAGGAGGGAGGGGTGGAGAGCTGTGACACGTCAATTGCATCGCGTGCAACAGAAGTCGCCGAGATCAATCTCCACGGAAACCCTCCCCACTTTCGAGCCAAACCCTAGCCTTGCATCGCGTGCTAGCACACGGGTGTACGACGTTCTGTCCCCGGACGTGTGGATACCGGTAGAGGCGCCGCTACGTTGCGCGCTCTTGATCGGCTGCGGTCGGGCGCATCGTAGCGAGGCGTGAGAACGCGGCCGGACGACTCGAATCGGCTGATTGGCGAATCGGCGTCTCCGGAATCGGCTACACGTTCCGGATCGGATTGCCCGATTGGCTATTCCGCTGCACTCTACTCCAATCGGTAACGATCTATTGGCCCTTACTTGCAAGTGTTCCTGGTTTGCGCGGTAGAAATTTTTGTTTTCGGCTAGCGTAGCTTCCGCGTAACCCTTCACCGAGGACCCTGCCGAGCGATCTGCGGGAAGTCCTCGATCGCCGCTACCAAGAGCGAGATCAATGCACTCGGGAAGATCGGAGGGGATCACCCGATAGCAACGACGATGGAGTGCCGCTTTCACTCGGGAGCTTCGGCGAGTGCATTGGCCGAATGGGTTCAAGCCAACCGGAATTGAGAAGTACGACGGCAAGACCGACCCGAATCATGGCTGACCATGTACATTCTCGCCATCCGTGCAGCAGCGGCGACAGGCAAGGCCATGGCCAATTACCCGCCCGTGGCCCTTGCCAACTCAGCCGTGAACCGGCTCACGAGCCTGCCAAGAAGCTCAATCGGCTCGTGGAGTGAGCTGAGGGACCACTTCATCGCCAACTTCCAGGGCACCTTCGAGAGGCCCGGGACCCACTTCGACTTGTACAACGTCATCCAGACGCCGGACGAACCTCTGAAGGACTACATCCGGCGCTTCTCCGAAAAGCGCAACAAGATCCCCAACATCACCGATGACATCATCATCGCCGCCTTCCATAAGGGAGTCCGTGATGAGCTGTTAATCGGGAAGTTCGGACGCAAGCCACCGAAGACGGTGAAGCAGATGTTTGAGACGGCCAATTCTTATGCCAAATCCAATGATGCCATCAAAGCAGCGCGCCAAGACCGCCCCGACAGGAGGGATGACAAACAGGCGGGAGGAAGCCGGAATCCTAAGAAGGATAACGGCAACAACAATCAGGGCCAAAAGGACCGCAACCGCCGATCTGAAGATCTAGTTGCCACAACCTCCAACTCCCAACGCCGCCCTCGAGTCGCGGCCTACGACGCCATCATGAATGCTCAGTGCACGCATCATCCCAATGACAAGCACGCGGCTAAGGACTGCTTTATTTATAAACAGTTCGTCGAGCAATATGCGGCACAGCTCAACAAGAAGCAAATTGATGAAGTCGGTCCATCGGGCGCCAAGAAGAACAACGCGGCTGAGAATGCTGAGCCCTTTCAAGACCCCGTGGGCGAGCTGAATCACATCTTCGGGGGGCCACTAGCCTATGAATCCAAGAGGAAACTAAAGCTAACTGATCGAGAGGTCAACGCGGTGCAACCTGAGGTCCCACAGTTCCTACGATGGTCGGAGGTGGCCATCACTTTTGACCGCTCGGATCATCCCGACCGAGTGGTTCACCCGGGGCGCTATCCACTCGTCTTGGTCCCGATTGTCCGCAACATCAAGCTCAAGCGTGTCCTCATCGATGGGGGCAGCGCCCTCAACATTCTGTTCGCCAAGACCTTGGATGAGATGCAGATCCCAAGGGCCGAACCGAAGGCAAGCTCAGCCCCCTTCCACGGAGTTATCCCGGGGCTGTCATCTACACCACTCGGGCACATCGCCCTTCCGGTCACCTTCGGAGTTCGAGAGAATTTCCGGATAGAGAACGTTACTTTCGAGGTGGCCGACTTCGAAACGGCCTACCACTCCATCATCGGAAGACCTGCACTCGCCAAGTTCATGGCGATACCCCATTATACCTACCTCTGCATGAAGATGCCGGGTTCCAACGGCGTCATCACTCTTCGCAGCGACGTGAAGCAAGCCTTCACCTGCTACAAGGAGAGCTACGACATGGCCCAATCTCGCAAGAGATCATGTGGCCAGCAAGAGATCCGATTGACCACATCGACTTCGGCAGAGGGTGAAATCCCCGCGAAGAAGATAGCCAAATCAGGAACCGGCGATGCCAAGACCAAGAAGATCTCCCTAGATCCATCGGACCCCTCGAAAACTGCTGTAATTGGCGCTGAACTAGATCCCAAATAGGAAAGCGCGCTCGTCACCTTCCTCCAAAATAATAAAGATGTTTTTGCTTGGAAACCATCTGATATGCCTAAAATTCCTAGGGAGGTGATCGAGCACTCTTTACACGTCAAAGATGACGCAAAACCAATCAAACAACGATTACGCAGGTTCGCGCAGGATCGAAAAGACGCCATCAAAGAAGAACTCACCAAGCTCTTAGTCGCTGGCTTTATCAAGGAAGTTCTGCATCCCGACTGGTTGGCCAACCCGGTTTTGGTCCGAAAAAAGACAGGGAAATGGCGCATCTGCGTTGACTACACCGACATCAACAAAGCCTGCCCCAAAGATCCATTCGGGCTACCTCGCATCGACCAAGTCGTAGATTCAACAGCCGGCTGCCAACTCCTGAGCTTTTTGGACTGTTACTCGGGCTACCACCAGATCAGTTTGAAAGAATCCGACTGCCTGAAGACTTCGTTTATCACGCCGTTTGGAGCCTACTGCTACATCACCATGCCCTTCGGCCTGAAGAACGCCGGCGCCACATACCAACGCATGATCCAGAGGTGTTTTCAGACGCAGATCGGCAAGAACATAGAAGCTTAACGTCGATGATGTCGTCATCAAGACCAAGCAGAAAGAAGACCTGATGCTGACCTAGAAGAAACCTTCGCAAATATCCGGGCCTTCAGAATGAAGTTGAACCCGGAGAAGTGCACCTTCGGCGTCCCATCAGGCAAACTGCTCGGCTTCATGGTGTCACATCGTGGCATCGAAGCCAATCCAGAAAAGATCAACGCTATCTTGAACATGAAGCCCCCGAGTAACAAGAAGGATGTCCAGAAGCTCACTGGCTACATGGCGGCACTAAGCCGATTCATCTCCCGACTCGGCGAACGAGGCATGCCCTTCTTCAGATTACTAAAGAAAATGGACGACTTCCAATGGACCTCCGAAGCCCATAAGGCCTTCGAAGATTTTAAAGAATTTCTCACGACGCCGCCCGTCCTAGCCTCACCTCAGCCCCAGGAGCCCCTGCTACTGTACGTTTCAGCCACTCACCAAGTGTAGTACGGTCCTCGCGGTCGAGCGCGAAGAAGAAGGGCGGGTCCAGAAGATCCAGAGGCCGATCTACTTTGTTAGCGAAGTGCTGGCAGGAGCCAAAATTCGCTACCCTCAGGTACAAAAATTGTTATATGGTGTTCTGATAACCGCGAGGAAATTGGCGCACTATTTTCAGGGTCATTCGGTCACCGTCGTCACTTCCTTTCCACTCGGCGATATCATCCACAACCGGGAGGCAACTGGGCGCATCGCGAAGTGGGCCCTAGAGCTGATGCTGCTGGACTTAACTTTCAAGGCGAGGACGTCTGTAAAATCACAAGTCCTGGTGGACTTCTTGGCCGAGTGGACCGAACAACAAGAAGATGTACCTCGGGAAGACCTTCAATATTGGACCATGCACTTCGACGGATCCAAGAGGATCACCGGCTTGGGAGCAGGAGTTGTGCTGATTTCCCCGACTGGGGAAAGGCTAAGATACGTCCTCCATCTCCACTTCTCCGCCTCACATAACGTCGCCGAGTACGAAGCCCTGCTACATGGACTGCGATTCGCAGTTTCACTCGGGATACATCGGCTTGTCGTGAAAGGGGACTCCCAGGTGGTCGTGAACCAAGTAATGAAGGACTGGTCCTGTCTAAATGACACCATGGAGGCCTACCAACAAGAGGTTCGCAAACTTGAAGAAAAGTTTGACGGACTCGAGCTATCACACGTCCTAAGACACAACAACGAAGCAGCTGACGAGTTGGCGTAATTCGGGTCCAAACGTGAAGCCGCCCCAACAGACGTTTTTGTCGAGCACCTCTTTGAGCCAACTGTTGCGACAAAACCATCTCCCAACAAACAAGCTGCAAACGAAGTCACCATGATTGACGACGACTGGAGAAAACCACTCATCAAATTTTTAACATAGCAAGAGCTGCCGGAAGACCGGGATGAGGCAGAACATGTCCGACGTTGTTGCCAAGCTTACGTCATGATTGACTCCGATTTGTACAAGAGAAGTCCCTCTGGAGTCCTGATGAGGTGCATCACACCCGAAGAAGGACGACAGCTACTCCAAGACATCCACTCGGGCATATGCGGAAGCCACGCGTCAGCACGCACCTTGGTGGGCAGAGCTTACAGACAAGGTTTTTTCTGGCTTACCGCGGTCTCCGACACGGACAAAGTGGTACGAACCTGTGAAGGCTGCCAATTCTTCGCCCGACAAAGCCATGTCCCAGCCCAAGAGCTACAAACAATCCCACTATCCTGGACGTTTGCGGTATGGGGCTTAGACATGGTCGGCCCTTTCAAGAAGGCTCTAGGAGGATTCACACACTTATTCGTCGCAACCGACAAGTTCTCCAAGTGGATTGAAGCTAAGCCGGTCGCCACAATTACTGCTGACAAAGCACGGGATTTCATCCTCAACATCATGCACCGCTTCGGCGTCCCAAACAGAATCATAACCGACAATGGGACTCAATTCACAGGACGCATCTTCAAGAAATTCTGCGAAGACTTCGGAATCAAGATTTGCTATGCGTCAGTTGCCCATCCCAAAAGCAACGGAAAAGTCGAGCGTGCGAACGGCATGGTCCTTCAAGGCATCAAGGCCCGCGTGTTTGACCGCCTAAATCCTTATGCTGGCAAGTGGGTTCAAGAGCTCCCCTCGGTTCTTTGGTCCCTGCGGACCACACCCAGTCGGGCTACCGGCCAAACTCCTTTCTTTTTGGTCTATGGCGTAGAAGCCATGTTGCCAAATGAGATGGAGTATGAATCCCTCCGAGTCCGCAGCTTCAACGATGAACGCTACGACCCATACCAAGTGGATGACCTCACCCGACTGGAAGAGGCCCGTGAGGCAGCCCTCATCCAGTCGACAAAATACCTTCAAGGGCTCAGACGATACCACAGTCGCAACGTTCGAGCACGAGCTTTTATCATTGGCGATCTGGTTATGCGCAAGATTCAAGCCACCAAGGACCGTCACAAGCTATCCCCCTTATGGGAAGGACCGTATATAATTGCCAAGGTGACTCGACCAGGTGCATATCGACTAAAGCGTGAAGACGGATCTATGGTGGAGAACTCCTGGAACATCGAGCATCTTCGATGATTCAATGCTTAAACTGACTTAAGTTTCATGTTTCTCTTGACTGCCAACCTCAAGCAAGATGACCTCTTGAGTTAGCAGTCGGGGGCTGTACATATGTCAATAAAGCATAGATTTCATCATCAACTTTTGCGCATGATTCGGTTTATCATTGTTTAATGTTCCTTGATTCGAGTTCAGTGTTTAAGGACTAAGAATTTTCTGATGACCTAATCGAGCTTAGGCTCGGTGATAGTCGGACGAAAATTACTTAAGAAATTTCACATAAAAACTCGGATTAGGGCATTAGCATAAATAAACTAAATATTCACAAGTCTACATCAGAACGTCACAAACATACAATGTTTACAAGACAAAGTTTACAAGACAAAGTTTACAAGACAAATCAAGGCCGAAAGTGGTTCACTACATCGGAGGCCACCTTTTTGGCCGATTCATGTGCCTCACTAATCAAATCAAGGGCCTGCTAATCTGAAGTCCCCTCAGCGAAGCCCTCCCTGACTGACTCAATATCCACCCGAGGGTAGAGTGACTTCGTTTGTGCAAGGGCGAAGCCCGCTCCCATCACAGCCGCCTCGGAAATGTTGGTCAAATACTGGTCCGGGGCTCGCCTAAGCTTGTCGAAGACTTCAACTGGGTCAAGTGAGCTGGTCCCGACTCCATGGTGGAACAAAGACAGCAGGATCGGCGCTGTTGCGTTCGCTACATCTTCTCGGACCCTTCCAGCTTGTTTGACCCTCTCAAGTAAGACGTCATATTGAGCTCGTGTCTTGACTTTGTAAGCTGCCAAAAGAACATGATCACGCAAGTACTTGAAGACAAAGCAGCACAAAGAATGTTACTTCAAGGAAGCTTACCTTCAAACTCGGCCTCCAGCTCGACCTTGCTGAGGTTGACCGCTTCTAGCTGGGTCTGAAGCAAGTGGACCTCCGACGAATTTCTACAAAAAAAGAGGTTGTCAGCAACCGAAATCAACAAAGAAACCATAAAGAGACTGAGGGGGCTGAGCTTACTCCCGACTGAACCCCGAAGATCGAGGTTTTCCTCCCGGAGTTCGGCGTTTCCCTCCTCAGGGCTGCCTCCCTCGGTGCGGCCTCTTCTTGAGTGGTCTTCAATTTCCGCTGGACGTCCTCCAGAGAGTTTAGGTGCAGGACCAACTTCTCGAGCGCCTCTGATTTGGCAATTGATCGGCAGTACTCCTTCTGCACGCAAGAATTGAAGTTGGCCGACTGAAAAGGAATAACAACACTACAACAGGAAAGGATCAAGGCTTACGTTGAGTAGCCGAGTTGCCTCATTAAGGCTGTTGACGAGGGCATCCCTTTCCTCACTTTCCGCTTGCTTATCCAAAATGATGCCCTGTCTTTGGCCTTCTGAATCTCGCCACTCGATCTTAATCGGAGGGACCCAGTTTCAAAAGACTGCAACCAGGGGATTTCTTCTACTGTGGCTGATAGATCTGGAGGAACAAATGAAGATACGAAAGAATCAAATTGAAGATTGAAGATGAAATCTCAATTCAAGGCTTACCGGCTTCGGGGGTTGAACCCATGACTGGATCAGCTGGCTAGTCTTTTCCTTCCGACTTTTCACCGACCGATCTTTAGTCGGGGCCTTGAGCTGCGGTCGGTGGCTTCTCCTGACGGGTTTCTAGTCGGGATGTCCCGGCTGGCGTTCGGGGCTCCCTCCTTGGGATATCTTTGCTTGGAGGCGAGGGCTTTCGCCGGAGCGCTCTCGCTCGGGAGAGGGCTCAGGGGTTTTGGTTCGCAGCTTGGATGCCTCGGACGCGCGGCCTGGGCGGCCCTTCACTCTTCCGGCAGGTCTATATCTTGGGGCCTCCGCCAAACGGACGACGCGCTTAGTCGGAATGAAGACAAAGAAATTTTCAACAAAATGCCTAACATCAGTCATAAGGCGCACCTGGATGACCGGCGGATCTTCGGCGCCGCCTTCGGTGATGGCCTTGGAGGGGTTGCTTCGGTTGGAGGAGCTGGGACATCATCGTCCGAGTCATCGATGACGAGCCTCCTCTTACTCGCCCGTTTGCTGGTGTCCTCACTCGGGGCCGCCCTTTTCCCGACTGGATCACTCTGGATCTTCACTCCACCGGTCAGCTTCTTCACAGGGCGAAGCGACACGTCATCATGAGGAACCTTGTATGGTTTTGAAATAATGGAAGCATTTTCCTGCAAGAGAAATTCTCACAATACTAAGAGATATGACATCAAGATTGCAAGACAGTACAAAGATCTCGGTCGGCTTACCGAGAGGAGGAGGTCGGTAGGGCGAAGGGAAGGACCGGCGGCACGAGGCTGCGCTCAACTGCAATTCCGGTCGAGAAGATCTTGTACATCCGAATTTTCAGGATCTCAAAGCTGAGGGAGTCACGGTCCTACCGATTGGGGTCCCTCTCGCCCTCGTACTCGAAGGCTGGCTTCGATCGCTCCTTAATCGGCGCCAGTCGGCTCCTGATGAAGTGCCGAGTGATTTGTTCGCAGCGAAGACCCTTTTGCTTCATCTCTAAGATCTTCGCTAGCAGTTTGTTGGCTTCATCCCAATCTTGGGCTACCGGCACAGTGCTCCAAGTATGCTTATGCACAGGGGGAAGGCCAACGAAGTTTGGCAGGCTGGGTTCAAGATTGCTAATATAAAACCAGCTCGCATGCCAGCCCTTGTTGGAAGTTTTTAAGGGAAGAGAAAAGTACTCCTTGCGGAGGGATCCGCGGAGTTGAAAACCTGCTCCACCAACGATGCATGGATGGTCCTTCGGATGCGGTTTGAGGTAAAACATGCGACGAAAAAGTTGGAAGTGGGGGAGGATGCCAAGGAAGGCTTGACATACATGAATAAAGAGAGCGATGTGAAGCATGGAGTTGGGGTTCAGATGATAGAGCCGAAGGCCGTAATAATCTAGAAGTCCCCTAAAGAACTCGGAAGTGGGGAGGCTGAACCTGCAGTAAAAGAAAGATGTGAAAACAACGAGCTCACCGGTGTTCAAGGTGGGAAACTCCTCACCAGCCGCCGGGCGCCAGCCCACGATCCCCTTGGGGAGAAGCACTCTGTGCTTCACCATCTCCTTGAGGGTGGATTCCCTCACATCCGAAGTGGCCCATTGCTCAAAAGGGATCTTCTTCTCATCCGCCATGAGTGTGGTTTGTGTGGGGAGTAGATCTGGCTAAAAGGATGGGGATTTGAGGAGGGGGTCTTGGGAGCTGGATGCGGAGGCTAGCTTGTGAGCAAAGCGCAAGCTCCTGGGTCGACGGATTCGGGTGCGCGCGAGTCTAGCGTTTTCCGCAGGAAGCTGGTGAACAGTACTGCGAAGAGGGGAAATTTTTGGGAAGACGAAGTGGCGGGGATGACCTCGAGGCTTTGTATAAAGATTTGAGGGTTGTGCTAGGTTTTCTTGTGATTGGGCCGAGCCCATGAGAGACCTGCGACCCAGCTAAGGTGTGGCCCGACGCGTGTCCTTAGGGACTTAAGTGGATGAGCTTAAGCATATTTGCCTTGGCAATATGCACGTGTCAGAGTGCCCTATGCCTTTGGAAATCCTTTCATACAGCGGTTTGCTTAACTTCGTGAGAAGTAGCATGATGCAATTTGAGAGGTGACCAACAACTAAGCTTTTTATAGCTGCCTTGATTACAAGGGTTGTTTGGTTCTATAGCATTTGATTGGATGATTATATCAATGATGTTTTTTCCACCCTGGTGAAGATCTTTATAGATTGAGACCGGTATTATGGCGGGAGCTATTTAATAACTTGGTCATATTTTTCAGACGACTGAAAAACTTGTTTACCCATGAGGGACGATTAAAATATTTGTTCTGAGATGACTCGGGCAGATCCACTCGGATAAGCATGAGTTTACCGAGTGTTTTCCACCTATGAGGATTGATTGAGTTATTTATCTTGAGGCGACTCGGGCAAATTCACTCGGATGAGCACGAGCTTGCTGGGTGATTAGATTTTTTATATTTGCTTTAGCATGAGTTAAGCATTTACATGAGTATGATTCTTTATAGTCCTTGCTTGTACGTTTGGTCTGTTTTTGGCTAATCATACAGTCGGGGGCTACACCTAATTAGGTACATCATGAGATGCACCTAGATATTTATTTTTGAGAATTTTTTGGATATTTTCCAGCGCTTCACAGTCTTTGGAGCCACTCGGGAGATTCCAGCAGAGGTGATAGAATCACTCGGCGCCAGAAGCACTCGGCCAAAAAGTTGTTTGGCTGTATACTGTCTTGGTTTGATGCTGAGTTGTCTCGTCGACTGAAAAGGACTCGGGGGCTACTATGGAGATTATGGCAATCGGGTATCCACATGGCAAGTTTATCCGACTGGAGGTAGGGATAGATTGCGCCTACCAAATATGTAAACCAGATATGACTTGGGTGTTACGTTGCCGATTGAGATAAGACAACGGCCTATAGTCATGATTTGGTAAGATTGAGGAAACCGATTTAGAGTAAGATAGGGTTTCCGATTTGTAAGCCCGCCTCCCAAGATTATATAAGGGGGGTAAGGGGCGTCCCTTGAGGGATATCAGAAGTTAGATCAGAGTTCAGAAGCAAGAGCTTTAGACTTTAGGAACAACAAATCTTGAGATCAATATACACTCGGCGGATCGAATCCCTGAAACAGGAGTAGGGTATTACCTCACGAGAGGGCCTGAACCTGTCTAAGCCTTGTTTCTCATCTAACCCATCGAGCTTGGCGATCTTGACTGCACCCCCAAAATTCTATTGCCGAAACCAAGTTTCGACATTAATTTTTTCCAAAATTATATTGTGTTCAATATAGTGATTGGCACCTGCATGAAATTTTTTCATGATTTTTTCTTGCCTGAACTATTTTTAGAGAATTAGGATGACCTTTCTTTGTATATGTGTTCCCACTTCGTAAATGCATATAATATTGTTATAGGGGTTATATTAAACTTCTCTTGAGATGGGGAGATGATCTTTGAATTTAATTTTATGTTCACATGTTATCACCCAAGTTTAGTTGTAGGTTTGTTTAGTGAATTAAATCCGCTAGGTTATGCTCATGAGGCTTATTATGAAATGCGAGACCAAAATCAAATTGCACAAAGGACCCAAATCAAACTAATGCTCAATGCATATGCATGTGCACATGTATGTTTGTATCTATATTCTAAGTTAGAATTGAAAAAGGTTTTTCTTTTGTTCTCAAATTTTCTAATCATGCAATGGTTTGGGTTGGTCCCACCTAAGTTAGAACGGAAATTTTTTTGTCTCTCAAACATGGAAATGTTAGCTGATAACTATTTTGTCAAGAAGTTTTCAAGTTGTCGGAGACGTCCGGACCTCTCGTTCTATTTGTAATACGAGCTAGAACAGTTCAGCTCATAAGACAAGTAAAACGAGATATCTGAAGTCCCGAGAGAGGCATAAGTGAGACATTGCTTGGCCTTTAGCCTACCAGTCAACTTCAGCCTGAATTGTGCTCGTCAAACCACTCGAAGGTGGCAACCAGATGTGTTACACAATCAGGAGACTTGACAAAATGGCTAAAGATCTATAACGTCTCAAATATTTTTAACTCATACTCATGTGAATCTAACTCCCAGGAAGTGCGTTAGATTCACACTTTCTTCTCAAGCATGTGCATACAAAGTAAATACAACTAGTATGAGAGTATACTACATATTACATCAATACTTTTACTATTACATAGACCGATCGGCCAAATAGATATACAACCATCAGACTATAGCGAACAGCGGTGGCTTTAGTACCCGCCCACAAACACACTGACTAGAGGTTTATCCCGTTAAGTTCTCATCCTAGAAGAAGCAAATCGAGAATTTCCATCGCATAGGGGCTAGAACTAAACCTGCAACCAAATGGATATTCCAATCGACAAGAGTCAGTACATTAACGAGTAATATACTGGCAAGCACTAGACATACTACATGAAAAGCTCATAATCAAAGGGAAGGCTATATGAGTAGCTCATTTTTCTACATAAAGCAAATTTTATTTCATAAACCATTTGAAAAGAGTTGACGACTCAATTAACAAAAAAATAGATTTAGTTTCATCATTAGTTCCATTTTGGTTCCACCATAACTATTACCTTGTCATCCTCCATGACGACTAGTCACATTTTATCACCACACTCACACAACTCAACGCATTTTACTGAAATCACATAATCATATTTTTAAAACAATTGAGTCTATACTCATGACACTTCACCAAAGTGCTCTTGACCGTGAGCATGGCTAATCGATTAGTTTTATTAACTCTACAGAGTTTGTACAGCTTTACCCATATGAAGTGAATTTCTCTAGTTGATTCGGTACCTGTCGGTACCACCATACTCTACACATTGAGTATAGTCTAGAGGTCACTACGAAGCCTTTACACTACTCAGTCCCTAGCCTTGCACCAGCACGATACGTATTTCCTCCATCCTAGGTCATACCGGAATAAGACCTAGAACCGTTAAGTGGTGGGCCCTCGCCTTAACTTAATGCCGTGGTGGGGACACGACAGGGAACCCATCCACGTGGCACGATATCGTTGTATTGGACAGACTTAGTCGCCTTTACCACGATGGGGTAAATAGGAAGTTCCTCTGGGTTATTCCGAACCCATACACCTCGGCCTACCATAATGCAAGGCTAGGTGCTAAGAAGATTACTCGGCTAAGGCTATCCCACACTAGCACATGTGGATGTACGGTATCCTTGAGTTGGTGACACAAGTTCGGTCCTTAATCGACTCGGGGAAACACTCCCCCTATCGGTAGATGCAATTACCTCAATCGCATGCCAATTGCCGCCCAAGTCAAAATCATAATTTTACAATTTTTGTTTTGCAAATACCCATCAAATTAAGCCCATTTCAGCAAGGGCATACTTCATCAAAAACACACATTTTAATTCTAGATGGAACAATTATTTGCAAAATACTAGGCGATGCTAAGCAATTGGTCGTACAAAGCGTTTTAGACCCATTGGAGTACATTTGACGTACTCTAACCATTCTTAGGGGTACAAACAGCAAGGAATTAAATTATCAAAGGAGGTAATGCAGCAAATAGGTTATATCTACCATACCCAAGCTTTAAAATACCGATACAACCTATATTCACATGCAACTTTGCAAACAACTATTTTCATCCCTCAAAAACATAGGGTTCAATGTGTTCAAAGGGAAAAAAAGAAAACTTGCCTTGGCTGTTGTATCTCCCCTGGAATGAATTAGGATGCAAGTCCCCTTACCGTCGCGAAGCTACTTTCTAAAATAAAGTACCGGTAACGGGTAAATACCCAAAACACGTAAAAAGTAAATATGCTCTAAAATGCATGGGTTCTTCAGTGTGGTTAGGGGCTGTGTGGACATGATTCATGGTGAAGTAATTCCTATTTTATCTACTCTATTTTGGCAGTTATCAATTTTTAAAGTTTGCTCGATATGGTGTAGGATTTGTTTGGGTATCGACCTAAAATGTTGCTACCAATGGATTTATATTAACTTAGACCTTCCAGAGGTGATATAAAAATGTTTTCTAGGATTAATACAATTTGTTCTATAATTTTTTGAGCTATAATAAATTTATTAGGTACCTTAGAAACCTATAGCGTGTTCTAGGCCGATAGTGCTTTCTAGTTATAGTTATACAGGTTTTTGGTTCAGAACCTGTTTACTTTGATTAAAAGGGTTGAAAGTGGATAATCTAACAAATAATTCTAATCTCAAGTGTAGCACCCTTTGGTGCCTAAATTGTCTCTCTATGTTTATATCTCCTATGCTAGGAAAGGTTACTAGGGTAGGTGTTCAACATATTAATCCAAGTTTTGCTTTTAGAAGTGTTTGTACTAAGTCTTGGTAGACTTGGAGTGAAGTTATGGTCCTACTGGTCCAATAGTTCTTATTTCGTTTTACCTAGAGCTGGGGTTCAATTTATGTTGAGTTAATCATATATGTGTGTGTATGTACACATGATACCTAGCCTAGTTATGACCATTAGCCCTAGGTTATCTACTTAGAGTTTTTCCTACGTATTCAGTGTATAAGTTGGTGCATTTTTTTATCATTTATTGCGGGTTCTAAAGAGACTTAGTTTACTCAAAATGAATTAAAAATAAATTTTCTACAAATCTTTTAAGTTGAAGCATGCATTAAACCATCAGTTTCGATTATGATTATTTTAAGATATTATACTACACAGAAGGTATGTGGTTTTATTTTATATCCTAAAGGTACATGTTTGGGTGATTCTACAGAACTTAAGTTTGTTCGAAAAGGAGTTAGGACGAATTAAAATTGGTTTTACAAGCATTTGACCTAAGGAATGTATACATTTTTATTTACCTATACCTGAGAGGGTGAGATGAGGGATCTATCGAATTTGGGTTTGCCCAAATTTAAGTTAATTTGAATTTTCTAGAGGTTTTACAAATTTTCTGTTGGTATTTGTGTGTCCTGACTTATTTAAATTTTTGGAATATTTCCAATGCAATGAGTGGCAAGTTTTATGGTTCCAAATTAAAGTTCATAATCTAAGGAGTCCTCAGAAATTTGTTTCATTCAAAAATGTTTTTAAATGGATTTTATATGGATTTTTGAAGGTAGGTCCTATTTTGTAAAAAAGAATGCAAAGACTGTAGCTTCTTGTCTCTCTGATGTGTGGGGCCCATGGGTCAGTGGTTCATGTGGTTGAGTCCGGTTTTGGCGCCTGAATGGTGGGACCCGATCGTCGGCGACAGCGTGGAGAAGAAAGCAGGGCTCGTCGGCCAGAGGTGCTCTCCGTCCTCGCCGGCGGCCAACGACGACTCGAATGGGGAAGTGACCAAAACCAAAAAGGTGCAGGGTGGAATGGCGAATCTAGCGGTGGTGGTTTCAAGTATGGTGGTGCCCGGAGCCGCGCCGGCGAGGAGCGTAGGCGGCGGTCGTGTCTGGGTGATGTGCGAACTGAAGCTACGGCTCGATTTACTTTAAGGCAGTGCATGCTCGAGTATATACAAGTGTTCTTGGTGCTTACCCGATTGCACGAATGGCTTGCTGAGGCTCAGGTGATCCCGGCGACGTGAGGAACGGCTCGGCGGCGGTGGAAATCTTCTGGTTGCACGGTGATGGCTCGATTCGTCCAACGATCTGCCATGGATGTAGGTTCCACATGTTAGGACGACCCTAGGGACGGTTCAGATGCAAGGAATTGGACAATGGCTCACCGGAGTGGACCAATTTGGAGATGGAGTCCTACGGCGGTACTCTGGACGGAGCTGGAGGAGATGACGGTGATCTCCGTATTCACTGCATCTCTGGTTGGAATTCTTGAGGGGTTTTGTTGGTGATGGTGTGACAATGCTAGTGGCGCAATGGCTTGGCTGGCCTCGGTCGAAGCTGGCTAGAACGGCATCGCAAACTCTGCGGTGGTGCCTGGTACGTGCTTTGATTTACAGTGGAGCGCGCCGGCGTTCCCGCAGCTACAATAGACGAAGGGCGATGAGGTCAATAGAGAAAATGTTCGGCGTTATGCGGTGGTTACAGAATGTGAAAAAGGAGAGAAGGACCACGCTTCCTCGGCAATGGTGGCCTTCGTCTTCTTCGCGGCTGACAATGAAGAAGAGGGGAGAATAGTGAGGCTGGGGCTTTCTCCTTGGGTTTGCTCAGCTGCGTGGTGAATCCTGGAGTTAGGCGACCGAGGCGGGACGGTTTTTGTTTGTCGGAGAGGAACGACACCTCAGAGCCACACAGCGTCGACGTTCTGCCGTGGTCGGCTTGGGCTTCCGTGGTCTTCGACGGTGGAGAGGAATTTCACTGGATGGTAGCTAGCTGCTGGGGCTGACAGTGGGCCCTAGTCCGTGGTACTCAAGGCAGAAGAGGGAGGAATAGGTAGATTCTTGTGTCCACTTCAATTTTGGAGATAATTTCGATTTATTTCCTCCCTTGAATTTGCAGCTCTATAGTTTATTGTGTGTCTTTGATAAATTTATTAACATTTTTTTGTAGACAGAGGAGTAGATGAAGAATCCATTTTCTTTGGTTTCACTCAAAGATCTCTCATGGTTTGCTCACAGAAATTGGACAAAGTTTAGATATTTTTAACCTTGTTTGGATTTTTAGGAGGTCCAAATAGTCCAGAAAAATTATATTAAATTTTGGCAGCCAGCCTAGTATTTGAATGAATTATTTACTATATGGCTTTATGTGCTTTCTAATCTCTTTTTAAGTGGAGTTTGTTTTTTGCCGATTAAAGGCATTTTCTTCCACATTAGGTTGCTATCTATTTGAGGCATCAAGGTCTGTTATTAAATTGTGTAAAAATTACAGTGGTGTGAATATGAGGTAGGGCATCCTCAGGAATTTTTCCATAATTTTATTTCGTGTGGTTTAGCTCAGAGAAATCGGGATAGCCCTTCTTTGTTCAGGCACTTCCCTTTATGCAAGTGCGTCAAATTTTTGTTATAGTACCTTCGTAATATTTTCCTTGAGTTGTAGGCATGAACATGCAGTGAGATGAGAGTTCCAAATTTTTCAAATTGTATAGAGAATCCTTTAACCAAATATGTGTTATGCATATGCATGTTCTCATGCTTTAAAGGAACAATGTGCAAAAGTTGAAAGGTTTTATTTCTAGATCCCAAAGCTTTAGTCATGCCCTAGGTTTTAAAAATACTCCACCTAGGTTAGGAATGAAATTTTCATGATCAGGAAATTGGAGATTCCTACTCCTGGTTTTGTCTTAACATTATTTTACATGACCCTAGGTCTTAGGTATGTGACACAAGTCCTAGAATTTCAGGTATGTGACAGGGAGGGGGCGCCTTGGTGGTGAAGTAATCGATGAGCTCTCGACGCCAATAATCCGGAGTGCCAGTGATGGCGAGCACTGATCCAGCTGGGGGCGGGGGTGTCGGCTTAGAAAGCTCCGAGTCCTTGGTCGACGGCTTGTGCAGCTCGTGGATAAACACCACCGGTGGCATGGAAGCTCAGGAAGAGCCAAACATGGCCAGCTGGTCGGTTGCCGAATTGGTGTCATGGAGGACGTGATGGAACTCAAGACCACTGAACTTGCCCTCGAGTTTTCAGACCTCGACGCAGTAGGCATCCATCTTCTCGCTCGAATAGGACCAATGCTTGTTGACCTACATAATTACTAGCTTCAAATCGCCATATACCGTAAGGCGCTCGACGCCGATGGACTTGGCGATCCGGAGACCATGGAGTAAAGCCTCGTATTCGGCGGCATTATTTGACACTTTGAGGAGCAACTGGAGGACGTACTTGAGATGCTCACCCTTCGAGGAGGTCAAAAGCACGACGGCTCTAGCGCCATCAATGCTGGATCTCTGTCCACTCAGCCACGAAGTTTGCGAGAGCCTGAGACTTGATGGCGTTGCGCGGTTTGAAGTCGATGGAGAACTCGCCCATTTGCAAGGCCCACTTGATTATCTGCCCAATCACATCGCGATTCCGAATGATGTCCCCGAGGGGAAAACCAGTCACCACCACCACCTTATGTGCTTGGAAGTAATGCCTTAGCTTTCGGGTGGTCATGAGGACGGCGTACAAAAGCTTCTGAACCTGGGGGTACCGCACCTTTGACGGTCCGAGGATGAGCTTAGGGGCCAAGGAAGCTATGTCTAAGAAGCTAAAAGGTGAATACAAACAATATCATAAAAGAGATCCTTATTCTTCTCCATAGCGGATCGAAACGCAAAGAGATAGCCTTCTATTTGCCACATGACCGACCTTCGATGCCGAGTGTTCTTTGGGCCTTAATGGACGGATCCGAAGGCTCCTCAGTCTACCCAGATCGACTCAGCCGAGTGCAAGGCGAATAGGTGGGCGGGGAAGGATCTGTGATCATCCGATACGCGTATAACTCTAATGACCAAGCGGCTGAAGCCGGCGGAACGGATCCCGACTATGCCTGATGGCCATTTCTAGGGCGCAAAATTTGCTCGAGCAAGGTCACTTAGCTGTGTACGTAGCGAATAACCACGAGGTCGTTGTCGTCCGACCAATCTCTATGTGTCTAACCCTCGAAGTAGAGCGAGTCGGGCCATCGACAGACATTGTCGGGGTGACCCGATGTTAACGGCAAAATTTGGTAACCAAATCCCTAAGTCCCAGCCGAGATTGAAGCGGAATCAGATCAGAAGATTGGCGGAGGAACAGAGATTGAGTCGGCTGGGATGCGATCGGCTACGAGGCCAGTCGGCTGAGGTTGAGTCGGACAAGGACAGCCGATAGCCGATTCCGAGTCAGAGAAGAAGATGGAACCGTTTCCGGTAACGGTGCTTAAAGATAAATAGAAGATTCGGTTCCCAAATTGTGCGTTAAAGATATTGCCATCTATTGATAGAGTCTTGTAACGGCAAGTGTATCTGTAAACTAGGGATTTGTTTAGATCTCCTATTGTAATGCAGCATGGGGCCATGTCCCGGGATATTGTCGTACCACATATAGTAGATTAGATAGAGACCGTGTCTCGCACGGGTAGTTTTATTCTTGGGTATAAATAGGACCCGAGACCTCTGTAAACATATAGTTAATACACAATCAACCAACTTTCGGCGCATCGCCTCCTATTTTCTTTAGACGAACACTTGATCCGGCTTCGGGCTGCATCGTTTCGATCCTCGTATAAGGTAAATGTTTGTCATTAGTGGTGTATCTCATCGAATTTAGTGCTTCCATCGCTATGATACTCTAGATTCAATGATTTGCGCCGCGCTAGTTATCATATATCGCATATAATCTAGAACAATGTTTAGATCTATCTTAACATCGGTCTGTTTCTATCAAAAGCCGGCAGCCGATAGAGCTAGATCTTGGGGTTGGCGTAGGTTATATGCGATATCCACCGTCTCGAGGGGTTTACATCAGCTATAATAGATCTGATTGTTCTCTTTATACTTAATGCTGCATCAATTTGACCTATTAAGTCGTTCTTAGAGCTCTTATGATCTGTTTGGCTAGATGTATATGCTTAGAGACAGTGCCGGGTTTTCAGCCGGCCTTATCTGTTTTAATATTCTTTTAGTGTGTTTACTACTAGATTTATTAAAGCCGCCTCTTATATTAAGATCTTACTCGGGTTAAATGCCCTAAGCTAGAATCAGCCTGTCAGTCACGACCGACAGCCGACTGATCTAGGCTTAGTGCATTTAGCTTAGATCAATATATTTTCATAAGATGTATCTGAGTACTAGTCGATTCACAGTTAGTCCTACGGTATCAGCTAGGCTATTAAAGTATATATTTATTATCCTTTTATATATTTAGATCAAGTGGTTAATACTGTCTCGGCATAGCCGATCTGTCCTAATCACTTAGTTTAAAATATGCTTTGGGATAGCATATATATATGTTAATTGATTCCCTCAGCCGATCCAGTAGGATCTAACCTAACCCTTAACGCATACATCTTTGTTTTTCTTGTTGGATAACAGACCAAACCAATTGGCACGCCCTGTATTTCACAGATAGCCGAGAAGGACCTGCACTGGAGTTAAGCAGATCTCCCAGGCCAGCGTGTGAGAGAAATTCCTCATCAACACGCTTCTTGGCACGCCCAGTTTGACTATCTCTATCAACTCGCCTAGGACGCATCGACGCAGCTGACAAGATGGTCGACATCAAGAGCCCCAATGTTTGTCAGGAAAACGTCATGCCTATGAAGATGGAACAACTGTCGGCTGAACAACAAGCCGACTACAAGAGGATGGTAGAAGAGCTCCAAGCCAACTACCTACAGTCGTTCACCCAGACAAGGTCTGGGGCTGTGCACTAGAATATAAATTCAGCATGGACGAATTCGAGGCGTCCTCCTCCAGCGGATCAAAGGACAAACAGAAGGCGGAGGAGCTGACTCAGGAGCAAGGTGATTCGGGTTTGCATACTTTGCAAAACCGAATTGATTCGGCCATGCACCATGCACTGGTCAACCAAAGTGGCATTCTTGTCAACACCCTCAACAACCTGATTGTCACTATGGTCGACGCCAAGATAGCCGACCAACAGCAGCGGGGCCGACGTACTTCACGGACAGCCAGTTTCCTGGTTACAGGACATTGGCCACCTAGAATCGGCCGATCTCGCCACCAGCACAGCCAGGGCCGCCAGGAGAGATCCTCCACCAGCCGAATCCGTCTGGATCGGCTTCGAGACCGGTGGTCACCATGCTGAACTGACAACAACCACTTCCCCAGGACCAAATCGCCAACATGTTCAACAACAATCGGCAATTAGAGCCGGTTGCTCAGATCGGCCTGGGAGGACAGTACAACGCCGGTGGCCGACAGCTATTACCGGATCCGCTGAGGCCACCACCGGTGAATCGGTTGCCTCCCGCTAGCCATCCGCACCAGTACTAGTACTAGGGAGGCCATCAAGATCAGCACTACAGGCCTCAGACACCGCCACCTCCGTATCGGCAAGCTCCTGCACCATATGATCAATATGAGCCGATACAGCAGGACAATCGGACGTGGGCTGATTTGATTGCGGACGTCATGCGCGATCAATTCGGCCTCAAGCCGAAAGATTTGGGAAATATGTATCAGTAGCCCTACCCAGAGTGCTTTGAGCGGGTTCCACTGCCTAACCGATACAAAGTCCCAAATTTCTTAAAATTCTCAGGGCAAGACAACGTATCGACCTACGAGCATGTCAGCCGATTCTTAGCACAGTGCAGTGAAGCATCGGCTACAGATGCTTTGAGAGTTCGTTTGTTCCCCTTGTCTCTTTCGGGATCGGCCTTCACCTGGTTCTCTTTATTGCCCTACAACTCGATTCAGAGCTGGGCCGATCTCGAAAAATAATTCCACAGCTACTTCTACACCGGCAACCATAAAATAAAGTTGTCGGACCTCACCAGCATCAGGCAGAAGCACAATGAATCGGTTCAGGGCTACATTCAACGCTTCAGAGAGATCAGGAACCGATGCTACAACCTGGTGCTGTCGGATGCCCAGCTAGCCGATTTGGCCTTCCATGGCCTGATCGCGCCTATCCGTGAGTGCTTCTCTGCTCAAGACTTCGACAGCTTGGCGCATCTTGTGCTAAGGGTGACGGCCCATGAGCGGAGGTTTCAGGACACCAGGAAGGTTGTCAAGAACGTAGCTCAAGTCATCGTCGAACCAGCCTCCGATTCCAGCGACGATGATGCAGAGGTCGCAGCAACCGAATGGGCCAAGAATAAAAAGGCCATCGTTTGTCAATGGCTGCTGAAGACTGCCAAAGAGGAGAGGTACGACTTCGACATCACAAAGGCCAACAAGATCTTCGGCTTGTTGCTAAAGGAGAAGCAAATTCAGCTTCCCGACAACCACACCATCTCGTCGGCCGAAGAATTGAAGAAGAAGAAGTACTGTAAGTGGCATAACTCTACATCCCATGCCACTAATGATTGTAAAGTCTTCAGGCAGTAGATCCAGTCGGCGATAGAGGCCAGGAAGCTCAAGTTTGCCGATTCCACTCGACCGATGAAAGTAGACGGCAACCCCTTCTCGATCAACATGGTTCAAGCCGGCCCTAGGCGAGCTGATCGGTAGCGCAGAATGACGTACAGCTTAGCCAAAATGTTAAGAGGGGTCAAGGTAGAGAGAGAGCCGACCGAAGATCAAGCCACGCCAATCAACATGGTGCACTCTATTGTCCGATCAGCTGATCGATGGCCGATCAACACAGACAGCCGACACCACTTCCGACAGCGATCTTGGCGAGAAGAAGAGGCTCGGTTTGAAGGATTTCGTCGACAGAAGCCAGAGACGCGAGGCCACCAGTATGACGGGGATCACAGCGGTGCCGATCCTCATTGGCATTGTGAATTTTTCAAGCACCGTTGGGAAACCGTGATGAGGCTTGCGACACTAGACAATTGCCCGGCCTGCAGCGATTACCGCGTGGACGAACACAGGAGCCCGCCAATCACCGGCCCAACTCAGTTCGTCTCGAGGGCCATACAGCTCAACCAACGCCGACAGTCCACCCACGATCGGCATGGGCCGATCCATCAAGACTTCTTCGATGAGGAGGACGAAAACAATGACTACTATGACGAAGAAGAAGTCGATGATGAAGAATCAGCCAACCCAAATGGTGCCCTTCTGACCTCTTCACGAAGACGCAGAAATGAAGAATTCAAAGGCTGAAGCGTGAAGGAAGGGAAGAAGAAGTTCGACAAATGATCCAAGAATAACGCCGTCGGCTAGGCAAAAGCAAAAAAGCAATGGAGGCCCAAAAAGAAAACTACGCCAGCCGACGAGGATCAAACCAGAGAGACCTCAGCCGATCAATAGGGTATTCATATTGCCAGCCGAATTCAGCGCTCCTGAGGCCGATGCAGGCAACATTGAAGACGCCGTGGCCAAACTAGCACTGTCCCGGAGGGGACCAAAAATTGGCATCTCAAGCTACTGTACGTAAAAGGCTTCATCAACAGCAAGCCGATGTCAGAGATGCTAGTAGATGGGGGAGCTGCAGTGAACCTGATGCCCTATGCAACATTCAGAAAATTGGGTAAGGGAGCCGAAGACCTGATCAAGACTAACATGGTACTCAAGAACTTCGGCGGCAACCCGTCAGAGACCAAGGACGTGTTAAATGTCAAGCTGACCGTTGGCAACAAGACCGTGCCCACAACCTTTTTTGTCATCGACGGGAAAGGGTCTTACAGTTTGCTGCTCACGAGGGACTGGATACATGCCAACTATTGTGTCCCTTCCACCATGCACCAGTGTCTGCTTCAATGGGATGGCGACAAGATAGAGATTGTACCAGCCGACAGGTCAGTAAGCGTCGCCAATGCTGATTTGCCACTCTGGGAAATCAATGGCATTGATTGTTTGTCCGGGAAAATCTGGCAAGCCAATTTTTTAAAAGTGTCTGATTCTGCCATACAGGCGATTGGAGACGACGAGCCGCAGCTGTTGCTTTGAGCAAGACGTCGTGGAGGGCTCAAGCGTCTATGGCATGGACACCACGGACAAAGACGATGGCAAGCTTGAGCAAGGTTTTACGTCGGCTGACGAATTAGAGGAAATAGACATAGGCTCTGGAGACAGGCCTAGGCCGACGTATATTAGCAAAAATTTATCTTCTCATTGTAGATCCCAGCTCATTGCTTTGTTAAAGGAATACAAGGAATGTTTTGCTTGGGAGTATTTTGAGATGTCTGGTTTTAGCCAATCTATCGTTGTTCATCAACTGCCGATCAAGGCAGGCTATCGGCCATTCAAACAACCTCCCAGGAGGTTCAAGGCCGATATGTATGATGCGATCAAAGCCGAAATCACTTGGCTATACGATGTCGGATTCAGTCGGCCTTGCCGATATGCCGAGTGGGTCTCAAATATCGTCCCAGTGTTGAAAAAGAATGGTAAACTTAGGGTGTGCATCGATTTCAGAGACCTAAATAAGGCTACCCCCAAAGACGAATACCCGATGCCCATAGCCGATTAACTCGTAGACGCTGCTTCAGGCCAAGATCATCAGTTTTATGGATGGCATTGTAGGTTACAATCAAATCTTTATGGCCGAAGAAGACATTCACAAGACTGCTTTTCGATGTCCTGGAGCAATCGACTTATCTGAATGGGTTGTTATGACATTTGGGTGGGCCATGAATTATATCTTCCACGACATGATCGGCTCTCTGGTGGAGATCTACATTGATGATGTTGTTGTCAAATCCAGGGAGATAGAAAACCACATAGATGATCTAAAGCAGGTTTCGGAGTGGACAAGAAAATATGGCCTGAAGATGAATCTGTTGAAGTGCGCGTTCGGCGTGTCGGCCGGGCAGTTTCTGGGGTTTCTTGTTCATGAAAGAGGAATTGAGGTTACACCAAGGAGCATCAACGCTATCAAGACGATACAGCCTCCGAAGGACAAGAAACAACTTCAATCGTTGATCGGCAGAATCAACTTCATCAGGCGGTTTATAGCCAATCTTTCAGAGAAGATGGAGCTGTTCACACCACTGTTTTGGCTGAAAGCCGATCAAGTATTCACATGGGGGACAAAGCAGTAGAAGGCTTTGGACAACATCAAGGATTATTTAAGCTCGCCTCCAGTTTTAATGTCTCCACAAAAAGGGATACCGTTCAAGCTGTACCTATCAGCCAACGACAAATCAATCGGCTCAGTCCTAATCCAAGAGATTGAGGGCAAGGAAAAAACTATCTTCTATCTCAGCCAACGGCTGTTGGACGCAGAAACAAGGTATTTAGCAGTGGAGAAGCTATGTCTGTGCCTATACTTTTCATGTACAAGGTTAAGGCATTATCAGCTATATTCAGTCAGTGCACAATAATATGTAAAGCTGATGTAGTCAAATACGTGCTATTGACTCCAGTGTTAAAGGGGCGAATTGGAAAATGGATTTTTGCCTTGACAGAGTTTGATCTGAGGTATCAAGCACCTAGGGCTGTTAAAGGACAAGCTATAGCCGATTTTATCATGGAACAGAGAGATGACTCAATCGGCTCAGTTGAAATTATGCCTTGGACATTGACATTTGATGGTTCAGTGTGCACCAATGGCTGCGGTATCGGATTGGTCATTCTTTCACCTAGGGGGTAAGCTTTGAATTTGCTTTTTCCATCAACCCCCATGCTACAAACAACCAAGCCGAGTACGAGGCCGTGCTCAAAGGGTTACATCTGCTCAAAGGAGTTGAAGCCGATGCCATCAAAATAATGGGAGATTCACTGTTGGTCATCAGCCAGTTGTCGGGAAAATATGAATGTGTTGATGAGAAATTTCTCTCACGCACTGGCCTGGGAGATCTGCTTAACTCCAGTGCAGGTCCTTCTCGGCTACCTATGCTGTACAAGGCGTGCCAGTTGGTTTGATCTGTTAACCAACAAGAAAAATAAAGATAGATGCGTTAAGTGTTAAGTTAGATCCTACTGGATCGGCTGCAAGAGTCAATTTACATATATATGCTATCCTGAAGTGTATTTAAACCAAGTGACTATAACAGATCGACTGCGCCGAGACAGTATTACCCACTTAATCCAAATATACAATGAGATAATAAATATATGCTTTAACAATTTAGCCGATGTCATAAGTCCAACTGTGAATCGGCTAATACTTCAATTTATCTTATGAAAAGATATTGATCTGAGCTAAATGCGCTAAACCTAGATCAGTCTGTTGTCGGCTGTAGCTGACAGCTGATTCTTGCTTAGGGCATTTAACTTGAGCAAGATCTTAATATAAGAGGCGGTTTTAATAAATTTGATAGCAAATATATCAAAAGAATATTAAAATAGATAGGGTCGGCTGAAACCCTGGCACTGTCTCTAAACATATATATCCAGCCGAATAGATCATAAAAGCTCTAAAAACGATAATAGATCAATAATGATGCAGCATTAAGTATAAAAAGAACAGTCTGATCTACTCTAGCTGATGTAAATACCTCGAGACAGTGGATATCGCATATAATTTAGGGCAACCTTTAGACCTAGCTCTGTCGGCTGTCGATTCTTGACAGAAACGAGCCGATGTCGAGACAGATCTAAACATTGTTCTAGATTATATGTGATATATGATAATAGCGGCATAAATCATCGAATTTAGAGTGTCATAATGATGGAAGCACTAAATTTGACGAGATACACCACTAATAACAAACATTTACCATAACTTGGGGATCGAAACGATGCAGCCCGAAGCCAGATCAGTTGTTCGTCTGAAGAAAAAGGAGGCGATGCGCCGAAGGTTGTATTGATTGTGAGAATGTTCAATTACAAGGATCTCGGGTCCTATTTATACCCAAGAATAACATTATCTGTACAGACCCTAGACTCTATCTAAACTACTATTTAAAATACGACAATATCCCGAGAAGGACCCATGCAGCATTACAATAAAACAATCTACACAATCTCCTAATTTACAGATACAATTGCCGTTATAGGACTCTATCCATAGATGGCAACATCTTTTAACGCGCAAACTGAGAACTGAATCTTCTATTTATCTTCAAGCACTTTCATCGGAAACGGTTTTATCTTCTCCTCCGACTCAGCATTGGCTATCGGCTATTCTGTCCGATCCAACCTCAGCCGATTGACCTCGTAGCCGATCGCAACGCAGCCGATTCGACCTCTGTTCTTTCAATCCAATTCTGTCTCTATCTCAGTAGGGATTTAGGGATTTGGTTACCAAATTTAGTCGTTAACACATTCCCCCCACGTCCGTGATAAGATAATATCGCGGATTTGCTGCTTTTCCAAATTCCCGCCTTTTCCGACCGAAACCGTTTCGGCTACCCAAAAATATCCTTCAAATACCACCTTCGCGGCCGCCGCGCATGTCACATTACCAAAAACCTACAGCCACCTCAGCAACCCTTGAGCTCTCCAGCGACCTCCTCGGCGAACTCAACAACCTTGGTGATCTCGGCGATCTCAGCGATCTCGTCTTCCCCGGTGAACCCTAAGAAGCACTAGTCACAAACAATGGCTTCTTCGAGCGCCCACTCCGAGGCAACCCAAACGGAATACCCAGAGGTAAGTCTCATCGGCTATCACCCTTTATTCCGCGCAATTTGGCCTTCAACTTTCATAACCTTGTCTTTTCATCCTTCAAACCACAGCATCTTTGCCATCAAATCACAATCCCAGACCTCACCAGCCCCAACCAGTTTTTATTAGGGCCAATCGGCAACATAGACCCCAGCGAGCTCATCAATGCTGAAACGAACAGAGTCCCTTTCAGATTTTCTACTCCCAACCTAGCTTATTGGTCTAGTGCCTTCAAATCCTGGCCCTCAACGGATAAAACTTGGCCAGCTTGGTACTCACGGATGTCGGCTAGGCTGCAGACCCACTGGATTGAGATAGGGATAAACCAATGCCTAGCCCTGACAATAGCCGATATTTCAAAGGATGAACCTCTCTTATCGGCTGCCACCTGTTTCTGGTCGGATACGCTAAATGAGTTTGTTTTTAGGCAAGGACCGATGACACCAACCCTCATGGACATAGTAATGATCACAGGGTTGAACATAACTTCAACAGTTGACCCAATCGGCCTTAATGTCAAGTGCTCTCACAATTTCAAGACCAAAAGCATAGGGGGTTGGAGTGGATTTATTTCTATGAATATGAAGGACGGCCCAACCACTGAGAGAGAACACACCGCCTTCTTGTTAATGTGGCTAGAGAAGTATGTTTTATGTGGGTCGAGCTGTGGGCCGACGAGCAACTGGCAGCATGTAGCCGAAGCCCTAGTAAGCAAGAAGCAAGTACCTCTGGGGAAATATTTGCTCAGCTACTTATATTAAATGTTAAGTAGTGCATCGGCTCGGCTAGCTTACCAACAAGCTGTCAACACAGGAGGGCCTTGGTGGCTGTTGCAACTGTGGCTAAACCTCCACCTTCACCGGGTTGCAGAAAAACCATCCCCACAAGAGGCCGATTTCCCCTAGATCAAGCCTAGATTCGAAGAGGATGAAGAAGTGACGACCCGCCGATGCTTATCATATGGGGAGGCAGTAGCAACCTATCCCGGATCCAAACTGACAGCCGAACATTTCAAAAATTGGTTCGGCAACCTATACAGCGGCTTCCCAAGCACCTCAAGGATATGGTTTGCTTACACAGACTTTGAGAAATTTGAGCTCCCATATGATCTTCGGCTAGATGAACTCAATTCCGAAAGCTATGACAAGCCGAAGGAAATCTATACATCGGCTATTACACCCTGCATACTTCCAGTCGGCATCCAGCAAGGACGCAACGTTGAAAAGTCCTACGAATTTTACCATCCGATGGTAGCCGCAAGGCAACTGGGTATGGGTCAACTGCCGATCGGCCTGTATTACACAGACAAGATCCAGACCAGAGGCAAGATCGAGGGTGACATCATGATGAATCGGCTGCTCAACATACCTAGCCCCTCTCTAGGCAATATTGACAACATTGATCTGGCAGTGCGGAGGACGTCGGTCTTCAGTCAATGGTGGAATGAATGGAAAGAGAACTTGTTCCACCAGTCGGCTTCTATGTATCTGACCATCGTCGATCCAGAAATGACCCCATTAGTAAGTATCCTTTTCCTTATCTTAGTCCCTGTTTTTCTTTTAACCCCTTTCTATATTATCGGCTAATCATGCTTAATTTCTTTGCAAACGATTGACTCCTCTCGTCCGCACCTAAGCAATACAGGGGTGGCCATCCAATACGCCCCTGGGCTGTTATCTGGCGGTGGCGAGCTGGCCCCGTCCATCATCGGCTGTCATGCACCGAAGGTGGGCACTTTGCTCCATGGCCAGACTCGTGCGCTGCTGCATCGGCAGAAACGGGCGACACCATCGGCTGCAGCTACTCTAGCTGCAGAGAAAAAGAAATGTGCTTCAAAGAAGCCGAGGACAGCCCCAGCCGATGACTTGCCCCCAGTCGATCCGGACGTGGACGCGGCCCTCGAAGAAGAAGTCAGGGACGAGGAAATGGAGGAGGTCGTCAATGCCGCCAAAGCCAAAACAAGTTCTTCCGACAGGTACACTCAAACTCCATCGCTGAGCAGACCACTAAGCGAACTCCGAGCCCTCCGAAACGCATCCCTTGTCCTCAGCCGGTAAGTGTTTTTTACTGCTCAATCCCGCCATCTTTCACCTTTTTGACATTGCAACTTATCGGCTTTTGGCGTCCATAGGTGAAGAAGTTAGCCACAAGGAAGAAAATGGCTCCCCCTCCCTCGGTAAGCTCAATCGTCATTTCTTTCTCACTAGCTCAGCCGAATTTTTAACTCACATTTTCTTTTTACAGCCTCCTCACGCTCCAACATCTGCCCCTCGTGCATCGAGGGAGCCGACGCCGATGGTCGCGCGCGCCGACGATGCTGATGATGTGGCTACCTCAGTTCCGGCTGTCCGGGTAAGTCTTGCTCAACTTTACAAATCGGCTCGTTAATCATGTCGGCTCTCTAACCAATTTCCAACTTGCAATCTATAGCCGATCTCTTGGACTTTGACTTATCAGAATTTCTTGATCCCGATGAGAGCGTCGACAAGGCCATGGTCGTCTCGGACGATGAGCTACAAGCCACCTTGTCAGACATAGCCAAACGGCTGGAGTGCTCTCTGGACTTCTTGGTCACCGATTGCGGTTCCATCCATAGTCGGTTCGAGGACATCCAAGATCCGCTACCAGACCAGCTGGCTGACACCATCGTGCTAGCTACCTTTTGGAGGCGCATCGGCACAAGCTTGAACGAGCCAAACAAAGGATAGCCAATCATCGCGAGAGCAAGGCCCTAGAAGCTACTATCAAGGCCAGCCAACAAGACATCACTGCCAAAAAGTCCAAATTAGACGCTCTGAAGACCGAGCCGATTGTCGAACTTGATCGGCTTCGCAAACGCTGGAAGGAGCTGATGGCCGAGCTTGCCGAGATCGATGCCGACATCATGGTCAAAGAACAATGTGTGGTCGGCCTTCCGAAGGAGATAGAGGACCAGCGAGCAAAGATCAAGGCAGCCATGCCAAACCTGTCGGACATGGCCAAGGTGATGAAGCCGATCCCAAGGAGTGATGCAGCCGATGCAAGGTCCATAGAAGAAATAGACATGATCAGCCGCAGGGCAATATCGGCCATCAAGGACTTCCTTAAGCGCAGAGCTGGTTGTAATAGTTAGGGCAGAATTTGTAAACCTTGTAATCTAACTCACTTGTAATCGGCTTACATTGTCCACCTTTTGCAATCGGCTAACATTATCTCTTGCTTTCTCTTGCTTTACTTGATTCCTACTTAATGCATGTTTGCCGATCACATTAAACTTTTGAAGACGTGAAAAATTTTGAAAAATTCGATTCGCTCCGTCTCCTCGATATCATATTATTTTGTACATGCATATGCCCCCTAATTTCGTTGATGTCTTTGATGTCGACGAAATTATGACCTTAATACACTTGTGTCCTGTTGTCATAACCATCGGCCACCGCCAGCCGATCGCGAGTAACTAGGGGAAAAACATGGCTTCAAAATCACCTAAAGGCGATGTGTGCATCACAACGCATCGGCTAACATGAATCGGCTGAACAAACAGAGCCGAATCATGAATTGATCCATACACCTAGGTAATATTTTTTCAAATACTTTCCATTTAGAGCCCTTCCAAATACTTCTCCATCCAACCCTTCTAACATGTAGGCTCCTTTAGAGACGCATTTGTGGATCTTGAAAGGACCTTTCCAATTTGGCGACCACTTGTCGAATTTATTTTCTATTGTTCCAATCGGCAATATCAGTTTCCAAACGAGTTCGCCCTCTTCAAAAGACTTATGTACAACTTTCTAATGACGGGCTACTCGTTCCTTATTCCTTGTTACCTTTTTCAAGGCCCTCATTCGTGATAAAACTAGGTCTTCCGATTCGTCTACCATCAGGTGATAGTAATCATTGGCTGTGAGCTGATCTTATAGTTGAACTCATCTTGAGCCGATGATATTTTCCCATGGCAGCACTGCCTCGTGCCCATAGACCAACTTGTATGGAGGGACTTGGATAGATCCGTGGCATGCCATCCAATACGCCCAAAGTGATTCGGCTAATCGGCTATGCCATTGCTTAGGGTACTCAGAAATCTTCCACTTAATTAGTTTGATCAAACTTTTGTTTGAAGCCTCTGCTTGCCCGTTGGCCTGTGCATAGTACGGTGAAGAATTAAGTAATTTGATCCCTATGTCGTCGGCAAACTGAACAAACTCATCCGATACGAAGATAGATCCCTGGTCTGTTGTTATTATTTGTGGGACACCAAATCGGTAGATAATGTGCTCTTTAACAAAGGAATTGCCTCCACCCAATTTGTAAAATAATCTGTTGCCACCAGAATGAATTTATGCCCTTTGCTTGAGGATGGATTGATCTGGCCGATCATGTCAATGCCCCATCCTCCGAACGGCCATGGCTTTATGATTGGGTTCATGGCCGATGCTGGTGCTCTTTGCACGGTGCCGAATTTCTGACAATCCTAGCAGCCTGTATAATATTTGAAACAGTCCTCTAGTATCGTCGGCCAAAAATATTCTGCTCTCCGAAGTAACCACTTCATCTTGTGAGCCGATTGATGCATGCCGCATATCCCTTCATGCACTTCTCCGATAGCCACTTTGGCTTGATCGGCACTAAGACACTTGAGCAGCACACCTGTTTACACCCAAAATTGGCACCTAGGAATCAAAATAGGGAAGATTGCCAATATTTGGTAATCTGCCGGTTTCCTTCGAAGAGGCCTGTAACGCCCTGAAAATTGGAGAGTTTAAAAACCGAAAATTAAAAATTCGGAACTTACGAAAACTTTTGCTTGTTGCCTTTTACTCGTGTTTATTGCTTCTTATTTGCTAGCTTAGTTGCATGAGTTTATGTGTGGGCGATTCATCTTGGTGTTTGTGAAAACCAAACGATATGGGATTTCATTGGGGAGGAAAAATCTCGAAGTATAAGGTTAGGAATTTCTAAAATAAAATCGGAAAAGGGATGCGGATTCATAAAGATATATGTTTGGAAAATAAAACATTAATTGGTGATTATGGTGTATTAATTGGGAAATAAAGTAGGCAATAAAATATTTTAGGGAACTTATATAAAATTTAGGAAATTATTTGGAATTAAAAATGGTGATTTATGAATTTAGGGAAAATGGATTAAATTAAATATGAAGATATATATTTTAAAATAAATAAAGGTGGTGAAAAGTTTGAAAATATATTTTTAATTAATTTTGGGAATACTATATGTTTATTTGGAATTTTTAGTGTGAAGGAAAATAGAGATTGGAAAATGGAATTGAAAAATCGGGAAAATTAAAAATCGGAACTGTTCATTGGTCACCACCCGTTCGACGCCGTATCGGCCCCGGCCGCGCGCCCGCCGCGCGTCGCCCGCCGTACCACGCCCGCGCCCGCGCACGCCATGCGCCGCGCGCACGTGCGCGCGCCCGCGCCCGCCTCGCCGCCCGCGCGCCGTTGCCGCCACGCGCCCGCCCGTCATACCGCCCCACCCTCATGCCCCGTCGTCGCCACTCGTCGCCGCCGCATCTGACCCGCGCCCGCGCCGCCACCCGTCGCCGCCTCACCCGGCCCCGTTCGTGACCTCGCCACGTGCCGCCGCCGCGCCCGGCCCCGTGCACGCCCGTACTCCCGCGCGCCGGCCCGCCACACCGCGCGTCGCATGTGCGTTGCCGCATCGCCGCCGCGCCGGCCCCCCACCTCTTTCCCTCGTTCCCTCTCCCCGCCGCGCCTATATAAGACCTCCTCTCCCCCTCTGTTTCCCCCACACCGCCGCCGCCCATCGTCGTTTCCTCGCCGTCTCCCCGTGTCGTTCCCGCCGTAACTATAGCCACCGAATGCCGCCGTCGCCGCGAGCCCTACCGCCGTTCGCCGGAGACCCACCGCCCTCCCCGAGCGTCGTCATCGCCGGTAAGCCTGAGCCGCCGCCCCTTCCCCTCGCTTGTCCCGGCCGCCGGCCGCAACAGAGAGAGAAAAGAGAGAGGAAACCCAGTCGAACACCTTGCGGGCTGATGAATAGTGGGCAGAGGAAAAGGAAAAGGAAAAGAAAAAAATAGACAAAAAATGGGAAAAATTTTATAAAATTAGGAAAAATGTTTTGAAAAGATTGGAGAGAATTTTTGGGCAATAATATATATTTTCTTGTATATTTTCTCGGAGCAAATTCGGAGAGTCGAAATCGGATTTTTCAGGGATTTCGTTCGCATTGTTTTAATCCGGATTTCGTTTAATTCTTTCTCGCCATTTAAATAAGTTTCTCTTTTGTGCTCGAACCTTGAAAACCTCGAGTACAAAATCCCTCCGTTGATATTTCTAAATCTATTTTCTCAAATAATTATGATCATCATTTTGCGAAAAGCTTAGGGCATCGACTCGATTTCAAACTCAGATTTTTCCCTAGCAACCCTCGTCCGAACTCGGGTTGAATTCTAGGCTAAACATTTGGAGTCGTTTTCATGATTCTTATTGTTCTTTTCGATCTCTCGGTATTTTATTGAATTCTGATTTAATTCAATTGATCTTTCACACGTACAGATAGCAACCGAGGAAGCGAGCACCGACTACATTGAAGACCCCGGTCAACAAGTGTGCGAGCAAGGCAAGTCAACACTCCCCTTTGAACATATTGATCCTATTTTGTGAAATGATGTTGTTTTTAATTACAAATTGCATGCTATACACAAATGAGTGCCTATACTTGATGTGCCCGTCCTTGAGATTGAATACCCTTAGAAATGTTCTTTGTAACCTTCGATGTGATACAACCGAAGGATATCTTCGGCAAAATGCTTAGCCTCGCTTATACTAGATTCTTGCATACTCATGATTTTACAAATAAGCCTTGTGCTTGGGCAACTATCTTGGGAAGATGGTTGAGACACGGCAAGTGGAGACATTAGCACCACGTTGCCTTGATCATGTTGGAAATAGCTTTGATGAAAAATGAAAATACAACCCAATGTTTTCAGACTGGGGCGGATGAATGGATTTGGGTGGTTTTCTGGGAAAGGCTAGTACCGTCCCTGGTCAATTAAGGACCGAGCCATGAGACTACAACTTAGAACAAGCCAGTACAACCGTACTTCTTAAATGAGTATAGACCTAGCAGAGTAGATAGCCGAGCGGAGGCAGTATCCCTGCATAGTGGTTCAGGTGTAAGTGTTGAGTTAGGGACCTACCAAGGGTAAGGTGCCCATGATTGTGATGAGATGAAAGGCCTTATTGTGAATAGTAACCTGAACCTATTGATGTCTTAAAGATAAAGTGAAGTTTCTCTCTTACCTCGGGAACGCCAGAACTCCTCTCACTGCTAGGAAATGACGGCTAGAGTGCATGTGGACTTAAGTTCATGGAGCGGGTACTGCCAAAGCGAGGTTATCGAAAGGCTTTGCCGTGACCGTCCCATATAGAGGGATGTAAGCTCATTCAATGAGTAGTTGCGGAGTACGGGTGTAGTGTACATCCACCGTAGTGTGAGTCAATCAATCTATTCGAATAGTCGTGCTCGTGATTAATGAGCGACGTGACAAGTTTCTCCCGTGGCTAGACTCTTAAGCTATAAAATGTTGGGAATTGATATTGCATATTGATTTTTGTGCTGGTGGACTTAACTTCTTGACCTGCGAGAAGGGATAGACTCCCCAGAAAAACCATGACAAACCGGAGATGGGAAACAATCCTTGGTATCACGATGGATGGCAGACAGAACCGTCACCGATTTAATATACTCTGAAACTAAAACTTGACTGGCTAGATGTTAGGTTTGTGAAATGATTTGTGAAAATTGACTTTGTGCAAATAAACCTTAGCCTTCCCTTTGAATGGCCCCATCATGTGCATCATTCCGTGATGGCTTGCTGAGTACGTTGGGTACTCACCCTTGCTATACGCACAAACTTCAGATGGAGGAAACGAAGAACTGGAGGATCCCTATGCCTACTACCAGGAGGAATGAAGACAATGAAGCGCGCTAGGTCTTAGTCCCCAGTCGTTGCCTGTGGCAATCGACACGCCGCTGCTTTCCGTCTGTTAATCTTATCTAAACTCTGCTTTTGGTTGAATTCGGACCAATGGGTCCTATATGTATTGGATATTGCCTTCGATCCTATTATTGTAATAAGTCGTTGTAAGACTATTCGTGCACTTTGCACCTGGTAATTCAGAACTGTACTCGTGGGTACCAAACTACTCGATCTAGGGATATGGTACTATGAACATGATTGATTCCCGTCCTCAAAAACGGGGTTCGACAGAGCTGGTATCAGAGCAGTGCGACTGTAGAAAAAGACCAACTGGCGCCCTACCCCTGACTAGCTGGCTAAAGGAAAATATCCCTACGTAGGATCATTTTTGCAAACACAAACTATTTTTAGAAAACAAACATACCTTTTCCTATACTCTTATCCCCATTTCTTTTGCTCAAATTGTTTTGGTATTATCCCTCTCTGACCCTAAGTTACCATCAAAAAGCAGATGTCGGACCATGTCGGAGTTTGGGAGATCAAAGTTCCATGAGAAGAAGGATTCGTGTCACAACTCCAGTTATTGCTATGGTGCCTAAGGTACCCAGATGCACCCACCTACCGGATTAGGAGACATGGCAACGAAGGATACCCGGTATGGGAAGCCGCAATTTCAGTTGAGGCCCGCACAGGGAGCGAGACACCCTATTGCTTCCACACTCGTTGCCACAGAGATCTGGTAGAAGCAGCTCTTCAGGACGCAGCTCGCGAAGCATTCGTCCGCCTCAATGCCATTCACCGTGCTGAGCTTACCGTGACTGAGTTTGTACATCACCCCTACCGGGAGGAAGGCAACCCAGTCTGCACCGTGGAGGCCACCCCCTGCTGCTATAATCCTATGGTCACCCGTCTATCCCACTGGGCAGAAACAGTGGACGATTGGTATGAAGAGGCATTGCTCAAAATCGACGACCAGCAGCGACGCCTCAATGATCTGGTCGAGGAACACCAAAACTGCGGGGATCATATCAACTTGCCGTAGACCCATCTGCAGGCTAACGGTGGCCAGTACGAGCAACTCTCTGACCATTATGTGGCCCGTGGAGAAGCCTTGGTTGAGTTGGAAGAACAGCTCAGGAAGAGCAAGCAACAGGTCGGCCAGCTGGAAGAGCAACTTCGCTCCAACCCTGTCCTTGCTGCTGGTACTTCCACCGAAGCTGCACGAACACCCCCTTCCTCTGTGCCTGAACACTACTACCTCCTGACTCCAGCATGCTTGAACACTTTTCAAGCCATGATGGAGCAAGCCTTCATGTTAAGCACAGAGTCAGGACCATACCTGATAGACCCCACTACTGCTACCTCAATGGAACCCACCTCGAATTCCATGGATGTACCTTCCGAGCCTGGTTCGGGAGAGGAGAACCCCATCCAGATCAACACTGACTCCGAGTCCGAGACAGAACCTATGGAGATCAAGTGGGAGTTCAGTGATACTGATCCATCAGAGGAGGAAGCTCCTACTCGTCGCATGACTCTCACCGGAGCTACCATCACCCTCAGGACTGCCCGGAAGAGTACCAGACTGCCAAGCAGGAAGATCAGACATGACTCTGAGGCCACTACCTCTGAGCCATAGGAACTTCAATTCGCTTCAACCAAGGATCACCCCCTGCCAGCACCTGGATCATGCGGATGGCTGGATGACTAGTTGGACTTCAGCAGCAGCCCTGGTCTTGCTTTGGATGGAGTTAAGATAGTAATAACCAAGCCCCTACCCTCTTATGTATGAGACCTTAGAACGATGTTAGTAATGTTGTATTGTGTCGTATGGACTATACAAGTCCAATGTACCCCACTGATGTAACATTTAAGAACTGATAATGAAGTTCTATGTTATGTCCTGAATGAGTTTATTCCACCAAGCTTGCCTTGAAAGATCACATCAAACAACTCAAAGAAAATTCCCTAGTATTGCGACGTTAGCAAAGTGAGTCTCTTACCTTATCCCCATTGTTCAGATGGCGCATCGTCGCAGAGCCCCAGTAGCTCCCGAGAACCCGCCAGAGCCTAACCATTCCACCTTAGCAGAAGTCATGGCTTTGCAAACGCAGTTGTTGCAAGCTATCGCCAATAACCAAGGACAACACAGAGGATCAAACCTCGACGAATTTATGAGGGCAAAACCGCTGACATTCTCCTCGGCAATTGAACCCATGGACGCCGAAGATTTGCTAACGGTAATAGAAAAGAAGCTGACCCTCGTCCGAGTTCGGGAAGCCGACAGAGTCGTCTTCACCACCAACCAGCTAGAAGGACCTGCGAGTGATTGGTGGGACACCTACAAGGATACACGGGCTGAAGATGCCGGTGAACCCACGTGGGAGGAATTCATGGCTGCCTTCCGTGAAAACTTTGTACCTGCTGCAGTTATGAGAATGAAGAAGAACGAGTTCCGTAGATTGCGTCAAGGCAACATCATGGTACAAGAGTACATTAACAAGTTTACCCAGCTTGCCCGTTACGTCACAAGCGATCTGGCAGATGAAGAGGAAAAGATGGACAAGTTTATTGAAGGGCTGAACAACGAGTTAAGAGGACCGATGATCGGTCAGGACCACGCTAGCTTTCAGAGCCTCATCAACAAGGTCGTAAGGCTTGAGCATGACCAAAGGACAGTTGAAAACAACCGGAAGAGGAGACTTGCTCTAGCCCGCCCAATTCAAGGAACGCCCCAGCGACCCAAAGGAGCAACCCCATCGGGTTGGAAGCCAACCATTGCAGCAACCCATCGCCCGGTCGTACCAGGCAATGTCAGCAGGCCACCTGCAACCCCGTCTCGCACCCCGCACCTACCTTAGCAGCCCCAGGAGCCAGGAATGTCAATTGTTTCAATTGCGAAGAGGTTGGACATTATGCCAACAGCTGCCCTAAGCCGCGCAACACCCCCCAACCGCACCGGAGCCAATGTCGTTGCGACGAGGAACCCCCGCTCCAGCACTGGACGCAGCCTCTTCGAACACCCCAACTTAAGGAAGCCGCGACTGGATTCCGCCGTGGCCAAGTCAACCATGTGCATGCGAAAGAAGCCCGGGAGGACCAAAGCGTGCCAATGGGTACGTTTTCTATCAATTCCGCACCGGTTAAAGTTTTTTTTGATTCTGGAGCCTCGCATTCATTTATATCATCAAGGATAAGCAAAGAGCACAATTTGCATCGAGTAGACCTTAAGAAACCCATCGTAGTACGCTCACCCGGAGGAGACGTGACCATACCCCATGCGTGCATCAATGTGCCCATTCGGATCAAGGACGTGGTATTCATGTCCAACTTTATGGTTTTGCCGCCCCAAACCTTGGACATTATACTAGGAATGGATTGGTTAACCAAGAACCAAGGGGTACTAGACTGTGGACGAAGAGAGGTTACCCTATCCACCCCATGGGGATCATCGATGTTAGTAACCATGGACCAAGACCCTATGGTCTGTGACCGAGCTACGGGAATATTCACCATGCTACCCATAGATGGAATGCCAATAATCCAGGACTACCCGGATGTATTTCCTGAAGAATTACCCGGAATGCCCCCAGACCGAGACATAGAGTTCATTATAGACCTCATGCCTCGTACCGCCCCCATAGCTAAGAGACCCTACCGGATGCCGGTGATGAATTGGAGGAACTTAAGAAGCAAATAAGGGAACTGCAAGAGAAAGGCTTCATACGCCCTAGTTCTTCACCGTGGGGAGCCCCAATATTGTTTGTTAAGAAAAAGGATGGAAGCATGAGAATGTGCATAGACTACCGATCATTGAACGAGGTTACCATTAAGAACAAGTACCCGTTACCTCGAATCGACGACCTGTTCGATCAACTCAAGGGAGCCTGAGTGTTCTCAAAGATCGATCTTCGATCTGGATACCATCAACTGAAGATTAGGACTGAGGATATACCCAAGACTGCATTCTCTACACGCTACGGCCTGTATGAGTTCACAGTAATGTCTTTTGGACTGACCAATGCCCTGGCCAATTTCATGAACCTCATGAACAAAGTATTTATGGAATATTTGGACAAGTTCGTGGTAGTGTTCATTGATGATATCCTCATCTACTCCAAGGATGATGAAGAACACGCAGAACACCTGCGCTTGGTACTAGAGAAGCTATGGGAGCATCAGCTATACGCCAAATTCAGCAAGTGTGAATTTTGGCTTAACGAAGTAGCCTTTCTGGGACACGTTATCTCAGCAGGAGGTGTAGCAGTAGACCCCGCCAAGGTCGAAGCTCTTACGAAATGGAAAGCACCCCAGTCGGTAACAGAGGTTAGAAGTTTCTTGGGATTGGCTTGATATTACCGACGGTTTATAGAAGGATTTTCTAAGACAGCCCGACCCCTGACCCAACTACTGAAGAAGGAAAAGAAGTATGCATGGACTGAGCAGTGTCAACAGGCATTTGACCAGCTCAAAGAAAAGTTAACCACCGCTCCAATCTTAGTCCTACCGGACAACCGGAAAGACTTCGTTATATATTGCGATGCATCTCGACAAGGATGAGGAGGTGTGTTGATGCAAGAAGGAAAGGTTGTGGCTTATGCCTCAAGACAATTGCGACCTCATGAGGAGAACTATCCCACCCATGACTTAGAATTGGACGCAGTAGTGCATGCCCTGAAGATTTGGAGTCATTATCTGATTGGAAACCATTGCGACATATATACGGACCACAAGAGCTTGAAGTATTTCTTTACCCAGACAGATCTTAACCTACGCAAGAGAAGATGGCTGGAACTGATCAAGGATTATGACCTAG
The DNA here is from genome assembly GCA_019925245.2 of Oryza australiensis. NCBI lineage: Eukaryota > Viridiplantae > Streptophyta > Magnoliopsida > Poales > Poaceae > Oryza > Oryza australiensis. Next base: position 493,592 of record JAIFGZ020000401.1, on the reverse strand, counting down.
GAATCCATTACCACCCTGGCAAGGCCAATGTCATGGCAGACGCTTTGAGCCGCAAAGCCCAGTGCAACCAACTGAGTATAGAATATATGGCCAATGAGCTTCAAGAAGAGATAGCTCGGCTTAATTTGCAGTCGATTCCTCAAGGATAACTGAGTTCGCTGGAGATACAACCTCTCCTACGAAGTCAAATTAAAGAAGCCCAGCTGGATTGTGAGGAAGTCCGGCTAATCAAGGAACGCTTGGCCAAAGGACTAGCCAAGGAATTCACAGCCGACAACACTAGAACCCCATGGTATCGAAAAAGGATTTACATACCCGAGAAAGGCGGATTGAGGAAGCTAATCTTGAAGGAAGCCCATGAGTCAGCATACTCGCTACACCCGGGCAGCACCAAAATGTACCAGGATTTGAAAACGGAATACTGGTGGCCCAACATGAAAAGAGACGTAGCGGAATATGTGGCCGTATGCGATGTACGCCAACGAGTTAAGGCTGAGCATCAGCGACCAGCAGGATTGCTGCAACCGCTCAAAATCACTAAGTGGAAATGGGATGAGATAGGCATGGACTTTATAGTAGGACTACCCAGGACTGCTACCGGATACGATTCCATTTGGGTTATCGTGGATAGGCTGACCAAGACCGCTCGATTTATCCCGGTCAAAACTCGGTATAGCAGCGCCAAGTTGGCCGAGCTGTACCTGTCCAGAATCGTGTGCCTACATGGAGTACCCACAAGGATAATGTCAGATCGTGGCACTTAGTTCACATCTCACTTCTGGGATAAGTTTCACGACGCGTTAGGAACTCACCTCGCCTTCAGCACTGCCTATCACCCTCAGACAGATGGACAGACGAAAAGGACGAACCAAGTCCTAGAGGATATGCTAAGAGCCTGTGCGTTGAATTTTACTAAGGACTGGGAGAAATGCCTGCCCTACGCAGAGTTCTCCTATAACAACAGCTACCAGGCTAGTCTAAAGATGTCACCGAACGAGGCCCTATTTGGACGAAGATGCCGCACCCCGTTGATGTGGTCAGAGACCGGCGAACGAACCATATTTGGACCAGACAAAAATAGGGAGGCCGAAGAGAAAGTTCGATTGATAAGGGATCGGCTTAAGGTAGCCCAATCTCGGCAAAAGAGCTATGCCGACACTCGCCGAAGAGAGTTGGAATTCAAGGTAGGTGACTTTGTGTATCTGAAAGTCTCGCCACTAAGAGGAACCAAGAGGTTCAAGGTTAAGGGAAAACTAGCACCAAGATATGTGGGACCTTTCCCTATAAGCGCCAGAAGAGGTGAAGTGGCTTATCAACTGGACTTACCGGAAAATCTTTCCGATGTACACCCTGTCTTTCACGTGTCACAACTGAAGAAGTGCCTGCGAGTACCGGAAGAACAAATTTCCTCGAAAGACGTTCTTATCAGTGAAGACCTCACATACCCTGAATACACTGTAAAGATTTTGGACGAAGCTGAAAAGAAGACTAGGACCAAAACATGGCGAATGTACAAGGTGTAATAGCGCAATCACACGGAAGATGAAGCCACTTGGGAAAAAGAAGACTTTTTTAAGACCGAGTACCCGAACCTATTCCGCTAGCTGTAAGAAATCTCGAGGACGAGATTTATTTGCTTGTTGCCTTTTGCTCGTGTTTATTGCTTCTTATTTGCCAGCTTAGTTGCATGAGTTTATGTGTGGGCGATTCATCTTGGTGCTTATGAAAACCAAAGGATTTGGATTTTCGTTGGGGAGGAGAAATCTCGAAGTATAAGATTAGGAATTACTAAAATAAAATCGGAATATGTTTGGAAAATAAAACATTAATTGGTGATTATGGTGTATTAATTGGGAAATAAAGTAGGCAATAAAATATTTTACGGAACTTATATAAATTTAGGAAATTATTTGGAATTAAAAATGGTGATTTATGAATTTAGGGAAAAGGGATTAAATTAAATATGGAGATATATATTTTAAAATAAATAAAGGTGGTGAAAAGTTTGAAAATATATTTTTAATTAATTTTGGGAATACTATATGTTTATTTGGAATTTTTAGTGTGAAGGAAAATAGAGATTGGAAAATGGGATTGAAAAATCGGGAAAATTAAAGATCGGCACTGTTCATTGGTCACCACCCGTTCGACGCCGTACGGCCCGGCCGCGCGCCGCCGCGCGTCGCCCGCCGTACCGTGCCGCGCCCGCGCACGCCACGCGCGCGCCGCGCGCCGCCCCGCTCGCGCCGCGCCGGTGCCACCACGCGCCCACCCGTGTCGTGCGCCGTCGTCGCCACCCGTCGCCGCCGCATCCGGACCCGCGCCCACGCTCGCCACACTGTCGCCGCCTCACCCGGCCCCCGTTCGCACCTCGCCATGTGCCACCACCCTACGCCTGGCCCCGTGCGCGCTCGCAACCCCGCGCGCCCGCCCTGTAACATCCTGAAAATCGGAGAATCGAAATCGGAACGTAAAAATCGGAACTTTCAAAAACCTTGGTTTATTGCTTCTTCTCGGGTTTGTTGTTTCTTATTTGCCAGCTCAGTTGCATAAATTTAGTCGTGGTCAATTCCCTTTTCGACGTATTTGGAGTTTTCGGAGTTGACAAAATGATGGTGCGAAAGTCGCATCGGGGTTTTAAAAGAATCCGGGAAAAGTGCGGATTTGTGAAAACGCATTTCGAGTAATATAAAATAAAAATTTTGGTTGGGAGAAGATAAATTAAAACACAAAATAAATAATAAAATTTTCGGAGGCGTACTCGAAATTTGGGAATTGTATTTTTATTAAAAATGGGTGAATTATGAAAATTAGGAAAAAGAATTTAAATAAGTATGAAAAATAATTATGGAAAAATGAAAGTCAAGAAAAAGTTTAAAATATAAAGTTAAAAATTATTTTTAGAATATTAGGATTTATTTTGGAATTTTTAGAAGAAAAGAAAATAGAAAATGGGAAAAGAAAATAGAAAATCGGGAAAAAAATGAAAGTGCACTTCATTGGTCACAAACTGCCGCGCCGTACGGCCCCGCGCGCGCGCGCGCGCGCCCGGCCACGCGCGCCGCCGCCCACGCGCGCCACGCGCCGCGCCGCGCCCAACCGCGCCTCGGCCCCCACCCCGCGCGCGCACGCGCCGCGCGGCACGCGCGCCGCGCCGCGCGCGCCACGCGCCCGCGCGGCGCCGCCGCGCCGTGCGCCTCGCCGCCGCGTTTCGCCCGCCGTACCGGCCCTCCTCGGTGCGCCGCCGCGTGTCACCGCCGCGCCGCCCGAGCCGAGACCCCCCTCCTTCCACCCCGCGCCGCGCCGAGCCCCTTGGTTGCGCCTATAAAGGGCGGTGCCCGCCGATTCCACCGCACCGCCGTGCGTGTTTCGCCGTTCCCGAACACCACCGCCAAGGGCCGCCGCCGTTAGCCGTCGCCGCCGTGCGCAAGCCCATTCCCGTGCCCCTTGCTCCTCCCCGAGCCGCCATCGCCGGTGAGTCTCCTTTGCGCCGCCTTGTCCCTCACGCCGCCGCCTCTGTTCTCCTCTGGCACCGGTCGAACACTTTGCGGGCATGGAACAGTGCGCAGAGAAAAGGAAAAAAAAAAAAAAAAAAGAAAGAAAAATAGGGAAAAATTAGGAAAAATTTTGGAAAATTAGGAAAAATATTTTGGGATGATTTGAGTAAAATTTTGGGCAAAAATAAATTATTTTCTCGCATATTTTCTCGGTGCAAAGTTTGAAAAATCGAAATCGGACGTTTTCCGAATTTTATTTCGCACGTTTTCAATCCGGATCCGTTTAATTCTTTCCGCCATCGAAATAGGTTTCCTTTGTTGTGCTCAAACCCTCAAATTTCGAGCCCGAATTTTCTTCGCGACATTTTCAAACGTAACTTCCAAATTTAATTGCGATCGCCGATTTTACGAAAACCCTAGGTCATCGGCTCGACTCCAAGAACCCGGATTTTCCTCGCAACCCTTGTCCTAACTCGAGTAGAATTTTCGGCAAAACTTTTTGGGGTTGTTTTTATGGCTTTTGTGGTTCTTTTCGATCTCCGGTGTTTTGTTGAATTCTAACCGAATTCAATTGATCTTTCGCACGTACGGGTAGAGCTCGAAGAAACCGGCATCAACACCGCTGAAGACCCCACCCCTCAAGTGTGCGAGCAAGGCAAGTCTTCACACCCTTTGAACATATTGATCCCCTTTGCGAAATGATGTTGTTTTAAACTCTAAACATGCATGCTTTACCGAGTTACCTATACTTGTTATGCCATACCTTGCTATTGTTTACCTTTAGAATTACTCCTTGTAACTCGCGATGTGATACAAATAACCGAAGCATAACTTGGTACCTGCTTAGCCATGCTATACTTAGATTTATGCATACTCATGACTTTATGAAAAAGCTTTGTGCTTGGGCAACTACCTTAGGGAAGGTAGTTGGGATTCGGCATGTGGAAACATGAGCGCCACATGACCATGATGAATTAAGTTTGATGAAAAATTGAAAGAACTGTACAAATGTTTTAGACTAGGGCGGCCGGATGATTTGGGTGGATTCCGGAAAAGGCAAGTGCCGACCCTGTCAATTAAGGACCGAGCCATGAGATAGCGGAAACGAGCCGGTACAACCGTACTTCTCGAATGGGTATAGACCTAGCTGACTAGATAGCCGAGCGGAGGCAGTATCCTTGCATAGATGGTTCTCTATGATGTGGTTATGGGATGAGAATGTGGCTGCGGCCTTCGTTATGAATGTGGAATCAAACTACTGTTAATTAAACTTAAAGATTGGAAATGTTTTCCCTTACCCCGGGTGCGCCAGAACTCCTCTCACTGCTAGAAAAGGACGGCTAGAGTGCATGAGGGCCTAAGTTCATGGAGCGGGTACTGCCAAAGCAAGGTTATCGAAAGGCTTTGCCGTGACCGTCTCATGTGTTGAGGCGTAGGCTCATTTGTTGGGCTGTCGCGGAGTACGGGTAAAGTGTACATCCACGCGGTGTGAATGAATCAATCTATTCGAATAGCCGTGCTCGCGGATATTGAGCATCGTGACAAGACTTTCGCTTGGCTAGATTTTAAACTTAAAACTGCTGGGATGGGTATGCATGATGGTTTCATTCGCTGGTGGGTCAACTTCTCGATAAGCGAGAAGGGGTAGATTCCCTAGAAAATCATGACGAACCGGAGGCGGGAAGCCATCCTTGGAATCACGAGGGATGGTAGACAGAACCGTCACCGGATTAATGAACTATGAAAATTAAAACTTGATTGGCTAGTCGATAGGTTTGTGAAAAGAATTGTGAAACGGCTTTACGCAAAAATAGCCCTAGCCATGTTCTTTGAATAACCCTATCACATGCATCAATTCGTGTTGACTTGCCGAGTACGGTTGGTACTCACCCTTGCTATACGCACAAACCTCCAGCTGATGGAAATGAAGAGCCAGAAGACCCCTACGCGTACTACCCGGAGGGCGAGGGAACTGACGGCGCATATTAGACCTTAGTCCCGGTCGTTGCCTGTGGCAATGGACAAGCCGCTGCCTCTTTCCGCTGCCTTATCTAAACTCTGTCTTTATGTTGTATTCGGACCATAAGGTCCTGTGGGATGAACAATGCCTTCGGGCCTATTTATGTAATAATGGTATTGTAAGACTATTCGTGCATGCGCACTTGATTATCCAGTACTGCATTCGTGGGTACCAACTACTTGATCCAGGGAAATGGTACTATGAACACGAAAGATTCCCGTCTCAAAAACGGGGGTCCACAGAGCTGGTATCAGAGCCATGCGACCGTAGGCTAAGACCAAATGGCGCCCTACCCCTAACTAGATGGCTAAAGGGAAATATCCCTACAGTAGGATCAGTCTTAAACTATTATTTCCGAAAATGCAAATATATCTTTTCTACATCTGTATTTCTTACCAAATGATTATGATAGCTCCCTCTCGCTAACCCTAAGTTGCCTGTAAAAGCAGATGTCAAACCACGACGGAACTTGGGAAGTCACTGTTCCGCGGGACGAGGGGTTCGTGGTACAACTCCAGTCTCTACTATGGTGCTTGAGATACCCGGAACCGCCCACTTATCACACCAAAAGACATGGCTCCGAGATGTATCCAGCCTGGGAGGCAGCCGTATCCATAGAAGCCCGCATGGGGAGTGAGACATCCTACTGCTTCCACACTCGCTACCACCGGGACCTAGCAGAAGCAGCTATTCAGGATGCAGCTCGCGAGGCCTTCCTTCGCCTTAATGCGGAACACCGTGCCGAACTCACAATGACGAGTTCGTGCATCATCCTTACCGCGAAGAGGGCAACCCGGTGCACCCGTGGAGGCTACCCCTACTGCTACAACCCGATGGTCACGCGTTTATCGCGTTGGGCGGAGACAGCAGACGACTGTTACGAGGAGGCCCTGCTCGAGATCAACGATCAGCAGTCACGCCTCAATGATCTGGTTGACAGCCACCAAGGCTGTGGAGACCGAGATAAGCATCTTCGGAGACACGACGCAGAGGCCAATGGTGCTCGTATGAGCAACTCTCGGACCGCTATATGGCCCGAGGGGAGGCTGCAGTGGAGCTGGAAGAGCAGCTCGGGAAAAGCAAGCGACGAGATCAACCGGCTAGAGGAACAGTGCGCACTCGTCCCGTCTACGCTGCAGTACTTCCACCGAGTCCGTACCATCACATCCCGCCCCGTGCCCGACCACTATTACCATATGACTCCAGCAAGCTTTGATACTTTTCAAGCTATGATGGAGCAAGCTTTCATGTTGAGCACGAGCACGCACCCTACGGTCGACCCCACCGCTGCTTCATCCATGGGACCCACCCCGAGCTCCATACCAGTACCATCCGAGCCGGGATCAGGAGAGAGTAACCCCATCCAGATCTGCACCGATACGGAGTCCGAGGCAGAGCCCATGGAGATCAAATGGGAGTCTAGCGACACCGACTCAATGGAGGAGGAAGTTCCCCTCGTCGCCGACTCACACGGGAGGCCCCTCACCCGCCGATCGCTCGCAAGAGTACGCGGCCACCGAGTCGGAAGATTCGGCGTGACTCGAGGCCACCACCTCCGAGCCGTGGGGACTTCGGTTTGCTTCAGCGCGAGACCACCCACTTCCGGCGCCGGCTCTTGCGGGTGGTTGGATGACTAGGCGGAAGGACCTTCCCAGCCGGCAGCACTTCCTATTTACCCCTAATTAGTTGATGTAGTTGGACGATATAATTATTATTGTTATCCTGGCATGAAGGACTGTGTGTGTACAGTCCATGTACCCCTTTATGTAATATGATGAACCTGAGCATCGCCTTGCGATGTCTTAATTCGTATGCTTATTATTATTTCACCTTGTCTGTTGAGTGAAGATCATTCGAAGGAACTTGAAGAAAAATTTCCTGTGAACCATAACCTAAACTAGACCGCTCTCTTAATTCATCTCTCTTCTTCAGATGGCACATCGTCGCGAGCCGCGGCAACCAACGAAAACCCGCCGGAACCCAACCCCTCCACCCCGGCGGAGGTCATGGCATTGCGGACCCGGCTACTCCAAGCGATTGCTAACAATCAAGGAGGTCGAGGAGGATCAAATGGGGAATTCATGAGAGCTAAGCCGCCCACTTTTTCCACGGCCGAAGAACCTATGGACGCTGAAGATTGGTTAAGAGTGATAGAGAAGAAGCTAACCCTCGTCAGAGTCCGAGAAGCTGATAGAGTTGTCTTCGCTACTAACCAGTTGGAGGGTCCCGCGAGTGGCTCGGTGGGACACCTACAAGGAGACACGAGCTGAAGACGCCGGCGAGCCAACATGGGAGGAATTCACGGCGGCGTTCCGTGAGAATTTCGTGCCAGTCGTAATGAGGATGAAGAAGAACGAGTTCCGCGATCGCGTCAAGGGAACACCTCGGTACAAGAATATCGAACAAATTTACCCAGCTTGCCGTTACGCCACCGGTGACCGGCGGACGAAGAGGAAAAGATAGACAAATTCATTGAGGGACTAAATGACGAACCGAGGGGACCAATGATCGGGCGGGATCACACCGGTTCCAAAGCCTCATCAACTAGGTCGTCCGACTTGAGCATGACCAAAAGGTGGTAGACAATAACCGCAAGAGGAGGCTCGCTATGGCTCGCCCATTTCGGGGAACGCCACAACGCCCCAAGGGAGCCACCCGTGCGGATGGAAGCCAAACGTCCCGGCAACGGACGTTCTCTCGCTTCCGACCATGTCAACAGTCGGCTACACCACGCCTCGTACACCCACACCAACCCTAGCCGCTCCAGGAAGAAGGAATGTGAGTGTTTCAACTGCGGAGAATTCGGGCATTACTCCAATAGCTGCCCAAAACCACGCAACACCCTGTGCGCACTGGTGCCAATGCAACACCCGTCAGAGGAACCCCACCCTGCGGCGGGACGAGGTCCATTCGGGACCCCGCTACCCAACGAGGCTGCCACCGGGTTTCGACGTGGCCGGGTGAACCATGTGCGGGCGGAAGAAGCACGAGGAGGACCGGAGCGTATTGATGGGTATGTTCTCTATCAACTCTACACCAATTAAAGTTTTATTCGATTACGGAGCCTCGCATTCATTCATATCTTCCCAAGTAAGCAAACAACACCACCTACACCAAGTAGCACTTAAGAGGCCTATGTTGGTACACTCACCGGGGAGACATAACCGTACCCCATGCCTGCATTAATGTGCCCATACGGATTAGAGACGTGGTGTTTCTCTCAAACCTTATGGTGTTGTCGCCCCAAACCATAGATGTCATACTCGGAATGGACTGGTTGACCAAAAATAATGGAATTATAGACTGCAGTCGAAGGGAAGTCACGGTATCCACCCCGTGGGATCACCGATGAGCATAACTATGGATCAAAACCCAAAGCTATGTGAACAAGCTGCGGGAGTGTTCACCATGCTACCTCTAGGTGGAATGCCGGTAGTACAAGAATACCGGACGTGTTTCCCAGGAATTGCCCAATGCCCCGGATCGCGACATAGAGTTTATCATCGATCTAATGCCCAACTGCCCCCATATCCAAGAGGCCTTATCGAATGCCAGCCAACGAGTTGGAGGAACTCAAGAAGCAAATAAAGGAACTACAAGAGAAGGGATTCGTTCGCCCGCTCTTCTCCCGGGGAGCTCCGGTACTCTTCGTCAAGAAGAAGGATGGGAGCATGAGAATGTGTGTGGACTACCGATCGCTGAACGAAGTCACTATCAAGAACAAGTACCCGTTACCTCGAATCGATGACCTATTCGATCAACTTAAGGGTGCGCAGGTGTTCTCCAAGATTGATCTACGGTCGGGATATCATCGGTTGAAGATTAGAGCCGGAGATATTCCTAAGACGACATTCTCTACACGACACGGTTTATACGAGTTCACGGTGATGTCCTTTGGATTGACCAATGCCCTGCGTACTTTATGAACCCGATGAACAAGGTATTCATGGAGTACCTGGACAAATTCGTAGTGGTATTCATCGACGATATACTTATCTACTCCAAGAACGATGAGGAACACGCGGAGCATCTACGACTAGTACTTGGAAAAGCTACGAGAGCACCATTGTATGCAAAGTTTAGCAAATGCGAGTTCGGCTCAAGGAAGTCGCTTTTCTGGCCACGTGGTTTCAGCGGAGGAGTAGCGATGAGACCCCGCCAAGGTCGAAGCCGTTATGGAATGGAAGGCACCCAAGTCGGTGACGGAAGTTCGGAGTTTCTTGGGCTTGGCCGGTTATTACCGACGGTTTATCGAAGGGTTTTCCACCGTAGCCCGACCTATGACTCAACTTCGAAGAAGGAAAAGAAGTTTGAATGGAATGAGAAGTGCCAAAAAGCCTTCGACCAATTAAAAGAAAAGTTAACCACTGCCCCAATCTTGACCTTACCCGACAACCGAAAGGACTTCGTGATGTACTTGTGATGCATCCCGGCAAGGATTGGGAGGAGTGTTGATGCAGATGGAAAGGTCGTAGCGTATGCCTCTCGGCGATTACGACCCCACGAAGAGAATTATCCCACACACGACCTGGAATTAGCCGCGGTTGTACACGCATTGAAGATCGGAGACAATATCTGATCGGGAACCACCGTGATGTGTATACCGATCACAAGAGCTTAAAATATTTCTTTACTCAGCCTGATCTCAATCTACGACGAGGCGATGGCTGGAGTTGATCAAGGATTACGATCTAGGAATCCACTATCATCCCGGCAAGGCAAATGTAGTGGCCGATGCGCCGAGTCGCAAAGCCCAATGCAACCACATGGGATTGGGAGGTATGGCCGAACTTCAAGAAGAAATGGCTAAACTCAATCGCACCCGATTCCTCACGGAGAAGTGAACTCACTGGAAATCCAACCCCTACCGAGAACTCAAATCGAGGAAGCCCAAAAAGGGAATGAGGAAACCCGGAAATCAAGGAACGCATGGCGCCGGACGCGCTCGGGAGTTTTCGGTAGATGACAAGGGAATCTTGTGGTACAAGAAAAGAATCAGTGTGCTGAACGAGGCGGTTTGAGGGGATTGATTTTAAAGGAAGCCCACGAATCGGCATATTCGTTACATCCCTAAGCACGAAAATGTACCAGGATTTGAAAGGAGAATACTGGTGGCCTAATATGAAGAGAGATGTAGCCGAATACGTAGCCGTGTGCGATGTGTGCCAAAGGGTGAAAGCCGAACATCAACGCCCAGTGGCTTGCTGCAGCCACTCAAGATTCCGAATGGAAATGGGACGAGATAGGCATGGATTTCATAGTAGGACTACCTAAGACTGCGATCGGTTACGATTCCATTTGGGTAATAGTAGATCGGCTCACCAAGATCCGCGATTTATTCCCGTGAAAACTAACTACAACAAGTGCCAAGCTAGCGGAATTATATATGAGTAGGATTGTGTGTCTCCACGGTGTACCAAAAAGGATTATATCGGATCATGGTACCCAATTCACATCTCATTTTTGGAGCAAGGTCCACGAGGCACTCGCGATCATCTTGCCTTTAGTACCGCTTACCACCCGCAGCACGGGCGGACCGAGAGGACGAATCAAGTGCTAGAAGACATGCCGAGAGCCTCGTGCGTTGGATTTCACCAAGGATTGGGAGAAATGTTTGCCGTACGCCGAGTTCTCCTACAACAATAGCTACCAAGCCAGTTTGAAGATGTCGCCAAACGAAGCTTTATTTGGTCGCCGATGTCGAACCCCATTAATGTGGTCAGAAACCGGTGAACGAGCCGTATTCGGGCCTGACATAATCAAGGAGGCGGAGGAAAAGGTTCGCCGATCCGGGACCGACTACAAGCCGCTCAATCACGACAAAAGAGCTACGCGGACACCCGTCGAAGAGAATTGGAATTTAAAGAAGGTGACTACGTGTATCTAAAGGTCTCACCACTACGGGGAACTCAGAGATTCAAAGTCAAGGGGAAACTCGCACCACGATACGTGGGCCCATTCTTGATAAGCGCTAGGAGAGGAGAAGTGGCTTACCAATTGGAACTGCCCGAGAATCTCTCCGATGTCCACCCAGTATTCCACGTATCGTGGTGAAGAAATGTTTGCGGGTACCGAAGAGCAAGCTCCTTTAGAAGCCATCCACGTCCACAAGTGATCTTACTTACCCGAGCATCCAATCAAGATACTAGACGAGGCGAAAAGAAGACACGGACCAAATCATGGCGCATGTACAAGGTACAATGGAGCAATCACACGGAAGAAGAGGCTACCGGGAGAGCGAAGAGTTCCCGAGGACAGAATATCCACACCTACTCAAAGCTAAGAAATCTCGGGACGAGATTTATTGTTAGGGGGTAGGTTTGTAACATCCGAAAATCGGAGAATCGAAATCGGAACGTAAAATCGGAACTTTCAAAAACCTTGGTTTATTGCTTCTTCTCGGGTTTGTTGTTTCTTATTTGCCACTCGGTTGCATAAATTTAGTCGTGGTCAATTCCCTTTTCGGCGTATTTGGAGTTTTCGGAGTTGACAAAATGATGGTGCGAAAGTCGCATCGTGGTTTTAAAAAGAATCCGGGAAAGTGCGGATTTGTGAAAACGCATTTCGAGTAATATAAAATAAAAATTTTGGTTGGGAGAAGATAAATTAAAACACAAAATAAATAATAAAATTTTCGGGAGGCGTACTCGAAATTTGGGAATTGTATTTTTATTAAAAATGGGTGAATTATGAAAATTAGGAAAAAGAATTTAAATAAGTATGAAAAATAATTATGGAAAAATGAAAGTCAAGAAAAAGTTTAAAATATAAAGTTAAAAATTATTTTTAGAATATTAGGATTTATTTTGGAATTTTTAGAAGAAAAGAAAATAGAAAATGGGAAAAGAAAATAGAAAATCGGGAAAAAAATGAAAGTGCACTGTTCATTGGTCACAAACTGCTCGACGCCGTACCGCCCCGGCCAAGCGCGCGCGCGCCGCCCGGCCCGTACGCCGGCGCGCACGCGCGCCACGCGCCGCGCCGCGCCCAACCGCGCCTCGGCCCACCCCGCGCGCCCACGCGCCGCGCGGGCACGCGCGCCCGCGCCGCGCGCGCACGCGCCGCGCGAGCGACCGCCCGCGCGACCCGCGCGCCCGCGCCCCGCGCCCGCGCCGCTGCGCCCGCCCGTACCGACCCCCGCCCGCGCCGTGCGCCTCGCCGCCACGCGGCCGGCCACACCCCGCCCCTACCTCGCGCGCGCACGCCGCTCCGACCCCGCCGCGCCGTGCGCCCTCGCCGCCGCGTTTCGCCGCCGTACCCGGCCCTCCTCGTGCGCCGCCGCGTGTCACCGCCCGCGCCGCGCCGAGCCGGACCCCCCCTCCTTCCACCCCGCGCCCGCCGAGCCCCTTGGTTGCGCCTATAAAGGGGGGCGGTGCCCGCCGATTACACCGCACCGCCGCCGTGTTTTCGCCGTTCCCGAACACCACCGCCAAGGGCCGCCGCCGTTTAGCCGTCGCCGCCGTGCGCAAGCCCATTCCCGTGCCCCTTGCTCCTCCCCGAGCCGCCATCGCCGGTGAGTCTCCTTTGCGCCGCCTTGTCCCTCACTGCCGCCGCCTCTGTTCTCTCCGCACCGGTCGAACACTTTGCGGCCATGGAACAAGGCGCGAGAGAAAAGGAAAAAAAAAGAAAAAAAGAAAGAAAAAAATAGGGAAAAATTAGGAAAAATTTTGGAAAATTAGGAAAAATATTTTGGGATGATTTGAGTAAAATTTTGGGCAAAAATAAATTATTTTCTCGCATATTTTCTCGGTGCAAAGTTTGAAAAATCGGAATCGGACGTTTTCCGGAATTTTATTTCGCATCGTTTTTCAATCCGGATCCCGTTTAATTCTTTCCGCCATCGAAATAGGTTTCGCTTTGTGCTCAAACCCTCAAATTTCGAGCCCGAATTTTCTTCGCGACATTTTCAAACGTAACTTCCAAATTTAATTGCGATCGCCGATTTACGAAAACCCTAGGTCATCGCTCGACTCCAAGAACCCGGATTTTCCTCGCAACCCTTGTCCTAACTCGAGTAGAATTTTCGGCAAAACTTTTTGGGGTTGTTTTTATGGCTTTTGTGGTTCTTTTCGATCTCCGGTGTTTTGTTGAATTCTAACCGAATTCAATTGATCTTTCGCACGTACGGGTAGAGCTCGAAGAAACCGGCATCAACACCGCCGAAGACCCCACCCCTCAAGTGTGCGAGCAAGGCAAGTCTTCACACCCTTTGAACATATTGATCCCCTTTGCGAAATGATGTTATTTTAAACTCTAAACATGCATGCTTTACCGAGTTACCTATACTTGTTATGCCATACCTTGCTATTGTTTACCTTTAGAATTACTCCTTGTAACTCGCGATGTGATACAAATAACCGAAGCATAACTTGAAACCGCTTAGCCATGCTATACTTAGATTTATGCATACTCATGACTTTATGAAAAAGCTTTGTGCTTGGGCAACTACCTTAGGGAAGGTAGTTGGGATTCGGCATGTGGAAACATGAGCGCCACATGACCATGATGAATTAAGTTTGATGAAAAATTGAAAGAACTGTACAAATGTTTTAGACTGGGCGGCTGGATGATTTGGGTGGATTCCGGAAAAGCCAAGTGCCGACCCGGTCAATTAAGGACCGAGCCATGAGATAGCCGGAAACGAGCCGACAACCGTACTTCTCGAATGGGTATAGACCTAGCGACTAGATAGCCGAGCGGAGGCGGTATCCTTGCATAGATGGTTCTCTATGATGTGGTTATGGGATGAGAATGTGGCTGCGGCCTTCGTTATGAATGTGGAATCAAACTACTGTTAATTAAACTTAAAGATTGGAAATGTTTTCCCTTATCCTGGTGCGCCGAACTCCTCTCACCGCTAGAAAAGGACGGCTAGAGTGCATGAGGGCCTAAGTTCATGGAGCGGGTACGCAAAGCAAGGTTATCGAAAGGCTTTGCCGTGACCGTCTCATGTGTTGAGGCGTAGGCTCATTTGTTGGGCTGTCGCGGAGTACGGGTAAAGTGTACATCCACCGCGGTGTGAATGAATCAATCTATTCGAATAGCCGTGCTCACGGATATTGAGCATCGTGACAAGACTTTCGCTTGGCTAGATTTTAAACTTAAAACTGCTGGGATGGGTATGCATGATGGTTTCTTTCGCTGGTGGGTCAACTTCTCGATAAGCGAGAAGGGGTAGATTCCCGAAAATCATGACGAACCGGAGGCGGGAAGCCATCCTTGGAATCACGAGGGATGGTAGACAGAACCGTCACCGGATTAATGAACTATGAAAATTAAAACTTGATTGGCTAGTCGATAGGTTTGTGAAAAGAATTGTGAAAACGGCTTTACGCAAAAATAGCCCTAGCCATGTTCTTTGAATAACCCTATCACATGCATCAATTCTGTGTTGACTTGCTGAGTACGGTTGGTACTCACCCTTGCTATACGCACAAACCTCCAGCTGATGGAAATGAAGAGCCAGAAGACCCCTACGCGTACTACCCGGAGGGCGAGGGAACTGACGGCGCATATTAGACCTTAGTCCCGGTCGTTGCACATGGCAATGGACAAGCCGCGCCTCTTTCCGCCGCCTTATCTAAACTCGTCTTTATGTTGTATTCGGACCATAAGGTCCGTGGGATGAACAATGCCTTCGGGCCTATTTATGTAATAATGGTATTGTAAGACTATTCGTGCATGCGCACTTGATTATCCAAGATCTGCATTCGTGGGTACCAACTACTTGATCCAGGGAAATGGTACTATGAACACGAAAGATTCCCGTCTCAAAAACGGGGGTCCACACCCGGCCACCCGCGTGCCGCGTGTGCGTTGCCGCACCGCCGCTGCGCCGGCCCCCCACCTCTTTCCCTCGTTCCCTCTCCCCGCCGCGCCTATATAAGACCTCCTCTCCCCCTCTGTTTCCCGCCACACCGCCGCCGCCCATCGTCGTTTCCTCGCGCTCTCCCCGCGCCGTTCCCGCCGCAACCCTAGCCACCAAACGCCGCCGTCGCCGCGAGCCCTACCACCGTGCGTCGGAGCCCCACCGCCCTCCCTGAGCGTCGCCATCGCCGGTAAGCCTGAGCCGCCGCCCCTTCCCCTCGCTTGCGCCGGCTGCCGGCTGCAACAAAGAGAGAAAAGAGAGAGGGAACCCGATCGAACACCTTGCGGGCTGATGAATAGTGGGCAGAGGAAAAGAAAAGAAAAATAGAAAAAATTTGGAAAAATTTTAGAAAATTAGGAAAAATGTTTTGAAAAGATTTTAGAGAATTTTTGGGCAAAAATATATTGTTTTCTTGTATATTTTCTCGGAGCAAATTCGGAGAGTCGAAATCGGATTTTTCGGGATTTCGTTCGCGTTGTTTTAATCCGGATTTCGTTTATTCTTTCTCGCCATTTTAATATGTTTCTCTTTTGTGCTCGAACCTTCAAAACCTCAAGTACAAAATCCCTCCATTGATATTTTTAAATCTATTTTCTCAAATAATTACGATTGTCGTTTTGCGAAAATCTTAGGGCATCGACTCAATTTCAAACTCGGATTTTTCCCTAGCAACCCTCGTCCGAACTCGAGTAGAATTCTAGGCTAAACATTTAGAGTCGTTTTCATGATTTTTATGGTTCTTTTCGATCTCTCAGTATTTTATTGAATTCTGATTGAATTCAATTGATCTTTCGCACGTACGGATAGCAACCGGGGAAGCGAGCACTGACTACGTTGAAGACCCCGGTCAACAAGTGTGCGAGCAAGGCAAGTCAACACTCCCCTTTGAACATATTGATCCTATTTTGCGAAATGATGTTGTTTTCAATTACAAGTTGCATGCTATACACAAATGAGTGCCTATACTAGATGTGCCCTGCCTTGAGATTGAATACCCTTAGAAATGTTCTTTGTAACCTTTGATGTGATACAACCGAAGGATATCTTCGGCAAAATGCTTAGCCATGCTTATACTAGATTCTTGCATACTCATGATTTTACAAATAAGCCTCGTGCTTGGGCAACTATCTTGGCAACATGGTTGAGACACGGGAAGTGGAGACATGAGCGCCACGTTGCCTTGATCATGTTGGAAATAGCTTTGATGAAAAATGAAAATACAACCCAATGTTTTCAGACTGGGGCGGATGGATGGATTTGGGTGGTTTTCTGGGAAAGGCTAGTACCGTCCCTAGTCAATTAAGGACCGAGCCATGAGACTACAACTTAGAACGAGCCAGTACAACCGTACTTCTCAGATGGGTATAGACCTAGCAGTGTAGATAGCCGAGCGGAGGCAGTATCCCTACACAGTGGTTCAGGTGTAAGTGTTGAGTTAGGGACCTACCAAGGGTAACGTGCCCATGATTGTGATGAGATGAAAGGCGTTATTGTGAATAGTAACCTGAACCTATTGATGCCTTAAAGATAAAGTGAAGTTTCTCTCTTACCTCGGGAACGCCAGAACTCCTCTCACTGCTAGGAAATGACGGCTAGAGTGCATGAGGACTTAAGTTCATGGAGCGGGTCTGCCAAAGTGAGGTTATCGAAAGGCTTTGCCGTGACCGTCCCATATAGAGGGATGTAAGCTCATTCAATGAGTAGTTGCGAGTACGGTAATGTGTACATCCACTGCAGTGTGAGTCAATCAATCTATTCGAATAGCCGTGCTCGCGGTTAATGAGCGACATGACAAGTTTCTCCCATGGCTAGACTCTTAAACTCTAAAATGTTGGGAATCGGGATTGCATACTGATTTTTGTGCTGGTGGACTTAACTTCTCGACCTGCGAGAAGGGATAGACTCCCTGGAAAAACCATGACGAACCGGAGATGGGAAACCATCCTTGATATCACGATGGATGGCAGACAGAACCTTCACCGATTTAATATACTCTAAAACTAAAAATTGACTGGCTAGATTTTAGGTTTGTGAAATGATTTGTGAAAATTGACTTTGTGCAAATTAACCTTAGCCTTCCCTTTGAATGGCCCCATCATGTGCATCATTCCGTGATGGCTTGCTGAGTACGTTGGGTACTCACCCTTGCTATACGCACAAACTTCAGATGGAGGAAACGAAGAACTGGAGGATCCCTATGCCTACTACCAGGAGGAATGAAGACAATGAAGCGCGCTAGGTCTTAGTCCCCAGTCGTTGCCTGTGGCAATCGACATGTCGCTGCTTTCCGTCTTCTAATCTTATCTAAACTCTGCTTTTGGTTGAATTCGGACCAATGGGTCCTATATGTATTGGATATTGCCTTCGGGCCTATTATTGTAATAAGTCGTTGTAAGACGATTCGTGCACTTTGCACCTGGTAATTGAGAACTGTATTTGTGGGTACCAAACTACTCGATCCAGGGATATGGTACTATGAACACGAATGATTCCCGTCCTAAAAAAGGGGGTCGACAAGGCCGGTCTGACCGCCGTGTATGGGCTTCGACCGGGAAGTGGGGCCGGTCGACCGGAGGCATGTGGCCGGTCGACCGCAGAAGTCCGACACCTAGATGATTTCGTTGGTATTCGGGTTTCCTTCCTCCATATGGTATGTCTCGGGTTTCCAAACGTGTCTACCCCGAGTTGGACGTGGAGAAGGGACTGTGGAGAGCTAGACCAACCCCTATTTAAGGGCCAAGGCCGGTTCAATTGTAAACAAATCAACACACAACATACAATACAATCTAGAATCGTTGTTTCAATATTCTTTACTTTTCAGCCATATTTTTCTACTTTACCCTAGTTTAGTCCATCTTTGTTGGTTTGCACCGTAAATTGTTCGCCGTCGCTGCGAGAGTGCGACATCTCTTTGTAGGTTTGTCCCGAAAACCTTCCGTTCGCTCACGAGACGAGTATTTATCAATATATCTACCCAAATCAGTTCCGCTACCTGATTTGATCTACAAAACCCACTTTGTTCTAGTTTTTGCTAGATTGAAATGGTTGGCGACTCCATACCAAGAACCACCGCAAATCTTTAGGTGAATCAATCGTGTTCGTGCCTTTTTCCAAAAAAGGTGCCAACACGATTTTTGGCGACTCCACTGGGGAAGACACGACGCCGACTCGGATTCGACGCTGCCATGTCCAAGCAAGCGGCGCAAGACGTGGAGCCATCCAACGTTGTCCACATATCGTTGGACAACTTGCATGGGGAGGCTCGCCAAATCATGGAGGAGCGTATACGGGCGATCACGCAAGAAGTGCTAAATCAATCTTGCACTAAAACGCGACAAGGCATCATCATCAAGCCCGGGAGCCTGCTCAAGGTAACTCGCAGCAAGGTAAGCACTGATCAAGTCTCAGTTCCTATTCAAAAACTTGTTTCTAGTACGGTGGATGAGTCCGTTCGCCGCCGTAAACAATAAGATTGAATCCGCTATGGAGGCTTGTTTTAATAGATTGTTTAAGGCGCACATGAGCGGCAAATCCGGTATTCCCACGACCGATTCGCCGCCTACCTCGATTGCAACCGGGAGCCAGCCCGTGAACCACATATTCAAGAAACCGACGGACGATGCCCAAGGCCCCGAAAATAGTTCTGCGCCTCGCCGGTCTCGGCCAGGCCCTACGGCCGGTCTGACCGCCCTCACCACGCCGGTCGACCGGCCCGAGCCGGTCGGTTTGACTGCCCACCGTATCTCGATCCGACGCCCGACTCGGCCGGCCCGACGAATACAATGGCGGTCGACCGGCCCTATGGCGTCGGCCAGACCGGTCGCTTCATCGGTCCGACCGGCTCGCCATACATCGGTCGGCTGGTTGTTAGGGACCCATACTACACCGGCGACCGACAGCTATATGGTCGGTCAGACCGTGCCTTATATAGCCGGTCAGACCGGGCCCCTGGCCGGTCAGACCGGCGCTCTGGTGCTGGTGCAAGAGTTTCACCCAATCACGGGCAACTCGGTCTTGTACCACGTTCCTGCACACGATCCTCCCATGACTACTGGTCATGCACCGATTCCCCCGCATGTTCCCAATCAATATAATGATCCTAATAGGGGATATCCGCGCGACACAAGAGATGGCCAATATGACAATATTGCGCCGCATCAGCCACCTTTCAGGCCGCCGGTCTTGCCCGACCCGCCTAGGCTTGAAAATATGGAGGACCAGATTGGGAACATTATTAGAGAGTCATTTGGAATTGAGCCCAGGAATCGTTTTAAGGTTTACCAAAAGCTGTATCCTGATTATTTCGATAACATCCCATATCCTCGTGGTTATAGGGTCCCTGAATTCACTAAGTTCAGTGGAGATGATAATAGGACCACATGGGAGCATATCAGCCAATTCTTAGCGCAATGTGGGGAGGCTAGCACTTCGGATGCTTTTAAATTGCGCTTATTTTCTTTATCTTTATCCGGTACTGCTTTTACTTGGTTTACGTCTTTACCGGCTAACTCTATTCATACTTGGGCTCAGTTAGAACAGAAATTCCATGATTATTTTTATACTGGTGAGACTGAGCTTAGACTTTGTGACCTGACATCGGTTAGGCAAAAATATAACGAGTCTATTGCTGATTATA
The DNA here is from genome assembly GCA_019925245.2 of Oryza australiensis. NCBI lineage: Eukaryota > Viridiplantae > Streptophyta > Magnoliopsida > Poales > Poaceae > Oryza > Oryza australiensis. The sequence goes on along the minus strand of JAIFGZ020000401.1, from coordinate 473,571 downwards.
TTAAAAGGTTTATAGATGCTAGAAACCGATGTTTTTAGCTTGAGTATAACCGAGAGAGACTTGGCCGACCTTGCTTTCAATGGGTTGCTTGCTCCCATTAAAGAAAAGTTAGATTGCCAACAATTTCTTGACGTTAGTCAAGTGATGCAGAAGGCTCTGGCTCAGGAAACCCGAGTCAGAGAGGCTAAGAAGTTTGTTAGGCCTAGTGATAAGAAACCTCATGTTAACATGATTGACTGTCCTAGTACTGATTCTGATTCTGATGAGGGCGATCATGACATGTATATCGCTGAGTGGTCTTGGACAAACAAGAACAAACCCTTTGTTTGTTCTAGCTTGATGCCGACTCCTCGCAAGGATCGATAAAGTGAGATTAAGTACAGTTTCGATGTGGCCAAGTGTGATAGGATTTTTTACTATCTCTTGCAGGAGAAACAAATCAAGTTACCCAAAGGCCACAATATACCCTCATTAGAAGAATTAAAGTGCCATTCTTATTGTAAATGGCATCACTCCTATTCTCATTCTACTAATGAGTGCAATGTTTTTCATCGACAGGTTCAATCGGCCATAGAGGAAGGATGATTGAAATTCACCGAGGGCCCGAAGATGAAGCTTGACAGCGATCCTTTCCCTATGAATGCCATCGACCTTGATGGCAAGTAGGGGAACCTAGGCTAAGGGGAAGGACGTCATCATTGGGGAACCTAGGCCCAAGATGCTTGTGCCAAAGAGCCCAGAGGTTGGGACATGGAAGGATAACAAGGCCAAGGCATCCACATCAAGGAAGCCCCACAAGCCCAAGGTGACCTTTGACATGCTCCTTGATAAGTACAAGAAGAAGAGTGCCGAGAAGGAGCGTGCCAAGGGATAGAGACCAAGATCGCCCACTAAGGAGCAATTTGGTCCTTCGTCAGGGGTTTTGGAGCCACTGTTTCCCCATTGCCCTGAAGTCATGCCATGGGGACCATGCCCGATGCCGCCTCCAGGTTATCCGTTCCCTTACTTTATGCCTTGGGGGGCACCCCCACCTATGTACAACATGCCTTCGATGCAGGGTCACCAAGGATGGAGTAGGGAGAGGAGATCTCTGCAAGGGCATGCGACTACTTTTGGTGGAAGCCGGTTCCCCACAAAAGACCGGTTTGATGGCGAGAAAAGGTCATACAAGCGCACCAAGCCTGAGGAGAGGGCTTCGGAGGCAATCACTATCAAGATAGGATCGTACGATGTACCGATACCATCTGGCAAGGAGGCTAAGTTGATATTTGGCCCCCGAACCGAAGCCGCGAAGGATGCCGCGCAGAGGACAGCTCATCGACGCCGCTTCGGCCGAACTGTAGCTTGGAAAGAGGCCGGTCGATCGAGCCTTCGACCGGCCCGACCACAAGTCTGTAGCCGGTCGACTCGCTGACCCTGGGCCGGCCTGAGCAGGCCTCGCCTGGTCCGACGGGCATGGCCGCCGGTTCGACCGCAGTACATGTCCACCACCCGGCCACTGTGGCCAGCCCGACCGCCGTTCTAGTAAGAAGAGTACCAGGGCAGTTCCCTCTTCGGGCAAAGGTAACGGGGGACATTATTTGCCTCCTGGAACAGAGCCGAATCCTTGGTGGATGCCTGAGGATTTAACGGCTACTCAGAAGAGGAGGTTGCAGCATCTTCATGCTTCTGAATTAAAGTACAAAGAAGCCGAAGAGAGGAGAGACAGGGAGTTCAATGAGTTACGACCACCGCCTACGAAGGAGTGGGTGCGTAAGTCATCAAATGTTGAGAAGCCGGCAGTTGTTCAAAAGGATGAACAACCGGCTGTGGAGGCATCGTCCAGGGAAAACATGGATATAAACATGGTTTGCATGTTGCCCATGGAGTTCTGCGCTATGGACGAGGCCGAGGTCGCTCAGATTTCACTAGGTCCAAGGGATGCGGTCTTCGAGAAGCCCGACGAGTCTAACCGTCACATGAGGCCTCTCTACTTGAAAGGCCACATTGATGGGAAGCCGGTCTCGAGGATGCTGGTGGATGGAGGTGCGGAGATGAACCTGATGTCGTACTCTCTCTTCAAGAAGTTGGGTCGCGAAGAAGCGAAGCTGAAGAAGACAAACATGCTTCTCAACGGCTTCAAGGCGAGTCAAAGGAGGCGAAGGGGATCTTGTCTGTGGAGCTTACGGTGGGGAACAAGACGTTGCCTACCGCCTTCTTCATCGTCGATGTACAAGGTAACTATAGTGTCATCTTGGGGCGTTGTGTTAGTGATATGCCCTAGAGGCAACATGGAGATGTTGGATATCACGTCAATGTTTATGTATAAATGAATAAAGTGTTATTCAGTTCCATGAAATAGACATCTTGTATTGATCAATAAGTACGTGACTTATTTATGAGACTCTTTATGTATGAATCTATTTCTAAACGATCCTCGATCATATGTCATATTGTTGGAACAAATATGATTCTAAGATCGGCATGTTTATTGATTGATGATCATGTCTCATAGATCATGGGTATGGAGATACCAAATCAATAAACATGGACATATGTGTTGGAGAACACATTGTTGGATAGACCCACCATGAGACACTACAGGAGTTAATGTGCCATTAGTTGGTCTCGGTAGTGTTGGTACAAAGTCCTTAGACCTGAGATCACCATGGATTCCAACATGTGTAGTAGCCTACTTTGGGACTACCAAACGCTATTTCGAATCGGGTAGTTATAAAGGTAGTTTTCGGGTTTGCTATGAAACATGGAGTGGGATGTGAGTGATCAAGATGGAATTTGCCCCTCCTTTGGAGAGATATCTCTGGGCCCTCGAGGTAATGGATTATGGAAATGCATGGCCATGCTAAGTTGATTGAGGAGTCAATCAACGACGGATAATCCAATACGGTTCGAGTGAATGGTTAAGCTATTGAAGGGATGGCACACATCTTGCCTATAGCTTAACGGTATCGTGAGGCAAAGGGATTTGTGTACACATTACAGGTTCGAGCCGATATTATTCTTGTATACTATGGTGTCAATATGTGCTGCTAGGCGCCGCTATTGACAGGTCGGCTGAGTTAGACTCGAGCCGACGATCGGCTAAGTTAGACTATAGCCGAAACCGAGTATACCTGAACCTACGGGTCGCACGCTTAAGGGGATAGAATAGATATTCGAGTTGGACTCGGATACGGCTCGATCGGATAGGGATCCGATCGGATAGAGTCCTATGGGCTTACGACGTGTGGGGCGGCCAACTCTATGAGATACGGATGAGATCCGATTCAAAATAGAGTCCTAATCGGCCACTAGTCCCGGTCGGCCAACTCTATATAAAGGAGGGAGGGGTGGAGAGCTGTGACACGTCAATTGCATCGCGTGCAACAGAAGTCGCCGAGATCAATCTCCACGGAAACCCTCCCCACTTTCGAGCCAAACCCTAGCCTTGCATCGCGTGCTAGCACACGGGTGTACGGCGTTCAGTCCCCGGACGTGTGGATACCGGAGAGCGCTGCTCGTTGCGCGCTCTTGATCGGCTGCGGTCGGGCGCATCGGAGCGAGGCGTGAGAACGCGGCCGGACGACTTGAATCGGCTGATTGGCGAATCGGCTGTCTCCGGGAATCGGCTACACTGTTCCGGATCGGATTGCCCTGATTGGCTATTCCGCTGCACTCTACTCCAATCGGTAACGATCTATCGGCCCTTACTTGCAAGTGTTCCTGGTTTGCGCGGTAGAAATTTTTGTTTTCGGCTAGCGTAGCTTCCACGTAACCCTTCACGTTGTTGGATTCATGCCAACTACTGCGTTCCCTCTACTTTACATCAGTGGCTAGTACAATGGGATGGCGATGAGATTGAGGTAGTTTAGGCGGATACATCGGCTTAGGTTGCCATGGCCGATGTTTCTGTAGGATGGAAACATGGAGACATGCAGTGCTTGTCAGGGTTAGATCTTTCTAGCTTTGATTTTATTAGTGTTTCCAAAGATGGCTTTGTACCCATTTCTGTAAAGCCGGCTAGATTAGCACGGCTGGGTGATATTACTTTATATGATGAATAAAATAGCCAATTTGGAATGGTTACAAAAAAGAGTTCAAGAATATCGGTCAACAAAGAACGATATTGGAGAAACTATAGAAGATTTTGACGAGGTAGAGAAGCTCGGTCAAGGGTTCACATCAGCCGACCCATTAGAAGAAATAGACATAGGAGATGGGAGCATACCAAGACCGACCTTCATAAATAAAAACATGAGAGCTGATCATAGAGTTAAGATTATCGAGCTGCTTAGAGAATATAGTGATTGATTTGCATGGGAGTACCATGAAATGCCTAGACTTAGCCATGATCCTGTTGAGCATCAGCTTCTGATAAAGTCAGGATTTAGGCCTTATAAACAACCTCCTCGTCGGTTTAACCCACTATATATATGATCGTGTCAAAGAAGAGATAGACCGATTGTTGAAAGCGGGGTTTATTAGGCCGTGCCGATATGCGGAGTGGGTGTCTACCGGTAGAGAAGAAAGGGAGCGGCAAAATTAGGGTTTGCATAGATTATAGATATTTAAATAAAGCCACTCCTAAAGATGAGTATCCTATGCCTATAGCCGACATGCTAATAAATGATGCCTCAAGACATAGAGTGATTAGTTTTTTAGATGGCAATGCCGGCTACAATCAAATCTTCATGGCAGAGGAGGATATGTATAAGACAGCCTTTAGATGTCTAGGATTTGTCGGGCTGTTTGAGTGGGTAGTCATGACATTCGGGTTAAAGAATGCCGGCGCAACATGTCAAAGGGTGATGAACCTAATTTTCCATGATTTGTTAGGTTTTATCCTAGAAATCTACATTGATGATATTGTGCTCAAATCGGATGATATGGATGGACATATGACCGATTTGAGGTTAGCTTTTGAGAGGATGCGTCGGTATGGTTTGAAGATGAACCCACTCAAGTGTGCCTTCGGTGTGTCGGCAGGAAAATTCTTAGGATTCATGGTGCATGAGAGAGGGATTGAGATCGATCCTAAGAAGGTTGAGAAGATTCAAGACTTCAAAGCGCCGGCATGCAAGAGAGAAGTTCAGAGGTTGCTAGGTAAAGTAAACTATTTGAGATGATTCATATCTAACCTAGCAGGTAAAATCGATGCTTTTGTGCCTATTCTACACTTGAAGAAAGAAGCCAATTTTACCTGGGGGCAGCACAACAGGAGGCATTTGAATGTTTAAAGAGATATTTGTCTACTCCACCTGTGGTGCGAGCGCCTAAGACCGGAATTCCATTTCGGTTGTATATTGTTGCCGAAGACAAAGTTATTGGAGCCGTTTTGACACAAGAGGGAGACGACAAGGAGTACATAATTACTTATTTAAGTCGCCATCTTCTGGATGCCGAAACGAGGTATGTATTTGTAGAAAGTCTTTGTCTTTGCTTATACTATGCTTGTACCAAGTTGCGTCATTACTTGTTATCTAGTACATGCATAGTTACTTGTCAGACCGATGTTGTTAAGCACATGTTGCAAAGGCCAATTCTAAGTGGTAGAATTGGCAAGTGGGCGTATACATTAATTGAATATGATTTGGCCTATGAATTGTTGAAGTCTATGAAGGGCCAGATTGTAGCGGACTTTATAGTAGATCATCATATAGACGTTGATTATGGAGATGAAGTCTGTTTAGTTAGTGCTACACCTTGGAAAGTTTATTTTGATGGCTCTTCATCTAAGGAGGGTCAAGACATAGGTATAGTTTTAGTTTCACCCAATGGTCAATGCTTTAAAGCATCAGTTCATTTAGAATATTATTGTACAAATAATCAAGCCGAATACAATGCTTTGTTATTCGGTTTACAAGTAATGGAGATTGTTGGAGTTACACACGTATAAGCGTTCGGTGATTCGGAATTGGTGGTGCAACAAGTTGCTGGGGTCTAAAAATGCTTCGACGGATCACTGAACAGGTATTTAGATCAATGCCTAGATATTATTGCCAGTTTCGATGAATTTACTATTAAGCATATTGCTAGGAATGAAAATTCTAGGGCAAATGACTTAGCTCAACAAGCATCTAGTTATAGCATCAAAAGAGGTTTATTTTTCATATTAGATCAACCGGTGCTTGATTATAATTTTTTGGGCGAAATTGGCAAAGAGGCAGACCATAGGCGGTCTGACCGGCGCATTGTCGTCGGTCTGACCATGGATGGCAGCCGGTCTGACCGGCGTTATATGGCCGGTCTGACCGTGGATGGTTACCGGTCTAACCGGCATTTCTTGACCGGTCAGACCGACTTCACAGAAGATGCTCGGGGGCACAATCTTCTCAATACGGATGCTGAATTAATTGAAAATTCGGACATATGTGCCATGGAAACAGTAGGTAATTGGCGAATTCCTTTGATTAGCTATTTGAAGGATCCTAGTCTTAGGGTTGATCAAAAAATTCGGCGGCAAGCATATAAGTATACTTTGCTTGATTAAAAGCTATATCGCCAAAATATAGATGGTGCGCTATTAAAATGTTTAGATACCGATCAATCTAAAGTTGCTATGGGTGAAGTTCATGAGGGAATTTGCGGGACTCATCAATCAGCCCATAAAATGAACTGGCTGCTTAGAAGAGCGGGGTTCTATTGGCCAAGAATGATTGATGATTGCTTCAAATACTATAAGGGTTGTGAAGCTTGTCAACGGTTCGGCAATGTCCAATTGGCACCAACTTCGGTGTTGAATCCTATTATTAAACCATGACCGTTCCGGGGGTGGGCTTTAGATTTTCTTGGACAGATTTATCCTCCGTCTTCAAAGGGGCATCGTTTGTGCTAGTTGCGACGGATTACTTCACCAAGTGGGCCGAAGCCGTGTCGCTCAGGAATATGACACATAAGGAGGTAATTGATTTTATTCTGAAGCATATTATCCATAGATTCGGTATTCCTCAAACATTAACTATAGATCAAGGAGCTTCTTTTATGTCTAAAGAAGTGAAAAATGTTGCCGAATCTTATGGAATTAAGCTGTTAAGTTTGTCTCCTTACTACGCTCAGGCTAATGGACAAGCCGAGTCTAGTAATAAGACATTGTTGAAATTGATCAAGAAAAAGATCGAGGAACATCCGAGAAGGTGGCATGAGGTGCTTTCTGAAGCATTATGGGCACACAGGATATCCAAGCATGGTGCCACCAAGGTGACCCCTTTTGAGCTGGTTTATGGACAAGAAACCATTTTACCAGTTGAGGTAAATCTTGGCTCTCTTCGATATATAAAGCAAGACGATTTGTCAGCTGAAGACTACAAGTTTTTGATGGGTGATTACCTTGATGGAGTGGTCGACAAATGTTTGAAGGCTTTGGAAGAAATAGAAAAAGAAAAGAAGGGAGTGGCTAAAGCATACAACAAGAGGGTGAAGGCAAAGACGTTCCAAGTGGGAGATCTAGTATGGAAGACTATTTTGCCTTTAGGTTCCTGATCTAAAGAATTCGTTAAGTGGTCGCCGAGTTGGGAGGGACCTTATCGGATATACGGAATCGTTCGGGGCAATGCGTATTTCTTGGAGACGCTTCAAGGAGAACGGTTTCAGCGGGCTATCAACGGTAAATATATGAAGAAATACTTCCCGAGTATTTGGCAAGATGCTTAGGGAATGTTGTGGCTGGTAATTAAGTTATCGTCCCAAGTTCAAACATGACTCATGCTTTTAGATTCACGATGTTCATCATAAAAGGCAGGGGGCATGTGTTTACACCCAAAATTGGCACCTAGGAATCAAAATAGGAAAGATTGCCAATATTTGGAAATCTGCTGGTTTCCTTCGGAGAGGCCGGTCTGATCGCCGTGTATGGGCCGGTCAGACCAGGAAGTGGGGCCGGTCAGACCGGAGGCATGGGGCCGGTCTGACCGGCAGAGTCCTAAACGTAGATGATATCGTCGGTATTCAGGTTTGCGTCCTCCATACGGTATGTCTCGGGTTTCCAAACGTGTCTATCCTGAGTTGGACGTGGAAAAGGGCCTGTGGAGGGCAAGAACAACCCCTATTTAAGGGCCAAGGCCGGTTCAATTGTAAATAAAACAATCAACATACATCATACAATACAATCTAGAATCGTTTTTTCAATATTCTTTACTTTTCAGCAATATTTTTCTACTTTGCCCTAGTTTAGTCCATCTTTATCGGTTTGCGCTGTAAACCATCCTCCGCCGCTGCGAGAGTGCGACATCTCTTTGTAGGTTTGTCCTGAAAACCTTCCGTTCGCTCACGAGACGAGTATTTATCAATCTGTCTACCCAAATCGGTTCCGCTAGCCGATTTGATCTACAAAACCCACTTTGTTCTAGTTTTTGCTAGATTGAAGTGGTTGGCGACTCCATACCAAGAACCACCGCAAATCTTTAGGTGAATCGATCGTGTTTGTGCCTTTTGCCAAAAAAGGTGCCAACAACACCATCAATCGTTTGATAGTAGAGATCTTCATCGAGCAAAACATATCTTAAGGCTTTGTATCGCAATTTCCTTGAAGCTGATTAAGAGGGGTTCTGTAAATAGCTGTAGACCTCAAACCTCCAATCATTGGCTGTCATTGCAGCGACTTCTATCCCAACTTCTTTTATCATCGGCCTGTAGCCTGATGCCTCTGAAGGGTTACACGGAAGCTACGCTAGCCGAAAACAAAAATTTTCTACCGCGCAAACCAGGAACACTTGCAAGTAAGGGCCGATAGATCGTTACCGATTGGAGTAGAGTGCAGCGGAATAGCCAATAGATCGTTACCGAAACGCCGTACACCCGTGTGCTAGCACGCGATGCAAGGCTAGAGTTTGGCTCGGAAGTGGGGAGGGTTTTCGTGGAGATTGATCTCGGCGACTTCTGTTGCACGCGATGCAATTGACGTGCCGCAGCTCTCAACCCCTCCCTCCTTTATATAGAGTTGGCCGATTGGGACTAGTGGCCGATCAGGACTCTATTTTGAATCGGATCCCATCCGAATCTCATAGAGTTGGCCGCCCACACGTCGTAAGCCCATAGGACTCTATCCGATCGGATCCCTATCCGATCGAGCCGTATCCGAGTCCAACTCGAATGCCTGTTCTTATCCCCTTAAGCGTGCGACCCTGTAGGTTCAGGTATACTCGGTTTTGGCTATAGTCTAACTTAGCCGATCGTCGGCTCGAGTCCAACTCAGCCGACCTGTCAACAGCGGCGCCTAGCAGCACATATTGACACCATAGTATACAAGAATATAATATCGGCTCTGAACCTGTAATGTGTACACAAATCCCTTTGCCTCACGATACCAGTTAAGCTATAGGCAAGATGTGTGCCATCCCTTCAATAGCTTAACCATTCACTCGAACCGTATTGGATTATCTGTCTGTTGATTGACTCCTCAATCAACTTAGCATGGCCATGCATTTCCATAATCCATTACCTCGAGGGGCCCAGAGATATCTCTCCAAAGGAGGGGCAAATTCCATCTTGATCACTCACATCCCACTCCATGTTTCATAGCAAACCCGAAAACTACCTTTATAACTACCCGATTTGAAATAGCGTTTGGTAGTACCAAAGTAGGCTACTACACATGTTGGAATCCATGGTGATCTCGGTCTAAGGACTTTGTACCAACACTACCCGAGACCAACTAATGGCACATTAATTCCGTAGTGTCTCATGGTGGGTCTATCCAACAATGTGTTCTCCAACACATGTGTCCATGTTTATTGATTTGGTATCTCCATACCCATGATCTATGAGACATGATCATCAATCCATAAACATGCCGATCTTGGAATCATATTTGTTCCAACAATATGACATATGACCAGGGATCGTTTAGAAATAGATTCATACATATAGAGTCTCATAAATAAGTCACGTACTTATTGATCAATACAAGATGTCTATTTCATGGAACTGAATAACACTTTATTCATTTATACATAAACATTGACGTGATATCCAACATCTCCATGTTGCCTCTAGGGCATATCACTAACAATCTCCCACTTGCACTAGAGTCAATCATGTAAGTATCTAATACCCATTGCTCTTGTGTGCGCCTCATGCTTCGGTGAGGGAGAGGTTTTGTCGGCGGATCGGCTATGTTGAGATCCGTGTGCACTTTGCATATCTTGACATCACCTCTGTCCACTATCTCGCGGATGAGATGATATCGCCGAAGTATGTGTTTGGACTTCGATGTGACCTCGGCTCCTTGGCTTGCGCAATGGCTCCACTATTATCACCAATAGAGAGACATTGGACCAGTCGTACTAGTCATCACACCAAGCTCGAAACGAATTTCTTGATCCAAACAGCCTCCTTTGTAGCTTCCGAAGCAGCAATGTACTCGGCCTCCGTTGTAGAATCAGCAACGTATCCGCTTGGAACTCTTCCAGTGATCGCGCTCTCCGTTCAGCAGAACACGAACCCATTGCGATCTATAATCATCCTTGTCCGTTTGGAAGCTAGCATCGGTGTAACCACTTACAATGAGCTCTTCTTCACCTCCATAGACTAGGAACATATCCTTAGTTCTTCTCAAGTACTTAAGGTTATTCTTTACGGCATCAGGTGACCTTCACATGGATCGATGGTATCTGCTCGTAGCACTCAAAGCGTACGAGACATCGGGCGTGTACAAAGCATGGCATACATGATGGAACCAATTGCCGAAGCATATGGAACCATACCCATCTTATTCCGCTCATCATGTGTCCGAGGACACCGATTCTTGCTAAGATTAATGCCATGTGACATGGGCAAGAAACCTTTCTTGGAATCATGCATGTTGAACCTTTTCAACACCTTGTCAATGTATGTACTTTGGCTTAATCCAATTAGCCTCTTGGATCTATCTCTATAGATCCGAATGCTAATATGTATGCTGCCTCCCTAAGTCTTTCATGGAAAAACTATTTTTCAATGAAGACTTGACGGATTCAAGCATAGGGATATCATTTCCAATCAGTAATATGTCATCCACATATAAGATTAGAAATACAATTGCGCTCCCACTCGACCTTTTTGTAAACACAGTCTCTTCTTCATTTTTGATGAAACCAAACCCTTTGATTACTTCATCAAAACGAATATTCCAACTCCGAGATGCTTGCTTCAATCCATAAATGGATTTCTGTAGCTTGCATATCTTGTATCATGTATACATCCTCGCTTAGGTTTCCATTTAGGAAAGCCGTTTTGACATCCATCTGCCATATCTCATAATCGAAATATGCAAAATCGCTAGGATAATCCGAATAGATTTAAGCATTGCAACGGGCGAGAAGGTTTCATCATAATCAACTCCTTGAATCTGTTTAAAACCTTTCGCCACCAATCGCGCCTTATAGATGTGAACATTTCCATCCATATCGGCCTTTTCTTAAAAACCCATTTACACTCAATGGTTTTGACACCATCGGTGGATCAACCAAGTTCCAAACTTGATTGTCGTACATGGATTCTATTTCGGATTTCATGGCTCCAAGCCACTTGTTGGAATTGGGTCCCACCATCGCTTCCTCATAGGTCTTAGGTTCATCGTTGTCCAACAACAATATATCACATTGCTCCGCACTGTGTCACTGTCAGTGCACGACGTGATCTTTCGGACCTCCGTGGGGCTGGTGTATCTACAACCGGTGGCGCAACACTTTGCTCCTCCCGTTGTGGTTCCGTGGTCGCCGAAACGCGGTGTTTCTTGAACTTCTTCAAGATGCACCCTGCTCCCACTAACCCTTCTTGAAAGAAACTCTTTCTCCAAGAAGACACCGTGTCGGGCGACAAACACTTTGCCTTGTTCTCGATTATAAAAGTAATATCCCTTAGTTTCCTTAGGATATCCCACGAAGAAGCACTTGTCGATTTGGGTGTGAGCTTGTCGACGTAAACGTTTTACATAAGCCTCACATCCCCAAATTTTGAGAAAAGACAAGCTAGGGGTTGCCCCTGTCCATATCTCATATGGTGTCTTTTCAACCGACTTAGATGGAACTCTATTTAGTGTGAGCGCAATGTTTCAAGAGCATATCCCCGTAAGGATAACGGAAGATCACTTTGGCTCATCATCGACCACACCATGTCCAACAAGGTGCGATTTCTCCGTTCGGACACCCCATTCCATTGTGGAGTTCTGGCGGAGTCAACGTGGAACAATTCCACAATCTTTCGATGATTACCAAACACTTGGCTCAAGTATTCCCCCACGATCTGATCGTAGAAACTTGATTGTTTTCCCTAAATGATTCTGTACTTCATTCTGGAATTCTTTGAACTTTTCAAAGGATTCGGACTTATGCCTCATTAAGTAGATATAGCCATATCTACTAAAGTCATCGGTAAAGGTAATGAAGTACGATAACCACCTCGGCCGTTGAGCTCATTGGTCCACATACATCGTATGTACGAGTGCCAACAAGTCACTTGTTCTCTCACTATGCCCCGTGAAAGGTGCCTTTGTCATCTTACCAAGTAAACAAGACTCACATGTCTCAAATGATTCAAAATCAAAAGAGTGAAGCAATCCATCCTTATGGAGCTTCTCCATGCGTTTCTTATTTATATGGCCTAAGCGACAATGCCGGATAAACGTGGGGTTTATATCATTAGAGAGTTGCCTTTCGTATTAATGTTATAGATGGGAGACGCTTCAAGATTCAAAACGTATAATCCATTCACCAATGGAGCATGAAAATAGAACATATCTTTGAGATATATTGAACAACCATTGTCCATTGATCTAAAATCATATCCTTCCGCTTGCAAACATGAAGCGGAAATAACATTTTGACATAGTGTTGGAACACAATAACAATTATTTAATTCCAAAACTAATCCTGAAGGTAGATGAAGTGGTCTGTGCCAACAAAGACGTAGCAACGCTTGCTCCATTGCGACGCGCAGTTCACCTCGCCCTTCTCAATCCTCTACTTCTTCTCATTCCCTGCAACGATTTGCAAATATGAGCTACGATCCGGTATCAAATACCCAAGAGTCGTAGGTGAAGTAGCAAGATTGATGTCTATAACATTAATACCGCGAAAGTCGTACTTTGCTTCTTTTTGAGATCCTCCATGTACTTCTTGCAGTTCCTCTTCTAGTGGCCTGTCTCCTTGCGGTAGAAGCAAACGGCATCGATGCCGCCGACCCCTTCTTGCCCTTCTTTGCATTGGAGGCACTCGCGATCTCATCGGGAGTTAACTTCCTCTTGGTGCAAAGTTTCTTGACAGTGGTTTGCGCTTAGCCTTCGCATCATCATCACATGATGACCGTTTTTCTGGATACTCTCCTCACTGTCTTTAGCATCCCATACAATTCAGCCAAGGTCCTATCCATATTGTTCATGTGATAATTTAATATGAATGGCTCAAAGCTCGGAGGGAGCGACCGGAGAATCACATCGTAGCCAACTCTTGGCTAAGGGGAAAACCTAGTTTTCCGGACTCTCAATGTAGCCAATCATTTTTATCACATGCGAACGACGGGATTCCCTTCAACAAGCTGCACGCAAACAAGGACTTTGAGGTGTTGAACCTCTCGGCCCGAGCTTGGTTCTCAAACATGCCACGCAGTCCCCGAATAATAGTGTGAGCATCGCTGCTCTCATATTGCTTCGAAGCTCGGGGACATTGTAGCAAGCATGAGACAGCTTATGTCTAGGGCATCATTAGTGTGCTTCTCGTAAGCTCTCCGTGCGGTTGCAGGCATTATTTGGCAAATCCTCCGGATAAGGTACTTCAAGAACGTACTCCTTACGCTCTTGCTTGAGAACAATTCTCAAGTTGCGATACCAATCCATAAAGTTTGTTCCATTTAATTTTTCCTTTTCGAGAATAGATCGCAAATTAAAGGTACTGGGTGTAGTATTAGCCGCCATTTATTCTACAACGAAAAAGCAAAGTTTAGCACAATGTTTATGCTATGTCTGTTGTTAAACAATTTAACATTAGACTCCCATTACGTATTTTCCACCTTCCCTCTAGGTTACGTATTGGGTCAAGATCCACATGTTAATTAATTTTCTAGTGAGCTTTGGCATCACTGCTAGAAAATTAGTAACATCGGTAAGCAACACCTTGCTAATCACATCTCTATGTGACTCTTGTTGTTGGTGTGGCATCTCCATGCCGCGGCCCCAACCTATGCCCCAAGGCCCAAAACTGTTTTGATAGCCTTGTTAAGTAAACCAAATGCTCTTGCATGTATATGTCGACATATACCCCTCGTGTTATGATAGAGAATGGCACTCTGCTTTGGCAGACCCACCATTGACGAGCATAACGGTGACGGGTGCAACATTTGGAAGGGCATCATTACTACTTAATTTTACGAGGATGCTATCCTATCAAACAAACATATCACATATGAAAGCAAGAAGAATAGCATATAGTGAAATAGTATGGCCCCCTCACATGGTGATCTCCATCTCCATGCCGGTGTACAGGATCTACATCTTCATCACCGTTCTTTCGAGTGCCGAATGCTTGATTTCTTCAAACTAAGCTACTACTATAGAAGCTCTAATTGAAGATTACATCGACTCGCAGGTCGTGAAAAAATATTACAAGCATTGCACGTATGAAAGAATATTACGAGATTGCACATATGAAAGAATATTACATGCATCACATGCATCTCATACATACAATAGGGCCATACCATCTCAAAGCATTCTCTACAAAAACAAGTTAGGCGTAGAAAACGTTTTCTACCTATCGCAGAGAAATGGCATCGAGATGACCTATAAGGGGGGGCGCACACGACGGGCTTCCGGGCAGCGCCCGGAACACCACACGAATTTCATAGATCCAATCTATGAAATCGCTTACGGAAACCATGTCGGTATAATCATATTATACCGTCCCGATACACTATCAAGGGAGATGGTTTGCGTAGGCGCGAGGCAGCAAACAAGATCGGACTATGAGATAGCTTCAGCATAATCACATTATACTGTTCCGATACCCTATCAAGGAACGCTATCTCGAAGCCGACTCAAATCGAGTTATATGGAAATTGCTTCGATCCCGTAACTCTCCTCAACAGATCCCGTAAAACCGATTGATCTAATCAACCCGTGCGCAAAACTTGTTCCGGATCCAATCTAAAACCCGAACTAAGCAAGATTAGCTCGATACCACTTGAAGGGTTACGCGGAAGCTACGCTAGCCGAAAACAAAAATTTTCTACCGCGCAAACCAGGAACACTTGCAAGTAAGGGCCGATAGATCGTTACCGATTGGAGTAGAGTGCGCGGAATAGCCAATCTGGGCAATCCGATCCGGAACGTGTAGCCGATTCCCGGAGACGCCGATTCGCCAATCAGCCGATTCGAGTCGTCGGCCGCGTTCTCACGCCTCGCTCCGATGCGCCCGACCGCAGCCGATTCCACCACGGCCGATCGCTCCGATTGGAGCCGATCCGCCGATCAACGGCGCGCAACGTAGCGGCGCTCTACCGGTATCCACACGTCCGGGGACAAACGCCGTACACCCGTGTGCTAGCACGCGATGCAAGGCTAGGGTTTGGCTCGGAAGTGGGGAGGGTTTCCGTGGAGATTGATCTCGGCGACTTCGTTGCACGTGATGCAATTGACGTGCCGCAGCTCTCCACCCCTCCCTCCTTTATATAGAGTTGGCCGATTGGGACTAGTGGCCGATCGGACTCTATTTTGAATCGGATCCCATCCGAATCTCATAGAGTTGGCCGCCCACACGTCGTAAGCCCATAGGACTCTATCCGATCGGATCCCTATCCGATCGAGCCGTATCCGAGTCCAACTCGAATGCCTTTCTTATCCCCTTAAGCGTGCGACCACGTAGGTTCAGGTATACTCGGTTTCGGCTATAGTCTAACTTAGCCGACCGTCGGCTCGAGTCCAACTCAGCCGACACATGTCCAACGTGGCGCCTAGCGGCACATATTGACACCATAGTATACAAGAATATAATATCGGCTCGAACACTGTAATGTGTACACAAATCCCTTTGCCTCACGATACCATTTAAGCTATAGGCAAGATGTGTGACATCCCTTCAATAGCTTAACCATTCACTCGAACCGTATTGGATTATCCGTCCGTTGATTGACTCCTCAATCAACTTAGCATGGCCATGCATTTCCATAATCCATTACCTCGAGGGGCCCGAGATATCTCTCCAAAGGAGGGGCAAATTCCATCTTGATCACTCACATCCCATTCCATGTTTCATAGCAAACCCGAAAACTACCTTTATAACTACCCGATTACGAAATAGCGTTTGGTAGTCCCAAAGTAGGCTACTACACATGTTGGAATCCATGGTGATCTCAGGTCTAAGGACTTTGTACCAACACTACCGAGACCAACTAATGGCACATTAATTCTGTAGTGTCTCATGGTGGGTCTATCCAACAATGTGTTCTCCAACACATGTGTCCATGTTTATTGATTTGGTATCTCCATACCCATGATCTATGAGACATGATCATCAATCCATAAACATGCCAATCTTGGAATCATATTTGTTCCAACAATATGACATATGACCAGGGATCGTTTAGAAATAGATTCATACATATAGAGTCTCATAAATAAGTCACGTACTTATTGATCAATACAAGATGTCTATTTCATGGAACTGAATAACACTTTATTCATTTATACATAAACATTGACGTGATATCCAACATCTCCATGTTGCCTCTAGGGCATATCACTAACACCTCTTGAGCTAAATCATTGGCTTCTGTATTCTCCTCTCTGGGGATGTGTTTCAGTGTAACTAGCCGAAAGCTATCCATCAATTCTTGGCATTGTTGATAGTAGACCATCAGCGCATCATTTCTGCATTCATACTCCCCTGACAACTGGCTGATGACCAATAGTGAATCCCCCATTATTTCTATGGCATCGGCTTCGACTTCTTTGAGAAGATGCAACCCCTTGAGCACTGCTTCGTATTCGGCTTGATTGTTTGTAGCATGGGGGTTGATAGAAAAAGCGAATTCAAAGCTTGCCCCCCTAGGCGAAATAATGACCAAGCCGATACCACAGCCGTTGGTGCACACTGAGCCATCAAATGTCAATGTCCAAAGCATAATTTTGATTGAGCCGATTGAGCTATCTCTGTGCTCCATGATAAAATCGGCTATGGCTTGCCCTTTAACTGCCCTTGGTGCTTGATACCTCAGGTCAAATTCGGTCAGGGCAAAAATCCACTTTCCAATCCGCCCTTTTAAAACTGGAGCCGATTGCATGTACTTAACGACATTGGCTTTGCATATTATTGTGCACTCGTTGGATAGTAGATAATGCCTTAACTTTGTACATGAAAAATATAGGCACAGGCATAGCTTCTCCATTGGTAAATACCTTGTCTCTGTGTCCAACAACCGTCGGCTGAGATAGAAGATAGCTTTTTCTTTGTCTTCAACCTCTTGGATTAGGACTGAGCCGATTGACTTGTCATCGGCTGACAAGTAAAGCCTGAACGGTATTCCTTTTCGGGGAGAAATTAGAACTGGAGGCGAGCTTAAATAATTCTTGATCTTGTCCAAAGCCTTCTGCTGCTCTGCCCCGCATGTGAATGATTGATCGGCTTTGAGCCGAAGCAGCGGTGTGAATGGCTCCATCTTTTCTGAAAGATTGGCTATGAACCGCCTGATGAAGTTAATTTTGCCAATCAATGACTGAAGTTGCTTCTTGTCCTTCTAAGGTTGTATCGTCTTGATAGCATTGATGCTTCTTGGTGTAACCTCAATTCCTCTTTCATGATCAAGAAACCCTAGTAATGTCCGGCTGACACGCCGAACGCACACTTCAACGGATTCATCTTCAGGCCATATTTTCTTGTTCACTCCAAAACCTGCCTTAGATCGGCTATATGGTCCTCTATTTCCATGGACTTGACAACGACATCGTCGATGTAGATCTCCACCACAGAGCCGATCATGTCGTGGAAAATATAATTCATGGCCCGTTGATATGTTGCCCCAGCATTTTTTAGCCCAAACGTCATAACGACCCATTCATACAAGCCGATTGCACCAGGACATCGAAAGGCAGTTTTGTGAATGTCCTCTTTGGTCATGAAGATTTGATTGTATCTTGCATTGCCATCCATAAATCTGATGATTTTGTGGCCTGACGCAATGTCTACGAGAAAATTGGCTATGGGCATTGGGTATTCATCTTTGGGGGTAGCTTTATTCAAGTCTCTGAAATCGATGCATACAATGAGTTTGCCATTCTTTTTTAATACTGAGACAATGTTTGAGACCCACTCGGCATATCGGCACGACCGAATGAATCCAACATCGTATAGCCGAGTTATTTCGGCTTTGATCACGTCATACATATCGGCTTTGAACCTCCTCGGAGGTTGTTTGAACGGCCGATAGCCTGCCTTGATTGGCAACTGATGAGCAACTATAGATCGGCTAAGGCCAGGCATCTCGAAGTTCTCCCAAGCAAAACAATCTTTATATTATTTTAACAAGTCAATCAGCTGGGATCTACAATGAGAAGATAAATTTATGCTAATATGCGTCGGCCTAGGCCTGTCTCCAGAGCCTATGTTTGTTTCCTCTAATTCGTCGGCCGACATAAAACCCTGCCCTAGTTTGCCATCATCTTCATCCGTGGTGTCTGTGCCATAGATGTTCGAGCCCTCCACGACATCTTGTTCAGAGCAGCAGCTGCGGCCCGTCGTCTCCAATTGGATATATGGCAGAATCGGACACTTTTAGAAAATCGGCTTGCCAGATTTTCCCGGACAAACAATCAATGCCATCGATTTCCCAGAGTGGAAAATCTGCATTGGCGACGCTTACTGACCTGTCGGCTGGTACAATCTCTATCTTGTCGCCGTCCCATTGAAGCAGACACTGGTGCATGGTGGAAGGGACACAACAGTTGGCATGTATCCAGTCCCTCCCAAGCAGCAGGCTGTAAGACCCATTTCCGTCGATGACAAAAAAGGTTGTGGGCATGGTCTTGTTGCCGACTGTCAGCTTGACATTTAACATGTCCTTGGTCTCGACGGGTTGCCACCGAAGTCCTTGAGTACCATGTTAGTCTTGATCAGGTCTTCGGCTCCCTTACCCAATTTTCGAATGTTGCATAGGACATTAGGTTTACTGCGGCTCCCCCATCTACTAGCATTTTTGACATCGGCTTGCCGTTAACGAAGCCTTTTACGTACAGCGGCTTGAGATGCCGATTTTCGGTCCCCTCTGGCTTATCAAAAATCGCTTGATCCGGGGACAGTGCTAGCTTGACCAAGTCGTCTTCAATATTGTCTGCATCGACTTCAGGAGCACCAAATTCGGCTGGCAATATGAATACCATATTGACCGACGCAGAGACTTTACCTTTCCCTTTGGCTGCCCTCCTGGCTTGATCAGCTGAGCTCTCCCTGGCTTGTTTCTCGTCGGCTGTGGTGGTTCTCTTTTTGGGGATCCACCGCCTTTTGATTTTGCCCAGCCGACGGCGTTGTTCCTCGATCATCTGCCAAACTTCTTCTTCCCTTCCTTCACGCTTTAGCCTTAGAATTCTGCGTTTCGCGTTTTGGTGAAGAGGTCGAGAGTTTACCGATTCTTCATCATCGGCCTCTTCTTCGTCGTAGTAGTCATCATTTTCGTTTTCGTTGAAGAATTCTTGATGGATCAGCCCTAGCCGATCATGAACGGATAGCCTGTGCTGTTGAGCTGTATGGGTCTTGGGACGAACTGAGTTGGACCGGTAATCGGCTGGCTTCTGTGTTCGTCCTCGCGGTACTCGCTGCAGGCCGGGCAATTTTCTAACATTGGCAGCCTCATCCCGGATTCCCAGCAGTGCCTAAAAAATTTACAATGCCAATGGGGATCGGCACCGCTGTGATTCCCGAGCCTCTTCCCGCCAAGATTGCTGTTGTGGGTGGCGTCGGCTGTTCGTGTTGATCGGCTGTCGATCAGCCGATCGGGCAACGGGGTGCACCATGTTGATTGGCGCGGCTTGGCTTCCAATCGGATTATCCTGTCTTGACCCCTTTTAATGTTTTGGCTAAGCTGTATGTCATTCTGCGCTACCGATAAGCTTGCCTAGGGCCGGTTTGAACCATATTGATTAGGAAGGGGTTCCCATCTACCTTCATCGGCCGAGTGGAATCGACGAACTTGTGTTTCCCTGCCTCTATTGTTGACTGGATCTGCTGTCTGAAGACTTTACAATCGTTAATGGCATGGGATGTAGAGTTACGCCACTTGCAGTATTCCTTCTTCTTCAATTCATCGGTCGATGGGATCACATGGTTCTCGGGAAGCTGAATCTGCTTTTCCTTGAGTAATAAGTCAAAGATCCTATCGGCCTTGGTGATGTCAAAGTCATATTTTTCCTCTTTGGCCATCTTCAGCAGCCACTGGCAGACGATGGCCTTTTTGTTCTTGGCCCATTCGGCTGCCGCCACCTCTACGTCATCGCCGTTGGAATCAGAGTCTGATTCAACGATGACTTGAGTTATATTTTTGACGACCTTCCTAGTGTCTTGAAATCTTTGTTCATGGGCCGTCAACTTCTGTGCCAGATGTGCCAGGCTGTCGAAGTCTTGAGCGGAGAAGTGCTCGCGGATCGACGCGATCAGGCCATGGAAGGCCAAATCGGTTAGCTGGGCATCCGACAGCACCAGGATGTAGCACAGGTTCCTCATCTCTCTGAAGCATTGAATCTATTCTTGAACCGACTCGTTGTGCTTCTGCCTAATACTGGTGAGGTCCGACAACTTCATTTCATGGTTGCCGGTGTAAAAGTAGCTATGAAATTATTTTTCGAGATCGGCCCAGCTCTGAATTGAGTTGTAAGGCAATGAAGAGAACCAGGTGAAAGCCGATCCCCAAAGAGACAAAGGGAACAGTCAAACTCTCAAGGCGTCTGTAGCCGATGCTTCGCCGCACTGCGCCAAGAATCGGCTGACGTGCTCGTAGGTTGACACATTCTCCTGCCCTGAGAACTTCGAGAAGTATGGGACTTTGAACCGGTTTGGCAGTGGAATCCGCTCAAAATGTTCCGGATAAGGATACCGATATATATTCCCTGACTCCTTTGGCTTGAGGCCGAATTGATCGCACATGACATCCGCAATCAAATCGGCCCAGGTCCGGTTGTCCTGCTGTATCGGCTCATATTGATCATATGGTGCAGGTGCTTGCCGATACAGTGGTGCTGGCGTCTGAGGCCTGTAGTGATGATCTTGATGGCCTCTTTGATATTGGTACTGGAACGGGTGATCAGCGGGAGGCGGCCGATTTGCCGGTGGTGGCGTTGGTGGACCCGGGAACAGCTATCGGCCACCGGCATTGTACTATCTATCTAGGCCAATCTGGGCAACCGGCTCTAACCGCCGATTGTCACCGAAAATGTTGGCGATCGATCCTGGGCAGCGGTTGTTGTTGGTTCAGCATGGTGATCACGGCCTTGCAGCCGATTCGGCCGGATTCGCCGGCCGGTGACCCCCGGCGGCCCCGGTTGTGCCGGTGGTGGAATCGGCCGATTCTGGGTGGCCAACGTCCTGTAACCAGGGAACTGGCTGTCTGTGAAGTAAGTCGACCCCCGCTATAGTTGGTCGGCTATCTTGGCGTTGACCACAGTGGCAATCATGTTGTTAAGGCTGTTGACAAGAATGCTACTCTGGTTGACCAGCGCGTGGTGGACGGTCGAATCAATTCAGTCTTAAAAAAGTATGCAGGGCCGAATCGTCTTGTTCTTGGATCGGCTCTTCACCTTCTGTTTGCCCTTTGATCCACTGCGGGAGGACGCCTTGAATTCGTCCATGCCAAACTTGTACTTTTGATGCACGGCTCCACACCTTGTCTGGGTAAACGACTCTAGGTAGCTGGCCTGGAGCTCTTCTACCATCTTTTTGTAGTCAGCTTGTTGTTCAGCCGATAATTGCTCCATCTTCACAGGCACAAATTTGTCCTGATAAACGCTGGGACTCTTGAGGTCGACCATCTTGTCAGCTACGTCGATGCATCCTAGTCGAGTTGACAGAGACAGTCCCACTGGGCGTGCCAAGAAGCGTGTTGATGAGAAATTTCTCTCACGCGCTGACCTGGGAGATCTGCTTAACTCCAGTGCAGGTCCTTCTCGGCTACCTATGTTGTACAAGGTGTGCTAGTTGGTTTGATCTGTTAACCAACAAGAAAAATAAAGATATATGCGTTAAGTGTTAAGTTAGATCCTACTGGATCGGCTGCATGAGTCAATTTACATATATATGCTATCCCGAAGTGTATTTAAACCAAGTGACTGGAATAGATCGGCTGCGCCGAGACAATATTACCCACTTAATCCAAATATACAATGAGATAATAAATATATGCTTTAACAATTTAGCCGATGTCGTAAGTCCGACTGTGAATCGGCTAATACTCCGATTTATCTTATGAAAAGATATTGATCTGAGCTAAATGCGATAAACCTGGATCAGTCGGCTGTCGGCTGTAGCTGACAAGCTGATTCTGGGCTTAGGGCATTTAACTAGAGCAAGATCATAATATAAGAGGCGGTTTTAATAAATTTGATAGCAAATATATCAAAAGAATATTAAAACAGATAGGGCCGGCTGAAACTCCGGCACTGTCTCTAAACATATACATCTAGCCGAATAGATCATAAAAGCTCTAAAAACGACTTAATAGATCAATAATTATGCAGCATTAAGTATAAAAAGAACAATCTAAACTACTGTAGCTGATGTAAATACCTCGAGACGGTGGATATCGCATATTATTTAGGCCAACCTCTTGACCTAGCTCTATCGGTTGCCGTTTCTTGACAGAAACGAGCCGATGTCGAGACAGATCTAAACATTGTTCTAGATTATATGCGATATATGATAACAAGCGCAGCATAAATCATCGAATTTAGAGTGTCATAAGATGGAAGCACTAAATTCGACGAGATACACCACTAATGACAAACATTTACCTTAAATTGGGGATCAAAACAATGCAGCGAAGGTTGAATTGATTGTGTGAATGTTTAATTACAAGGATCTCGGGTCCTATTTATACCCAAGAATAACATTATCTGTACAGACCCTGGACTCTGTCTAAACTACTATTTAAAATACGACAATATCTCGAGAAGGACCCATGCCGCATTAGAATAAAACAATCTAAACAAACTCCTAATTTACAGATACAATTGCCGTTACAGGACTCTATCCATAGATGGCAACATCTTTTAATGCACAAACTGAGAACCAAATCTTCTATTTATCTTCAAGCACTTTCATCGAAAACAGTTTTATCTTCTCCTCCGACTCAGCATCGGCTATCGGCTATCCTTGTCCGATCCAACCTCAGCCGATCGCACCACAGCCGATTCGACCTCTGTTCTTTCAATTCAATTCCATCTGTATCTCAGCAGGAATTTAGGGATTTGGTTACCAAATTTAGTCGTTAACAGAATGCAAAAACGACGCGCTGATGGTCTACTATAACCAATGCCGAGAATTGATGGATAGTTTTGGGCTAGTTACTCTAAAACATATCCCCAGGGAGCAGAATACAGAAGCCAATGATTTAGCTCAAGGGGCATCGGGCTACAGGCCGATGATAAAAGACATTGAAGTAGAAGTTGCTACCATCACAGCCGATGATTGGAGGTTTGAAGTCTACAACTATCTACAGAATCCTTCTCAATCGGCCTCAAGGAAAATGCGATACATGGCATTAAGATATGTTTTGCTCGACAAAGATCTGTACTATTGGACGATCGATGTAGTGCTGCTCAACTGCCTTGGAGCCGATCAAGCCAAAGTGGCTATCGGAGAAGTTCATGAAGGGATTTGCGGCACGCATCAATCGTCTCATAAGATGAAGTGGCTACTTTGGAGAGCAGGGTATTTCTGGCCGACAATGCTGGAGGACTGTTTCAAATATTATAAAGGTTACCAGGATTGTCGGAAATTCGACACCGTACAAAGAGCACCAGCATCGGCTATGAACCTGATCATAAAGCCTTGGCCGTTCAGAGGATGGGGCATCGACATGATCGGCCAGATCAATCCACCCTAAGGCAAAGGACATAAATTCATTTTGGTGGTGACATATTATTTTACAAAGTGGGTGGAAGCAATTCCTTTGAAAAAAATTGACTCCAAGGACACAATCGAGTTTGTTAAAGAGCATATCATCTACCGATTTGGCGTCCCACAAACAATTACAATAGACCAGGGATCTATCTTCGTATCAGACGAGTTTCTTCAGTTTGCGGACGGCATGGAGATCAAATTACTTAATTCTTTGCCGTACTACGCACAGGCCAACGGGCAAGCAAAAGCTTCAAACAAAAGTTTGATCAAGCTGATTAAGAGGAAGATTTCTGAGTACCCAAAGCAATGACACAGCCGATTAGCCGAATCACTTTGGGCATATTGAATGGCATGCCACGGATCCATCCAAGTCCCTCCATACAAGTTGGTCTATGAGCACGAAGCAGTACTACCACGGGAAAATATCATCGGCTCAAGACGGATTCAGCTGCAAGATCAACTCACAGCCGATCATTACTATCACCTTATGGTGGATGAATCAGAAGACCTCGTTTTATCACGGATGAGGGCCTTGGAAAAAGTAACAAGGGATAAGGAACGAGTAGCTCGCCTTATAACAAGAAAGTTGTTCCTAAATCTTTTGAGGAGGGCGAACTCGTTTGGAAATTAATACTGCCGATTGGAACAAGAGACAATAGATTCGGCAAGTGTTCACCAAATTGGGAAGGGCCTTTCAGGATCCACAAATGCATCTCTAAGGGAGCTTACATGTTAGAAGGTTTGGACGGAGAGGTATTTGGAAGGGCTCTAAACGGCAAATATTTGAAAAAATACTACCTATGCGTTTGGATCAACTCATGATTCGGCTCTGTTTGTTCAGCTGATTCATGTTAGCCGATGTCTTGTATTGAGCGAGCATCGCCTTTAGGTCATTTCTATGCAAAGATTTTTTCCCTCGTTTTCTACAATCGGCTAGTGTTGGCTGACCGTGACGACAACGATGCGCGATTGTGTTAAGTTCATAATTTTGTCGACATCGAAGACATCAACAAAATTAGGGGGGCATATACATACACAAGACCTAAGCCGATTACAGAACGGTGGACATCAAAAAAAATTTCCCACGCCTCAGAGTCGGTGATCATAACATTAGACAAGATTTTCAAGTTTCACAAGTGAATCAGCAATCATGATATTGGACGCAAGTATAAGCCGATTACGAGATAGTTAATTACAAAAGGCTGAAGCCGATTACAAAAGTTGTAGTCTGGCCTAAGCTATTTCAATCGGCTCACTATTTTAGGAAGTCAGCTATGGCCGACAACGCCTTGCACCTGATTTGATCCACTTCTTCAATGGCCCTAGCGTCATCGGCATCGGACCCAGTCACCGGCCCCACCGCCTTGGTCAGATCCTTGAGATAAGACACGGCCACCTTGATGCTTGATCGCTTATCCTCAATCTCTTTAGGCAAACCGGCCATGTATTCTTCTTGCATCTGGATCTCTTTGGTGATTTGGACGAAGTCAGCTACCATTTGATCCCTTCGCGTGCGAAGCTGCTCAAGTCTGGCGGTCGGCTCCGTCTTCAGGACGTCGAAATCGGCTTTCTTGGCCTTGATCTCTTCCTGGCTTGATTTGATCGCGGCCATCAGCGACTGGTTCTCCCGGCGATCGGCAAGGCGCTGCTGGGCTCGCTCGTACTTCACCTGGTGTGCCTCCTGGAAAGTGGTCGGGACGATCGCGTAGACCACGGTGTCTGGCAGCTGGTTCTGGATTTCCTTAAACCGAGAGCAGATTGGGCCGCAGTCGGCTACCAGCGCATCTAGAGAACTCTCTAGCCGATTGTCGATGTCGGCCAGAGCTGCTTTGAGGTCTGCATCGAGCGGCACCAGCGCCCTCTCGCCTCCTTCATCAGCGTCTTCAAACTCCGACAAGTCGAAGCCCAAGAGATCGACTATGCTCTGCAAAAAGAAAGCAACAGTTAGAACAATAACGAACTTATCAAGCCGATTGACGAGGATGAACGAGGCTTACTGTGGGCATCGGAGCCAGAGTGGGTTTCGCATTGGCTTGGTCATTGCCTGCAGCCGAGGTGACTTCCTCGTCAACATGGCCACTGCTCGCGGCAGATTGGGTGCGCTCAATTGACACCTGGGGGGCAGGCGTCGGTGCACGTGGTGGCTACAGAGAGAGTTAGTTGAGAATCGGATAAGCAATAAATGGAGTATGGTGATAGGAACTTACTGATCGCAGGACAGCTGATTTCTTCCTGGTCACACGCTTTGTTCTCTGCCGATTCAAGGATACAGTGAAGGCGTGAGTAAATGCAGATGAGTGGTTTAAAAAGGGGCGAAGTGTGAAGTCGTTTATCGTTACCGGCCAAGCAAGGCGCCTCGGAGGACTTGGAGTTTTCTGGACACTACTCTCGTCGGCTGATGGAGTTGCAGCGTACTTCTCCGAGCTGGAATCGGCCGCGGCCTCATCGACAACATCTGCAGCCTCTTCGTCCTCCACTTCTTGATTCAAGAAGGCCTCCACAGCCAGGTCGATTGGAGACAAATCGTTGTCGGCTGGGGCTCGCTTTGCCTTCTTGGCCGCCCTCTTCCTCGCTTCGGCAGCCGGAGTAGCAGCAGCCGATGGCTAGGCCCTCTTCGTCCGGTGGAGCGGCTTGCAGGTTTGGCCATGAAGCAGCGTGCCCACCTTCGGCGCGTTGAAGCCGATTGGAGATGGCACCAGCCCGCACCCGTTCGGTAGGACACCGAGCACGTAATTGATCACCACTCCGCTTTGGCTCACTGGAGGAGGGGAGTCGTCGATCGTCTACAACAGAAAGGAATTATGGTTGGCCGATGATACAAGTAATAGCCGATGAATAAACAAGAGCTGGAAGACGTGCTTACGGACGGAACTCTATCCGGGTCGATGATGGTCAGATACATTGTAGCCAATTGGTGAAACAAGTGTTGTTTCCACTCGCTCCACAACCGGTTGAAGATCGGCGATTTGGTTATCACCAAGTTGATTCTGTCCATGCTGCCGAGAGGAGGAGTTGAGAGTTGAAGTAGCCGAAGCATCATTATAGTGCCTTCAATTCTTCCCCTCGGCTGGAACTTATCGACAAACCACAAGCCGATTGGCAGCTGGCTCATTCCAAATTGCCTCGCCACCACCATTGGATGATAGAACTCGTAAGTCTTAGTGATGTTGCGGCCTTGATGGATGCCGATGGGGAGGACGCAGGGGGTGATAGCGGTGACGAAGATTTCCCTCGACGCTGTGTATTCTTCTGAATCGAGCTCATTTAGCCGAAGACTATCTTGTTGCTCTTATTCGAAGAAGTCTTCGTATGCAAACTAGATCTTGGAGGCATTTGGGAAGCCGTTGTACGGCCGATAAAACCTTCGGCTATCAGTTTTGAGCCCGGATAGGTCGAAGCAGCCTCACCATATGACATCGGTCGCCGAGTGGTTTTTTCCTCATCGTCCACAATCCTCGGCTCTAATCAACGGGAAATCGACTTGAGGGAGCGGGCTGTTCGGCTATCTTGTATAAATGCGAGTTAAGCGAGCGCAATAGCCACCATGGACCCCGGTGCGATGGACGCTTGGAGGCCGTCGAGCCGAACCCGGGAGTTGGTATAGATAACCCAATATGTACTTGCCTAAGGGGATTTTCTTTTTCTCCACTAGGGCTTCGGCTACGTGCTGCCAGTTGCTGGTTGGACCACAGCTAGATCCACAAAACACAAACTTCTCCAACCACATGAGGAGGAAGGCGGTGTGCTCCCTGTCCGAGATCGGCCCATCCCTCATGTTCATAGAGATGAAGCCGCTCCAGCCGCCGATACTTTTGGTCTTGAAGACGTGTTGGCACTTGTTCTGAAGATCGCATGGGCAGACCATGGAAGTGATGTCCAGGTCGGTCATCATCACCACATCCATCAGAGTGGGGGTCATCAGCCCTTGTCTAAGCAGGAAAGAATTAAGTGTGTGGGACCAGAAGTAGTGAGCGGCCGATAGAAGGGACTCATTCTTGGGCATGTCGGCTGTCGTGAGTCCTAAGCACTGATCTATTCAGAGCTTGGTCCAGTGCGTCTTTTTCCTAGCCGACATCCTTAGATACCAGGATGGCCAGGATCTGTCAGTTGACGACCATGATTTGAAGGCGCTAGTCCAATATGACAGATTAGGGGTTGAAAACCTAAAGGGGATCCGATTGGTTTTTGCGTTTATCATTTCGCTTGGATCCAAATTGCTGATTGGCCCTAGGAAATATTGGTTCTGATGGACTAAGTTGGGGATTGCGATTTGGTGGGCTAAGTGCTACAGAATGAGCAAAGGAATAGGGAGTTATGAAGAGGCAGAAACTAAATTGCGGAAAGGAAAAGGAGATGAAGCCGATGAACTTACCTCGGGGTACAATGGCTGCTACGACGCGTCGGCTGGAGTGCTTGGGGAAGCCACTGCTGGGGATCGCTGCCTCGTGGGGTTCACCGAAGAGGATGTGGGCTTCGGGTCGCCAAGATCACCGGGGAGGTCGCCGGAGGAGAAGAAAGGGTTTGTTGCTGGGGTTGAGTGCGCGAAAGTGACAGCGTGGCCTGTTTCGGTGCTGAACGAGAGGTATTTAAAGAGTATTTTTTTGGTAGCCGAAGCGGTTTAGGTCAAAAAGAGCGAGGATTTGAAAAAGAAGCAAATCCGCGATATTATCTTATCACGGACTTCGGGGGCATG
Source organism: Oryza australiensis (assembly GCA_019925245.2). Lineage (NCBI taxonomy): Eukaryota > Viridiplantae > Streptophyta > Magnoliopsida > Poales > Poaceae > Oryza > Oryza australiensis. Next base: position 444,834 of record JAIFGZ020000401.1, on the reverse strand, counting down.
TGTTGACGACTAAATTTGGTAACCAAATCCCTAAGTCCCAGCCGAGATTGAAGCGGAATCAGATCGGAAGATTGGCGGAGGAACAGAGATTGAGTCGGCTGGGATGCGATCGGCTACGAGGCCAGTCGGCTGAGGTTGAGTCGGATAAGGACAGCCGATAGCCGATTCCGAGTCAGAGAAGAAGATGGAACCGTTTCCTGTAAAGGTGCTTAAAGATAAATAGAAGATTCGGTTCCCAAATTGTGCGTTAAAGATATTTCCATCTATGGATAGAGTCCTGTAACGGCAAGTGTATCTGTAAACTAGGGATTTGTTTAGATCTCCTATTGTAATGCAGCATGGGGCCATGTCCCGGGATATTGTTGTTAGTGATATGCCCTAGAGGCAACATGGAGATGTTGGATATCACAGTCAATGTTTATGTATTAATGAATAAAGTGTTATTCAGTTCCATGAAATAGACATCTTGTATTGATCAATAAGTACGTGACTTATTTATGAGACTCTTTATGTATGAATCTATTTCTAAACGATCCCTGATCATATGTCATATTGTTGGAACAAATATGATGCTAAGATCGGCATGTTTATTGATTGATGATCATGTCTCATAGATCATGGGTATGGAGATACCAAATCAATAAACATGGACATATGTGTTGGAGAACACATTGTTGGATAGACCCACCATGAGACACTACAGGAATTAATGTGCCATTAGTTGGTCTCAGGTAGTGTTGGTACAAAGTCCTTAGACCTGAGATCACCATGGATTCCAACATGTGTAGTAGCCTACTTTGGGACTACCAAACGCTATTCCGTAACTGGGTAGTTATAAAGGTAGTTTTCGGGTTTGCTATGAAACATGGAGTGGGATGTGAGTGATCAAGATGGAATTTGCCCCTCCTTTAGAGAGATATCTCTGGGCCCCTCGAGGTAATGGATTATGGAAATGCATGGCCATGCTAAGTTGATTGAGGAGTCAATCAACAGACGGATAATCCAATACGGTTCGAGTGAATGGTTAAGCTATTGAAGGGATGGCACACATCTTGCCTATAGCTTAATTGGTATCATGAGGCAAAGGGATTTGTGTACACATTACAGGTTCGTAGCTGATATTATATTCTTGTATACTATGGTGTCAATATGTGCTGCTAGGCGCCGTTGTTGACAGTGTCGGCTGAGTTGGACTCGAGCCGACGATCGCCTAAGTTAGACTATAGCCGAAACCAAGTATACCTGAACCTACGGGTCGCACGCTTAAGGGGATAAGAATAGGCATTCGAGTTGGACTCGAATACGGCTCGATCGGATAGGGATTCGATCGGATAGAGTCCTATGGTCTTACGACGTATGGGTGGCCGACTCTATGAGATTCGGATGGGATCCGATTCAAAATAGAGTCCCGATCGACCACTAGTCCCAGTCGGCCAACTCTATATTAAGGGGGCGAGGGGTGGAGTGTTGATGAATTGCATTGAACCGAATCCGCAACAGAAGTCGCCGAGATCAATCTCCACGGAAACCCTCCGCACTTTCGAGCCAAACCCTAGCCTTGCATCGCGTGCTAGCACACGGGTGTTCGGCGTTACGTCCCCGGACGTGTGGATACCGGTAGAGGTACGCTACGTTGCACGCTGTTCATCGACCGTGGTACTTCGAGCAAGGCGGCTACGCGATCGGCTGCGGTCGAGCGCATCGGAGCGAGGAGCGAGAACGCGGTCAGACGACTCGATGAATCGGCTACATCCGCGAATCGGCTGATTGGTGAATCGGCTATCCTCGGGAATCGGCTGTCGGCTTGCGGGAATCGGCTACACAGTTCCAGATCGGATAGCCCTGATTGGTTGTTTCCGCTACACACTCCAATCGGTAACGATCTATCGGCCCTTACTTGCAAGTGTTCCTGGTTTGCGCGGTTAAAAGTTTTTGTTTTCGGCTAGCGTAGCCTCCGCATAACCTTTCTGTTGTATCAGAGCTAATCTTGCTTAGTTCGGGTTTTAGATTGGATCTGGAACATGTCTTGCGCACGGGTTGATTAGATCAATTGGTTTTACGGGATCTGTTGAGGAGAGTAGATGGTAATTGCGTTCCTTGATAGTGTATCGGAACGGTGTAATGTGATTACGTCGAAGCAATTTCCATATAACTCAGTTTGAGTTGGGTTCGAGATAGCATTCCTTGATAGTGTATCGCAACGGTATAATGTGATTATACCGAAGCTATCTCGTAGTCCGACTTTATTTGCTGCCTCACGCCTACGCAAACCATCTCCCTTGATAGTGTATCGGGATGGCATAATATGATTATGCCGACATGGTTTCCGTAAGCGATTTCATAGCGGGACCGCCGTGTGCGTACCCCCCTTATAGGTCGTCTCGGTGCCGAATCTCTGCGATAGGTAGAAAACATTTCTACGCCTAACTTGTTTTTGCAGAGAATGCTTTGAGATGGTATGGCCCTATTGTATGTATGAGATGCATGTGATGCATGTAATATTCTTTCATATGTGCAATCCCGTAATATTCTTTCATACGTGCAATGCTTGTAATATTCTTTCATGACCTACGAGTCGATGTAATCTTCAATTAGAGCTTCTATAGTAGTAGCTTAGTTTGAAGAAATCAAGCATTCGGCACTCGGAAGAACGGTGATGAAGATGGAGATCCTCTACACCGGCATGGAGATAGAGATCACCATGTGAAGGGGGCCATACTATTTCATGCTATTCTACCTGCTTTCATATATGTGATACATTTGTTTGATAGGATAGCATCCCTCGCAAAATTAAGTAGTAATGATGCCCTTCCAAATGTTGCACCCGTCACCGTTATGCTCGTCAATGGTGGGTCTGCCAAAGCAGAGTGCCATTGTCTATCATAAGACGAGGGGGTATATGTCGACATATACATGCAGGAGCATTTGGTTTACTTAACAAGGCCATCAAAACAGTTTTGGGCCTTGGGGCATAGGTTGGGGCCGTGGCATACGATGCCACATCAACAACAAGAGTCACATAGAGATGTGATTAGCAAGGAGTTGCTTACCGATGTTATTAATATTCTAGCAAGATGCCAAAGCTCACTAGAAAATTAATTAACATGTGGATCTTGACCCAATACGTAACCTAGAGGGAAGGTGGAAAATACGTAATGGGAGTCTTATGTTAAATTGTTTAACAAAAGACATAGCATAAACATTGTGCTAAACTTTGCTTTTTCTATTGTAGAATAAATGGCGGCTAATACTACACCCGTACCTTTAATTTGCGATCTATTCTCGAAAAGAAAAATTAAATGGAACAAACTTTATGGATTGGTATCGCAACTTGAGAATTGTTCTCAAGCAAGAGCGTAAGGAGTACGTTCTTGAAGTACCCTATCCTGAGGATTTGCCTAATAACGCCACTGCAACTGCACGGAGGGCTTACGAGAAGCACACTAATGATGCCCTAGATATAAGCTGTCTCATGCTTGCACAATGTCCCCTGAGCTTCAGAAGCAATATGAGAGCAGCGATGCTCACACTATTATTCAGGGACTTCGTGGAATGTTTGAGAACCAAGCTCGGGCCGAGAGGTTCAACACCTCGAAGTCCTTGTTTGCGTGCGAGCTTGTTGAGGGAATCCCGTCGTCCGCATGTGATAAAGATGATTGGCTATATCGAGAGTCGGAAAAACTAGGTTTTCCTCTTAGTCAAGAGTTGGCTACGACGTGATTCTCCGGTCGCTCCCTCCGAGTTTCGAGCCATTCATATTAAACTATCACATGAACAATATAGATAGAACCTTGGCTGAATTGCATGGGATGCTAAAGACAGTGAGGAGGGTATCCGAAAACGGTCATCATGTGATGATGATGCGAAGGCTAAGCGCAAACCACCGTCAAGAAACTTTGCACCAAGAGGAAGTTAACTCCCGATGAGATCGCGAGTGCCTCCAATGAAAAGAAGGGCAAGAAGGGGTCGGCGGCATCATATGCCATTTGCTTCTACCGCAAGGAGACAGATCACTGGAAAAGGAACTACAAGAAGTACATGGAGGATCTCAAAAAGAAGCAAAGTACGACTTCGCTTCGGTATTAATGTTATAGACATTAATCTTGCTACTTCACCTACTCGACTCTTGGGTATTTGATACCGGATCGGTAGCTCATATTGCAAATCGTTGCGGGGAATGAGAAGAAGTAGAGGCTTAAGAAGGGGCGAGGTGAACTGCGCGTCGGCAACGGAGCAAGCGTTGCTACGCTTCTGTCGGCACAGTACCACTTCATCTACCGCAGGATTAGTTTTGGAATTAAATAATTGTTATTGTGTTCCAACACTATGTCAAAACGTTATTTCCGCTTCATGTTTGCAAGCGGAAGGATATGATTTTAGATCAATGAACAATGGTTGTTCAATATATCTCGAGATATGTTCTATTTTCATGCTCCATTGGTGAATGGATTATACGTTTTGAATCTTGAAGCGTCTCCCATCTATAACATTAATACGAAAGGCAACTCTCTAATGATATAAACCGCACGTTTATCGGCATTGTCGCTTAGGCCATATAAATAAGAAACGCATGGAGAAGCTCCATAAGGATGGATTGCTTCACTCTTTTGATTTTGAATCATTTGAGACATATGAGTCTTGTTTACTTGGTAAGATGACAAAGGCACCTTTCACGGGACACGGTGAAAGAGCAAGTGACTTGTTGGCACTCGTACATACCGATGTATGTGGACCAATGAGCTCAACGGCCGAGGTGGTTATCGTACTTCATTACCTTTACCGATGACTTTAGTAGATATGGTTATATCTACTTAATGAGGCATAAGTCCGAATCCTTTGAAATGTTCAAAGAATTCCGAATGAAGTACAGAATCATTTAGGGAAAACAATCAAGTTTCTACGATCGGATCATGGAGAGGAATACTTGAGCCAAGAGTTTGGTAATCATCTCAAAGATTATGGAATTGTTCCACAGTTGACTCCGCCAGGAACTCCGCAATGGAACGGAGTGTCCGAACGGAGAAATCGCACCTTGTTGGACATGGTGCGGTCGATGATGAGCCAAAGTGATCTTCCGTTATCCTTCGGGGATATGCTCTTGAAACAACTGCGCTCACAATAAATAGAGTTCCATCTAAGTCGGTTGAAAAGACACCATTTGAGATATGGACAGGGCAACCCCTAGTTTGTCTTTTCTCAAAATTTGGGGATGCGAAGCTTATGTAAAACGTTTACAGTCTGACAAGCTCACACCCAAATCTGACAAGTGCTTCTTTGTGGGATATCCTAAGGAAACTAAGGGATATTACTTTTATAATCGGGAACAAGGCAAAGTGTTTGTCGCCCGACACGGTGTCTTCTTGGAGAAAGAGTTTCTTTCAAGAAGGGTTAGTGGGAGCAGGGTGTAACTTGAAGAAGTTGAAGAAACACCGGAAAATGTTTCAGCAACCACGAACCACAATAGGAGGAGCAAAGTGTTGCGCCACCGGTTGTAGATACACCAGCCCCATGGAGGTCGAAAGATCACGTCGTGCGCCCGACAGTAGACAGTGCGGAACAACGTGATATATTGTTGTTGGACAACGATGAGCCTAAGACCTATGAGAAAGCGATGGTGGGACCCAATTCCAACAAGTACCTTGGAGCCATGAAATCCGAAATAGAATCCATGTACGACAATCAAGTTTGGAACTTGGTTGATCTACTGATGGTGTCAAAACCATTGAGTGTAAATGGGTTTTTAAGAAAAGGCCGATATGGATGGAAATGTTCACATCTATAAGGCGCGATTGGTGGCGAAAGGTTTCAAACAGATTTAAGGAGTTGATTATGATGAAACCTTCTCGCCTTCACAATGCTTAAATCTATTCGGATTATCCTAGCGATTGCTGCATATTTTGATTATGAGATATGGCGGATGGATGTCAAAACGACTTTCCTAAATGGAAACCTAAGCGAGGATGTATACATGATACAACCTCGGGGTTTTGTCGATCCACAATCGCCGGAAAGATATGCAAGCCACAAAAATCTATTTATGGATTGAAGCAAGCATCTCGGAGTTGGAATATTCATTTTGATGAAGTAATCAAAGGGTTTGGTTTCATCAAAAATGAAGAAGAGGCCTGTGTTTATAAAAAGGTCGGTGGGAGCGCAATTGTATTTCTAATCTTATATGTGGATGACATATTGTTGATTGAAAATGATATCCCTATGCTAGGATCCGCCAGTCTTCATTGAAAAATAGTTTTTCCATGAAAGACTTAGGGAGGCAGCATACATATTGGCGTTCGGATCTATAGAGATAGATCCAAGAGGCTAATTGGATTAAGCCAAAGTACATACATCGACAAGGTATTGAAAAGGTTCAACATGCATGATTCCAAGAAAGGTTTCTTGCCCATGTCACATGGTATTAATCTTAGCAAGAATCGGTGTCCTCGGACACATGATGAGCGGAGTAAGATGGGTATGGTTCCATATGCTTCGGCAATTGGATCCATCATGTATGCCATGCTTTGTACACGTCCGATGTCTCGTACGCTTTGAGTGCTACGAGCGAGATACCAATCGAGATCCGAGTGAAGGTCACTGGATCCTCGTGAAGAATATCCTTAAGTACTTGAGAAGAACTAAGGATATGTTCCTAGTCTATGGAGGTGAAGAAGAGCTCGTTGTAAGTGGTTACACCGATGCTAGCTTCCAAACGGACAAGGATGATTATAGATCGCAATCGGGTTCGTGTTCTGCCGAACGGAGGCGCGATCAGTGGAAGAGTTCCAAGTAGGATACTTGTTGCTGATTCTACAACGGAGGCCGAGTACATTGCTGCTTCGGAAGTGCAAAGGAGGCTGTTTGGATCAAGAAATTCGTTTCGAGCTTGGTGTGATGACTAGTACGACTGGTCCAATGTCTCTCTATTGTGATAATAGTTGAGCCATTGCGCAAGCCAAGGAGCCGAGGTCACATCGAAGTCCAAACACATACTTCGGCGATATCATCTAATCCGCGAGATAGTGGACGAGAGGTGATGTCAAGATATGCAAAGTGCACACGGATCTCAACATAGCCGATCCGGACAAAACCTCTCCCTCGGCCGAAGCATGGCGCACACAAGAGCAATGGGTATTAGATACTTACATGATTGACTCTAGTGCAAGTGGGAGATTGTTAGTGATATGCCCTAGAGGCAACATGGAGATGTTGGATATCACAGTCAATGTTTATGTATTAATGAATAAAGTATTATTCAGTTCCATGAAATAGAGATCTTGTATTGATCAATAAGTATGTGACTTATTTATGAGACTCTTTATGTATGAATCTATTTCTAAACTATCCTCGATCATATGTCATATTGTTGGAACAAATATGATTCTAAGATCGGCATGTTTATTGATTGATGATCATGTCTCATAGATCATGGGTATAGAGATACCAAATCAATAAACATGGACATATATGTTAGAGAACACATTGTTGGATAGACCCACCATGAGACACTACAGAATTAATGTGCCATTAGTTGGTCTCGGTAGTGTTGGTACAAAGTCGTTAGACCTGAGATCACCATGGATTCCAACATGTGTAGTAGCCTACTTTGGGAGTACCAAACGCTATTCCGTGAATCGGCTAGTTATAAAGGTAGTTTTCGGGTTTGCTATGAAATATGGAGTGGGATGTGAGTGATCAAGATGGAATTTGCCCCTCCTTTGGAGAGATATCTCTGGGCCCCTCGAGGTAATGGATTATGGAAATGCATGGCCATGCTAAGTTGATTGAGGAGTCAATCAACGGACGATAATCCAATACGGTTCGAGTGAATAGTTAAGCTATTGAAGGGATGGCACACATCTTGCTTATAGCTTAATTTGTATCATGAGGCAAAGGGATTTGTGTACACATTACAGGTTCGAGCTGATATTATATTCTTGTATACTATGGTGTCAATATGTGCTGCTAGGCGCCATTGTTGACAGTGCGGCGAGTTGGACTCGAGCCGACGATCGGCTAAGTTAGACTATAGCCGAAACCAAGTATACCTGAACCTACAGGGTCGCACGCTTAAGGGGATAAGAACAGGCATTCGAGTTGGACTCGGATATGGCTCGATCGGATAGGGATCTGATCGGATAGAGTCCTATGGTCTTACGACGTATGGGTGGCCGACTCTATGAGATTCAGATGGGATCCGATTCAAAATAGAGTCATGATCGGCCACTAGTCCTAGTCGGCCAACTCTATATAAAGGGGGCGAGGGGTGGAGAGTTGATGAATTGCATTGAACCGAATCCGCAACAGAAGTCGCCGAGATCAATCTCCACGGAAACCCTCCGCACTTTCGAGCCAAACCCTAGCCTTGCATCGCGTGCTAGCACACGGGTGTTCGGCGTTCTATCCCCGGACGTGTGGATACCGGTAGAGGCGCTGCTACGTTGTGCGCTGTTCATCGGCTGTGGTACTTCGGAGAAAGGTGGCTGCGGCAGATCGGCTGCGGTCGACCGCATCGGAGCGAGGCGCGAGAACGCGGTCAGACGACTCGGTGAATCAGCTACATCCGCGAATCGGCTGATTGGTGAATCGGCTATCCCCGGGAATCGGCTGTTGGCTTGCGGGAATCGGCTACACAGTTCCAGATCGGATAGCCCTGATTGGTTGTTTCCGCTGCACACTCCAATCGGTAATGATCTATCGGCCCTTACTTGCAAGTGTTCCTGGTTTGCGCGGTTAAAAGTTTTTGTTTTTGGTTAGCGTAGCCTCCGCATAACCTTTCAATTGTCATACCATGTATAGTAGATTAGATAGAGACCGTGTCTTGCACGGGTAGTTTTATTCTTGAGTATAAATAGGACCCGAGACCTCTGTAAACATATAGTTAATACACAATCAATCAACTTTCAGTGCATCGCCTCCTATTTTCTTCAGACGAACACTTGATCTGGCTTCAGGCTGCATCGTTTCGATCCCTGGATAAGGCTGCATCGTCGAATTTAGTGCTTCCATCGCTATGATACTCTAGATTCAATGATTTGCACCACACTAGTTATCGTATATCGCATATAATCTAGAACGATATTTAGATCTATCTTAACAACGGCCTATTTCTGTCAAGAGTCGGCAGCCGATAGAGCTAGATCTAGGGGTTGACCTAGGTTATATGTGATATCCACCGTCTTGAGGGGTTTACATCAGCTATAATTGATCTGATTGTGCTCTTTATACTTAATGCTGCATCAATTTGACCTATTAAGTCGTTCTTAGAGCTCTTATGATCTGTTCGGCTAGATGTATATGCTTAGAGACAGTGCCGGGGTTTCATCCGGCCTTATCTATTTTAATATTCTTTTAGTGTGTTTACTACTAGATTTATTAAAGCCGCCTCTTATATTAAGATCTTACTCTGGTTAAATGCCCTAAGCTAAAATCAGTCTGTCAGTCATGACAGACAGCCAACTGATCTAGGCTTAGTGCATTTAGCTTAGATCAATATATTTTCTTAAGATGTATCGGAGTACTAGCCGATTCACAGTTAGTCCTACGGTATCGGCTAGGCCATTAAAGTATATATTTATTAACCTTCTATATAGTTAGATCAAGTGGTTAATACTATCTCGGCATAGCCGATCTGTCCTAATCGCTTAGTTTAAATATGCTTTGGGATAGCATATATATATGTTAATTGATTCCCTCAGCTGATCCAGTAGGATCTAACCTAACCCTTAATGCATACATCTTTGTTTTTCTTGTTGGATAACAGATCAAATCAACTGGCACGCCCTGTATTTCATAGAAAGCCGAGAAGGACGTGCACTGGAGTTGAGCAGATCTCCGAGGCCAGCGCGTGAGAGAAATTTCTCATCAACACCCGAGTCGAGCTCCTGGAGTCTTAGTCGTATACACAAGTGTTGATGAGAAATTAGATTCCCACGCACTGGCCTGAGAGATTTGCTTTACTCTAGTGCAGGTCCAAGTTGGTCGCCTTTGGTGAATTTTGGGCGTGCCAGTTGGTTTGATCCTGTAACCAACAAGAAAACATAGAATATGCGTTAAGTTAATATTACATCCTACTGGATCGGCTAAGGGAATCAATAAACATACAATTGCTATCCCAAAGCATGTTTAGACTGAGTGATTGGGATAGATCAGTAGTACACCGAGACAGTATAAATCACTTAAGCCAAAAGCACATTAGGATAATAATTGTATGCATTTATAACCTAGCCGATACTGCAAGTCTAATATAAATCAGCTAGTACTCTGATATGTTTTATAAAAAGATATCAATCTGAATTAAATGCGATAAACCTGGATCAATCGGCTACTGATATTACTGAACAGATTGATACGGGCTTAGGGCATTTAAACAGGTAAGGCCGGATGAAACCCCGACACTGTCTCTAATGGAAAACATTATGCCGAACAGATCTATATACCTCTAAAAAAGACTTAACAGGTCGATTTGATGCAACATTAAGTACAAAAAGAGATATTAGATCTGTATAAGCTGATGAAAAACCCTCTAGACGGTAGACACGCCATATAATCTAAATCAACACCTAGATCTAGCTCTATCGGCTGTTGTCTTCAGAGAGAAATCAGTCGATGGCGAGATAGATCTAGACATTGTTCTAGATTATATGCCGCATATGATAATCTATGGAGTCTATAACATCGAAATCAAAGTATCATTACGATGGAAGCACTAACCCGGACGATACAAGCCACTTGTAACAAGGAATTACCTCGTTCGGAGATCGAAGCTGATGCAGCCTGAGCAAGAGCAAGAACTTGTCGATAAAAAGTAAAACAAAAAGGTTGTCGTTGTGCCGAAGGTGTATTGATTGTGTGATATATGTTTTACAAGCCCTTTATTTATACCCGGATACACATTGAGTCCATGACAGACACGTTTCCTAGTATAGATTAAATCTCTAAACAAACTGACATTATCACGAAAGGAAACTATACAAAATATCCTAACTTAACAGATACAATTGCCGTTACAGGACATTATCCATAGATGGCAATATCTTTAACGCATTTTGGAAACCGAATCCAACACTTTATCCTCAAGCTTTCCTTTCGGGATCAGCTTCACTTCTATCTTCAATCGAATCGGCTATCGGCTGTCCTAGTCGACTCGGACACACCCGGCGACTCTGCAGCCGATCGGACTTAGCCGACACAACCTCTGTTTCTCCGCATATCACGTTTCTCCGGTTTTGCTTCAATCTTAGCTTCAAACCTGGGGATTTGCTTACCAAATTTGGTCGTTAACACATGCCCCCCAAGTCCGCGATATGAAAATGTTGCGGATTTTGTGCAATCCGAATTCCAAGTGTAACCCTATATTGAATTTGTTTCGGCCGTTACAAAAACTCTTTAAATAACACCTTCCCCGCGCCGAACAATTCACGTCATTAAAGCAATCCTTCCGCCACAAACGCCCTTGAGCTCTCCGGCGACATCCTTAGCTTCCTCAAGCTCGCGGCGGCGATCCCTGCTCCGATGACCTCAAGCTTCCCAATGGCATCCTCTGCCGCTCCATTGGCCTTGTCTCCTGCTGAGTTCCCCGAGGTACGTCCCAATCGGCTAAAAACTTCTTTCTTGCTCGTCCCCCATTCTAAATCTGAATTCTAGGCTTTATAACTCTGAAACTATGTTTCCTCTTCCCCGATTGTAGCACCTCACCCATCAAGTAGTAATTCCCAGTCTACTGAACGATGAAAGGTACTTTTTAGGGCCTATCGGCAATAAGGATCCCATAGACCTCATAATAGCCGAAACCGATAGGATGCCCTATAGGATGAGGTACCCTAGCCTTAGCCATTGGTACGGCACCTTCAAATCCTAGCCATCCATGGATAAGTCTTGGTCGTCATGGTATAAGAGAATGCAGCCGGCCAAGCAAAGCTACTGGGAAGAAGTTGGGATAGCCCAATGTCTTGCACTATCTATAGCCGATATGGCAAAACACGAACCCTTGATGTCAGCAGCTACATACTTCTGGAATAACACCCTTAATGCTTTCATCTTCCAACAAGGCCCTATGACCATCACCCTAGCCGATGTGACCATGATCACTGGACTAGATGTTCTATCATCGGCTAACCCAAACAAATTAGAAGGCAAGGGTCAATTTTCATTCAAGACCAAGGCCATCGGGGGTTGGAACGGCTGTGTGGCAAAGAACATGAAGGATGGGCTGATTACCCCCAGAGAGCACGTTGCCTTCTTAATGATGTGATTGGAAAAATTCATATTTTGCGGATCCAGTTGTGGGCCAACAACAAATTGGCAAGTGATAGCCGAAGCCTTAGTGGACAAGGAGAAAATTCCTTCAGGCAAGTTCTTGCTCGGCTACCTATACCAAACTCTGCATCAGGTCGTTTCCAAGATTGCTGCTAACGCCAACATCAATACTAGAGGTCCATGGTGGTTTCTTCAGCTATGGCTCGTGTTGATGACACAGAAGATTTCTTGTCGGCCACAGCTAGCCGATGCTTGTTTTCCCATCCTGGAGTCGACTGAGGACGATGAAGGAAATGAAGTGACTACCAGGAGGTGTCAATCATTTGGAGAAGCAGCAGCTACCCATGCGGGATCAAAACAAGCAGCCGATTTATTAGCCGAATGGTTCCTCTCCTTACATGACGGCTTTGCCAGGGATAACCGGTGCTAGTTCTTCCATGAGGACAAGGCATCCTTTGAACTGCCAGTCGAATTCGATTTTGATGATATCAACTCGGCCGACCACCCCAGATGCAGAGAAATATTCACCACAGCTCTCTCTCCATGCATTCTACCGATTGGGATCCACCAGGGCCGAAACGTCATCAAGACATATGAGTTTTACTACCCAGTATTGGCCAGCAGACAATTTGGACTTGAGCAACTGCCCATCGGCTGTTACTACGTCGATAAGATCGAAACCCGAGGGGTGATCGATTCCAAGTTAGTAATGAACAGGCTGATGGATATAGAAGGCCCATCCCTTGGCAGTATCGGAGTCATGGAACTGGCCCATAAAAGAAGCTCGGCCTATGACAGGTGGTGGGTGGAAACAAAGAAACACATATTTCATCATCGGTCATCCACGTACATCACCACCCTACTGCCAGACAAAATCCCTTTAGTGATTTCTTCACCCTTGAGTGTTTTCCGTTTTGAACAATCGGCTGATCTCGCTAACTAATACTTGAATCTTCTTTCCTTGCAGGTAACAGAAACAAACCCACCGATGATGAGCAATTCCAGAGTTGCTATCGAATATCATCTAGGTATCTTCTCGGGCGGCTGCGGGCTCGCCCCGTTGGCCATCGACTGGGAAGCGCCGAAGTTGAAGACCCTGTTGTATGGGCAAACACGTCAGCCTGTAGCAAGGAAGAAAAGGGCTGCCCCATTTGCTGCACCACCATCGGCTTCTCCTGCAAAGAGACAGAAGAAAAAGAAGCCAAAGGTGCATGTCGACAGCCTCCCATCCATCGATCCAAGCATCGACGAGTTCCTCAATCAGGAAGTTATGGACGAAGAGGTCTCCCAAGCCGTTGCAGAGGCAACTCCATCAAGCGACACCGGTAATAATTCAGTCATCCCTACAGCCGACGTTCCATCCCTGCCAAGTCCTACTGCTCCAAAACGGCCGGTAAGCACCTTATCCCCTAAACTTGGTTTTCAAACTATTTTTACTTAGGTTTTAACCAAATCCTCTTTGTTAGTTCAAGAGATTAGCCGGTCGCACTCCTCGCCTAGCTTCAATAGTAGTCCTCTGAACTTATCTCCCTATTTGCTTGTGTCTTTGTATTTAGCTGATCATTACTAACACTTGCCTTTTGTACAGCTCCCTCGGTCTCCATCGGCTGCCCCCCAAGCTTCAAGTGAACGCACTCAATCGGCCATGCACAACCACGATGCCGAGGAAGTCGCCACTCCAACCAATCAGGACACCGAGAGGTGGCTGATTCGGTTAGCCACAACATCGCGAAGGCTACTGCCCCAGCCAGCCCGGTTGCCAAGGAAGCGGTTGAAGGGTTACGCGGAGGCTACGCTAGCCGAAAACAAAAACTTTTAACCGCGCAAACCAGGAACACTTGCAAGTAAGGGCCGATAGATCGTTACCGATTGGAGTAGAGTGCAGCGGAATAGCCAATCAGGGCAATCCGATCCGGAACAGTGTAGCCGATTCCCAGAGACAGCCGATTCGCCAATCAGCCGATTCGAGTCGTCCTGTCACGTTCTCACGCCTCGCTCCGATGCGCCCGACCGCAGCCGATTCCACCATAGCCGATCGCTCCGATTGCCGCCGATCCGAAGCCGATCAACGGCGCGCAACGTAGCAGCGCCTCTACCGGTATCCACACGTCAGGGGACGAACGCCGAACACCCGTGTGCTAGCACGCGATGCAAGGCTAGGGTTTGGCTCAAAAGTGGGGAGGGTTTCCGTGGAGATTGATCTCGGTGACTTCTGTTGCACGCGATGCAATTGACGTGCCGCAGCTCTCCACCCCTCCCTCCTTTATATAGAGTTGGCCGACGGGACTAGTGGCCGATCAGGACTCTATTTTGAATCGGATCCTATCCGAATCTCACGAGTTGGCTGCCCATACGTCGTAAGCCCATAGGACTCTATCCGATCGGATCCCTATCCGATCGAGCCGTATCCGAGTCCAACTCGAATGCCTGTTCTTATCCCCTTAAGCGTGCGACCACGTAGGTTCGGTATACTCGGTTTCGGCTATAGTCTAACTTAGCCGACCGTCGGCTCGAGTCCAACTCAGCCAGACTGCAACAATGCGCCTAGCAGCACATATTGACACCATAGTATACAAGAATAATATCGGCTCAACCTGTAATGTGTACACAAATCCCTTTGCCTCACGATACCGGTTAAGCTATAGGCAAGATGTGTGCCATCCCTTCAATAGCTTAACCATTCACTCGATCCGTATTGGATTATTAGTCCGTTGATTGACTCCTCAATCAACTTAGCATGGCCATGCATTTCCATAATCCATTACCTCGAGGGGCCCAGAGATATCTCTCCAAAGGAGGGGCAAATTCCATCTTGATCACTCACATCCCACTCCATGTTTCATAGCAAACCCGAAAACTACCTTTATAACTACCCGATTACGGAATAGCGTTTGGTAGTCCCAAAGTAGGCTACTACACATGTTGGAATCCATGGTGATCTCGGGTCTAAGGACTTTGTACCAACACTACCTGAGACCAACTAATGACACATTAATTCCTGTAGTGTCTCATGGTGGGTCTATCCAACAATGTGTTCTCTAACACATGTGTCCATGTTTATTGATTTGGTATCTCCATACCCATGATCTATGAGACATGATCATCAATCAATAAACATGCCGTTCTTAGAATCATATTTGTTCCAACAATATGACATATGATCAGGGATCGTTTAGAAATAGATTCATACATAAAGAGTCTCATAAATAAGTCACGTACTTATTGATCAATACAAGATGTCTATTTCATGGAACTGAATAACACTTTATTCATTTATACATAAACATTGACATGATATCCAACATCTCCATGTTGCCTCTAGGGCATATCACTAACAGCGGTCGTTCCAGTTCCGGTCGTACGAGTAAGCCTCACTTCTCCTCCCTTTTCTCTTGGAACTTGAAAATTGGCCGTCCTATTGCCTGTCTGACTGCCCTGCCTTTGTTCACCGACTCTAGCTGATTTGCTGCCCTTTGACATCAAAGAGTTCATCGGTGAGGAAGAAATCGAAGCAATCTGCCCGGATAAAATCGTGGTAGCCGACGAGATCAAAGAGAAGCTACAAGACATCCGTCGTCGGCTAGACATTGATGTCGACCGGATGGTGGTGGAGTGCGGATCGACCTGATCACGCTTCTTCGAGATCGAAGACCAGCTCCCCGATGATCTATCCAGACAGATCTCGAAGGCAGATTTCATCGACCAGCATCGGCCCAGACTAGAGCGTGCAATGCACAGGATGCTTGAGCGGCTGGCTCAAGCCGACCTGGCAGTTAGGATTGATGCGGCTATGAAGAATGTAGTGGCCGAAAAAACAAAATTAGACGAACTCCTGGCTGGGCCGTCGGCCACACAAGGCGAAATCACCGAGCTCGAGCTGGAAGAGGCTAGTCTATTGCTACAAATGGAGCAGTGCAGGGCCAAAATCGCTGTCAAGAAACAATTGCTTGCCGATCTCCCCAAGGCTCAAGAAGATCAAAGGGGCAAGGTGTCTGCCATCATAAAACACTTGGGAGAGCTGAACCAATCGGCCAAAGCAGTCCCTAGCACTGAGCAAGAAGACAAAGCCACAATTGACAAAGTTCATGCTATCAGAGACGCAGCAATAGCGGCCATAGATAATTTTTTGAGGATGTAATAGGATAAAACTTTCAGAGCTTTAAGCACTTGTATTTTGCTCATGTGAACATAACTCTAGAATCGGCTGTTTGTGTCCTTAATCTAATCACGTGATTTCTGCCGATTCACTGGTCCTTACGTCCGAATGCCTTGAAAAATTTGAAAATCCCAAAAAATTTCTTAAGACCTCTACTTCCGACTTCTGACTTCTGTGCGGTATATGCCCCCTTAATTTTGTCGATGATGTCTTCATTAGTGATAAAATTATTAATCCAAACAATCCATCATTTGTCGGCTAGGCTGAGCCGATTTAGGAACACCAAAGCGGCAAAAACATATAATAAAAAACATCCTAAAGGCGATGCATATCTCACGACACATCGGCTAACATGCATCAGCAAAAACTTAGCTGAATCATGAGTTGATCCAAACGCTTGGGTAATACTTCTTCAGATACTTGTCATTGAGAGCCCTCCAAATACTGCTCCGTCCAATCCTTCTAACATGTAGGCACCCTTAGAGATGCATTTTTGGATCTTGAAAGGCCCTTCCCAGTTTGGTGACCACTTGCCAAATTTGCTATCCCTTAATCAAATCGGCAATATCAATTTCCAAACGAGCTCGCCCTCTTCAAAAGACTTAGGCACCACCCTTCTTGTTATAATGACGGGCTACTTGCTACTTGTCCTTGGTCACTTTTTCCAAAGCGTGCATCCTTGACAAAACTAGGTCTTCTGATTCATCTACCATTAGATTATAGTAGTCATCGATAGTTAGCTAATCTTGTAGTTGAATCCTTCATGAGCCGATGATGTTTTTCCATCGTAGAACTGCTTCATGTCCATAGACCAATTTGTATGGAGGCATCTAGATTGATCCGTGGCAAGCCATCCGATAAACCCACAATGATTCGGCCAATCGGCTATGCCATTGTTTTGGCTGCTCAGCGATCTTCCTCTTTATCACTTGATCAAACTTTTATTGGAAGCTTCTGCTTGCCTGTTGGCCTGAGCATAGTATGGTGAAGAATTTAACAGCTTAATTCCCATGCTATCAGTAAACTGAACAAACTCGTCGGAGACAAAGATAGATCCCTGATCTGTGGTAATAGTTTGAGGGACACCGAATCTGTATATAATGTTCTTCACAAATTCGATTGCGTCCCCAGAGTCAACCTTTTTCAAAGGAATTGCTTCCACCCACTTGGTAAAATAATCGGTTGCCACCAATATAAATTTATGCCCTTTGCTTGAGGATGGATTAATTTGGCCGATCATATCAATTCCAAAAATTCTGAACGGCCAAGGCTTGATAATGGGGTTCATAGCCGATGCTGGCGTCCTCTGGATGGCTCTAAACTTTTGGCAGTCTTGGCAGCCCTTGTAATATCTGAAACAATCTTCCAGCATGGTCGGTCAAAAGTACCCTGCTCTCCGAAGCAACCATTTCATCTTGTGAGCCGATTGGTGTGTGCCACAAATTCCTTCATGAACTTCTTCGATAACCACTTTGGCTTGGTCGACACTTAGGCATTTGAGCAACATGCCATCAATCGTTCGATAGTATAGATCTTCATCGAGCAAAACATATCATAGAGCCTTGTAACGTAATTCCTTGAAGCCGACTGGGATGGATTTTACAGATAGTTGTAGACTTCATATCTCCAGTCGTCGGCTGACATGGTTGCAATCTCTATTTTGATTTCTTTTGTCATCGGCTTGTAGCCCGATGACCCCTGAGCTAAATCATTGGATTCTGCATTTTGCTCCCCGGGGATATATTTCAGGGTTACTAGCCGAAAGTTGTTCATCAATTCTCGGCATTTTTGGTAGTAGACCATCAGCGTGTCGTTCTTGCACTCATATTCTCCCGATAATTGGCTGATGACCAATAGTGAATCTCCCATTGTCTCGATTGCGTCGGCTTCTACTTCCTTGAGCAGTTGTAGTCCCTTCAGCACGGCCTCATATTCGGCTTGATTGTTTGTTGCATGGGGTGTGATTGAAAAAGCGAACTCAAAGCTTGCCCCCCTCAGGGAAATTATTACCAAGCCGATACCGCACCCATTTTTGCAAACCGAGCCATCAAAAGTTAAAGTCCAAGGGATGATATCCACCGAGCCGATTGAATCATCTCTGTGTTCTACTATAAAATCGGCTACAGCTTGTCCCTTTACTGCCTTAGGTGCCTGGTATCTCAGATCAAACTCTGTTAGCGCAAAAATCCACTTCCCAACTCGTCATTTTAGAACTGGAGCTGATAGCATGTATTTTACTACGTCGCTTTGGATATCACGATACACTCGTTGGATAATAAATAATGTCTTAACTTCGTGCATGAAAAATACAGGCATAAACATAATTTCTCCACTGGTGAATATCTTGTTTCTGCATCCAAAAGCCGTCGCCTGAGATAAAAGATTGTCTTCTCCTTCCCTTCGATCTCTTGGATCAAAACTGAGCCGATTGATTTCTCGTCGGCTGATATATATAACTTAAATGGCACCCCTTTTTGTTTGAGAAATTGGGACTGGAGGGGAACTTAGATAACTCTTGAAGTGTCCAAAGCTTTTTGCTGCTCTATCCCCCAGGTGAATGCTTGGTCGGCCTTCAGCCGAAGCAACGGTGTGAACAGTTCCATCTTTCCCGATAGATTTGCAGTGAACCGTCTAATGAAGTTGATTTTGCCAATCAAAGATTGCAATTTCTTCTTGTCCTTTGGAGGCTGAATCGTCCTGATGGCATTGATACTTCTTTGTGTGACTTCGATTCCCCTCTCGTGAACATGAAACCCCAGAAACAGTCCAGCCGATATGCCGAACGCGCACTTTGTAGGGTTCATCTTCAGGCCATACTTCCTTGTTCGCTCCAAAACATTCCTAAGATCGGCTATGTGGTCTTCCACTTCCTTGGATTTGACGACAACGTCATCAATGTAGATCTCCACTAAAAAGCCGATCAAATCATGAAATATATAATTCATGGCCCTTTGATATGTAGCCCCAGCATTCTTCAAGCCGAACGTCATGACGACCCATTCATATAGGCCGATTGCTCCTGGGCACCTAAAAGCCGTCTTGTGGATGTCTTCCTCGGCCATAAAGATTTGATTGTAGCCTACATTGCCATCCATGAAACTTATAATTTTGTGGCCAGAGGCGTCATCCACTAGCAAATCGGCTATGGGCATTGGGTATTCGTCCTTAGGGGTAGCCTTGTTTAAATCTCTGAAGTCGATACACACCCTAAGTTTGCCATTTTTCTTTATTACTGGAACTATATTTGAAACCCATTCTGCATATCGGCAGGGCCGAATAAATCCAGCATCATATAGCCGAGTGATTTCGGCTTTAATTGTCTCATACATATCAGCTCTAAACCTCCTGGGAGGCTGTTTGTATTGCCGATATCTAGGCTTAATAGGGAGCCGATGTCCAACAATAGATCGGCTAAGACCAGGCATCTCAAATTATTCCCAAGCAAAGCAATCTTTATATTCCTTTAACAAATCAATGAGCTTGGTCCTAAATTTAGAAGGCAAGTTTTTACTAATATATGTCGGCCTAGGCCTATCTCCTGGACCTATATCAACCTCTTCTAACTCGTCGGCCGACATAAAACCTTGCCCAAGTTTGTCGTCGTTGTCATCCACAGTGTTCTCGTTGTAGACGCTTGAGCCCTCCATGATGCCTTCAAAGTAATAATTGAGGCTCTTCGTCTCCAATGAGCTGTATATCAGAATCGGACACCTTTAAGAAATTGGCTTGCCAGGCTTTGCTAGACAGGCAATCAATACCATCGATTTCCCATAAAGGCAAATCGGCGTTAGCGACATTGACTGACCTGTCGGCTGGCACGATTTCTGCCTTGTCGCCTTGCCACTGGATTAAGCTTTGGTGCATTGTGGAAGGGATGCAACAGTTGGCATGAATCCAATCCCTCCCAAGCAGCAGGCTGTACGACACTTTCCCGTCGATGACGAAAAATATTATGGGCACGGTTTTGCTGCCGACGGTCAGCTCGACATTTAAAACTCCCTTGGCTTTTGATGGGTTGCCGCCGAAGTCCTTGAGCACCATGTTGGTCTTGATCAGATCTTCGGCTTCTTTGCCCAGCTTCCTGAAGGTTGCGTAGGCCATTAGGTTGATAGCAGCCCCTCCATCAACTAGCATCTTTGACATCGGCTTCCCATTGACAAATCCTTTGTCGTATAAGGGTTTCAGGTGCCGATTTTCGATCCCCTCCAGTTTCTCGAAGATCGCTTGTTTTGGGGACAGTATTAGCTTAGCCAAGGTTTCTTCCACTGTGTCTGCATCAGCCTCGGCGGCCTCAAATTTGGCCGGAAAAAATAAGACCATGTTGACCAATGCAGTGACCACCCCTTTGCCTTTTGCTGTCCTATTGGCCTTGTCGGCTGGGTTCTCATCGGCTGGGGCTGCCTATTTCTTGGCACGCCATTGCTTTGTGCCCTGCCGATGTTGTTGCTGTTGGATCATCCGCTGGACTTCTTCTTCCTGCCCCTCACTCTTAAGCCTCTGAATTTTTCTTTTCTGTGTTTTAGTGAATAGGTTCGAGGGGCACCGTTGGGGATTGGCCGATTGCTCTTCGGCGGCCTCTTCTTCGCCCTCTTCTTGGAGGAAATCATGGTTGATTGGGCCGAGCCGATTGTGGATGAAAGGTTTTCACTGATTAAGTTGAACGGCTCGGGGGACGAATCGGTTAGAACTTTCCATTGCTTGTCGCCTGTATTTGTCCTCCCTGTACTCGCTGCATGCTGGGCAATTTTCAAGGGTTGGCAGTCTCATTCCTTGCTCCCAGCAAAACCTGAAGAACTCGCAGTGCCAATGCGGATCACAACCGTCGTGGTGGCGGTAATATGCTATACCTAGCCGATCAGGTGTCCTCTGGTATGGCTTACCCGCCAGCTTTCTTCTTCTTCTTGAATACTGCGCTAGAATCGCAATCGGCTATCCGTCTGTCTGGGCCGATGATCGGCTGATCGACCGTTGGTGTAAACCATATTGATTGGCGTGGCTCTCACTACAGTCGGCTCTTGTTGGTCCTTGGCTGAGATGTATGCCATTCTGTTTTGTCGATCAGCTCGCACGGGACTGGCTTGAACAGTGTTGACAGGGAAGGGATTGCCGTCGACCTTCATCGGCCTCGCCGATTCCTCAAACTTAATCTTCCCCGCCTCGATGGCCGACCGTATCGTTGGTGGAAGACCTTGCAATCGTTGATGCTATGGGAGGTGGTGTTGTGCCACTTGCAGTACCTTTTCTTTTTGAGCTCTTCGGCCAATGGGATAATGTGGTTGGCCGGAAGCTGAATTTGCTTCTCCCTCAGCAGTAAATCGAAGATCCTATCGGCTTTAGTTATGTTGAAATCGTATTTTTCCTCTTTAGCCGATTTTCTCAGCCATTGGCAGGTTATGGCCTTCTTGTTTCTGGTCCACTCGGCTGCCGCCACTTCTATGTCGTTGTTGCTTGAATCTGTGTCTGTTGCGTAGGCGACATGGGTGACTTTCTTGAAGGCCTTCTTGGATTCTTGGAATCTTTGCTCGTGGGCTGTCACCTTCTGGGCCAGGTGGGCCAAGCTTTCAAAGTCTTGAGCCGAAAACCTCTCATAGATTGGAACCAAGAGTCCGTGAAAAGCCAAATCAGCTAGCTGTGAGTCTGATAGCACCAAGCTGTAGCAACGGTTCCTCATATCTCCAAGCGTTGAATGTAGTCTTGAACCGATTCTTCGTGTTTTTGCCTCATGCCGTGAGGTCCGGCCTTCATCTCGTGGGTGCGGAGTAGAAGGAGATGTGGAATTGTTTCTCGATATCAGCCTAGCTTTGAACCAAGTTGTATGGTAAGGAAGAAAACCAGGTAAAAGCTGATCCTAAAAGCAATAGCGGGAACAAGCACACTCTGAGTGCGTCTGTAGCCGATGCCTCCCCTCATTGAGCTAAGAATCGGCTGATGTGTTCATAAGTGGACACGTTGTCTTGCCCAGAGAATTTTGAGAAATCCGGCACCTTGTACCGGTTTGGCAGCGGCACCCTCTCGAAGTATTCTGGATATGGGTACCGGTACATGTTGCCAGAATCATTGGGTTTAAGGCCGAACTGATCGCGCATGACGTCAGCTTGTACTGCTCGTAGTGAACGGGTCCTTGCCGATACCGATGTGGTGGCGTCTATGGCCAATAATGTTGCTCAAGGTGGCCTCCCGGATATTGGCATTGGAACTGATTTGCAGCAGGAGGTAGCCGAGACGCGATCGGCAACGATTCCTCAGGAAGTAGCCGATTGTCGGCGGGATTATGATGTGACACCGAGGCAATGTTGCCAATCGGCTCATTGGACATGATTGGGCGCCGATTGGTGTTAAACATGTTCTCCACCTATTCCTGCGTCACTGTTGGGGCACCGCGGCCCTAATGTTGAGGCTGCTATCGGACCAGGATCCTAGGGTGCCGCTCTGAAGCCGATGCCTGTATGTTTGACTGGATTGGAGCCCCTCCTCGAGGATTCGACTGTCCTAGCGGCGGGACTTGCAGGCCGTGAGTAGATAGCGTTCTGTAAGGCGGGGTTATATGCGATATCTACAGTCTCAAGGTATTTACGTTAGCTACAGTAGATCTGATTGTTCTTTTTATACTCAATGCTGCATCAATATTGATCTATTAAGTCGTTTTTAGAGCTTTTATGATCTATTTGACTAGATGTATATGTTTAGAGACAACGCTGGGGTTTCAGCCAGCCTTATCTATTTTAATATTCTTTTTGGTATTTACTATTAGGTTTATTAAAACCACCTCTTATATTAAGATCTTGCTCTAGTTAAATGCGTTAAGCTAGAATCAGTCTATCAGCCACA
Source organism: Oryza australiensis (assembly GCA_019925245.2). Classification (NCBI taxonomy): domain Eukaryota; kingdom Viridiplantae; phylum Streptophyta; class Magnoliopsida; order Poales; family Poaceae; genus Oryza; species Oryza australiensis. The sequence continues at coordinate 421,598 of JAIFGZ020000401.1, read as the reverse complement.
GCCGACAGCCGACTGATCTAGGTTTAGCGCATTTAGCTTAGATCAATATCTTTTCATAAGACGTATCAGAGTACTAGCCGATTCATAGTTGGACTTACGATATCGGCTAGACTGTTAAAGCATATATTTATTATCCCATTGTATATTTGGATTAAGTGGTTAATACTGTCTCGGCGCAGCCGATCTATACTAGCCACTTAGTTTAAATGCACTTCAGGATAGCATATATATGTAAATTGACTCTCACAGCCGATCCAGTAGGATCTGACTTAACACTTAAGGCATATATCTTTATTTTTCTTGTTGGTTAATAGATCAAACCAACTGGCATGACCTCTACAGCACAGGTAACCAAGAAGGATCTACACTGGAGCTAAGCAGATCTCCTAGACCAGCGCGTGAGAGAAATTTCTCATCAACACGCTTCTTGGCACGCCCAGTGGGACTGTCTTTGTCAACTCGGCTAGGACGCATCGACGCAGCTGACAAGATGGTCGACCTCAAGAGCCCCAGCGTTTCTCAGGACAACGTCGTGCCTGTGAAGATGGAACAATTGTCGGCTGAACAACAAGCCGACTACAAAAAGATGGTAGAAGAGCTTCAAGCCAACTATCTACATTCGTTCACCCACACAAGGTCTGGGGCTGTGAACCAAAAATACAAATTCAGCATGGACGAACTCAAGGCGTCCTCCTCCAGTGGATCAAAGGGCAAGCAGAAGGCGGAGGAGCCGATTCAAGAGCAAGATGACTCGGCTTAGCATACTTTGCAAGACCGAATTGATTCGGCCGTGCACCACGTGCTGGTCAACCAGAGTGGCATTCTTGTCAAAACTCTTAAAAATATGATTGCCACTGTGGTCGATGCCAAGATAGCCGACCAACTGCAGCGGGGGCCGACTTACTTCACAGACGGCTAGTTTCCTGGTTACAGGACATTGGCCACCCAGAATCGGCCGATTCCACCACCAGCACAACCAGGGCCGCCAGGAGGGGTCCTCAACCAGCCGAATCCATCCGGATTGGCTGCGAGACCGGTGGTCACCATGCTGAACCGACAACAACCACTGCCCCAGGGTCAGATTGCCAACATGTTTGATGGTAATTGACAATTGGAGCCGGTTGCCCAGATCGGCCTGGATAGACAGTACAATGCCGGCGGACGACAGCTGTTCTCGGGCCCACCAATGCCACCACCGGCAAATCGGCCGCCTCCCGCTGGCCATCCGCTCCAGTACCAGTATCAAGGAGGCCATCAAGATTATGACTACAGGCCCCAGACACCACCGTTGTACCGGCAAGCACCCGCTCCATATGATCAATATGAGCCGATACAGCAGGACAACCAGACATGGGCCGATTTGATTGCGGACGTCATGCATGATCAATTTGGCATCAAGCCAAAGGACTCAGGAAACATGTATCAGTATCCTTATCTGGAAAATTTCGAGGGAATTCCATTGCCCAACCGGTACAAAGTCCCAGACTTCTCGAAATTCTCAGGGCATGACAACGTATCAAGCTACGAGCATGTTAGCCGATTCTTGGTGCAGTGCGGCGAAGCATCGGCTACAGATGCCTTGAAAGTTCGACTGTTCCCCTTGTCTCTTTCGGGATCGGCTTTCACCTTGTTCTCTTCATTGCCTTACAACTCAATTCCGAGCTGGGCCGATCTCGAAAAACAATTTCATAGCTACTTCTACACCAGCAAACATGAAATGAAGTTGTCGGACCTCACTAGTATCAGGCAGAAGCACAACGAGTCGGTTCAAGACTACATTCAACGCTTCAGAGAGATGAGGAACCGATGCTACAGCCTGGTGCTGTCGGATGCCCAGCTAGCCGATTTGGCCTTCCACGGCCTGATCGCGTCGATCCGTGAACGCTTCTCCGCTCAGGACTTTGACAGCCTGGCGCATCTAGCGCAGAAGGTGATGGCCCATGAGCAGAGGTTTCAAGACACCAGGAAAGCCGTCAAGAACATAACGCAACTCATCGTTGAATCAGGTTCCGATTTCAGCGACGATAACACAGAAGTAGCGGCAGCCGAATGGGCCAAGAATAAAAAGGCCATCATCCATCAGTGGTTTCTGAAGACGGCCAAAGAGGAGAAATATGATTTCGACATCACCAAGGCCGATAGGATCTTCAATCTATTACTCAAGGAGAACCAGATCCAGCTTCTCGAGAACCATGTGATCCCATCGGCTGATGAACTAAAGAAGAAAAAGTACTGCAAGTGGCACACCTCTACATCACAAGCCACTAACGACTGTAAAGTCTTCAGGCAGCAGATCCAGTCGACAATAGAGTCCGGGAAACTCAAGTTTGTCGATTCCACTCGGCCGATGAAGGTAGACGACAATCCCTTCCCAGTCAATATGGTTCAAGCCGTCCCCAGAGCAAGCCGACCGCAGCAAATGATGTACGGCTTAGCCGAAACATTAAAAGGGGTCAAGGCGAGAGGATAAGCCGACGGAGAAACCAAGCCGCGCCAATCAACATGGTGCGCCCGTTGCCGATCGGCTGATCGACGGTCGATCAACACAAATAGCCGACGCCGCTTCAGCGGCAATCTTGGCGGGAAGAGGCTCGGTTTGAAAGATTTTATCGGCAAGAGCCAGAAAAGCGAGGCCACCAGTACGACGGGAATCACAGTGGCGCTGATCCTCATTGGTATTCTGAATTTTATAGGCACTGCTGGGAAAAAGGGATGAGGCTGCCGACGCTAGATAATTGCCCGGCCTGCAGCGAATACCACGAGGACGAACACAGAAACCAACCAATTACCAGTCTAACTCAGTTCGTCCTGAGGGCCATACAGCTCAACCGGCACCGGCAGTCCGTTCACGATCGGCTATGGCCGATCCATCAAGACTTCTTCGACGAAGATAAGAACGATGACTATTACGACGAAGGAGAGGCCGATGATGAAGAATCGGCCAACCCCCAATGGTGCCCCTCTGACCTCTTCACCAAAATGCAGAAACGAAGAATTTCAAAGGCTAAAGCGTGAAGGAAGGAAAGAAGGAGTTCGGCAGATGATCGAAGAACAACGTCGTCGGCTGGGTAAGATAAAGAGGGGATGGATCCCCAAAAAGAAAATCTCCATAGCCGACGAGGAACAAGCCAGGGAGAGTTTAGCCGATCAAGCCAGAAGGGCAGCCAAAGGGAAAGGCAAAGTCTCTGCATCAGTCAATATGGTATTCATATTGCCAGCCGAATTCGGTGCTCCTGAAGCCAATGCAGACAACATCGAGGACGCCTTGGTCAAACTAGCACTGTCCCCGGATCAAGTAGTTTTTGACAGGCCAGAGGGGACCAAAAATTGGCATCTAAAGCCGTTGTACGTAAAAGGATTCATTAACGACAAGCCGATGTCGAAAATGCTAGTGGATGGGGGAGCTGCAGTGAACCTTATACCCTATGCAACATTTAGGAAATTGGGAAAGGGAGCCAAAGACCTAATCAAGACCAACATGGTGCTAAAGGACTTCGGCGGCAACCCATCGGAGACCAAGGGTGTATTGAACGTCGAGCTGACCGTCGGCAACAAGACCGTGCCCACAACCTTCTTTGTCATCGACGGGAAGGGGTCTTACAGCCTTCTGCTCGGGAGGGACTGGATACATGCCAACTGTTGTGTCCCTTCCACTATGCACCAGTGCCTATTTCAATGGTACGGCGACAAGATAGAGATTGTACCAGCCGACAGGTCAGTAAGCATCGCCAATGCCGATTTGCCACTCTGGGAAATCGATGGCATTGATTGTTTTTCTGGGAAAATCAGGCAAGCCGATTTTCTAAAAGTGTCTGATTCTGCCATATAGCATATTGGAGACGACGGGCCGCAGCTGCTGCTTTGAGCAGGACGTCGTGGAGGGCTCAAACGTCTACGACATGGACGCCGCGGACGAAGACGATGGACAGCTAGGGCAGGGTTTTACGTTGGCCGACGAATTAGAAGAAATAGACATAGGCTCTGGAGACAGGCCTAGGCTGACGTATATTAGCATAAATTTATCTTTTCATTGTAGATCCCAGCTTATTGATTTGTTAAAAGAATATAAAGATTGTTTTGCTTGGGAGTACTTCGAGATACCTGGTCTTAGCCGATCTATAGTCATTCATCAACTGCCAATCAAGACAGGCTATCGGCCGTTCAAACAACATCCCAGGAGGTTCAAAGCCGATATGTATGATGTGATCAAAGCCAAAATAACTCGGTTATATGATGCTGGATTCATTCGGCCTTGCCGATACGTCAAGTGGGTCTCAAACATTGTCCCAGTACTGAACAAGAATGACAAACTTAGGGTACGCATCGATTTCAGAGACTTAAATAAGGCTACCCCCAAAGATGAATACCCAATGCCTATAGGCGATTTGCTCGTAGACGCTGCATCAGGCCACAAAATCATCAGCTTTATGGACGGCAATGTGGGCTACAATCAAATCTTCATGGCCGAAGAGGACATTCACAAAACTGCTTTTTGATTTCCTGGGGCAATCGGCTTATATGAATGGGTCGTTATGACGTTTGGGCTGAAAAATGCTGGGGCAACATATCAATGGGCCATGAATTATATCTTCCATGACATGATCGGCTCTCTGATGGAGATCTACATCGACGATGTTGTTGCCAAGTCCAGGGAAATAGAGGACCACATGGCCGATCTAAAGTAGGTTTTGGAGCGGACAAGAAAATATGGCCTAAAGATGAATCTGTTGAAGTACGCGTTCAGCGTGTCAGCCGGGCAATTCCTAGGGTTTCTTGTTCATGAAAGAGGAATTGAGGTTACACCAAGAAGCATCAACGCTATCAAGACGATACAACCTCCGAAGGACAAGAAACAACTTCAATCATTGATCGGCAAAATCAACTTCATCAGGCGGTTCATAGCCAATCTTTCAAAGAAGATGGAGCCGTTCACACCACTGCTTCGGCTTAAAGCCGATCAAGCATTCACATGGGGGGCAGAGCAGCAGAAGGCCTTGGACAATATCAAGAATTATTTAAGCTCGCCTCGAGTTCTAATGTCTCCACGAAAAGGAATATCATTCAAGCTTTACTTGTCAGCCGATGACAAGTCAATCGGCTCAGTCCTAATCCAAGAGATTGAAGGTGTCACGCCCAGTTTTTGTTCTGGTTTAAAAATCATTAAATAATTTATTTTCTAGAAACTAAATAAAATAAAGAGCAGATTAATCAAGTAAAAGTAATAAGAAAATAAAAATTTTCTTTAAAAAACCATGGCTGGAAATATTTTTGAAATATTCACCATGCCCTAAAGTACTCTCCAAAATTTTTCGTGAAATTTTGGAGCTCCAAAAATAATTTTAATAATACAAAGAGCATTTAAGTAATTATTTAAATAAATTAATAAGTCATTAAATAATATGTTTGAATTTTTATTAAATACTTTGAGTGTTCAACTAAATTCAGGATTTTTCTTGGAATTATTTCAGCATTAGAAGTATAGATAAAAATTCAAGGACGTTTACAAGGAAAAATCGCTTTGCGTCCCTCTACTACGGTGTCATCTTCCTCCTCCAGCCGACATCGTTCATCCGAAGCGACCTTTTTTCCTTTCCAAATCTGGCCAAATCACTTGCTCGAGATCCAAAATTAATTGAGGGGAATTAATCCTCACCTCATCCTCTCCACTTCCCCTATAATTCCCCACCCAATCCCGCAATAATTCATGGTGGATTTTGATTTTCCTTTCTTCACCGTTGAGCTCCACCATGGCTGGCCAATCTCCCTCCTCGTTTGTTTTCCCTCCAATTAATTCGCAAAAATCGGTTCGTTGCATCTTCCTCATCAATTTCTCCAACAAATCCCATTCAATTTCACTCTAAATCGTCCTTGATTGAATTTCTTAAATGGGAGCATCACTGGCCGGCCATGTTCCTCTCCTCGGGACCCACTCCCCTTCCTCTCCCGGCGACGATCCCCTCCCCTCGGCGTATAAAAGGGAGCCCCCAGCCCCCTCCTCACTCCCCTCACACCACCTCGAGCTCCCTTGCTCTCCCTCCATCCCTCCGCTCTACTTCCTCTCTCCTCGGCGCCGGCGAACTTCGGCCGCCCCTCCCTGTCAAGCCGAGAAGCGCCAGACCTTGCCACCACCTCCATCGGCCTCGCAGCCACCTTCTCTTCCTCGGTCTAACCTTCGTTTTGCCCGGAGACTGCCGTGCCGGCCTGTCCATCCACCTCACCAGTGCAACTCCGGTCGACTTTTCCTTCTCACTCGTGCGCCGGTTGGCTGCGCCATCGCAACCTACGGAATCGAAGCATCGCCCTCCACCTCGGCCAAGGCCCATTTTTCCCCGGAACACACTGAAACCCCGCTGCTTGTGGTGCCTCTCCCTCAGCCTCGCCGGCGCCACTCCGGCAGCTCTTGCCGCCTTGCCAGAGTGTTATCTGACGTCGTCATATCCTTCCCGGCATCGTGGCGTCGTCTCCTTTGCCGGCCTCCACTTGGTTTCCGTTTGTCGCCAGCGTCCCATGATCGTCCTCGCCGGTACAATCTTCGGGAAGCCATTCTTCCTTGCCGACAGGTCGCCCCGTGGCCTCGTCGTCTCCGTCGACGGAAACGCCGCAGCATGTTACACACTGTCCTCACCACCGTGCGGTCGCCGTCGGCTACCGTCGTCGTCCTCTCACTGTTCCCGGTTGTTTTCGTCCTCGTCCCCCGCGTCGGCACACTACACTGGCTTTTCCTCCGCTCACCATCGTGCGCCTGGAGAGTTCCTTCCTCCTCTCTTCGCTCTCCCTTGCTGACGACAGTCCTTGCCCACTGTCGTCATCCTACTCTTTTGCTTCCAAAAATAATTAAAAATTGCGTAATAAATCAATTTAATTTCTAGAATCTATTTAAATGGTCCAAAACTTCTAAAATTCATATCTAATCCATACAAACTCCAAATTAGGCCAATCAAATTGCAAAATTCATCTAAAATTGAGCTCTACATGTTTGTTTACTTTTCTTGTATTGTTTATTGGTTTTTATTAGGGTTTTTCTTGTTTTGCGTGTCAGCGTGTAGACTTCGTTGTTTCGGAGGTTCGCGCTCGCGAGGAAAAGAAGATTTGTTCGAAGGAGCAAGGCAAGTCATGTCATTTTGATCATATTGCTATTCCACTTTACAAAATTATGTTTATTTAAATTATTGCATTTCGCCTTATTAAATTCCTGCGTCTATCACTTTTTTATTTAGCCTTACCAATTATCCTTGTTATAGCCCTATTACTTGTATTATTTTGATCCTTGATAACCCTAGGAAAAATAAAACTAGTGAGCACTTTATGTATGTCGTACTCACTAGCAAACTTAGGAATATGCTTAGCCCTGCTTGAATAGAAACAATTAGATACTTTTAATAATTAGACTAAGGAATAACTTGTAAATGATGAAGTTTTGGCCACTTAGCCGTGGCAATAAATGTCCCCTTCAAAATTCAGCAAACATGTTTTCGGCTGGGCACGGGGTGCTTGGTTTTGCTAGTCGCACCTCGGCCGTCATAAGAACTGGTCTTCGGGCCTCTGTTGCAAAGCATTTCCGTACTACCACCTGTCTAATGGGTAAGGCTTAACACGTCGCCTAGTACAGTTAGAAACAAAACAAGACACGGATAGGGATGGATGAAGCCCTAGGAAGGGTTGAAGCCCATGGGCTGACGTCTCTGGCAAGTGAAGGTTCAGAACGAGTCGAGATGCCTGGGGGCATAGACTGTCTGCTCGACCCAGGGCAACTGGCGGGGGAAGTCTATGTCGGTCGTCTTTGTTTAGGACAGTACTAAGCGATGAGTTATGTCATGGATTCCATCCGTATGCCATGGTGGCATGTGGCACGTCGCAACACGTGAGGAAGACATGTCTGGTGGGTAAAGATGTACACCTCTGATCAGAGTAAATCTATTTGAATAGCCGCGCCCTCGGTTATGGGCAAGCCGAGCAATGTACCCAAGTTAGAATTTATTTCGTTTAAAACTAAAAGAATCGAAGTTAGCACTTGTTGGCCTGGGTTAAGGCAAGATCGCGTTGGTGCGTGACTTGATAATAATTTGACTAGTGATAGGTTCGTGTTTATTGAAATGCCTTAAAATATTTAAATGTTTTGAAATGCTGATTTTCTACAAAATAGCCTTATATATATGAATTCTTTGTACCCGCTTGCATTATTTGCATTCTCCCAGCATGGCTTGTTGAGTACGGTGGTTGTACTCAGCCTTGCATTCCTTCCCCCTTTCAGAAGTGTAGTGCCTCTGAGTCGAAGACGGTGTTAGAGGACCAAGGCTCATACCCCAGTTGAGTTTGCCTATGGAGTGGAGCTGAAGCCCCGCTAGGATCGTCCCTCTTTTCTGCTGTTGTCGCTTTCTTCGAGTGCAAGGACTAAGTGCCTCTTCTGTAAGTATATTTATACCCTTTAATTTACGTTTGGATCTGTGTATTGATTTGTCATTTTGTGTACCCTGGCTGGTCCTGGATAGGGAATTAATACACAAAATAGTCTAGAAATTTGGGATAAATTTCTGGGCGTGACAAGTTGGTATCGGAGCCATCTCGACTGTAGGTTGAGCCAAATGGTCAAACCCTAAGGACAAGTTTGTGAAAACCTTATTTTCGAAAATGTCTCTTCTATCCCTGCGGAGCTCTTTGAAAATAATTTGCCAAACTTCTCTCTTTCCCCTCCACCTCTTTTATATGTTGAACCTGGAGGACAAACCCAGTTGCTCGTCAATCAATGGAAGTCAAGTCAAGCCTCAAGCTTCAAGCAAGAAGATCAAGCCAAGCCGCCCGCGTCAGCGTTTCTCAAGGATCAAGCAAAGTCTTCCTGGAGTTTACCTAAACCCAATCTCCCTGGAAGTGTAATATCGGTAGTTCCTAGGTCGTGTGGTGTTTGCTGTATGCAGGTGTATGGCTTACATCAATGGTGGGGATGTGACCATACTAGGTTGTTTTCGTAATCAACTTGAACCCTAAAAAGCCTACTCACATCAGATCAATATTAAGTGGGTTAAGGTCTTATCTTTAGCAACCTCTCTTTTCCACCTCTTTCATCTCGGCAGTAGTTGGTCAGTGCCAAAGAGAATGCGGACAACAATAAGAACAACAGTATCAGCAGCAAGAGATGCAAGCTTAGATGCAAGTTCGAGGTCAATATCAAAATCAAGGCCAGTTTACCTCAATGCAAGCACCTATTACTCCCGCCAATGTACCGCCAAGTTTCTAGAAGATTTCCGTCATCATGCTAGAAGGAAATGCATACCACCGACTATGATTACACCGAGCAAGGTCGGGATGTAAGAAACAATTCATGGGACATGAACGCCAGGACATCAGCCGAAGATGAGATGAAGTGTTCAAGAAGGAAGGAAGGTTCTGGTCAACTTATCATCAAGAGTTTTGGTGTGCCTCAGTCAATCCAGAAGCAGAGCAGTCCTGTCAGCCGTTAGGTCTGATGGGAAAGTCACCAGATAGCCAGAATGGCAAGAGGAATTAGAGTCACCGTTACGTGGAACTTTCCATCGTCAACTGGATGTGGTGTTCTAAACCTTCCCTAATGAATGGGCACCCTCAGTATTTTATTTCTATGGACTGACCAAGAACCAAGTCTACAGACGAGAGTTCCAAAGAAAACAAAGAAGTTGATTATTCTCAAGGGTAGTAACCTCATCAGTCGCAGTCAGGCGAAAGCGCCACTACTTGGTAAGGTAAGCTCGAAGGAAATTTGGTCTACCTCAAAAAGGTTCTCTTGGAGGCTCAACCAGGCAAGACGATTGGGTAGGACCCCACGGAGCCAACTGCCAGGTATTGGCAGGGTCACAACATCTCAAGCCGATGCGTTAAGTTGTGAAGTACACCTGAACTACTAGGTCAACAATCCAGTCTAAGCAAGCAGCAACTAAAAACATCCATAGTCAAGACAAGAGGCAGATGAAGCAGTTTCTTAGAGTTCTTGTCGTTCGGACTAGGAGTAGTTTCGAGAACATTCCAAATCTACGGATTAACTAAAGTCAGTTAAAAGGTTTCAAGAAAACCCCATCAAGCTCCTATTCAACAGGGTCAATTCTCAGAGTACCGAAGTTGCCAATGTTAATTGTACAGTCTAAAGAAATAGAGATGCTTCAACTCCTGCAGCCATATCAGGGTCAACGCGAATAGAATCAACCAATTTAAGTCGGAAAGAAACCACAGAAGTCAGCAGACCAACCCAACCCCACTATACCTTCTTTCTTTCTAGCCCCGAATCTCGGGACGAGATTCCTATAAGGGGGATAGGTTTGTCACGCCCCGATTTTTGTTCGGGTTAAAAATAATTAAATAATTCATTTTTTAGAAACTAAATAAAATAAAAAGCAGATTAATCAACAAAAAGTAATAAGGAAATAAAAATTTCCTTTAAAAACCATGGCTGGAAATATTTTTGAAATATTCACCATGCCCTATAGTACTCTCCAAAATTTTTCGTGAAATTTTGGAGCTCCAAAAGTAATTTTTATAATACAAAGAGCATTTAAGTAATTATTTAAGTAAATTAATTAATCATTAAATAATCTGTTTGAATTTTTATTAAATACTTTGAGTGTTCATCTAATTTCAGGATTTTTCTTGGAATTATTTGAGCATTGGAAGTATAGATAAAAATTCAAGGAAGTTTGGAAGGAAAAGTCTGCTTTGCGTCCCTCTGCTACAGTGTCATCTTCCTCCTTCGGCCAGACACTGTTCATCCGAATCAGCCTTTTTTCCTTTCCAAATCCGGCCAAATCACTTGCTCAGATCCAAAATTAATTGAGGGGAATTAATCCTCACCCCATCCTCTCCACTTCCCCTATAATTCCCCACCCAATCCCGCAATAATTCGTGCTGGATTTTGATTTTTGTTTCTTCACCGTTGAGCTCCACCATGGCTGGCCGATCTCCCTCCTTGTTTGTCTTCCCTCCAATTAATTCGCAAAAATCGGTTCGTTGCATCTTCCTCATCAATTTCCCCAACAAATCCCATTCAATTTCGCTCTAAATCGTCCTTGATTGAATTTCTTAAATGGGAGCTTCACTAGCCGCCGAGTTCCTCTCCTCGGCCGACCTCCTCCCCTTCCTCTCCCCGGCAACGATCCCCCTCCCCTCTGGCCTATAAAAGGGAGCCCCCAGCCCCCACCTCACTCCCCTCACACCACCTCGAGCTCCCTTGCTCTCCCTCCATCCCTCCGCTCCGCTTCCTCTCTCCTCGGCGCCGGCGAACCGCCGCCCCTCCTGTCAAGCCAAGAAGCGCCAGACCTTGCCACCACCTCCATCGGCCTCGCAGCCACCTTCTCTTCCTCGGTCTAACCTTCGTTTCGTCCGGAGACTACCGTGCCGGCCTGTCCATCCACCTCACCAGTGCAACTCCGGTCGACTTTTCCTTCTCACTCGTGCGCGGTTGGCTGCGCCATCGCAACCTACGGCATCGAAGCATCGCCCTCCACCTCGGCCAAGGCCCATTTTTCCCCGGAACACACTGAAACCCTGCTGCTTGTGGTGCCTCTCCCTCAGCCTCACCGGCACCACTCCGGCAGCTCTTGCCGCCTTGCCAGAGTGTTATCTGACATCGTCATATCCTTCCCGGCATCGTGGCGTCGTCTCCTTTGCCGGCCTCCACTTGGTTTCCGTTTGTCGCCAGCGTCCCGTGATCGTCCTCGCCGGTACAATCTTCGACAAGCCATTCTTCCTTGTGGGCACGTTGCCCCGTGGCCTCATCGTCTCCGTCAATGGCAACGCCACAGCATGTTCCACACCGTCCTCACCACCGTGCGGCCGCCGCCGGCTGCCATCGTCGTCCTCTCACTGTTCCCGGTTGTTTTCGTCCTCGTCCCCCGCGTCGGCACACTATGCTGGCTTTTCCTCCGCTCTCCGTCGTGCGCCCGGTGAGTTCCTTCCTCCTCTCTTCGCTCTCACTCGCTGACGACAGTCCTTGCCCACTGTCGTCATCCTACTCTTTTCCTTCCAAAAATAATTACAAATTGCGTAATAAATCAATTTAATTTCCAGAATCTATTTAAATGGTCCAAAACTTCTAAAATTCATATCTAATCCATACAAACTCTAAATTAGGCCAATCAAATTGCAAAATTCATCTAAAATTGAGCTCTACATGTTTGTTTACTTTTCTTGTATTGTTTATTGGTTTTTATTAGGATTTTTCTTGTTTTGCGTGTCAGCGTGTAGACTTCGTCGTTTCGGAGGTTCGCGCTCACGAGGAAAAGAAAATTATGTTTATTTAAATTATTGCATTTTGCCTTATTAAATTCCCGCGTCTATCACTGTTTTATTTAGCCTTACCGATTATCCCTGTTATAGCCCTATTACTTGTATTATTATGATCCTTGATAACCCTAGGAAAAATAAAACTAGTGAGCACTTTATGTATGTCGTACTCACTAGCAAACATAGGAATATGCTTAGCCCTGCTTGAATAGAAACAATTAGATGCTTTCTATAATTAGACTAAGGTATAACTTGTAAATGATTAAGTTTTGGCCGTTTAGCCGTGGCAATAAATGTCCCCTTCAAAATTCCGCAAACATGTTTTCGGCTGGGCACGGGGTGCTTGGTTTTGCTAGTCGCACCTCGGCCGTCATAAGGACCGGTCTTCGGGCCTCTGGTTCAAAGTATTTCCGTACTACCACCTGTCTAATGGATAAGGCTTAACACGTCGACTAGTACGGTCAGAAACAAAAAAGACACGGATAGGGATGGATGAAGCCCTAGGAAGGGTTGAAGCCCATGGGCTGACGTCTCTGGCAAGTGAAGGCTCAGAACGAGTCGAGATGCCTGGGGGCATAGATTGTCTGCTTGACGCAGGGCACCTGGCGGGGGAAGTTTATGTCGGTCTTCTCTGTTTAGGGCAGTACTAAGCGATGAGTTATGTCATGGCTTTCATCAGTATGCCATGGTGGCATGTGGCACGTCGCAACACGTGAGGAAGACATGTCTGGTGGGTAAAGATGTACACCTCTGATCAGAGTAAATCTATTCGAATAGCCACATCCTCGGTTATGGGCAACCCGAGATATGTACCCACGTTAGAATTTATTTTTGTTTAAAACTAAAAGAATCGGAGTTAGCACTTGTTGGCCTGGGTTAAGGCAAGATCGCGTTGGTGCGTGACTTGATAATAATTTGACTAGTGATAGGTTCGTGTTTATTGAAATGCCTTAAAATATTTAAATGTTTTGAAATGCTGATTTTCTGCAAATAGCCTTATATATATGAATTCTTTATACCCCTTGCATTATTTGCATTCTCCCGGCATGGCTTGTTGAGTACGGTGGTTGTACTCAGCCTTGCATTCCTTCCCCCTTTCAGAAGTGTATTGCCTCTGAGTCGAAGACTGTGTTAGAGGACCAAGGCTCATACCCCAGTTGAGTTTGCCTGTGGAGTGGAGCTGAAGCCCCGTAGCTAGGATCGTCCCTCTTTTCTGCTGTTGTTGCTTTCTTCGAGTGCAAGGACTGATGTCGTCAAATACATGTTATCAGCTCCAAGGGCGGATTGAAAAGTGGATTTTTGCCTTGACAGAATTTGATTTGAGGTATCAAGCACCCAGGGCAGTTAAAGGACAAGCTATAGCCGATTTTATCGTGGAACATAGAGATGACTCAATCGGCTCAATCTAAATTATGCCTTGGACATTGACATTTGATGGCTCGGTGTGCACCAACGGCTGCGGTATCGGATTGGTCATTATTTCGCCTAGGGGGCAAGCTTTGAATTTGCCTTTTCTACCGATCCCCATGCTACAAACAATCAAGCCCAATACGAAGCAGTGCTTAGGGGATTGCATCTTCTCAAAGAAGTCAAAGCCAACGCCATAGAAATAATGGGGGATTCACTATTGGTCGTCAGCCAGTTGTCAGGGGAGTATGAATGCAGGAACGACGCGCTGATGGTCTACTACCAACAATGCCGAGAATTGATGGATAGCTTTCGGCTGGTCACACTGAAACACATCCCCAGAGAGCAGAATACATAAGCCAATGATTTAGCTCAAGGGGCATCAGGCTACAGGTCGATGATAAAAGAAGTCGAGATAGAAGTCGCTGCCATGACAGCCGATGATTGGAGGTTTGAGTCTACAGCTATTTACAGAACCCCTCTCAATCGACTTCATGGAAATTGCGATACAAGGCTCTAAGATATGTTTTGCTCAACGAAGATCTCTACTATCAGACGATTGATAGTGTGCTGCTCAACTGTCTTAGTGCCGATCAAGCTAAGGTGGCTATCGGAGAAGTACATGAAGGGATATGCGGCACGCATCAATCAGCTCACAAGATGAAGTGGTTGCTTCAAAGAGCAGGATATTTTTGGCCGACGATGTTGGAGGACTGCTTGAAGTATTATAAAGGCTGCCAGGATTGTCAGAAATTTGGCACCGTGCAGAGAGCACTAGCATCGGCTATGAACCCAATCATAAAGCCTTGGCCGTTCAGAGGATGGGGTATCGACATGATCAGCCAGATCAATCCACCCTCAAGCAAAGGGCATAAATTCATTCTGGTAGCAACAGATTATTTTACAAAATGGGTGGAAGTAATTCCTTTGAAAAAGGTTAATTCTAGCAATCGAGTTTGTTAAGGAGCATATTATCTACCGATTTGGCGTCCCACAAACAATAACAACAGACCAAGGATCTATCTTCATATCGGACGAGTTTGTTCAGTTTGCCGATGGCATGGGGATTAAATTACTTAATTCTTCACCATACTATGCACAGGCCAACGGGCAAGCAGAGGCTTCAAACAAAAGTTTGATTAAACTAATAAAGAGAAAGATTTCTGAGTACCCTATGCAATGGCATAGCCGATTAGACGAATCACTTTGGGCATATTGGATGGCACGCCACGGATCCATCCAAGTCCCTCCATACAAATTGGTCTATGGGCACGAAGCAGTATTGCCATGGGAAAATATCATCGGCTCAAGACAGATCCAACTACAAGATTAGCTCACACCCGATGATTACTATCACCTGATGGTGGACGAATCAGAGGACCTAGTTTTATCAAGGATGAGGGCCTTGGAAAAAGTAACAAGGGATAAAGAACGAGTACCTAAGTCTTTTGAAGAGGGTTAACTCGTTTAGAAATTGATATTGTCAATTGGATCAAGAGATAATAAATTTGGCACGTGGTCACCAAATTGGGAAGGGCCGTTCAAGATCCACAAATGCGTCTCTAAAGGAGCTTATATGCCGGAGGGTTTGGATGAAGAAGTGTTTGGAAGGGCTCTGAATGGCAAGTATTTAAAGAAATATTACCCAAGTGTATGGATCAACTCATGATTCGGCTCTATTTGTTTAGCTGATTTGTGTTAGCTGATGTCTTGTCTTAAGCAAGCATCGCCTTTAGGTAATTTTCAAGCCAAGTTTTTCCCCTAGTTCCCTATAATCGGCTGGTGGTGGCCGACGGTTACGACAACGGGACGCAAGTGTGTTAAGTTCATAATTCCGTCAACATCAAAGACATCAACGAAATTAGGGGGCATATACAATACAATATGATATCGAGGAGAGAGAGCGAATTTTTCAAATTTTTTGACGTCTTCAAGCGAGTTTAATGTGATCGGCAAGCATATGTTCAGTGGAAATCAAGTAAGGCAAGCCGATTACAGAAGATAGTTTAAATCAGTTACAAGAGATTTTACATAAGCCGATTATAGGATGGTTCTAGAAGGCCGAAGCCGATTACAAAAGTTTGAATTTCTAAGCCATTACAACCGGCTCACTGCTTTAAAAAGTTAGCTATGGCCGACGACGCCTTGCGCCCGATATGATCTACTTCCTCAATGGCCTTAGCGTCGTCAGCATCGGACCCAGTCACTAGCCTCATCGCCTTGGTCAAATCCTTCAGATGAGACACGGCCGCCTTGATGCTTGATCGCTTGTCTTCGATCTCTTTAGGCAGGCCGGCCATGTATTCTTCTTGCACTTGGATCTCCGTAGTGATTTGGACGAAGTCGGCTATTATTTGATCCCTTCGCGTCCGAAGCTATTCAAGTTTGGAGGCCGGCTCCGTTTTCAAGGCATCGAAGTCGGCTTTCTTGGCCTTGATATCTTCTTGACTTGATTTGATCGCTGCCATCAGTGACTGGTTCTCTCGACGATCGGCAAGGCGCTGCTGGGCTCGCTCGTACTTTACTTGGTGTGCCTCTAGAAAGGTGGCCAGGACGATCACGTCGACCATGGCGTCTAGCAGCTGGCTTTGAATTTCCTTGAACCGAGCACGGACTAGGCCGCAGTCGGCCATTAGCGCGTCTAGAGGGACCTCTAGCCGATTGCCGATATCGGCTAGAACCGCTTTAAGGTCTGTGTCGAGCGGCACCAGTGCCCTTTCGCCTCCTTTGTCAGGATCTTCAAACTCTTATAAATCAAAGCCCAAGAGATCGGCTATATTCTGCAAAATGAAAGTAACAGTTTGGAAGAGTAACGAACTTATCAAATCGGCTGATGAGGTTGAGCGAGGCTTACCGTGGGCATCGGAGCCAGAGTGGGTTCCGCATCGGCTTGGTCACCATCTGCAGCCAAAATAACTTCTTCGTCAACATGACCACTACCTGCAGCTGACCGGGTGTGCTCACTTGATTCCTGGGAGGCAGGTGTTGGCGCGCGTGGTGGCTGTAGAGAGAGTTAGTTGGGAATCAATTGAGTAATACACGAAGTGAGAATATGGGGACTTACTGATCGTAGGGGAGCCGATTTCTTCATGGTCACACGTTTAGTCCTCTGCAGATTCAGAGATGCAGAGAAGGCGTGAGCGAATACAGATGAGTGGTGTAAAGAGGGGAAAGGAGTGAAGTTATTTACCGTTATCGACCGAGCAGGACGCTTCGGAGGGCTTGGAGTTTTTTGGATGCTGCTCTCGTCGGCTGATGGAGTTGCGATATATTTTTCCGAGCTGGAATCGGCTACGGCTTCATCAATAGCTTCTGCAACTTCTTCATCCTCTACTTCTTGAGGCAAGAAGGCGTCCACGACTGGATCAACTAGGGACAAGTCATCGTCGGCCGGGGCTCGCTTCGCCTTCTTGGCTGCCCTTTTTCTTGCTTCAGTGGCTGGAGTAGCAGCAACCAATGGCTGGGCCCTCTTTGTCCGACGAAGTGGCTCACGGGTTTGGCTGTGAAGTAATGTGCCTACCATCGGCGCGTTGAAGCCGATTGGGGATGGCGCCAGCCCACACCCGTTTGGCAGGATGTCGGGCACGTAATTGATCACCACCCCACTTCAGCTAACTGAGGGAGGGGAATCGTTGTTTGTCTACAACAGAAGAAAATTATGGTTAGCCGATGATATGAGTAATGACCGGTGAATAAACAAGAGCTAGAAAATGTGCTTACCGATGGAACTCTGTCAGGGTCGATGATGGTCAGAAACATCGTAGCCGATTGGTGGACAAGTGTTGTTTCCACTCGCTCCACCACTGGTTGAAGATCGAAGATCTGGTTATCGCCAGGTTGATTCTGTTCATGCTGCCGAGAGGAGGAGTTGGGAGTTGAAGTAGCCGAAGTATCATTACGTTGCCTTTGATCCTTCCGCTCGGCTGGATCTTATCGGCAAACCATAAGCCGATGGGCAGCTGGCCCATTCCAAACTGCCTCGCCGCCACCATGGGGTGATAAAACTCATATGTTTTTGTGACGTTGCGGCCTAGATGAATGCCGACGGGAAGGATGCAAGGGGTGATGGCAGTGACAAAAATATCCCTCGGCGCCGTGTATTCTTCTGAGTCGAGTTCATCTAGCCGAAGATTATCTGGCTGTTCAAGTTCGATGATGTCTTCATATGCAAACCAGATTTTAGAGGCGTTTGGAAACCGCGTACAGCCAATTAAACCATTCGTGAAGTCTTCCGCCGTCGCTTTGAACCCGGGTAGGTTGAAGCAACTTCACCGTAGGACGTCGGCCGCCGAGTGGTTTTTTCTTCATCATCCACAATTCTCGGCTCTATCAATGGGAACTCAGTTTGAAGGGGGCAGGCAGTTTGGCTATCTTGTACAAATGTAAGCTGAGCCAGAGCTGTAGCAGCCACCATGGACCCCTAGTGCCGACAGATTGCTTGGTTGCCAGCCGAGCCGAAGCCGAGCCCAACACTTGGTATAAATAACGCAATAGGTACTTGCCTAAAGGGATGTTCTTTTTCTCTACGAGGGCTTCGGCTCTGTGCTGCCAGTTGCTTGTTGGGCCACAGCTAGATCCACAGAATACAAATTTCTCTAACCACATAAGGAGGAAGGCGGTGTTCATAGAGATCGGCCCATCCTTCATGTTCATAGAGATAAAACCGCTCCAGTCGCCGATGCTTTTGGTGTTGAAGTTATGTTGGCACTTGCGTTGAAGATCACTTGGGCTGACCATGGAGGAAATGTCCAAGCCGGTTATCATTACCACATCCATCAGGGTGGGGGTCATCGGCCCTTGTCTAAATAAGAAAGCATTGAGTGCGTCGGACCAAAAACAGTAAGCAGCCGATAGAAGGGATTCGTTTTGGGCATGTCGGCTATTGTCAATTCTAAGCACTGAGCTATTCCAAGCTCGGTCAAGTGCGTCCTTTTCCTAGCCGACATCCTTAAAAACCAGGTTGGCCAAGACTTGTCAGTTGATGGCCATGATTTGAAGGCGCTGGTCCAGTATGACAGGTTGGGGTGGAAAACCTAAAAGGGATCCGATCAGTTTCTGCATTTATTATTTCACTCGGGTCCAAATTGCTGATCGGCCCTAGGAAGTATTGGTTCTGATGAGCTAGGTTAGGGATTGCAATTTGGCGGGTTAAGTGCTACAGAATGAGGAAAGGAACAAGGAATTATGAAGAGACAGGAGCTAAATTGCAATAAGGAGAAGGGAATGAAACCGACGGACTTACCTCGGGATAAGATGGTAGCTGTGACGCGGCGGAAGGAGCGCTTGGGGAAGCCATTGTTGGGGGTTGTTGCCTCTCAAGGTTCACCGGAGAAGATGAGGGCTTCGAGGTCACTCGGGTCGCCGGGGAGGTCGCCGGAGAACTCAAGAGTTGCTGAGGTGGCTGCTTGTTTGTGGCAATGTGACACGTGAAGTGGCCGCGGGGGCGGTATTTAAAGAGTATCTTTTGGCAGCCGAAACGGTTTAGGTTGGAAAGAGCGGGAATTTGGAAAAGCAGCAAATCCGCGATATTATCTTATCACGGACTTGGGGGGCATGTGTTAACAGCTAAATTTGGTAACAAAATCCTTAAGTCTCTGTCAAGATATAAATGGGATCGGATCGGAAGAACAGAGGTCAAGTCGGCTGTGATGCAACCGGCTACGAGGTCAATCGGCTGAGGTTGGATCGGACAAGGATAGCCGATAGCCGATGCTGAGTCAAAGGAGAGGATAAAACCGTTCCCTATGAAAGTGCTTAGAGATAAATAGAAGGTTCGGTTTCCAAATTGCGCGTTAAAAGATATTGCCATCTACGGATAGAGTCTTGTAACGGCAAATTGTATCTGTAAATTAGGAGTTTGTTTAGATTGTTTATTGTAATGCAGCATGGGACCATATCCCGGGATATTGTCGTCGTGGTTCGCACGGATAATGTTATTCTTGGGTATAAATAGGACCCGAGATACTTGTAAATAAACACTCACACATTCAGTACAACTTTCGGTGCATCGCCTCCTTTTTCTTCAGACGAACAATTGATCCGGCTTCGGGCTGCATCGTTTCAATCCCCGATTTAAGGTAAATGTTTGTCAGTAGTCGTGTATCTCATCAAATTTAGTGCTTCCATCGCCATGATACTCTAAATTCGATGATTTGTGCTGCGCTAGTTATCATATATCACATATAATCTAGAACAATGTTTAGATCTGTCTCAATATCGGCTCGTTTCTGTCAAGAATTAGCTGCCGATAGAGTCAGATCTAAGGGGTGGCCTAGGTTATATGCGATATCTACCGTCTCGAGGTATTTACATCAGCTACAGTAGATTTGGATTAAGGGGTTAGTACTGTCTCGGCACAGCCGATCTATTCTAGTCACGTAGTTTAAATGCACTTCGGGATAGCATATATATGTAAATTGACTCTCACAGCCGATCCAGTAAGATCTAACTTAACACTTAACACATATATCTTTATTTTTCTTGTTGGTTAACAGATCAAACCAACTGGCATGCCCTGTACAGCACAGGTAGCCGAGAAGGACCTACACTGGAGCTAAGCAAATCTCCCAGGCCAGCGTGTGAGAGAAATTTCTCATCAACAGGCTGCGGCCCCGAACATCGAGCACTGCCGGAGGGGAGCTCAGACGGTCCCGGGGTGTTGAGCTGTGCAGCAGTGACCTGGGTCATGGCCTTGGCCTTCTGGATCTCCAAAGAGTCGGGAACACCTAGTGTTGGTCGCGAGCGTCTGGAAGACCTAGTGTCCCTCAAACTCCATGGAGAAGTCGGACTCCAGGTGCCGAGGCTGGACGCGGGGCTCACGGGCATGCTCGCACCACGCAACCCGCTCCGCATTGTAGGTACGGCGCACGTTGCGGTGGGCATCGAACTGCTGAGAACTCGATACCTCATCGTTGGACACCGCATCCACCATCATGACAAAGTTGGCGGGCCAGCGGTTGCCAGGGATGAACACTGGTCTGCAGAGCTACCCAATCGACGCCGTGAGTGGAGGAGAGGCACAGTGGGAGACCTTGTTGGTTCCCGCCGCGTCGAAAGGTACGTGAACACGTCCAGCAATAGATGAGGGTGAAGAAGACGACCCTCGATGTGGCGAAGCAGAGCGTGTGGAGCAGGACCGAGCAGGACGCTCGATCCGAGTCCAGGCATCATCTGCCCTCAAGACCATCATGCGGGCAATCGGGGGCTTGGGTCGCCAAACTCTGGAGGTTGCGTAGGCCTTGGGGGCAGAGGCCGCCGGGCGCGAAGTCACGCGCCGTGGCTTCGCCACCACCCGCCGTGGCGCAATCGCACGCTCCAGCCCGCCGGAGGCCGCCTGGGAGAGAGTGAGGCGATGGAAGTCATCGGCGTGGAACACCAAGGAGCCGAAGACGAAGGTCGTCCTGGTAGGAACCACGAAGTCGGTGGAGAAGGAAACAGCCATCAGATCAGTCGAAACGAAGTGGGGTCTCCCAGGAGGTGAAAGAGAGAGTGGTAGAGACGCTGCACTCCGCTGGATCGGACGGTCGACTCGAGTCCTGCGATGAGCCAAAGAGCAAAGACACAGAGGTTTATATTGGTTCAACCCTCCCGAATGATAATAGCCCTATGTCCAGTATTTTTTGTTGGGGTGTGTGATGAACAAGGGTTACAAGAGTGGGAATGCAAGCTCAAGAATGAGATGCGAATGATCGGATCTAGGATCCCCCTAGACCCCTCGCCCTACCCTCCCTTTTATAGATCAAGGGGCTAGGAACAGATGAGCTTGGGGGCCAAGGATGCTATGTCTAAGAAGCTAAAAGTTGAGTACAAACAATATCTAAAAAGGTACATGATGGTCTTCTAGGTCCTATACATCATGGGCATCTTGTGCCCTCTCTAGCCTTGGGATCCTTCCTCTGCGCTGTCAGATGATGTTAGGCTCTGCCAGGTTGTCTCCTCCCTCTTCCTCCTTCTACGCCAAGTCTAGTCCCGAGGATAGTCAAGGTCGAGTGAAGTGTCGGGGTCGAGAGAGAAGAGCCGAGGTCAGACTCGAGGAAAGGTCGGGAAGGCCTACCCTAAAAAAGGGGGTTGGGTCCTCGACCACATATCGAGGACTACCGGTTTGACTTTAGCTAGACTTTGACTGGTCTTTGGGGTACCCCGGGGTGACACCCCCCATAGGCGGCGTGGTCAAGAGGTCTTTGAGGTCGACGAAGGCCTTTTCGGCATCGTCCGACCACTGAAAGCCTTTATCTTTCCCGACCAGCTTGAAGAATGGCGCTCCATGCTCGCCGAGTCGGGAGATAAATCTTCAGAGCGATGTCATGCTTCCTGTGAGCTTCTGCACGTCCTTGACGTACGACAGCTTGCGCATGTTTAGGATCGCTGAGATCTTCTCGGGGTTGGCTTCGATCGCGCGGCTTGAGACAATGAAACCGAGGAGCTTCCCAGAGGATACGCCGAAGACGCACTTCTCGGGGTTAAGCTTCCGTTGGTACGTGCAGCGATTCGCAAAGGTCTCAGCTACATCGGCTAAGAGATCGTCAGGGTTTCGCGTTTTACTCACTACGTCATCTACGTAGGCTTCCACGTTACGACAGATTCGGCTAGCTATACAACACCGGACTGCTCGTTGGTAAGTCGACCCAGCGTTCTTTAGGCTGAAATCCATTGTGGTGTAACAGAAGTCCCCGAACGGCTTAATGAAAAACATCTTCTTCTGGTCAAATGCTTTGAGGCCTATCTGATGATAGCCTGAGTAGCAGTCCAGAAAGCACAGGAGGGAACAACCCGCAATGAAGTCAACAACTTGGTCGATACTGGGAAGATTTAATGGGTCCTTAGGACAATGATTGTTCAGATCGGTATAGTCAACACACATTCTCCATTTTCATTCTTCGTTTTTACAAGGACCGGATTGGCTAACCATTCCGGGTGATACACTTCCTTGATGAAACCCGCATCTAGAAGCCTAGTCAACTCCTTCCAGATCTCGTCCTTACGCTCCTGAGCGAATCGCCGCAGCCTCTGTTTGATCGGCTTGGCGTCAGGAATGACGTGGAGTTCATGCTCGACCAACTCTGTGGGTACTCTCAGCATGTCTACCGGTTTCCAGGCGAACATATCAATGTTTGCACGCAGGAAGTCAACGAGTGCACTTTCCTATTTCTCCTCGAGGCCAGTGCTTATCAGTGTCGTCTTTGATGGATCGGTGTAGGAGAGGGAGATAACCTTGTACTCCGCGGAGCCAGCGGAGGGTCTCGATGCTTGTGGCGCCTGTAACACCGTAAAAATCAAAGGATTAAAATTCAAAACCTAAAATTCAAGGCTTACAAAAATTTTTGAATTATTGCGTCATGTCGTATTTATTTGCCTCTTATTTGAGAGTAATTTGTTGTAGAGTTATAAATAAAATAATATTTATTAAAAAAGGAAATAAAATCGATAAGGGTTAAAAACCCTAAAAGAGGCAAAATTGCTAAAAATATAACAAAAATGAAATTATAAAAAAAAGTTGCGCAAAATTTGAAATTTAATAAAATTTACACTTGATAAAATTTCATTTGATTACTTATGTGTTATCCAAGAAAAATAAAAAATAATAATACATAAATAAAAAAGAGGAAAAATGAAAAAGTACATGGTTCATCGCCCCGAGGTGTTCGGCCGGATCCCGAGTCTCGCGCGCCGCGCGCCGTGCCCCGCGCCCCGTGTCGGCGTCTGGCCGTGTCACGCCGCGTGCCGTCCTATCGCTGCGCCATCACCGTCCGTGCCACCTCGCGCTCCGCGCGGCCGTCGCCGTCCCATCTGTTAACGACCAAATTTGGTAAATCATGCATCGGACGTGAAGATAAGGCCAAAGCCGATTTGTTGGGAATAGGGTTTTTCAGAGACAGAACACACACTAACTGCAAACTGAATCAGCTAAGGAGTTCATCGGCTGGTGACTGAATCAGCTAAGATGATCATCAGCCGATACCGAATCGGAAAAGATGAGCTGATGTAGCCGATCCCGGTAAGATAATATTGGAATCGTCTTCGGATTTCTTTGAAGTGCTTCATGAGGATTGCCATATATGGATAGAGTCCAGGAAAGGCAATTGTAGATATTAATTAGGATATTTTAAATAGTTTCCATATAGATAATGCTGGTGAGAGTTTGTTTTAGGCATTTATCTGTAATTTGAATTGTAATAGAGATAGGAATCGTGTCCGTCGAGGACTTATCCTGTATTTGGGTATAAATATGACCCAATACCATGTAAATTAAAAACAATCAGATCAATACAACTTCGGCGCATCGCCAGCCTTTTTCCCTTTAGTTTTCGACAAGTTCTTACTTGTAGTTAGGCTGCATCGGGTTCGATCTCCGATGAAAGGTAATTCTTGTTATGATGGCTTGTGTTATCGGGATTAGTGTTTCCATCATTACGACACTCTAATCTCGTTTACATAAATCGCTGAGTTATCATATATGCTATATAATCTAGATCGATACTGCTACCTAACCCTAAATTGACTAGCATCTGTTACTAAACAACAGTCGATCGGGTTAGATATCAACGTCGACTTAGATTATATAGTATATCCACCATCTCGAAAGGTCTTCATCGACATGTTTAGATCTCATGCTTCTTTTTATACTTAATGCTGCATCGGTTAGGTGCAAAGCTGGGCCGATCTAGAGAATAGTTTCATAGATACTTTTACAGCGGTGTTCACGAGATGAAATTGTCTGATTTGACGGCTATCAGGCAGAAACATGATGAATCTATTCAAGACTACATTCAAAGATTTAGAGACATGAGGAACAGATGTTACAGCCTAGTTCTGTCAGACTACCAACTAACCAATCTCGCTTTCCAGGGGCTGTTAACGCCAATAAGGAGAGATTTTTGGCTCAAGAGTTCGAGAGCTTGGCTCACTTGACCCAAAAAGTAACAGCACATTGTTAATGACCAAATTTGGTAAGCAAATCCCCAAGTTTGAAGCAAGGGTTGAAATGGAATCGAAGGAATGCATGATACTTGAAAACAGAGGCTGCGTCAGCTGAGTCCGAATCGGCTAAGGAGACAATCAGCTGAGTCCGAGTCAGACAGGGCAGCCAAGACAGCCGATTCCAATTAGGTGAATGGATGAGACTGATCTCGGAAGGAAAGTATGAAGATAATCATTGGATTCGGTTTCCAAGTACTTCAAAAACATTGTCATCTACGGATAACGTCCTACAACGATAATTGTATCTTTAATTTAGGATATTTTTTTATAGTTTCCTTGTGTATCACGGCAGGGGACCCCGTCCCAGGATATTGTCATACTTTGAATAGTAGATAAGACAAAAGTCATGTCCTACATGGACTTTGTTATAACCAGGTATAAATATGGCCGATGGTTTGTTAATATTATGATCGAATCAACCAATACAATCTCGGCGCATCGCCACCCTTTCACTTGCAATCTTGACAAGTTCTTGCCTCGCATTGGGCTGCATCGGTTCCCGATCTCCAAAGCACGGTAAATCCTTGTTACAAATGGTTTGTGTTCTCGAGGTTAGTGCTTCAATCATCATGATACTCTAATCTTGTTATTGTAATTTGCTTAATTTATCATATACGTTATATAATATAAATCAATGTCTCGATCTACCCCATGATCGGCTAGCATCTTTCTGAGGATAACAATCGATAGGGTTAGATCTTGGGGTTGGTTCGGGTTATATAGCGTATTTACCATCTTGAAAGGTTTTCATTGGTTTGTCTAGATCTCGTGTTTCTTTTTGTACTTAATGCTGCATCAGTTTGATCTATTAAGTCGCTTTTAGAACCATATAGATCTATTCGGCACAATGACTGTTATTAGAGATAGTATCGGAGTTTCAGCCGATCTTACCTGTTTTAGCCATCTTATACGTTTTACTACTGTTAGATGTGTTAAAGCCGCCTTTTATATTAAGATCTTAGACTAGTTAAATGTACTAAGCCTGGCATCAATATGTTAAGTCATCGTAATAGCCGATTGATCCTTGTTTAGTGTATTTGACCCAGATTAATATCTTAGTATAAAACTGTATCGGAGTACTAGTCGATTCACATTAGATCTACGACATCAGCTAGGCTATAAATATGTATAATTATTATTCTAATGTGCTTTTAGATATAAGTGATTTATACTGTCTCGATATGCTACCGATCTATTCTAATCACTTAGTCTAAATGTGCTTAGCAATTATATATCATGGATATCTATAGCCGATCGAGTAGGATCTAACCTTAACTTAATTGCCTATTTTTTGTTTCTTGTTGGTTACAGGATCAAACCAACTGGCACGCCCTAAAACACCGAAGACAATCCAATTTGGACCTGCACTAGAGCTAAGCAAATCTTTCAGGCCAATGCATGGGAAAATTTCTCATCAACACACATGAGCAAAGATTCCAAGAGGCCAGGATAGCTCTAAAAAGGATTAACCATGTTGCAACACCTCCGAATTAGAAGAGGACGGTGATTCCGAAGTGGCAGCAGCTGATTGGGCTAGGAACAAGAAGGTTGTCACATGCCAATGGGTCAAGAATTCGGCTAAAGGAGAAAAATATGATTTTGACATCACTAAGGCCGACAAAATTTTTTATCCGCAGCTTCAGGAGAAGAAAATTTAGTTTCCAGCCGGTCACGTAAAACCATCGACTGAGGAATTAAAGAAGAGGAAGTATTGCAAATGGCACAAAACTGGATCTCATAGCACTAATGATTGCAGAGTCGTTAGACACAGATCCAATCAGCTATCGAGGCGAGAAAAATTAAATTTGAAGACTCGAAGAAGCCAATAAAGGTTGATGGCATTCCTTTCCATGTCAACATGGTCCACACAAAGTGGTAGAGCAACTGATAGAAGGGATTATTGGTAGCCTGACTCTGCCAGTATCATCAATAAGTCCCAGAAGAAATATGATAGGCAGGAAGCAGATGACAGCTTTGACCCTCATTGGGGTTGTGAATTTTTTCGATTTTGCTAGAATGAAGGAATGAGGTTGCCGTCAATCGAATACTGTCCTACATGCAACAATAATAGTGGCAACTACGCTGGATAGTCTAGCCGATCTCGTCCTGAGAGAAATCGGTTGCCACAAAAGAAACTCCCTGTTCACCATAGGTTCAGTCCGATTCATCAAGATTTTCTACAGGATGTCGATGAAAATGAAGATGAGACCATGAACCGACAATGGTGCCCTTCTAATACTTTCACGAAAAGTCAGAAAAGAAGGGTACGGAGGATGAAGAGCAGGGGTCGGCTACAAGAGGTTCAAGCTAAGATCGACTATCGGCTGAAGAAGAAGAACCAAGAACGCCCAAGGAAAGAGTGGTGTGTTAAGAGCAAGGTGCTCTTAGCCGATAAAGTTCAAGCCAACAAACAAAGAGATTGGCTAAGGGAAAAGATGTGGCCTCTGCATCGGTCAATATGGTTTTTGTGTTGCTAGATAAGTATGGAGCAGCTCAAGCCGATGTAGATGTGGTCGAAGAGTCCTTGGCTAAATTGGTTTTGTCCCCAGAGCTAGCTATCTTCGAACAACCAGAGAGGACAGGGCATCGGCATCTTAAGCCACTTTATGTTAAAGGATTTGTCAATGGTAAGCCGATGTCCAAAATGTTGGTCGATGGAGGTGCTGCTGTGAACTTGATGCCCTATGCTACATTCAAAAAATTGGGCAAGAATTCTGGCGACCTCATCAAGATCAACATGGTTTTGAAAGATTTTGGAGGCAACCCATCAGAAACCAAAGGGGTTTTAAATGTGGAGCTAACAATCGACAGCAAGACTGTGCCTACCACCTTCTTTGTCATCAATGGGGAGGGATCATACAGCCTGTTGCTGGGAAGGGATTGGATCCATGCCAACTGCTGCATCCCTTCTACCATGCACCAGAGCTTAATCCAGTGGCAAGGCGAAAAGGTTGAGATCGTGCTAGCCGACAGGTTAGTTAACATTGCCAATGCCGATTTATCCCTCTGGGAGATGGATGACATTGATTGCTTGTTCGAAAAGGTTTGGGAAGCCGATTATCTAAAAGTGTTCGATTCTAAAATACAGCCAATTGAAGATGAAGAGCCCCAACTGCTGCTTTGAGGGCGTCGTGGAGGGGTCAAGCTTCTACATAAAGGACACTGTAGATGATCTCGATGACAAATTAGGACAAGGCTTCATGTCGGCCGACGAGTTAGAAGAAGTCGATATAGGCTCAGGAGATAGGCCTAGGCCGACATTTATTAGTAAAAATTTTTCTTCTAAATTTATGAACAAGCTTATTGAACTTTTGAAAGAATATAAAGATTGTTTTGCTTGGGAGTATTTTGAGATGCCAGGACTTAGCCGATCGATTGTTGAACATTGGCTACCTATCAAACCGGCATATCGACCGTTTAAGCAATCACCTAGAAGATTCAAGGCCGATATGTACGATGCTATCCAGGCCGAAATCACTCGTTTATATGATGCTAGTTTTATTCGGCCTTGCCGATATGCTGAGTGGGTTTCTAACATAATTCCAGTGATCAAGAAGAACGACAAACTTAGGGTGTGTATCAATTTCAGAGATTTGAACAAAGCTACCCCTAAGGATGAATACCCAATGCCGATTGCCGATTTGTTGGTGGATGCTGCTTCAGGGCATAAAATTATCAGTTTTATGGATGGCAACGCTGGATATAATCAAATTTTCATGGCTGAAGAAGACATTCATAAGACTGCATTTTAGATGTCCTAGTGCAATTTGCTTATACGAATGGGTTGTAATGACCTTCGGTCGGAAGAACGTTGGAGCTACATATCAGAGGGCTATGAACTATATCTTTCATGATCTGATTGGCTTATTGGTCGAAATTTACATTGATGATGTGGTCGTAAAATCAAAGGAGGTTGATGACCCATATAGCCGATTTGAGAAGAGTTCTTGAGAGAACAATAAAATATGGCCTGAAGATGAATCCCAAGAAGTGTGCTTTTGGTGTATCGGCTGGATAGTTTCTAGGTTTTCTTAATCCATGAGAGGGGGATTGAGGTAACACAAAGGAGCATTAATGCAATCAAGAGTATTCAACCTCCACAGGACAAGAAGCAATTGCAATCTCTGGTCGGCAAGGTTAACTTCATCAGGAGGTTTATTTTCAATTTATCCGGGAAGATGGAGCCATTTACACCTTTGCTCCGATTGAAAGCCGATCAGCAGTTTACTTGGGGGGGCAGAGCAATAGAATGTTTTGGATAATATCGAAGAATATTTGAGTTCCCCTCTAGTATTGATTCCTCCAAAGAAAGGGGTGCCTTTCAAGTTGTACTTGTTAGCCGATGAGAAGCCAATTGGCTCGGTCTTGATCCAAGAATTCGAGGGCAAGGAAAGAGCAATATTTTATTTAAGCAGAAGGCTTCTGGATGCAGAGACAAGGTATTCTCCGGTGGAGAAGTTATGCTTATGCATGTATTTTTCATGCACGAAGTTAAGGCACTATTCGCTCTCCAACGAATTCACCACAGTCTGCAAAGCCGATGTTGTCAAGTATATGCTATTGGCTCCAGTGCTTAAAGGATGAGTTGGCAAATGGATCTATGCCTTAACAGAATTCTATCTCAGGTATGAGTCACCCAAGAAAATCAAGGGAGAGCCTATAGCCGATTTTATTGTTGAGCATCATAACGACTCAATCGGCTCAGTTGACATAGTTCCTTGGACTTTGTTCTTCGATGGATCTGTTTGTACTCATGGTTGTGGTATTGGCTTGGTCATCATATCACCTAGGGGTCAAATTTTGAGTTTGCCTATACTATTAAACCCTATGCTACCAATAATCAAGCCGAGTATGAAGCAGTTCTCAAAGGATTGCAACTTTTGAGAGAAGTTGAAGCCGATGTTGTGCAGAACATGGGTGATTCGTTGTTGGTCATCAATCAGCTAGCCGGAGAATATGAGTGCAAGGACGATACACTGATGATCTACTATGAAAAGTGTCGAGAGTTGATAAATAATTTTCGGCTAGTATCCTTGGCGCATATTCCTCGAGAGCAGAATGTTGAAGCTAATGATTTGGCTCAAGGGGCATCGGCGGATACAAGCCGATGAACAAGGATATCGAGGTAGAGATTGCTACAATCGCAGCCGATGATTGGAGGTATGATGTTTTTAATTATTTGAAGAGTCTTTCTCAATCGACCTCGAGAAAATTGAGATACAAGGCTTTAAGATATGTTTTGCTCAATGATGATTTATATTATCGGATGATTGATGCAGTATTGCTAAAATATTTGAGTGTTGATCAAGCCAATGTTGTGATGGGCGAAGTGCATGAAGGCATATGTGGTACTCATCAATCGGCTCATAAGATGAAGTGGCTGCTTCGATGAGCTGGGTATTTTTGACCGACGATGTTGGAAGATTGCTTAAGATATTATAAAGGTTGTCAAGATTGTCAGAAATTTGGAGCAATTCAAAGAGCTCTAGTGTAGGCTATGAATCCCATAATCAAGCCATGGCTGTTCAGGGGTTAGGGAATTGACATGATCAGCCAGATCAATCCACCCTCGAGTAAAGGACATAAGTTTATATTGGTGGCAACCGATTACTTCACAAAGTGGGTGGAAGCAATTCCTTTGAAGAAATTTGATTTTGGGGATTACAATTTGGTGTGAGAGGTGCTACTATGAAAAAGAAAGGAAAAGGGTGAATTACAATAAGCAAGAGACAAATTGCAGTAAAGAAAGGAGTTAAAGCCGATGAGGTTTACCTCTGGGAACTCGGCCGATGCCACCGTGGTGGGGGTGGTCGAGGTTAACATCGCTGGGAGTTATTTAAAGAGGTGCGGTAACTGATTGGCTGAAAGCCCTAGATTTTCTTGGACGATAAGATTCGACAAATCCGCAACATTATCAATATAGCGGACTTGGGGGGCATGTGTTAATGACCAAATTTGGTAAATCATGCATCAGACGTGAAGATAAGGCTGAAGCCGATTAGGAAGGAATCGGGTTTTTCAGAGACAGAACACGCGCAAACTACAGACCGAATCAGCTAAGGAGTTCGTCGGCTGGTGACTGAATCGGCTAAGGTGATCATTGGCCGATACTGAATCGGATAAGATGAGCCGATGTAGCCGATTCCGGTTAGATAACATTGGAATCGTCTTCGGATTTGTTTGAAGTGCTTCATGAGGATTGCCATATATGTATAGAGTCCAGCAAAGGCAATTGTATCTATTAATTAGGATATTTTAAATAGTTTCCTTATAGATAATGTCGGTGAGAGTTTGTTTTAGGCATTTATCAGCAATTTGAATTGTAATAGAGATAGGAATTGTGTCTGTCGAGGACTTATCGTGTATATGGGTATAAATACGATCCAAGACCATGTAATTTAAAAACAATCTGATCAATACAACTTTGGCGCATCGCCACCCTTTTTCCTTTTAGTTTTCGACAAGTTCTTACTTCTAGTTTGGCTGCATCGGGTTCGATCTCTGACGATAAGGTAATTCTTGTTATGATGGCTTGTGTTCTCGGGATTAGTGCTTCCGTCATTATGACACTCTAATCTCGTTTACGTAAATTGTCGAGTTATCATATATGCTATATAATCTAGATCGATACTACTACCTAACCCTAAATCGGCTAGGATCTCTTACAAAACAACAGCCGATCGGGTTAGATATCAACGTCGACTTAGATTATATAGTATATCCACCATCTCGAAAGGTTTTCGTCGACATGCTTAGATATCATGCTTCTTTTTAGACTTAATACTGCATCAGGTCTGACCTATTAGTCGTTCTTAGAATTATGAAAGATCTATCTTGCTTTGTGATCACTGTTAGAGATAGTATCGGGGTTTCAGCCGATCTTACCTCTTTTACTTGTCTTGCTTATTTTATGTTTGCTTGATGTGATAAAACTGCCCTAGGGTTGTCTTAAATACATCAAGATCTCACTATGATTAAATACATTAAGCTTGGGACCAACCTGTTAGGTTGTCTTAACACGTGATCGGCTCATGTTTAATATATTTAATTTGTATTAATATCTTAGTATAAAGTGGTATCGGAGTACTAGTCGATACACATTAGATCTATGACATCAACTATACTATTAATATATATAATTCATATATTAAGGTATTTTTGGATTTAAGTGATTTATACTGTGTCGGTACGCTACTAATATATCCCAATCACTTAGTCGAAATATATCTTGATATGTAGATTATATATTATGAATATCTACAGCCAATTGATTAGGTTTAATTCCCCCTGGCCGATTCAGTGCATACCGCATCGGCTTAACACCAAAAGATACGTCATCGGCCACAAGCCGATCGACTATAGTTTGTAGACTAACACTTGCTTTTTTGTTTCTTGTTGCTTGCAGGATCAAACCAACTGGCACGCCTACGAACCTAAAAGCAATATTTTGGACCTGCACTAGAGTAAAGCAAACCTCTCACGTCAGCGCATGATTTTCCAAGTCAACCCACCTTCGGAACGATTTGGGATCAACACCATTGTGTCGTCGCCATCGTCGCACGCCATCCCATCCCTCACGCCCCACACGGCCATTGCCGTCCCATCGCGGCGTCGCCATCGCCACGTCTCTCTCTCCTCCCCCCTCCCGGCGCCTATAAAGCCTCTCCTCTCCTCTCTCCCTCCCCATGCCATTCCCCCCATTCCCCCTCTTCCCGCGCTGACTCGTCGCCGCGCCAAGCTACCGCTATCGCCACCCCTTCACCGGTGAGCTCTTTCCCCTTCCCCTTTGCTCCATGCCTCCACGCCACGCGTGCGCATCCACGGCCTTGGCTTGGCCGGGCAGAGCCGAGGGAGAAAGAAGAAAGAGAGAGGGAGAAGAGAAAAGAAAGAAGAGGAACGAAGAGAGAAAAGAAGAAAAGAAAGAGAAAAAGAAAAGGGAAAGGAAGGAAAGAGAAAGAAAGAAAAAGAAAAAGAGGAAAAGGATTTAGAATAAAAATCTATTTTTTGTGATATAAAATTTGTTAGGAAACAATTATATGATAGATATTAGTTATAACATTAGGAATTTAATTATCGTATGTTACTAGGAATTTAACTATAATTTCATATGTTAGTAAATCCTAATTTTATCGTATGGATTTACTAAAATTTATGTTTTAAATTATTAAATATAGTATGAGATTTTGGTTGAATTATTTAGGATTTAATTAACGTTAACCCTAGGACTTGTCGGTCCGATAAAATTGGAATTAAATTAGAGTTAATAATTTCTTTTCCGGTGTAATAATTTTTACTTGTCAATTGCTGTTTATAAAATTAAAATAACTTAAATTGAAATATTACCACCTCATAGTTAATTAAATCGGTTTAAATGCGAAACTTCAAATTAATCCGGTTTTAACCCGGTTTTTAACGAAACATGAATCCAAATTCACCTAAAATCGTAGTCTTGTTTTAGGATGTACTTTTATGATTTATTTGGCATTTTGGTCATTTTATTTGAATTCTAATCAAATTCAATTGGATCTTTCACATGTATTTATAGAGTCCAAGGGAGCTGTTGAGTGTACCGAAGATCCAGGACAGCAAGGTTGCGAGCAAGGCAAGTCATCACTACCTTTGAGCATGTTGAACCCCTTTTTGCGAACTTATGTTGTTTTCAAATCAAATATGCATTCTATATACATGAGAACTCCCCTACTTGTTATATGTCATGCCATGATATTGAATTCTCGTATATTCCTTGTACCCTATATTATCGTGTGTCTGTAGTCAACCTTTGACAATGCTTAGCCATGCTAAATTAGATTCATGCACATTCATATTTATCAAATGCTATATTGCTTGGGAAACTACCTTGGGGAAGGTGGTTGACATACGACATGTGGAGACACGAGCGCCACATTGCCATGACAATGATGAAATGATTTATGGATGAAAACTAAACACCAAACAAATGTTTTAGACTGGGGCGGCTGCATGATTTGGGTTGAATCCGGTTAAGGCTAGTATCGTCCTTGGTCAATTAAGAACCGAGCCATGAGATAAACATGAAATGAGCTAGTACAGCCGTATTTCTCAATGGGTATAGACCTAGCGGAGTAAATAGCCGAACGTAGGCGGTATCCTTGCATAGTGGTTCACTTAGGTGTGTGAATAGGCGAAAGCCTATAGGTGGGGTAACCATCGGTGTGTAACCGAACTGAAACTCGACTTAATTACAACTTAAGGAATGAGTGAGTTTTCCCTCTCAGGAGCGCTAGAACTCCTCCCACTGCTAGAAACCGTGTACGGCTAGAGTGCAGGAGGGCTCAAGTTCATGGAGCGGGTACTACCAAAGTGAGGTTATTGAAAGGCTTTGCCGTGGTGCGTCTCATTCGTTGGGACTTCGGCTCATGTGTTGGGCAAGTCACGGAGTACGGGTAAAGTGTACATCCACTGCAGTGTGAGTAAAGCAATCTATTAGAATAGTCGTGCTCACGGATATAGTGCATCGGGACAAGTTTTTTGCTTGGCTAGTCTCTAAATTTTAAAATGATGGGATGGACATGCATAAAGATTTGTTTGTGCTAGTGGCTCAACTTCTCGGGAGGCGAGAAGGGGTAGACCCCAGAAAATCATGACGACCTAGTGGCGGGAAGCTATCCTTGGGATCACAATGGATGGTGGACAGAACCGTCGTTGATTAAACACACTATGGAAATAAAACTTGACCAGTCTTAGGTCTTAAGCTTGTGAAAAGAACCACAACTAGCATGTGAAAAGAATTGCAAAACTAGCTTTATGCAAAAAAACCACAGCCATTCCCTGATTATCCCCTATCATATGCATCATTGTTGTGGTGGTTTGCTGAGTACGGTTGGTACTCACCCCTATCTTTATGCAAAACATTACGAGGTGGGTGATGAACACCCTGAAGACCCGTACGAGTACTACCAGGAGGTTATGTAAGACGATGGCACACAGTAGGTCTTAGACTCGGTCGTTGCCTGTGGCAATGGCGTGCCGCTGCCTTATCTCTGTTGCCTTATCTATATTATGCTTTTGCTTGTATTCCGGACCATTTTGTCCTATGTTCTAAACAATGCCTTCAGGCTCTATATTGTAATATGTCACGTAAGACGATTGGTGTATTGCGCACTTGATGATTCGGTAATGTAATCGTGGGTACCAGACTACTCGATCCAGGGAAATGATACTATGAACATGAATGATTCCTGTTACAAACGGGAGTCCATAGAGCTAGTATCAGAGCGTGCGACTGTAGGATAAGACCAATGGCGCTCCATCCCCTTTATAGTTGGCTAAAGAAGAGATCCCCATCTAGGATTATTTTCAAAATAAAAACATTATGTCTATAAAACAAAATGTGTTTTCTACTATACTCTTGTCTCCTTGTCTCTTTATAAAATTTGTTTTACTTCCACTTCTCCCTGACTCTGGTTTTCTTATAAATAGTTGGCAGGACAGGGTCAGAACAGAGCTTAGGAAGTTGAGATTCCAAGAGAGGATGGATACATCTTGCAGTTATGTCAACTGATGTGGTGCTTGAGATACCCTGAGTTACCCACCTACAGGAGGAGGAGGTTTGGTACTGGAGACCGTCATGAGTGGGATGCTACCACGACGATCGAGCCCCGCATTGCTTGTGGACTAGAGTTCCGCTTCAGGACGTGCTATCGGCGTGACTCGGTAGAGGCTGCAGTTCAGGAAGCTGAGCTGACGAGAACTGAGTTTACACATCTCCCGTATCGGGAGGATGGCAACTCCGTCTGCACCGTGCAGGCTACCCGTGCAGACCACCCACTTCCTGCACCCGGTTCCTGCGGCTGGCTGGACGACTAGACGAGAGGTCTGCACTGGCTTTGGTCTCGCTTTGGATGGCTTTTGGGACAGCAAGAACCACACCACCCCTTTAGTAGTTGATTGCATGGCAGTAGTTCGATATTAGCTTTGCGTTGTATTATGTGGACTACATATGTGCAGTCTGTTGTATCAACTACTGATGTATTGATTAAGGATCTATGTATTGTTCTATGGTTATGTTATGAATGAGTTTATTCCACCATGCTTGCCCCATAAAAGATCACCTTAACCAACCCAAAATAAAAAGAGTAGGATTGAGACCTTAGTAGGTCAAGGCGCTTACTTATCTACGCTCTATAGATGGCTTACCGACGTCGAGCAACGACTGCCAGTGAAAACCCACTAGAGCCCAACCCCACCACTTTGGCTGAGGTCATGGCTGCACAAACCCAGCTGTTGCAGGCCATCGCCAACAACCAGGGAGGCCATGGAAGCTCAAGCTTTGGTGAGTTTATGAGGTCCAAGCCACCCACCTTCGCTACAGCAGAGGAACGTATGGATGAGGAGGATTGGCTGCGCATCATAGAGAAAAAGCTCACTCTTGTGCGTGTGCGTGAGGCCGACAAAGTAATCTTTGCCGTGAACCAACTGGAAGGACCTAGTAGTGACTGGTGGGATACCTATAGGGAAACTCGAGCAGAGGATGCTGCGGAACCCACATGGGAGGAATTCACTGCTCCCATTCGCGAGAACTTCGTGCCTACAGCAGTGATGCGTATGAAGAAGAATGAATTCAGGAGACTACGACAAGGGAACACTACCGTGCAAGAATACCTAAACCGGTTCACCCAGCTTGCCCGCTATGCAACTGGCAATTTAGTGGATGAGGATGAGAAGGTTGACAAGTTCATCAAGGGACTGAATGATGAATTGCGGGGGCCTATGGTTGGGCAAGATCATGCCAACTTCCAGAGTTTAATCAACAAGGTTGTGAGGCTGGAGCACGACCAGAAGGCGGTGGAGAACAACGGCAAGAGGAGACTCGCTATGACCCGCCTTCAGGGAGCAACTCAGCGTCCCAAGGGAGGCCACTCCATTTGGATGGAAGCCAACTGTCATGGCAATCAGCCGACCTACTGCACCTAGCAATGTCAGCAGGCCGACTGCAACCCAGTTCCATACTCTGACCACCAACCCTTGCTACTCCGAGAAAGAAGAATGTGAATTGCTTCAACTGTGGAGAATTCGGGCACTATGCCAACAACTGCCCCAACCCACACAGCACCCCTATTTGTACTGGTACCAATGCAACGGCTGTACGTGGGAATACTACCCCTGCTGCTGGACACGGTCTGTTCAGGACGCCACAACCAACGAGTCTGCTACTGGTTTTCGTCGTGGATAGGTGAACCATCTGCACGCCAAAGAGGCACAGGAAGATCAGAGCATACTGATGGGTATGTTTTCTATCAACTCTGCCCCAGTTAAAGTCTTATTTGATTCCGGAGCATTGCATTCATTCATATCATCAAAAATAAGCAAACAACACAACCTACACCAGGTGGAACTTAAGAGACCCATGTTAGTGCACTCACCTAGGGGAGATATAACCATACCCCAAGCCTGCATCAACGTGCCCATCCGGATTAGAGACGTAGTATTTCTCTCGAACCTTATGGTACTACCGCCACAAACTCTCGATATCATACTAGGAATGGATTGGTTGGTAATGAACAAGGGAGTCATAGACTGTGGCCGAAGGGAGGTCCCTATGTCCACCCCATGGGGATCACCGATGAACATAGCCATGGATCTGTTGATGAGAAAATTTCCCACGCACTGGCCTGAGAGATCTGCTTAACTCTAGTGTAAGTCCAAATTATTGCTTCAAGGTTCGTAGGTGTGCCAGTTGATTTGATCCTGCAATCAACAAGAAACAATGGAAAATATTAGCTTGCATACGATAGCAGATCGGCTGGTGGCCGATGACATATCGTCTACGATTAAGCCGATGCAATGCATACTGAATCGGTAGCCATTAGACTTGTCCGATCGGCTGCAGATGTTAACAGAATACAATCCAAGTCTTAAAGCATATTTAAACCAAGTGACTGGGATAGATCGATAGTATACCGAGACAGTATATATCACTTAGATCTAAAGATACCATAAGGCAAGGATTATACTTGTTCACAGCATAGCCGAAGAGATTAATCTAACATGTATCGGCTAGTACTATGATACTGCTTTATACTAAGATATCGTTCTGACCAAATATATTAAACAAGGACCGGTCATATGCTAAGATAACTTAACAAATCGATTACAAGCTTAATATATTCAATTACAAAGAGATCTTAATATAAAGGGCAGCTTTAACATATGAAGTAAATATAAAATATACAAGACAGTTAAAACAGATAAGATCGGTTGAAACTCTGATACTATCTCTAGTAATGATCATAAAGCAAGATAGATCTGTTATGATTCTAAAGGCGACTTAATAGATCGAACCTAACCGATGCAGCATTAAGTACCAAAAAAAGCATAGAATCTATATGAGTCTATGAACATCTTTCAAGATGGTAGATATACTATATAATCGAGATTAACATTGAAATCTAAACTCATCGGCTATCATCTAGCAATTAATGCTAGCCGATTAGGGTTCAGACCACAATGTCGATCTAAATTATATAGCATATATGATAACTATGCAGATTATGAAGACAAAATTAGAGTATCATAATGATGGAAGCACTAACCCCGACAACGCAAACCGCTATGACAAGAATTACCTTTTCGCTGAAGATCAAACGATGCAGCTCAACTAGAAGAAAGAACTCGTCAAAACTATTAAAGGAAAAAGGTGGCGATGCGTTGAGATTGTATTGATTGTGTACCGATTTTTGTTTACATGGTCTTGGGTCATATTTATACCCATATACACGATAAGTCCGTAACGGACATGATTTCTATCCCTATTATAGATTGAATTATAGATATTCCTAAAACAAACCGACATTATCTGTAAGAGATCTATACAAAATATCCTAAATTAAAAGATATAATTGCCTTTTCAGGACAATATCTCTGAAGCACTTAGAAACCAAATCCAACGATGATCTTCATATCTTCCTTCCGAGATTGGTGATATCTGTCATCCTAATCAAAATCGGCTATGTCAGATGTCCTTATCCGATTTGGTCTCAGCCGACAAAACCCTCAGCCGATTCGATTTGCACTTGGTGCGTACTGTCTTCAGAAAAACTCGATTCTTTCCAAATCGGCTTTGGCTTTAGACCCAAACCTAATAATTCACTTACCAAATCTGGTCGTCAACAGGATCGAGACCCGATGTTATGTGAGCGAGCTGTGGGAGTATTTACCATGCTACCCATGAGTGGGATGCCAGTAGTACAGGAATACCCGGACATATTTCTTAAGGATTTGCCTAGAATGCCCCCTGACCATGACATAGAATTTATTATTGACCTAATGCCTGGTACTGTCCCCATATCCAAGAGACCCTACCGGATGCCAGCTAATGAGCTAGAGGAACTCAAGAAGAAGATCAGAGAATTACAAGAAAAGGGATTTGTACGCCCTAGTTCTTCTCCTTGGTGATCCCCGGTTTCGTTTGTCAAGAAGAAGGATGGCAGTATGAGGATGTGCATGGATTATCGGTCATTGAACAAAGTGACCATCAAGAACAAGTACCCTTTACCCCGAATTTATGACTTATTTGATCAACTCAAGGGTGCCAAAGTGTTCTCGAAGATTGATCTTCGGTCAGGATACCACCAGCTGAAGATTAGAGCCGGAGATATTCCTAGGACAACATTCTCTACGCGCTATGGATTATATGAGTTCACGTAATGTCTTTCGGATTGATCAATGCCCCGACATATTTTATGAACCTTATGAACAAGGTATTCATGGAATATCTGGATAAGTTTGTGGTGGTGTTTATCGATGACATTCTTATCTACTCCAAGGACGATGAGGAACATGTAGAGCACCTACGTCTAGTGCTGGAGAAGCTAAGAGAGCATCAGTTGTATGCCAAATTTAGTAATTGTGAGTTCTGGCTTAAGGAAGTTGCTTTTCATGGACTTGTAACCTCAGCCAGAGGAGTGGCTGTAGATCCTGTCAAGGTCGAACCTGTTATAGAATGGAAAGCACCCAAGTCGGTAACAGAGGTCCGGAGTTTCTTGGGATTGGCTAGGTATTACCAGAGATTCGTTGAAGGATTTTCCACAGTAGCCAGACCCATGACTCAACTCTTAAATAAGGAGAAGAAATTCGCTTGGACTGAGCAGTGTCAGCGAACTTTTGATCAGCTGAAAGAAAGGTTAACCTCTGCCCCAATTCTAGTCCTACTTAACAATCATAAGGACATTGTGATATATTGTGATGCGTCCCGACAAGGACTGGGAGGGGTACTAATGCAAGATGGAAAGGTCGTGGCATATGCCTCGAGACAACTGCGACCCCACGAGGAAAACTACCCCACACATGATTTAGAATTGGCAGCAGTTGTTCATGCGTTAAAAATCTGGAGACACTATCTGATCGGGAACCATTGCGATGTATACATGGACCACAAGAGCCTGAAGTACATCTTTACTCAGATTGATCTCAACCTACGACAGAGAAGGCAGCTAGAATTGATCAAGGATTATGATATAGGAATCCATTACCACCCCGGCAAGGCGAATGTAGTGGTCGACACTTTGAGCCGCAAAAACCCAAATTCAACCATATGAGACTGGAAGGCATAGCCATTGAGCTCTGAGAAGAAATGGCTTGACTTAATTTGCACCTAATTCCTCGCGGAGAATTAAACTCGCTGGAAATAGAACCTCTTATGAGGACCCAAATAGAAGAAGCTCAAAAGGATAATGGAGAGATCCAAATGATCAAGAAGCGCATGGCCGCTGGGCACGCGAAGGAATTCTCGACGGACGATAATGGAATCTTGTGGTATAAGAAAAGGATCTTCGTGCCTGAGCAAGGTGGTTTGAGAGGGTTGATTCTTAAAGAAGCCCATGAATCGGCATATTCGCTAGACCC
Organism: Oryza australiensis; assembly: GCA_019925245.2. Lineage (NCBI taxonomy): Eukaryota > Viridiplantae > Streptophyta > Magnoliopsida > Poales > Poaceae > Oryza > Oryza australiensis. The sequence continues at coordinate 381,089 of JAIFGZ020000401.1, read as the reverse complement.
TGGCAGCATAAAGATGTACCAGGATCTGAAGGAGGAATACTGGTGGCCCAATATGAAGAGGGACGTAGCTGAATACGTGGCCATATGCGACGTATGTCAGGGTAAAAGTTGAGCATCAACGACCGGCAGGCTTGTTGCAACCGCTCAAGATTCCCGAATGGGAATGGGATGAGATAGGCATGGATTTCACTGTCGGATTACCCAAGACCGCCGCGGGATACGACTCTATTTGAGTGATTGTTGATCGACTTACCAAGACTGCCAGGTTTATCCCCATCAAGACCAATTATAATAGTGCTAAGTTGGCAGAATTATACATGTCTCGGATCATGTGCCTTCATGGAGTATCGAAAAGGATTATATCGGATCGTAGTACTCAATTTACGTCCCATTTCTGGAGCAAAGTTCATAAGGCACTTAGGAGTCACCTTGCCTTTTGTACCGCATACCACCCGCAGGTTGACGGGCAGACTGAAAGGACAAATCAAGTTCTTGAGGACATGCTGAGAGCTTGTGCGTTGGACTTCACCAAGGATTGGGAAAGATGCCTACCTTACATTGAATTTTCCTACAACAAAAGTTATCAAGGAAGTCTGAAGATGTCGCCGAACGAAGCACTGTTTGGTCTGCGATGCCGAACCCCATTGATGTGGTCAGAAACTGGTGAAAGAGCGGTGTTTGGGCCTGACATAATCAAAGAAGCTGAGGAAAAGGTCCATCTGATCCGAGATCAACTAAAGGTAACCCAATCTCAAGAGCTACACGGATACTTGACGAAGGGACTTGAAGTTTAATGTAGGCGACTATGTGTACCTGAAAGTCTCTCCACTACGAAGAACCCAGAGGTTCAAGGTCAAAGGAAAGCTTACACCAAGATACGTGGGACCATTCTCGACAAACACCAGAACAGGCGAAGTGGCCTATCAACTAGAGCTACCAGAAAATATCTCTGATGTGCACCCAGTGTTCCATGTGTCACAATTGAAGAAGTGTCTGCGTGTGCCGGAGGAGCAAGCTCCCATGGAAGATATCTATATCAACAGTGATCTCACATACCATGAACATCGTAAAGATATTGGACGAGGCAGAAAAGAAAACCCAAGACAAGTCATGGCGCATGTACAAAGTACAATGGAGCAATCACACCAAAGAGGAGGCCACTTGGGAGAGCGAAGATTTTCTAAGGACCTAGTACCCACACCTGCTCGACAACCGGTAAGAATCTCGGGACGAGATTTATTTAAGGGGGGTAGGTTTGTAACACCCTAAAAATCGAATGCTTAAAATTCAAAATCTAAAATTCGGAGCTTACAAAAATTTTTGAATTATTGCATCATGTCGTCTTTATTTGCCTTTTATTTGTGAGTCCTTTGTTGTCGAGTTATAAATAAAATAATATTTATTAAAAAAATAAAGAAAATCGATAAGGGTTAAAAACCCTAAAAGAAAGGGAAATGCAAAATTGCTAAAAATATAACAAAAATGAAATTATAAAAATAAAAGTTGGGCAAAATTTGAAATTTAATAAAATTTAGACTTGATAAAATTTTATTTGATTACCTATGTGTTATGCAAGAAAAATAAATAATAATAATAAATAAATATAGAGGAAAAATGAATAAGTACATTGTTCATCTCCCCGAGGTGTTTGGTTTGGTCCCCGAGCCCCCTGCGCCACACGCCGTCTCGTCGCGCGCCGCTGCCCCCTCGTGCCGCGCGACGTCCCGTCGCCGCGCCATCGCCGTCCGCGCCACCTCGTGCCCCGCGTGGCCATCGCCGTCCCATCGTTTCGTCCTGTCCCTCGCGCCCCGCGCGGCCATCGCCGTACCATCATGTCGTCCCATCCCTCGCGCCCCGTGCGGCCCTCGCCGTCCTATCGTGCCGTCGCCATCACCGCGTCTCTCTCCTCCCCCTAGTGCCTATAAAGCCTCCCCCTCCTCTCTCCTCCCCACGCCATTCCCCCATTAACCTCATTCCCGCGCCGACTCGTCGCCACGCCAAGCCGCTATTGTCACCGCCCTCGCCGCCCCTACGCCGGTGAGCTCTTTCCCCCCTTCCCCTTCGCCCCATGCCGTCACGCCATGCTCGCGCATCCCTGGCCTCGGCTCGATCGGGCAGAGCCGAGGGAGAAAGAAGAAAGAGAGGGAGAAGAAAAAAGAAATAAGAAGAAGGAAGAGAGAAAACAAAAAAAGAAAGAGAAAAAGAAAAGGGAAAGGAAGGAAAGAAAACAAAGAAAAAGAAACGGAGGAAAAAGATTTAGAATAAAAATATATTTATTTGTGAAATAAAATTTGTTAGGAAACAATTATAAGATATATATTAGTTATAATATTAGGAATTTAATTATCATATGTTATTAGGAATTTAATTATAATTTAATATGTTAGTAAATCCTAATTTTATCGTATGGATTTACTAGAATTTAAGTTTTAAATTATTAAATATAGTATTATATTTTGGGTTGAATTATTTAGGATTTAATTAACGTTAACCCTATGTCATATACATAAATTCTAGGGTCAACAAAATTTTGTCCAAATAAAATAAAGTAAAGTTTTCTCAAATCTTTCAAACCAAAAATTTTATTTTACAAACCTAGGTGGGACTAACCTAGACTTATATGTGATGAACAAAATTTTGTAACTGATTTAAAACTTTTTCATTTGCAATCTAGGACAAGAATGCAAGCTCATGAAGAAGCCTGCATGCTAACATAGAGCCACCTTGACCTAGGAATTTACGTGTATTCAAATTTTTCAAAAAATGCATCTCATTATAGGACATATACGCTTAGCATAGACAATTCGAATTTACCTAGCAAACCTACAACTAAATTTTGGATGCTAGCAAGTGAACCTAAAATTTAGATCAAAGGTCAATATCTCAGCCCAAGGTAAAATTTAAATAAACCCCAACAACCATTTTAGGTGAAACCGCAAAGCGGGAGCCACTATACATAGGAGTGATACAAAAATTTTCTACAACAAACCATGCAAGTTAAAATCAAGAGAAAATTCATGTAGGTGCTAAACATTATGAACAACTCAAGTTAATTTTGGTACAATTTAATAGGATGCCCCAAACAAATATAACAAAACAAACCAATATTGAGCTATTTAAAAGCTTTAATCGGCTGAAACAATAACTTACCCAAAAGACCATTAAACTACACATAAGCATTATACATAAAATAATTTAATCAAATACTAGATTAATTAGCCTAATTAAATATAATTTTTCTAGAATTGTTCTCCCCGATTAGGCCTCCTAAAAATTCAAACTAATTTCCAAATACCTTGTCTTTGTTGAATTACTGGGAACAAACCACTTGATATTTTTGAGTGGAACCAAAGAAAATAGAACCTAGATATGCCCATCTACCTCCAGTAAAAATCTCATCAATTTACCATGCCCACAAATCGATCAAGGTATTGAGCAGCAAAGAAGAGAGAGAAATAAACTGAAGAAAATCGACAAAAACTAGTTGCACTCAATTCTGTACCCATCCCTCATTTTCTTGCCTTGCTCTCTTCACCCTGGCCCCACATGGTAGCCACTTGGGCTTGTGTGCACACTGTGTTCCACCGCTCAAGCACTTGCTGGGAACGGCCAGAGCGCCAAAAAACGTGTCGGCACCAATGACACCCACGCTCGCCACCGCCAGCTCCAGCTCCTGCCATTTGAAAAACAATCTCGCCACCGGCTTCTACATCCTTCGCTCGTTGCGTTCCCCAAAGAGACCAAGAGTAAACGCCACTAAATCACCCAGAACCAACTCCATTGTCTCCCTGGCCGTAGGTGCTCGATGGATCTCGAGACCTCTCCGCTAAGCTTCGCCCCAAACCAACCGTGGAAACACGATCTACTCCTTCTGCCTAATCCATCCATGCGCTTTGTTTTCCATGTCACGAGGGTCAAGATCGCCGGAGCATGGCTGTTGCTGTTCATGGCACCGCCGCTACCTCCTCGTCGTCGCCACCTCACCGATGGTGTTTCGGCCGCTATAGGCCAGTACAAGGTCGGAGAACCGCGTCACCTTCCTCGTCTCAGCTCCCTCATCATTTTCCCCAAGAGCCCAAGCCAATGGCGCAGCGAACGTGGAGATCGGCCTTGTCTTCCTCGACTCTGGCCGGATCGCCGCCGCCGGTGTTCTGACCTCTTCGGTGAGTCCCCGTTCTATTCCTCACACTCACAGTATCCTCGAAGCGCCCTTGAGCCACTCCGCATCTTTTCTCGGCAGAACGAAGATCAGGTGGAGCTTTCGCTGTTCACCCCGCGCATTCCCGCCGCCGCCGAGCTCTCTTTCCCGTCGCGGCCGTCGTCCAAGCCTCGCCGACCTACGCGCGACTTCCGGTAAGCTTCCAGGGACCTTGACTACCCTCACACATGCTTCGGTTTGCGCTAATCCGAGCCGTAGGCGCATGTGCATCATCGCCCGAACTCGACCGCTGCCCGCAGGCATCGCACCGGCCGCCACAGCCGATAGGGAGACCACCAATGGCTTTGCCATCTTCTCCTCAACCTTTTTCGTTTTGTTTGCCTCCTCAGCCGGGCAGCCACTCACCGTCGACGCCACCGTCAGTGCCCGCCGACCGGCCGAGCCCTGCCCTAGCTATTGCTTCTTTCTCTCCTGTGCGCATGACAATCGGGCCCCACATGATTAAGCGCCAGGAAAATCAATTAGAGGTGGTTTTAATCTCATAGGGACCATTATGTAAAGCATCCCTGTATGACATGTGGACCCGAGGACCTAATTGTAAATAGGAAATAACTGAGGTGCTGTTAATAGATTTTCAAATAAACATGTGCTCTGGACTGCGGGTTGTTTTCCATAAACTCCAGGGGTTTCTTTGCAAAACCACCATGCACTGACTAATGGGCCCCATTCCAACCGGCACCACACCTCTCTCTCACACAGCCTCTGACCCATGGGACCCACATGCAAGAGACAAGGATAAAAACAGAAACATATTTTATTGCAGAAAACAAACCATATCTTATAAAACTCACACAAAATTCATTTGGACATATTTTTGAGTGGGACAAATTTCTGTAGATTCCTTGAATAGTGAACTAAATGTTAGAACCATAAAACATGAGCCTTAGTTCCCCAGACTTATCCCAAAAATTGAAATAAAGCAGACTACACATGCACCATGTGAAAAACTTGTAAAATCTCTAGAAAATTCAAATCAACTCCAAATTGAGCAAAACCAAATCCTATAGATCCCTCATCCTACCCTATGTAATTAGGAAAAATAAAAACATATAGTTACCTAGTACTAAATACCCCTAAACCTAATAATAATAAAACTATGTGATTTTGGTAAACTGAAATTTGGAGATTTATTTAAAATTCATCCTAACTCCTTTTTAACAAAATTAAGTTCTGTAGAATCAAAAAAACTCATACCTTCAAAATATAAAATAAAAACATATGCCCCCTGTACAACATTATCCCTTAAAAATTTATATAAGGAATACACAACTCAAAAGAGCACTATAACTTGTAAAATTTGTAAAATTTGTAGTAAATCCAATTTTAATCTTTTTTGAGTAAACTAAGTCTCTATAGCACCAGAAAATAGTGAACTCCAATTAGGAGAAATAAAACATGGAACCCACGTAATAAAAATATCCGTAAACTTTAAATTTGTTAACTAAGGCACCATTGCACCATTCGCTATAGTAGCAGTTGAACACCCTATGTGTGTGTATGTATGTATATATATGTATATATATATATATATATGTATGAGAATATACACACATTTTAGCTCTAAATAAATCCAACTAAAACTTGTGGAACGGAGAGACCATAGGTTTCATCCTAACCACCAATTTACCCTTAGCAAATAAAATATATTCTGAGCCTGAAATCCTTAAGCTAGGCACACCTTGAACACTATAGGCTTAGAACCATCGTAAACTTGTAAAATGCCTAAGAAATTCATATTAGCTCTAAAAATTATGAAACCAGTTGTAGTAGACATAGAAACAATTTCCCCACACCCCTGTGAAGTCAAACTAATGAAAACAAACACTTAGGAGCACTGTCCAAACATCACTTATCCCTATGTCGTTAATAACCGATAGAACTTCAAAAATACACAACTCCCAAATGGGATAGGATAAATTAGAAATTCTTTCACCTAAAATCATTAGAGACCAGTACCTATTCAATGTGTTAAAAATCATGCATTTTTGATCATTTTGGATTTTTCGCATATTTTGATGTTTAATTGCAGTACGTATACTTTTTATATATGAATGCTTAAACGGTGAAAAAGTGATTAGGATGCTGATATTTTCCAGGCAAGTCCCACCTCCCTCTCTTTGATCACCTTGATCCTATGTTTTGGAGGTTATTGAAATTGTTTGCAAAACTTGCATGTTGATTGTACACTAATAAGATAAAATCTTGTTAAACATATTAGACAAACTCCTATCACTTGCATTATCACCAAACCCCACATATGTCCATAACCTTTATTCCTAACCTTAGGAAAAATATGGTTATAACACCTTGTGTCAATGATTTTGATGTCTAGAGTATTATGATGCTTAGCCATGATTAAAAATGTTTTCTCGATGTTATGGGCTCATCACAAACATGAAAACCATTTTTCTTAATAATCTGGACAGAACTCGAACACTTGTGATTTTGACAAATAAAATGGTGAAAAACATGGATTTTAGGTTTGGGCCACAAGTGGTGCACATATGGTGATTAGTTGTGCACAGATGGGGGGAGAGTGTGCCCAGACAAACTTAAGGACTTCACTCAACGTGTGTTCATTTTGTATACAGTACAACCACATGTGTCAGTGTAGGATGGCCTAAGCCAAATAAGCTATTTAGCGACTAGCCTTGCACTCTGGTAGGCCGGCGTGTATGGGTTCGGAATAACCCAGAGGAACTTCCTATTTACCCCATCGTGGTAAAGGCGATTAAGTCTGTCCAATACAACGGTATCGTGCCACATGGGTGGGTTCCCTATCGTGTCCTCCACCACGGCATTAAATTAAGGCATGGGCCCGCCACTTAACGGTTCTGGGTTATATTTCTAGTATGCCCAGGATGGGAGAAACACGTATCGTGTTGGTGCAAGGCTAGGAACAAAGTAGTGTAAAGGCTTCGTTGTGAACTCTAGTGTGTACTCAACATGCAGAGTATGGTGGTATCGACGGGTACCGAGCAAAACTAGAGTGTTTCACTTCATGTGAGCGATTCACATCCTTTGGGTAAAGTGTACAAACTCTGCAGAGTCCAAACTAATCGATTAGCCGTGCTCACGGTCATGAGCGGCGTGTGGATATATATTGAGTATAGACTTGTATTTTTCCTCCTAAATGCTGAAATTTCCTTGAAATCATGTTGAATTTTGAGAATGAGATCCTTGTTGCCATGGAGGGCAATGAGGTGTATATTTATACATGATTAGTGATTACTTTGATGCCCATATGCTAAGATCTTACTTGCTGAAATGTCATTTGAAAGCAAATCTGTTTTGGAAGTGTTTTATGCAAATAAAACTTGCTTTACGCTAAAATGAACCATATTATGCCTCCCTTGTTTGAATGCCCTACATGTAGAGTGTTAGGCTTGCCTTGGTGCTTGCCAGTACATTAACTTGATTAATGTACTGACTCTTGCCACTGGAATATCCACTTTGCTTGTAGGTGTAGACTTAGTCTTTTGAGTGATACGGGAAATCAACTGTTTCTTTTAGGATGAGAACTTAACGGGGTACACCCCTAGTTAGTGTGCTTGTGGAATGGGTAGTAAGCCACTGCTGTTCGATGCTCTCTGATATATTTATTTGGCCAGTCGGCCTATGTAATTATCTAAGTGTTGTAATCCTTTGAGTTTTGTTCAATTTAAGTGTATGCGCTATGTGTAATCATGCTTGAAATGAAAGTGTGAATCTAGCACACATCCTGGGAGCTAGACTCACGCGAGTATGAGTTAGGAATAATTGAGACATTGGAGATCTTTAGCCATTTTGTCAAGTCTCCTGATTGTGTAACACATCTGGTCGGCACCTTCGAGTGGTTCGACGGGCACAATTCATGCTGAAGTTCACTGGCAGGCTAAATGCCCAGCAATGTCTCATTTATCCCTCTCTCGGGACTTCGGTTGTCACGTTTTACTTGTCTTATGAGCTGAACCGTTTCAGCTTGTCTTGCAAATAGAACGGGAGAACCGGGCGTCTCCGACAAGGCATGGTATTAGAGCGAATAATGACTATAAGAGCCCCTTAAGTTGGTCGTCTAGAATTGATTCTCAAAAGTTATTTTGAGGGATTCGCTCTTAGATATAAATTATTTGTGAAAACCAATTCTGTCTTATATCTCATCCCTCTTTAGAGATTAATCTTCCCTATGTCTCTATTTCAATTTTAAAGCTCTTACCTTGCTCTATAGGACCGAAGCCTTTTGAAAGTTTGTGTTTTTATGAAAAGAAGTTTGAAAACACTTAATTGTCACCACAATATCAGTACCAAGGTGTTTAGAAAAGTTTTGAAACCATTTTGCAAACCATTCCCGTGTGCTAGTACGACTTTACAAAAATATCGGGTTAGAAATAGCCTATAGTAAATGGGTTTTGAAAATGGGTTGATAAAATTTAAAACTTGATAGGCATTGTAAGAATTCCACTTTCTCATGTTTCTTCTGCACCCAAAATGATTTGGGGAGGTTTTGAGCTTCTCATTCTCACCTATTCAAAAATTTCGCCGAATAAACCTAGAGTAAGTAGTTCAAATGTGGACTAGAATTTGTGGTGCTGAAACCTTAGTTTGCTTGCTTAGATGGCCCACCTAAAATTCAACTATATTCTGGACCACTCTAATATAATGCATCTAAAAGGGCGATAAATTAGCTAACTTAAAACTTGAATGAAGATTTAATTTGTCGGTTGTTTGAAATTTTGGGATTTTGAGTCAGTCTGCTTGAAAATTTTGCATAGGCTACACCGTGGATTGCAAAACTGAAAAATTTTACAAACAGCATGTAGACTAACGCAGTAGAGATCATGAATTTTTGCCAAATTTTTGGACCCCTTCAACATAGTAAAATAGATTGGTTTGTTAGCCCAACCCCGCTTTGGAAAACTGCAGACAGTAGCCTTCATCTTTTTGTACAGGCCAAACCATACCAGCTAACATATGCATATTTTGCCAGAAGCCCCTATACATGCCCTGGAAGCCCCATGAATTTTACTAGAATTTTTAAGCTCCTGCATCAGGATGAAACCATCCACTTAACTAGCATAGGCGGCCTGTTGTGAAAGTTTATAACAGCTGCCCTTAACTTTCCCCTATAGCCAAAGCCATCCCTGCAAAAATTTATACCTTCTGACAGTAGCCTATAGACTTACCCAGTATGCCCCACCAGTTTTGCTAGAATTTTTGAGTCCCTGCAACATGCCCTAAAAATTTAAATAGCCCAGGGGAACAGAAATCTGAAACCCGGAATACCGTAGGTTGTTGAATTTGTCCAGACAGAACCATAGGTGATAAATTCTAATTTTCCTAAGGTAGTTCACAAACTTATTTGCCTACCTCCATAATTTTTGCCCAAATTTTACACCTTTGGGATCTAGCCCAAGGAGATCGATAAAGTCAGCAAGCCCATATTTTCCAGCACCTCGGCACTTGCCCAACCCATTTCCTGTTATGTGGCACCGCCGTCGCAAAAGTCACCAAAGGTTTTCCAGCCCAAGGACACATTGTTAGGATGCCAAGAATGGAGGTCGATTAAACCTACCGCCCCTCTTGATTGACCGCTGAGCTCCATTCTTACCATTTCGACACGAAAAGGATACCTGAGACTCTCCGACGAGTTAAGCCCCTATTTTCTGAATTCTCCCAACCGACAGCCTTTTATTTTAAGGGGGATAGTGTACCGTGACCTCATATTCCCCTGGATAAATATGAAGCCTTTGCAGGTCTCTCCACCATAATTTGGAGACTTGACTTATATCTTTGATAAACCTCCCAATATATGTGTATATGTACACCTATTGTTTCTATGGCATGAAGGCAATAAAAAAATGATTTCGTGAGCATTGTACCACTACATACATTCATCGCATCATTCATGCATCATAATATCATCGCATTCACGCATGCCTTTTTCGCATAAAAGAAAAGATATTGCCGCACATGCCATATAACAACCATTTTCCCTCTAAGATCCCAGTGTCTGGATGAACCCATGAGTAGCCGCGATCATTTTCCCATGCCTAAGAAAAATTTCGGGTAGAAACATTAGGCTTGCAAAATACCTTTTGGGAAAAAACTGTCCCTGATCCGGACGCCGCCCCAACCTAATACCCAGTTAGACATTCTGCCCTGTTCTCAACAAAACAAGGTGTAGATAGACCTAAGACTACCGAACCAACTTATATTTTTCCATTTCGCGAATCCACCTAGCCATGAATTTTCCCAAACTTTAAGGGGGATAGCATGGCTTGTTAACCTCAACCACTCGAGACAGCACCCATGTTGCCATTGCTCGCCATCGCTGTAAACTGCCCAAGCGAGGAGAGTTCTACTGATGTTTTCCATTTTAACCCAACAGACATTTAAGGAAGCAGGTAATAAAAGGAAAGGGCCTGTTATCTCTAGTTCCATAACTTATGTGCTTGCCATCCCAAGAATTTAAACCTCATAGATATAAGCTTGACCAAGCTACGGTTAACCCCCAGATTTTTCGTCATTATGCCCGAATGGAGGCCTGATGCCACCAAACCTTTTGTACCAATACTTCATCGCCCACCAGAATACTTGGTAGCTACCATGCTCATCAAGAACGCTTCCCCCTCACCTCCTCAGTAAGGGTTTTTTCCCAACCTTAGTTAAGCAAGTCTATTGTACAACTTAGAAAGAGTTTAGAAATAAGCGTATTAAATCTTGTATGTTTGAAAAGCTTTCAAACAACAAGAAACCGATAAAAACCACGTTATCCGAAACCCAGTGCCCGCTGCAGTAGCATCCTTTTCGGTGCATTCGAGTCATTTTCCCATACACTCTACCTGGTCCAGAATATCCCACTAAAACCTCCAAACAAGGACTCATGGGTACTACCCCAGCCAGTGAGGCGCGAATAGCCGAACCGACATACCGCACCTTTACCAACACCGGACGCCAAGTGGCAACCCCTTTTGCCGAATGTAGTCCCATGACCAAAGTGCCTCGGTACCACTATTTTCCAAGTGTCGTCACAGATGACGAAACTATCCGTTTCCCATGAGCCGATAAGGAGACTACCTTTCCCTCCTGGACCCTGCGACCACAGACCCAAATCGTCCATGAAGGCCGCAATATCCTGAGCAAGTGTCCTACCCATCGGTATGATAGGATAAGGTTTTAGGTGCAACAAACCTAGGTAAACCAAAGAACACCTGACCACACCCAACCCAAATCTCGGGGACGAGATTTCCTTTAAGGGGGATAGAGCTGTCATATACCCAAATTCTAGGGTCAACAAAATTTTGTCCAAAAAAATAAAGTAAATTTTTCTTAAATTTTTCGAACCAAAAATTTTCTTTTACAAACCTAGGTGGGACTAACCTAGACTTTTATGTGATGAACAAAATTTTGTAACGGATTTAAAACTTTTTCATTTGCAATCTAGGACAAGAATGCAAGCTCATGAAGAAGCCTGCATGCTAACATAGAGCCACCTTGACCTAGGACATTTACGTGTATTCGGATTTTTCGAAAAATGCCTCTCATTATAGGACATATACGCTTAGCGTAGACAATTCGAATTTACCTAGCAAACCTACAACTAAATTTTGGATGCTAGAAAGTGAACCTAAAATTTAGATCAAAGGTTAATATCTCAGCCCAAGGTAAAATTTAAATAAATCTCAACAACCATTTTAGGTGAAACCGCAAAGCGGGAGCCACTATACATAGGAGTGATACAAAAATTTTCTACAACAAACCATGCAAGTTAAAATCAAGAGAAAATTCATGTAGGTGCTAAACATTATGAACAACTCAAGTTAATTTTGGTACAATTTAATAGGATGCCCCAAACAAATATAACAAAACAAACCAATATTGAGCTATTTAAAAGCTTTAATCGGCTGAAACAATAACTTACCCAAAAGACCATTAAACTACACATAAGCATTATACATGAAATAATTTAATCAAATACTAGATTAATTATCCTAATTAAATATAATTTTTCTAAAATTGTTCTCCCCTGATTAGGCCTCCTAAAAATTCAAACTAATTTCCAAATACCTTGTCTTTGTTGAATTACTGGGAACAAACCACTTGATATTTTTGAGTGGAACCAAAGAAAATAGAACCTAGGTATGCCCATCTACCTCCAATAAAAATCTCATCAATTTACCATGCCCACAGATCGATCAAGGTATTGAGCAGCAAAGAAGAGAAAGAAATAAACTGAAGAAAATCGACAAAAACTAGTTGCACTCAATTCTGTACCCATCCCTCATTTTCTTGCCTTGCTCTCTTCACCCTGGCCCCACATGGTAGCCACTTGGGCTTGTGTGCACACTGTGTTCCACCGCTCAAGCACTTGCTGGGAACGGCCGAGCGCCAAAAACGTGTCGGCACCAATGACACCCACGCTCGCCACCGCCACTCCAGCTCCGCCATTTGAAAAACAATCTCGCCACCGGCTTCTACATCCTTCGCTCGTTGCGTTCCCCAAAGAGACCAAGAGTAAACGCCACTAAATCACCCAGAACCAACTCCATTCTCTCCCTGGCCGTAGGTGTTCGATGGATCTCGAGACCTCTCCGGTAAGCTTCGCTCCAAACCAACCGTGGGAAACACGATCTACTCCTTCGCCTAATCCATCCATGCGCTTTGTTTTCCATGTCACGAGGGTCAAGATCGCGGGAGCATGGCTGTTGCGTTCATGGCACCGCCGCTACCTCCTCGTCGTCGCCACCTCACCGATGGTGTTTCGGCCGCTATAGGCCAGTACAAGGTCGGAGAACCGCGTCACCTTCCTCGTCTCAGCTCCCTCATCATTTTCCCCAAGAGCCCAAGCCAATGGCGCAGCGAACGTGGAGATCGGCCTTGTCTTCCTCGACTCTGGCCGGATCGCCGCCGCCGGTGTTCGACCTCTTCGGTGAGTCCCCGTTCTATTCCTCACACTCACGGTATCCTCGAAGCGCCCTTGAGCCACTCCGCATCTTTTCTCGGCGAACGAAGATCGTGGAGCTTTCGCTGTTCACCCCGCGCATTCCCGCCGCCGCCGAGCTCTCTTTCCCGTCGCGGCCATCGTCCAAGCCTCGCCGACCTACGCGCGACTTCCGGTAAGCTTCCAGGGACCTTGACTACCCTCACACATGCTTCGGTTTGCGCTAATCCGAGCCGTAGGCGCATGTGCATCGTCGCTCGAACTCGACGACCGCCTGCACTCGCCGCCGGCATCGCACCGGCCACCACGGCCGACGGGAGACCACCAATGGCTTCACCATCTTCTCCTCAACCTTTTTCGTTTTGGTTGCCTCCTCACCGGGCAGCCACTCGCTGTCGACGCCGCCGTCGGTGCCGCCAGGCCGGCCGAGCCCTCCCCTAGCTGTTGCTTCTTTCTCTCCTGTGTGCATAACAACCAGGCCCCACATGATTATGTTGGTTTCATTCAGTCAGTCCAGGTTTAGCGTTCTTCAGTTAGTTAGTTTCTTGTTTCATTTTCAGTCAATAACAGAACCCGGTGGGTGCGTCTTGTACGCCGAGAATCGCGCTGTTCGCGGTGCGGCACGTATCTTCTCCGTTATTTTCGTCGAGTCCTAGCTGAGCCACGCGCTCCACTCGTTCGGTCGTGGGATGGCGCGATCAAGTCGGAAGGGGTGGTGCGCATGGCGCCGAGTCTTGAGCGGCCGAGAGTTGCTCACCGCATGTGTATATATTTTGCTTAATAGAGTCAGAAAATGCCAAGAAGTTACGGCACCAAATTTCTGTGTTTTGTGTTCTTAGCTTCCATTGCGTTCGCGTGAGTATCCACTGCGGATTCCATCGATCTCGGGTCATCATCCTCATCTCCGGCGGCGGGCGCCGCGAGCGGATACGTCAAGTGGTATCGAGCTCGGTTCCGCCGTTGGACACGCGACCGCGCGATCGCTGCTGCTTTCGGTATGGATCGACGGAGGAACCGCTCCTCCTCGCCGCGACGGGGTTCCGGCGGGGCGGTTCGAGCAGCGGAGGCACGGGCGAGCGCGGTCTGGTGATCCACCGGACCGTGCGTGAGGAGGGCGGGAAACACAAGTACTACTCATGGGCGGCGCTCATGAAACACAAGTCGAACTACTACTCATGGGCGGCGCTCATGAAATTGAAGCTCCAGGCGCGGAGCTTGTGGGAGACGGTGCAAGTCGGCGCCATCGACTACATCGACGATCGGAACGCCTTGGAGGCCATCGCGCTGGGCGTCCCCGAGGAGCTGCACGGGAGCATCGCCGGGAAGGCCACGGCCAAGGAGGCGTGGGACTCCTGAAGAAGATGCACCTCGGGGTGGATCGTGTGCGCCGCGAAGGCGAACACGCTGCGTCGGGAGTTCGATGCGCTGCGCTTCAAGGACGGGAGTCGGTGGACGACTTCGCCCTCCGGATCACCGACGTGGCGAGTCACGGAGGTACTCGATGCCGGGTACACGGAGCCGGAGGTCGTGAGGAAGTTCTGCAGCCACGCCACCGAGGTATGAGCAGATAGTAATGGCAATCGAGACTCTCCTTGATCTCAATGACTTGTCGGTGGACGAGCTCGTGGGGAGACTCAAGGCAGCCGAGGAACGCTACGGCCTCGGTGGCAACGGCGGTTCCTGCAGCGCGGCTCAACCTCACCGAGGAAGAACTCGTGGCTCGGGTGGTCTCCCAGCTGCAAGTCTCGGGCGGAGGCTCGGAGGTGGGCGCCCTCCGGCCTCGACTCGGGGCGAGGACGCGGCGGCGGCGCTTCCCATGGTGGGGGCAGCAGCGCCCATCCCGGGCGGTGGGAGCAATGGAGGCTCAAACATTCGCCGGCGGCGACGGCAAGAAGAAGAAGAAGCTCGCGGTGATGAGTGCGCCTATTGCGGCAAGACGGGCCACCGGGCTCGCGAGTGCCGCAAGAAGAAGCGGGACGAGCAGGCGCACGCGGCCGAGGCGGATGAGGAGGTCGCCTTGATGATGGGGATCGCCACGATCGTCGCCGATCCGGTGCTCCGGGCGAGGCGTCGGAACAACCTGGTGGCGCGGAGGGCGTGCCGAGCGCCCGGATCGCGGACGGCAGCGCGAGGGCGCGCCGGGTCTTCACCGACAAGGCTCCGTGCACGGAGTCCACGGCGGCTCGGTGGCGTTCGCGACACCCGGCGACACGACGGCGCTGCTCGCAACCACCGAGGAAGTGCACATCCGAGAGGACAAGCTTTCCGTCCAGCTCGGGAGAAGCGTGGCGACGGGCGAGCGCGCTGGATCCTCGACACGGGCGCTACGAACCATATGACCGGGTGCGGTGCGCCTTCACCGAGCTCGACACGGGGTGCGCGGCACCGTGCGGTTCGGCGACGGCTCCATGGTCGACATCCACGGGAGAGGGACGATCCTCTTCAGCTGCAAGAACGGTGAGCACCGAAGCTCGTCGGGGTCTACTTCATTCCCGGGCTCACCGCCAACATCATAAGCTCTGGGCAGTGGATGAGGACCGGTACAAGGTCCTAATCGAGGATGGGATCCTGCGAATATGGGATCGAGGCGGCGGCTCTGGCCAAGGTGCAACGTGCTGCAAACCGCCCGTACACCTCGACGTCGACATCGGCGCTCCGTGTGTTTGGCGGCGCACGCGACGACGCCGCTGGAGGTGGCACGCAAGGTATGGGCATCTTGGTTTCCATGGCCTGAAGCTGCTGTCCGGGAAGGAGATGGTTCGTGGTCTTCCCTCCATCGACCACGTGGAGCATTGTGCGAGAGTTGCCTCGCCGGAAGCGGCGTCGACAACCGTTCCGGAGGCGAGCAAGCTGCTAGCGTCCCGTTCACTGGAGCTTGTGCACGCGGACTGTGTGGTCCGATCACTCCTGTGACTCCGGGCGGCAAACGTCTGTTCTTGCTTGTCGTGGACGACAAGAGCCGATATATGTGGCTGGTCCGCGGCGTCGAAGGACCAGGTGCAGCGGCCATCATCCAATTGCAGGCCATGGAGAATGAGGCGGGGATGAAGCGGGGACACTGCGCACCGATCGGGGTGGCGAGTTCACGGCGCGGGCGTTCTGGAGCACTGCACCGACCACGGCGTTCAGCGTCACTTCACCGCACCGTACACACCTCAGCAAAACGGTGTGGTGGAGAGGCGCAACCAGACCGTCTTGCGGGATGGCAAGGAGCATGATGAAGGGGATGAACGTGCCGGATGGCTCAGGGCGAGGCGGTGAACACTGCCGTCTACATTCTGAACCGTTCGCCAACGAGGAGCGTGGACGGCAAAACCCCTACGAGGTCAGGTATGGTGCTAAGCCAGTGTGCACTTCTTTCGTGTCTTCGGTTGCCTTGCATATGTGAAGGTGGTGGGCGGCCACCGGCGCAAGCCGGACGACCGAAGCGTGCCCATGGCGTTCATTGGCTACGAGCCCGGCACAAAGGCGTACGGGTTCTACAATCCAAACACCGAGCGCGTTCACATATCGCGTGATGCGGTGTTTGATGAAGGAAGCCGTGGCGGTGGAAGAGCGCTGGAGACGCGGCGGACGCGGCTCGGGGGAGCCATTCGTCGTCGAGTACGTGACTATGTCCGTTCCGGCAGGGACATGTGCGCGCGCCGACATCGACTTTCCCGGCCTCGGGGGCCTTCCACACTGCTGCAGGCCCGACGAGGTGCTGCGACACCGGCACCAGCCCTACATCGGGCGTCTTCACCGGCCACTCCATCAAACGTGCGGTTCGTGTCTCCACCACCGGGGACCCGGTGGTGGACGACGCCACGACGACGCGCCGCTGCGTTCGGGACGATGGAGGACATCTTGGGGGTCGCACCGGCCCCGAGGAAGCGATGGGGAGCACGGCGCAGGGCTCCCGCTCGCGTCGATGGCGAGCCCACCACCTTCGACGAGGCGCGGAACGAAGAAGAGTGGCGGAAGGCGATGCTCGAGGAGCCGGGGTCCATCGAACGAACGACACTGGACTCTCGTCGACCTCCCACTGGACATCGAGCGATCGGCTTGAAGTGGGTGTTCAAGATCAAGCGCGACGAGCGGGGAGCAATTGTGAAGCATAAGGCGCGCTTGGTGGCAAAGGGCGTGTTCGAAGCCGGCGTCGACTTTGAGGAGGTTTTTGCGCCGGTGGCGAGAATGGAGTCGGTGAGAATGTTGCTTGCGGTTGCAGCTCGGGAAGGCTGGCTCGTCCACCACATGGACGTTAAATCAGCGTTTCGAATGGCGATCTTGCGAAAGAAGTATACGTTCAACGCCGCCGGCTTCACTGCAGCCGGCCACGAGAAGAAGGTGTTGCGCCCGAGGAAGGCGCTGTATGGGCTTCGTCAAGCTCCCGGGCTGGAATCGAAGTGGATGTCGGCTGCGTGATCTCGGCTTCGCGCGGTGCACCGGCGAGCATGGAATGTACACCCGTGGCAAGGGGCTCACGCGTGGTGGTCGGCGTCTATGTCGATGATTTGATCATCACTGGAGCCAAGGAGGGCGGTGTGGAAGCGTTCAAGGCGGAAATGCTTCGTCTGTTCGGGATGAGTGACCTTGGGTTGCTGTCCTATTACTTGGGCATTGAGGTGAGGCGGTCCAAAACGCAATCACCCTTGGGCGGCGGTACGCACGCAGCGCTGCGAAGGCGAACATGGCGGGTGCAACCCTGTCAAACTCCAATGGAGACTCGTCTGAAGTGTCAAAGGAAGGAACGACGGCGCGGTTGATGCTACCGAGTACCGCACTTGGTGGGGAGTCTCGGTACTTGGTTCACACTCGCCCGGATATCTCATTTGCGGTGGGGTTTGTGAGTCGTTTCATGGAGAAGCCAAGGCGGGAGCACATGGCGGCGGTGAAGCACCTGCTCGGTACATAGCCGGAACAATCGAGTTCGGCATCCTCTACCCCAAGCCGTTGAGCGGCGACAACAACCTGATCGGCTACGGTGATAGCGATTTGGGGGAGATACCGATGACAGGAAGAGCACGACGGGCATCATCTTCTTCCCGGGACGAAGGCGGTGGCTTGCGTCCCGAAACGAGAGGTGGTGGCGCTCTCATCCTGTGAGGCGGAGTACATCGCCGGCGCCGGAGCACGTGTCGGGCGGTGTGGCTCACGAGGCTTCGAAGGATGTCACTGGCGATGATCCTCGGACGCCTCAGCGAAGATGGATAACATGTCGCAATCGCACTCAGCAAGAACCCTGTCTGCATGATCGAAGTAAGCACATTGACACAAAATTTCATTTTATTCGTGAATGCATCGACAAGGGAAGCATCTCGCGGAGTTTGCGAGCTCTCGAGCAACGGCCGATCGATGACGAAGGCGCTTGGGCGTTCAAGGTTCTGCGAGCTTCGTGAGAAGATTGGTGTCATCAACCCGGCTGACCTCATTCGGGGGAGATTGTTGGTTTCATTCATCGATCCGGTTTAGCGTTCTTCGATTAGTTAGTTTCTTGTTTCATTTTCATCAATAACGAACCCGGTGGGTGCGTCTTGTACGCCGAATCGCGCTCGTTCGCGGTGCGGCACGTATCTTCTCCGTTATTTTCGTCGAGTCCTAGCCGAGCCACGCGCTCCACTCGTTCGGTCGTGGGATGGCGCGATCAAGTCGGAAGGGTGGTGCGCATGGCGCCGAGTCTTGAGCGGCCGAGAGTTGCTCACTTGCATGTGTATATATTTTGCTTAATAGAGTCAGAAAATGCCAAGAAGTTACGGCACCAAATTTCTGTGTTTTGTGTTCTTAGCTTCCATTGCGTTCGCGTGAGTATCCACTGCGGATTCCATCGATCTCGGGTCATCATCCTCATCTCCGGCGGCGGGCGCCGGCGAGCAGGATACGTCAGATTAGGCGCCAGGAAAATCAATTAGAGGTGGTTTTAATCTTATAGGGTCTATTATGTAAAACATCCCTCCATGACATGTGGACCCGAGGACCTAAGTGTAAATAGGAAATAACTGAGGTGCTGTTAATAGATTTTCAAATAAACATGTGCTCTGGACTGCGGGTTGTTTTCCGTAAACCCCAGGGGTTTCTTTGAAAAACCACCAGCCACTGACTAATGGGCCCCATTCCAACCGGCGCCACACCTCTATCACAAAGCCTCTGACCCATGGGACCCACATGCAAGAGACACAAGGATAAAAACAGAAACATATTTTCTTGCAGAAAACAAACCATATCTTATAAAAATCACACAAAATTCACTTAGACATATTTTTGAGTGGGAAAAATTTCTGTAGATTCCTTTAATAGTGAAATAAATTTTAGAACCATAAAACATGAGCCTTATTTCCCCAGACTGATCCCAAAAATTGAAATAAGGCAGAGTACACATGCACCATGTGAAAAATTGTAAAATCTCTAGAAAATTCAAATCAACTCCAAATTGAGCAAAACCAAATCCTATAGATCCCTCATCCTATCCTCTGTAATTAGGAAAAATAAAAACATATAGTTACCTAGTACCAAATACCCCTAAACCTAATAATAATAAAACTATGTGATTTTGGTAAACTGAACTTTGGAGATTTATTTAAAATGCATCGTAACTCCTTTTGAACAAACTTAAGTTCTGTAGAATAAAAAAGATCCATTCTTTCAAAATGTAAAATAAAAACATATGCCGCTGTACAACATTATCCCTTAAAAATTTATTAAAAAGATCCATACTTTCAAAATGTAAAATAAAAACATATGTCCCTGTACAACATTATCCCTTAAAAATTTATTTAAGGAATACACAACTCAGAAGAGAACTATAACTTAATTTTTAGTAAATCCAATTTTAATCTTTTTCGAGTAAACTTAATTTTTAGTAAATCCAATTTTAATCTTTTTCGAGTAAACTAAGTCTCTATAGCAGCAAATAGGGAACTTCAATTAGGAGAAATAAAACATGGCAACCAACATAATAAAAATATCCGTAAATTTTAAATTTGTTAACTAAGGCACCATTCGCTATAGTAGAAGTTGAACACCTATGTGTGTATATATATATATGTTTGTATATATATATATATATATGTATGAGAATATACACACACTTTAGCTCTAACTAAATCCAACTAAAACTTGTGGAACCAGAGAGACGATAGGTTTCATTCTAGTCACCAATACTTGGCACACCTAACTCATGTGACAATCCCTAGGTTGATAGGTTAAGGGAGATTAACTTGGAACACTCTCTAGCATACACAATTAATAGTAAAACAACATAAACTCTGAGATTATGAGCTAAGATTAAATGGGTTAGCTTAATTATTCATTTCTATACACCCTTAGCAAATAAAACAAATTCTGAAGAACACTATAGGCCTAGAACCATTGTAAACTTGTAAAATGCCTAGGAAATTCATATTAGCTCTAAAAATTATGAAACCAGTTGTGTTAGACTTAGAAACCATTTCCCCACACCCCTGTGAAGTCAAACTAATAAAAACCAACACTTAGGAGTACTGTCCAAACATCACTTACCACTATGTCGTTAAGAACCGATAGAACTTCTAAAATACACAACTCCCAAATGGGATAGGATAAATTAGAAATTCTTTCACCTAAAATCATTAGATACCAGTACCTACTCAATGCGTTAAAAATCATGCATTTTAGATCATTTTGGATTTTTCGCATATTTTGGTGTTTAATAATAGTCTGTATACTTTTTATAGATGAATGCTTAAATGGTGAAAAAGTGATTAGGATGCTGACTTTTTCTAGGCAAGTCCCACCTTCCTCCCTTCCTCCCTTTGATCACCTTGATCCCATGTTTTGGAGGTTATTGAAATTGTTTGTAAACCTTGCATGTTGATTGTACACTAATAAGAAAATATTGTTAAACATATTAGACAAACTCCTATCACTTGTATTATCACCTAACCCCACATATGTCCATAACCTTCATTCCTAACCTTAGGAAAAATATGGTTATAAGACCTTGTGTCAATGATATTGATGTCTAGAGTACTATGATGCTTAGCCATGCTTAAGAATGTTTTCTCGATGTTATGGGCTCATCATAAACATGAAAACCATTTTTCTTAATAATCTGGACAGAACTGGAACACTTGTGATTTTGACAAATAAAATGATGAAAAACATGGAGTTTAGGTTTGGGCCACAAGTGGTGCACATATGGTGATTAGTTGTGCACCAATAGGGGGAGAGTGTGCCTAGACCGACTTAAGGACTTTACTCAACGTGTGTTCATTTCGTATACATTACAACCACATGTGCCAGTATGGGATTGCCTAAGCCAAATAAGCTATTTAGCGACTAGCCTTGCACTCTGGTAGGCCGGCGTGTATGGGTTCGGAATAACCCAAAGAAACTTCCTATTTACCCCGTCGTAGTAAAGGCTACTAAGTCTGTCCAATACAACGGTATCGTGCCACGTGGGTGGGTTCCCTATCGTGTTCGTCACCACGACATTAAGTTAAGGCGTGGGCCCGCCACTTAACGTTCTGGGTTATATTTCTAGTATGCCCAGGATGGGAGAAACACGTATCGTGCTGGTGCAAGGCTAGGAACAAAGTAGTGTAAAGGCTTCGTTGTGAACTCTAGTCTATACTCAACATGCAGAGTATGGTGGTATCGACGGGTACCGAGCAAAACTAGAGCGTTTCACTTCATGTGAGCGATTCACATCCTGTGGGTAAAGTGTACAAACTCTGCAGAGTCTAAACTAATCGATTAGCCGTGAAGACGGTCATGAGCGGCGTGTGGATATTTATTGAGTATAGACTTGTATTTTTCCTCTTAAATGCTGAAATTTCCTTCAAATCATGTTGAATTTTGAGAATGAGCTCCTTCCTGCCATGGAGGGCAATGAGGTGTATAGTTTGCAATGAGGTGTATAGTTTGTTAGTGATATGCCCTAGAGGCAACATGGAGATGTTGGATATCATTGTCAATGTTTATGTATTTATGAATAAAGTGTTATTCAGTTCCATGAAATAAACATCTTGTATTGATCAATAAGTACGTGACTTATTTATGAGACTCTATATGTATGAATCTATTTCTAAATGATCCCTGATCATATATCATATTAGTGGAACTAATATGATTCTGAGATCGACATGTTTATTGATTGATGATCATGTCTCATACATCATGGGTATGGAGATACCAAATCAATAAACATGGACACATGTGTTAGAGAACACATTGTTGGATAGACCCACCATGAGACACTACAGGAATTAATGTGCCATTAGTTGGTCTCAGGTAGTGTTGGTACAAAGTCGTTAGACCTGAGATCGCCATGGATTTCAACATGTGTAGTAGCCTACTTTGGGACTACCAAACGCTATTCCGTAATTGGGTAGTTATAAAGGTAGTTTTCGGGTTTGCTATGAAACATGGAGTGGGATGTAAGTGATCAAGATGGAATTTGCCCCTCCTTTGGAGAGATATCTCTGGGTCCCTCGAGGTAATGGATTATGGAAATGCATGGCCATGCTAAGTTGATTGAGGAGTCAATCAACAGACAGATAATCCAATACGGTTCGAGTGAATGGTTAAGCTATTGAAGGGATGACACACATCTTGCCTATAGCTTAATTGGTATCGTGAGGCAAAGGGATTTATGTACACATTACAGGTTCAGAGCCGATATTATATTTTTTAAACTACGGTGTTGATATGTGCTGCTAGGCGCCGTTGTTGACAGGTCGGCTGAGTTGGACTCGAGCCGACGATCGGCTAAGTTAGACTATAGCCGAAACCGAGTATACCTGAACCTACAGGGTCGCACGCTTAAGGGGATAGAATGAATATTCGAGTTGGACTCGAATACGGCTCGATCGGATAGGGATCCGATCGAATAGAGTCCTATGGTCTTACGACATATGGGCGGCCAAATCTGTGAGATTTGGATAGGATCCGATTCAAAATAGAGTCCTGATCGGCCACTAGTCCCAGTCGGCCAACTATATATAAAGGGGTCGAGGGGTGGAGAGTTGTGGTACTGCATTGAACTGAATCCGCAACAGAAGTCGCCGAGATCAAACTCCACGAAAACCCTCCCACTTTCGAGCCAAAACCCTAGCCTTGCATCGCGTGCTAGCACACGGGTGTTCGGCGTTCTATCCCCGGACGTGTGGATACCGGTAGAGGCGCTGCTACATTGCGCGCTGTTGTTCGGCTACGAATTGGTTGTGGTGGAATTGGCTGCGGTCGAGTGCATCGGAGCGAGTCGCGAGAACGCGGTCTGACGACTTGGTGAATCGGCTGATTGGTGAATCGGCTGTCCCCGGGAATCGGCTGTCGGCTTGCGGGAATCGGCTATCATCGGTTGCACTGTTCCAGATCGGATAGCCCTGATTGGCTAATTCTGCTGCATACTCCAATCGGTAACGATCTATCGGTCCTTACTTGCAAGTGTTCCTGGTTTGCGCAGTAGAAAAGTTTTTATTTTCGGCTAGCGTAGCCTTCGTGTAACCCTTCATATTTATACATGATTAATGATTACTTTGATGCCCATATGCTAAGATCTTACTTGCTGAAATGTCATTTGAAATAAAATCTGTTTTGGAAGTGTTTTATGCAAACAAAACTTACTTTACGCTAATAAAATGAACCATATTATTCCTCCTTTGAATGCCCTACATGTAGAGTGTTAGGATTGCCTTGATACTTGCCAGTACATTAACAGATTAATGTACTGACTCTTGCCACTGGAATATCCACTTTGTTTGCAGGTGTAGACTTAGTCTTTTGGGTGATACGGGAAATCGACTGTTTCTTTTAGGATGAGAACTTAACGGGATACACGCCTAGTTAGTGTGCTTGTGGAATGGGTAGTAAGCCACTGCTGTTCGCTGCTCTCTGATATATTTATTTGGCTGGTCGGCCTATATAATTATCTAAGTGTTGTAATCCTTTGAGTTTTGTTCAATTTAAGTGTATTCGCTATTTGTAATCATGCTTGAGATGAAAGTGTGAATCTAGCACACATCCTGGGAGCTAGACTCACACAAGTATGAGTTAGGAATAATTGAGACGTTCTATATCTTTAGCCATTTTGTCAAGTCTCCTGATTGTGTAACACATCTGGTCACCATCTTCGAGTGGTTCGACGGGCACAATTCAGGCTAAAGTTGACTGGCAGGCTAAAGGCCCAGCAATGTCTCACTTATCCCTCTCTCGGGACTTCGGTTGTCACGTTTTACTTGTCTTATGAGCTGAACCATTTCAGCTCGTATTGCAAATAGAACGGGAGAGCCGGGCGTCTCCGACACCCTTGGACTTGTCGGTCCGATAAAATTACAATTAAATTAGAGTTAATTATTTCTTTTTTGATGTAATATTTTTTACTTGTCAATTTCTGTTTATAAAATTAAAATAACTTAAATTGAAATATTACCACCTCATAGTTAATTAAATCGGTTTAAACGTGAAGCTTCAAATTAATATAACTTGCTCATTTTAACCCGGTTTTTAACAAAATTTGAATCCAAATTCACCTATAATCGTAGTCTAGTTTTAGAAGCTACTTTTACGATTTATTTGACATTTTGGTGATTTTATTTTAATTCTAATCGAATTCATTCAGATGTTTCACATGTATTTATAGAGTCCGAGGGAGTCGTTGAGTGTACAGAAGATCCAGGACAGCAAGGTTACGAGCAAGGTAAGTCATCACTACCTTTGAGCATGTTGAACCCCTTTTTGCGAACTTATGTTGTTTTCAAATCAAATATGCATGCTATATACAGGAGATCTCCCTTGTTATATGACATGACATGATATTGAATACTTGTATATCCCTTGTACCCTATATTATCGTGTGTCCGTAGTCAATCTTTGACAATGCTTAGCCATGCTAAATTACATTCATGCACATTCATATTTATCAAATGCTATATGCTTGGGCAACTACCTTGGGGAAGGTGGTTGACATACGACATGTGGAGACATGAGCGCCACGTTGCCATGAAAATGATGAATTGATTTATGGATGAAAACTAAACACCAAACACATGTTTTAGACTGGGGTGGCTGGATGATTTGGGTGGAATCCGATTAAGGCTAGTGTCATCCTTGGTCATTAAGGACCGAGCCATGAGATAAACATGAAACGAGCTAGTACAGCCATACGTCTCGATGGGTATAGACATAGCGGAGTAAATAGCCGAACGGAGGCGGTACCCTTGCATAGTGGTTTACTTAGGTGTGTGAATAGGCGGGAAGCCTACAGGTGGGGTAACCATCGGTACGTAACCAAACTGAAACTGGACTTAATTACAACTTAAAGAATGAGTGAGTTTATCCCTCTCGGGAGTGCCAGAACTCCTTCCACTGCTAGAAACCATGTACGGCTAGAGTGCAGGAGGGCTCAAGTTCATGGAGCGGGTACTGTCAAAGTGAGGTTATTGAAAGGCTTTGTCGTGATGCGTCTTATTCGTTGGGACTTTGGCTCATGTGTTGGGCAAGTCACATAGTACGGGTAAAGTGTACATCCACTGCAGTGTGAGTAAATCAATCTATTTGAATAGCCATGCTCGCAGATACGGAGCATCAGGACAAGTTTT
Organism: Oryza australiensis; assembly: GCA_019925245.2. NCBI lineage: Eukaryota > Viridiplantae > Streptophyta > Magnoliopsida > Poales > Poaceae > Oryza > Oryza australiensis. The sequence goes on along the minus strand of JAIFGZ020000401.1, from coordinate 355,396 downwards.
TCGCTTGGCTAGACTCTAAATTTTAAAATGATGGGATGGACATGCATAAAGATTTGTTTGTGCTGGTGGCTCAACTTCTCGGGAGGCGAGAAGGGGTAGCCCTCAGAAAATCATGACGACCCAGTGGCAGGAAGCTATCCTTGGGATCACAATGGATGGTGGACAGACCGTCGCTGATTAAACATACTATGGAAATAAAACTTGACCAGTCTTAGGTCTTAGGCTTGTGAAAAGATTTGCAAAACTAGCTTTATGCAAAGAACCACATCCATTCCTTGATTACCCCCTATCATTTGCTTTGTTGTTGTGGTGGCTTGCTGAGTATGGTTGGTACTCTCCCTTGCTTTACGCAAAACATTTAGAGGTGCGCAATGAAAACCCTGAAGACCCATACGAGTACTACTTGTAGGGTATGGAAGACGATGGCACTCAGTTGGTCTTAGAATCGGTCGTTGCCTGTGGCAATGGCGTGTCGCTACCTTATCTCCGCTGCCTCATCTATATTCTGCTTTTGCTTGTATTCCCAACCGTTTGGTCCTATGTTCTAAACAATGCCTTCGGGTGCAATATTGTAATATGTCGCGTAAGACGATTGGTGTATTGCACGCTTGATGATTCAGTAAAGTAATCGTGGGTACCAGACTAGGAAATGGTACTATGAACACGAATGATTCTGGTTACAAAATGAGGGTCCACTGCGCCGAGCTTGGGGCGTCCTCGGTCATTTGGACCTTCCTTTTTGGATCGGCACGCAAGGGAGTGAATCCTCTTATGCGGGCCGAGGGGTCGGCGGCCTCGCATAGGTTGAGGCTCTCAGATTCACAGGCGTAGGAGGTAGCAACGTCTCCCCGCACGGAGAACACCCCTGCTGGCCCTGGTACCTTGAGGACTAGGTATGTGTAGTGAGGGATCGCCATGAACTTAGCGAGGGTAGGGCGGCTGAGCACAACATGATAGGCAGTCTCAATGTCTGCCACGTAAAACCTGACGAACACAGTGCGATTGTGGAGATTGTGGCAATCGGGTATCTACTTGGCAAGCTTATCCGACTGGAGGTAGGGATAGATTGCGCCTGCTATATCTGTAAGCCGAACTTGACTTAGGTATTACGGTTGCCGATAGAGATAAGGCAATCGGCCTATAGTCACGGTTTGGTAAGATTGAGGAAGCCGTCTTAGAGTAAGATAGGGTTTCCGATTTGTAAACCCTTCCTCCCAAGACTATATAAGGGGGGTAAGGGGCGTCCCTTGAGGGATATCTTAGACTTGATCAGAGATTAGATTCTAGATACAACTTCATAAGCGAGAGCTTTAGATCGCGAGATCAATAAAGACACTCGGCGGATCGAATCCACCGAAACAGAGTAGGGTATTACCTCACGAGAGGGCCCGAACTGTCTAAATCTTCTTCTTCTTTTAACCCATTGTGCTTGGCGATCTTGACTGCGACCCCGGAAAAATATATTGCCGAAACCAAGTTTCGGCGGTTGGCGCGCCGTAGGGGGCCGCGCGTCGAGACTTCTTCAACAAATCTCGCCGACAAGCGTGATGGGATCTCCTTCAAGACTCGGCGACTTCGCCGTCAACTTCATCGACGACTCCTCCTTCGACTCGGATTCGAACCAGTCGAAGGGAAAAACCCACTCGGCGCCGTTCGGGCTCCCCAACAGCGCCGTGATCTTCGACAACATCTTGAAGACCAAGATGCATTCCACCTTCCTCGACGACGGATTTCACTCGGCGCCATTCGGATTATCGGATGCCGACGAGATCTGCGCCAATCTTCTCGCCTCCCCGACGGAAGCAATCTACTCAGCTGAAGACCTCTCGGTGCCGTTTGGGTTACCAAACGTCGCCAAGATCTACAGTCAACTGCTCTCTCCCGAGTTGGAGGCGATCCACTCGGAGGAGCCTGATCCCCCAAGCTCCGACTCGGACTGGAACGATCCAGATCCGGGTTACCCAGGATCAAGGGAGGTCGCTGTCATCCTCCCGTCCTTTGGCTCCTGTTCATCTTCAGAGCTCAACGGATATCTCAGCTCCGCCGGCTTCGACAATCTCTACGGCATCCCTTCTGACGAAGCCGACAACTCCGACTGCCATATGGACTGCGAGCCGAAGTGCTTCGACGTCCTCATGGCCGAGCCGGATGAGTCCGACTCAGCCATGGCCAGAAGGCTTGCCGAAGAGGAGCGAGCCAGAGTGGAGCTTGAACGCAAGACAGCCGAAGAAGACAAACAACGCAAAGATGAGGCCGACAAAAGGAAGCAGGATCTGCGTGCGGCCGGACGATCTGCCCAGGAGGCCATCCTCCAAACACGGGTTCGCAACACCAATGTCTTCACCAGACGCCACAGCAGAACGCTGTCGCCGCACTCACGCTCTTGGATACCGTCATGGAGACGGCTCCGGCCAACGTGACTCCTATACTTGATAAGATCAAGACCATTGTTGCCGCCACGGCCAACGGACCTCCCACCACTTCGGCCGCGCGAAGGCCGACTGAATCCGTGGCCGAAACGCCGGACAAGAGCCGGCTCCCACCCCTAAGGTCGGAGACTACGGGAGGCCCGAGCCGGCTCGGTCGTCAACTAGGCCAAGAGGCCCACCTCCCGAGTCCACGCCGAGGCACCAAGAGCGACGGTCGACTCCGCCGCAAACGACATGGACGTCCACCCGTCCACCACCGAGTCCGCCGCAACAGTTCCAGCTACCCAACCAGCCAACAGAAGACCCCGCCGAGTGATCTGCGGGAAGTCCTCGACCGCCGCTACCAAGAGCGCGACCGTCGCACTCGGGAAGATCGGAGGGATCACCGATAGCGGCGACGATGGAGTACCGGCCTTCACTCGGGAGCTCCGCCGAGTGCATTGGCCGAGTGGCTTTAAGCCCACCGGGATAGAAAGGTACGATGGCAAAACCGACCCCGAATCTTGGTTAACCGTATATACTCTTGCCATCCGAGCGCAGTGGCGACAACAAAGCCATGGCCAACTACCGCCCGTGGCCCTCGCAAACTCAGCCGAAATTGGCTCACCACCTGCCAAGAGGCTCAATCGGCTCGTGGAGCGAGCCGAGGGACCACTTCATCGCCAACTTCCAAGGCACCTTCGAGAGGCCCGGCACACACTTCGACCTTTACAATGTCATCCAGAAGCCGGACGAGCCTCTGAAGGATTATATTCGTCGCTTCTCCGAGAAGCGCAACAAGATCCCGAACATCACCGATGACATCATCATCGCCGCCTTCCAAAGGGGGTCCGTGATGAGCCGCTTATCGGCAAGTTCGGACGAAAGCCACCGAAGACGGTGAAGCGATGTTTGAGACGGCGAATTCATATGCCAAATCAAACGACGCCATCAAAGCCGCCCGTCAAGACCGGCCCGACGAAGAGAGGACAAGCAAGCAGGAGGAAGCCAAAATCCTAAGAAGGATGGCGGCAACAACGGCAACCGGGCCCGAAAGATCGCAAGCGCCGATCCGAAGACCCGGTGGCCGCAACCTCCAATACTCAACGCCGTCCCCGAGTCGCCGCCTACGACGCCATCATGAACGCCCGGTGCACCCACCATCCGAATCACAAGCACGCGGCAAAGGACTGCTTTATCTACAAGCAGTTTGCTGAACAGTACGCGGCGCAGCTCAACAAGAAGCCGACTGACGAGGCTGGTCCATCCGGCGCCAAGAAGAACAACGCGGCTGAAAATGCCGAACCTTTTCAAGATCCAAGTGGGGAGCTCAACCACATCTTTGGGGGCCCGTTAGCTTATGAATCCAAGAGGAAACAAAAGCTAACCGACCGGAGGTCAACGCGGCTCAACCTCGAAGTCCCTCAATATCTGCGATGGTCGGAGGTGGCCATCACCTTTGACCGCTCGGATCATCCCGACCGAGTGGTCCACCCGGACGCTATCCACTCGTCCCGGACCCCGTAGTCCGCAACATCAGCTTAAGCGCGTCCTCATCGACGGGGCGCGCCCTCAACATCCTGTTTGCCAAGACTATGGACGAAATGCAGATCCCGAGGGCCGAACTCAAAGCAAGCTCAGCCCCCTTCCACGGAGTTATCCCGGGGCTATCTTCAACACCACTCGGGCATATCTCTCTCCCAGTCACCTTCGGAGCCCGAGAGAATTTCCGAACGGAGAACGTCACCTTCGAGGTGGCCGACTCAAACGGCATATCATGCCATCATCGGAAGGCTGCGCTTGCCAAGTTCATGGCGATCCCTCACTACACTTACCTCTGCATGAAGATGCCGGGTCCCAACGGCGTCATCACTCTTCGCAGCGATATGAAGCAAGCCTTCACCTACGACAAGGAGAGCTGCGACATGGCCCAATCTCGAGAGAGATTACGTGGCCAACAAGAAGTCCGATTGGCTGCATCAACTCGGCGAGGGCGAAGTCCCGCGAAGAAGATAGCCAAATCGGGATCCGGCGACGCCAAGACCAAAAAGATCTCCCTTGATTCGTCCGATCCCTCCAAAACTGCCGTAATCGGCGCCGACCTAGATCCTAAATAGGAAAGCGCGCTCATCACCTTCCTCCAAAATAATAAAGATGTTTTTGCTTGGAAACCATCTGATATGCCTGGAATTCCTAGGGAGGTGATCGAGCACTCTCTGAACGTCAAAGATGACGCCAAACCAATTAAACAACGATTACGTAGGTTCGCACAGGATCGAAAAGACGCGATCAAAGAAGAACTTGCAAAGCTCTTGGCTGCCGGCTTCATTAAAGAAGTCCTTCATCCCGACTGGTTAGCCAATCCAGTCCTGGTCCGCAAAAAGACGGGGCAATAGCGCATGTGTGTCGATTACACCGACCTCAACAAAGCCTGCCCCAAAGATCCGTTCGGGCTGCCTCGCATCGATCAAGTCGTCGACTCAACAGCCGGCTGCGAACTCCTGAGTTTTTTGGATTGTTACTCGGGCTACCACCAGATCAGTCTGAAAGAATCCGACTGCTTGAAGACATCTTTCATCACGCCGTTCAGGGCCTACTGCTACATCACCATGCCTTTCGGCCTAAAGAACGCCGGAGCTACATACCAACGCATGATCCAAAGATGCTTCCGGACGCAGATCGGCAAAAACGTTGAAGCTTATGTCGACGATGTTGTCATCAAGACCAAGCGAAGAAGACCTGATCGCCGACTTAGAAGAAACCTTTGCAAACATCCGGGCCTTCAGAATGAAGTTGAACCCGGAGAAGTGCACCTTCGGCGTCCCATCAGGCAAACTGCTCGGCTTCATGGTATCACATCGCGGCATTGAAGCAAACCCAGAGAAGATCAACGCTATCTTAAACATGAAGCCCCCGAGTAATCAGAAAGACGTCCAAAAGCTCACTGGCTGCATGGCGGCGCTAAGCCGTTTCATATCCCGACTCGGCGAACGAGGCATGCCCTTCTTCAGACTGCTGAAGAAGACAGACGACTTCCAGTGGACCACAGAAGCTGACAAGGCCTTTGAAGACTTCAAAGAATTCCTTACCACGCCACCCGTCCTGGCTTCACCTCAGCCCCAGGAACCCCTCTTGCTGTACGTCTCAGCCACTCACCAAGTGGTCAGCACGGTCCTTGTGGTTGAACGAGAAGAAGAAGGACGGGCCCAGAAGATTCAAAGACCAATTTACTTTGTCAGCGAAGTATTGGCAGGAGCCAAAATCCGATACCCCCAGGTACAAAAATTGCTTTATGGTGTTCTAATAACCGCGAGGAAATTGGCACACTACTTTCAGGGTCACTCGGTCACCGTCATCACCTCTTTTCCACTCGGCGAGGTCATCCACAACCGCGAGGCAACCGGGCGCATCGCCAAGCGGGCCTTGGAACTGATGCCGCTGGACTTAACTTTCAAGCCCAGAACGTCCATTAAGTCACAAGCCTTAGCGGACTTCCTGGCCGAGTGGACTGAACAGCAAGAGCATGTTCCCCGAGAAGACCTCCAACACTGGACCATGCACTTCGACGGATCCAAGAGGATCACCGGCTTGGGAGCAGGAGTTGTGCTGATCTCCCCGACTGGGGAAAGGCTAAGATATGCCCTTCACCTCCACTTCTCCGCCTCACACAACGTCGCCGAATACGAAGCTCTCTTACATGGACTGCGCCTTGCGCCTCACTCGGATTCGTCGACTTATTGTGAAAGGCGACTCCACGGTCGTCAATCAAGTGATGAAAGACCGGTCCCGCTTAAATGACACTCTATGGAGGCCTACCGACAAGAGGTCCGCAAGCTTGAGGACAAGTTTGATGGGCTAGAACTCTCACATGTCCTGAGACATAACAACGAAGCCGCCGATGAGCTAGCACAGTTCGGATCTAAGCGCGAAGCCGCTCCGACAGATGTCTTTGTCGAACATCTCTACGAGCCAACCGTCACGGCAAAGACAGCTCCCAACGAGCAAACCACGAACGAAGTCACCATGATCGATACCGACCGGAGGACGCCGCTCATCAAATTCTTAACTCAGCAAGAGCTGCCGGATGACCGGGATGAAGCGTAACGCGTCCGGCGTCGTTGCCAAGCGTACGTCATGGTCGACTCCGATTTATACAAGAGAAGCCCCTCTGGAATTCTAATGAGGTGCATCACACCCGAAGAAGGGAAACAATTACTCCAAGATATCCACTCGGGCATATGCGGAAGCCACGCGGCGGCACGCACTCTAGTCGGCAAAGCTTATAGGCAAGGATTTTTCTGGCTTACCGCGGTCTCCGACGCGGACAAAGTCGTAAGAACCTGTGAAGGCTGCCAGTTTTTTGCCCGACAAAGCCATGTCCTGGCCCAGGAGCTTCAAACAATCCCACTGTCCTGGCCGTTCGCGGTATGGGGGCTGGACATGGTTGGCCCTTTCAAGAAAGCTCCAGGAGGTTTCACACACCTCTTCGTCGCAATCGACAAGTTCTCCAAGTGGATTGAAGCCAAGCCGGTTGCCACAATCACTGCTGACAAAGCACGGGATTTTTTCCTCAACATCGTGCACCGCTTCGGCATCCCAAACAGAATCATAACCGATAATGGGACCCAATTCACGGGAGGCATCTTCAAGGAATTCTGCGAAGACTTTGGAATCAAAATCTGCTACGCATCAGTAGCTCACCCTAAAAGCAATGGGCAAGTCGAGCGAGCAAACGGCATGGTCCTCCAAGGCATAAAGGCTCGCGTTTTCGACCGGCTAAGCCCTTACGCCGGCAAGTGGGTCCAAGAACTCCCCTCGGTCCTATGGTCGCTGCGAACCACACCCAGTCGGGCCACCGGCCAAACTCCTTTCTTTTTGGTCTATGGCGCCGAAGCCATGTTGCCAAACGAGATGGAGTACGAGTCCCTCCGGGTCCGCAGCTTCAACGATGAACGCTACGACATCGACCGAGTGGATGACCTCACCCGATTGGAAGAGGCCCGCGAGGCGCCCTCATCCGTCGGCCAAATACCTTCAAGGGCTCGGGAGATACCACGGTCCGCAACGTGCGAGCACGAGCTTTCATTGTTGGCGACCTGGTCCTACGCAAGATCCGACCACCAAAGACCGACATAAGTTATCTCCCTTATGGGAAGGACCCTTTATAATCGCCGAAGTGACTCGGCCCGGTGCTTACCGGCTAAAGCGCGAAGACGGGTCCATGGTGGAGAACTCCCGGAACATCGAGCATCTTCGGCGGTTTTACGCCTAATTTGGCTAAGGCCTCATGTTTTCCTTGACTGCCAACCTCAAGCAAGATGACTTCTTGAGCTAGCAGTCGGGGGCTGATACACATATCAATAAAGCTCGAATTTTCCTCATCAAATTTTTGTGCACAATTTGGTTTATCATTGTTTAATGTCCTTCGACTCGAGCTCAGTGTCTAAGGACTGAGAGTTTTCCGATGACCTAATCGAGCCTAGGCTTGATGACAGCCAGACGAAAACTACTTAAGAATTTTCACGCAAAGGCTCGAATCAAGGCATGGACATAAATAAACTAAAAATAGTCACAAAGATTCCATGTCAGAGTTTCACAGTTACGATTACATGACATTCATAAAGCAAAGTCAAAATACAGTTTAGAGTTTAAAATTGTTTACTACATCTAAAGAGATCTTCTTCGCCGCCTCTTGCGCCTCGCTGAGCATATCTAAGGCCTGCTCATCTGTTGTCCCCTCAGCAAAGCCCTCCCCGATTGAATGAATATCCACTCGGGGGTAGAGGGACTTGGTCTGTGCAAGAGCCAGACCAGCCCCCATGTTGGCTGCTTCGGTGATGTTCTTCAGATACTGCTCGGGAGCCATCCGGAGCTTGTCAAAGATCTCGATTGGCTCCAGCGAGCTGGCCCCAACTCCTTGATCAAACAAGGAGGTCAAGATCGGCGTGGCGGCGTTAGCGACCTCCTCCCGTATCTCGTCGCTGGACCTAATCTGCCCAAGCAAGACGTCGTATTGGGCTCGGGTCTTCATCTTATAAGCTGCAAGGAGTCCTAGATCAGTCAAGGCACTCGAAAATGAAGCAGCACACGGGATTTGACTTCAAAGAAGGTTACCTTCAAATTCGGCCTCCATCTCGGCCTTGTCGAGGCTGACCGCTTCCAGTTGGACTTGAAGCGAGTGGACCTCCGAAGAATTTTCTACAACGAAAGAGGATGATCAATCGACAAGATCAACGAAAGAATCATGATGAAGCTGGGAGAGGCAGGCTTACTTCCGATTGATCCGCGGAGGTCGAGGTTCGCCTCCCGAAGCTCCGAGATCTCCCTCCTTAAAGCGGCCTCCCTCGAAGCGGCCTCCTCCCGAGTGACCTTCAGCTGTCGCTGAACGTCCTCCAAGGAGTTTAAGTGAGGCACCAGCTTTTCCAGCACCTCGGATTTTGCCATTGAGCGGCAATATTCTTTCTGCATGCGAAAGCAGAAGAATGATCGACTGAAGAATAACGAAGATATAATCAAAAAGAAAGATGAAGGCTTACGTTGAGCAGTCGGGTCGCTTCATTCAGGCTCTCGACGAGGGCATCCCTTTCATCCTTTTCAGCCTGCCGGTCGAGGATGATGCCCTGTCTCTCGCCTTCCGAGTCCCGCCACTCGATTCTGATCGGAGGAACCCAGGTCTCAGCAGACTGTAGCCTGGGGATCTCTTCTACCGTGGCTGGCAAACAAGAAAGACCAATGAAGACATGAAGGATTCAAAATTGAAAGAACAAAGGAAAGTTCCGAAGCAAGTCTCACCGGTTTCGGTGGCCGCCCGCCTGGGGCAGGGCCCTTCTTCTTCTTCGGGCTCTGCGCCGAGTGACCCTCAGTCAGGGGCGCTCGGGCCGCAGCCGTGGGATCCCCGGCGGCCGACTGGTTTTCAGTCGGGATACCCCGGCTGGCAGTCGGGGGCTCCTCCCTAGGGGCGCTCTCCTTCTGAGGAGAAGGATGCTTCTCCGGAATGCTCGCACTCGGTTGCGGGCTCCGGGGTTTTGGCTCTGACGGCCTTGGCACTTCGGGAGCAGCGGCCGGGGTCGGCCCTTCACCCCCTCCGGCAGGATCTATGTCCTGGGGCCTCCTGCACAAGTGAACACAGCAAAGATAAAGAAAAGCTTTCTACGAAAGAGCTCAGGGCTTTGGTTTCAGAAGCATACCTGGAGGATCGGCGGATCTTCGGCGCCGTCTGCGGTGATCGCCTTAGAGGCGGGGTCTCGACCGGAGGAGCCGGGACGTCGTCATCCGAGTCCTCGATGATCAGCCGCCTATTACTTGCGCGCTTGTTCGAGTCTTCACTCGGCGCCGCCCGCTTCCCGACTGGATCGGCTTGGATCTTGATCCCGCCAGTTGGTTTCTTGACGGGACGACGTGACGCGTCATCATGAGCCACCTTGTATGGTTTGGAGGTGATAGAGGCGTTTTCCTGCAGAAAAGGGAGAGTGCAACATTAAACGACAAGACGTCAAGATCGAAAGATACTATGAAGCATCCAATCGGCTTACCGGAGGAGGAGGTCGATGGATGCTGAATGGGAGGACGGTAGTATGAGGGCCCGCTCGACCGAGATCCCGGATGAGAAGAGCTTGTACATACGAATCTTCGGATCTCGTATGTGAGCGGATCCGGTCCTCCCGATTGGGGTTCGTTCCACCTTCATACTCGAAGGCCGGCTTTGACCGCTCCTTGATCGGCGCCAGTCGGCACCTAATGAAGTGCCGAGTGATTTGTTCCCCGCGAAGATTCCTCTTCTTCATCGCCAGGATCTTCGCGAGTAGATCGTTGGCTTCATCCCATTCTTGGGCTACCGGGACGGTGCTCCAAGATGGCTTGGGGACAGGAGGAAGACCGACAAAGGCAGGAAGGCTGGGTTCAAGATTGCTGATGTAGAACCAGTTCGCATGCCAGCCTTTGTTGGAAGATTTCAAGGGGAGAGAGAAGTAGTCTTTACGGAGGGATCCGCGAAGCGAAAGCCCGCCCCACCAACGACGCAAGGTTGATCCTTGTTCGGATGGGGTTTCGTGTAGAACATACGACTAACAGATTGAAATGAGGAAGAATGCCAAGGAAGGCTTCACACACATGAATAAAGAGTGCTATGTGAAGCATCGAGTTGGGGTTCAGATGGTAGATGTGAAGGCCATAATAGTCCAAGAGCCCCCGAAAGAATTCGGAGGTGGGAAGACTGAATCCGCAATAGAAAAAGGAAGTAAAGACGACTAGCTCACCGGTGTTTGGGGTCGGGAAGTCCTCCCCCGCCGCCGGGCGCCATCCCACAAGTTCCTTCGGCGGAAGTACGCCGTGCTTTACCATCTCCTTGAGGGTGTATTCCCTCACGTCCGAGGTGGCCCATTGGTCGAACGGAATCCTCTTCTCCTCCGCCATGAGAGCGAGGTTGTTGGGGAGCGGATCTGGCTGAGAAAGGTTAGATCTTGGGCGATGGATGTGGGAGTTTTGGCTGCAGAAGCTAGTTGTCGCGGCAAGCGAGCTTCTTGGCGGATGGACTGGGGAGCGCGCAAGCCTAGGGTTCTCCGCGGTGAGCTGTTGAACAGTACCGTGAGAAGGGGAATCGTTTGGAAGGCGAAGAGGCGGGGACGACCTCGTGTCTTTATAAAGAAAGATTTGAGGGTTGCGCTAGGTTTTCTGGTGAGTGGGCCGAGCCCATAAGAAAATCTACGGCCCAGCTAAGGTGTGGTCCGATACGTGTCCTTAGGGACTTAAGCGGATGAGCTTAAGCAGATTTGCCCTGGCAATATGCGCGTATCCGAGTGCCCTATACCTTTAAAAGATCCTTCCATACCGCGGTTTGCCTGACTTCATGAGAAGCTGGCACGATGCAATTTGGAAGGTGACCAACAGCTGAGTTTTTATAGCTGCCTTGGTAAACAAGGGCTGTTTGGTTTTTTGGCATTTGGTCGGGTAATCTTGCCGATGCTGTTTGTTTTCCACCTTGGTGAAGATCTTTATAAGATTGAGACCAGTATTATGGCAAAAGCTGTTTAATAACTTGGTCATATTTTTCATATGATTGAAAGAACTTATTTTCCCATGAGGGATGATTAAAATATTTGTTCCGGATGACTCGGGCGGATCTACTCGGATAAGCATGAGCTTACCGAGTGCTTTTTACCCGCTAGGGTTGGTTGAGTTATTTTTTCCGAGATTACTCGGGCGAATCCACTCGGTTGAGCAAAAGTTTACCGAGTGTTTTTTACCCATGAGGGATGATTGAATTATTTGTTCTGAGATGACTCGGGCAAATTCACTCGGTTGAGTATGAACTTGCTGAGTAATAAGATTTCTATGATTGCTTTAGCATGAGCTAGGCATCTACATGAGAATAATTTTTTATAGTTCTTGACTATATGCTTAGTCTATTTTTGACTAACCACATAGTCGGGGGCTACACCTATAATTAGGTGCATCAGGAGATGCACCTAGATATTTATTTTTGAGAAATTTTTTTTCAGCCCTTCACAGTCTTTGGAGCCACTCGGCGCCAAAAGCACTCGGTCAAAGAGATTTTTTGGTTGAGTGCTGCTTTGGTCTGAAGCTGAGTTGTCTCGTCGACTGAAAAGGACTCGGGGGCTACTGTGGAGATTGTGGCAATCGGGTATCTACTTGGCAAGCTTATCCGACTGGAGGTAGGGATAGATTGCGCCTGCTATATCTGTAAGCCGAACTTGACTTAGGTATTACGGTTGCCGATAGAGATAAGGCAATCGGCCTATAGTCACGGTTTGGTAAGATTGAGGAAGCCGTCTTAGAGTAAGATAGGGTTTCCGATTTGTAAACCCTTCCTCCCAAGACTATATAAGGGGGGCAAGGGGCGTCCCTTGAGGGATATCTTAGACTTGATCAGAGATTAGATTCTAGATACAACTTCATAAGCGAGAGCTTTAGATCGCGAGATCAATAAAGACACTCGGCGGATCGAAACCACCGAAACAGGAGTAGGGTATTACCTCACGAGAGGGCCTGAACCTGTCTAAATCTTCTTCTTCTTTTAACCCATTGTGCTTGGCGATCTTGACTGCGACCCCAGAAAAATATATTGTCGAAACCAAGTTTCGACAGCGATAATTCTCCTGCGTTCCAAACGTCACGGGGAGAGAGACCACACCAAGGGGCAGGCTTGCCCTGCCAAGGACAATGACATAGAATGGCGAGTCCGTAGGCTCAAGAGTAGAGAAGGAGACTCCGAGCTCACATAGGGTTCCTCGGAAGAGGATGTTGATGCCGCTCCCCCCGTCGATGAGAATGCGCTTGAGGCACACCTTGAGCACCACCGGATCCACCACTAGTGGAAACCGGCCTGGCTTCGGGATGTCGGCCCACTGGTTAGCCCAAGAAAAAGAGATCGGGAATTTTGACCATTTGAGACACTCAGTCGACTCGGTGGAGATGGTGTTTACCCGACGGGAGAGGAGCTTCTGTTGGCATCGACTCTCCAAAGTTTCCTTGCCTCCGAGGATCATGTTGACGGTGTGGGTCGGCTCCTGGAAGCCGTCCTCCCGTCGGTGATCCTCATTGCGGCGCTTCGGATCTGCACTCCTCCCCTTCCGAGGGGTCGGGGGTCGGGGATTCTGTGCCTCCCGGGCCATGTGGTCCTGGAGGGTGTAGCACTGACGGATGGTGTGATTCCCATATGGATTAAGGATGCATGGCTTGTCCAATGCCTCCCAAAGTGATTCGCCCGAGGGCTCTCTCCTCGAGCTCGGCCTTTCGATGGCGGCAACTTCAGGGGTCAGCTTGCGCTTCACCTTGTCCTGTCGAGACCACGGGCGTGGTCGGCGGTTCAATCTCCTCGATGAGCGTTGCTCGGGATCAGCCCGCTCCTTTCCCCAGTACTACCTTGGGAGGCGGGACTCGGAAGCGAGCATTTCCTGCCGTTCGGCATCCTCGGCGTCAGCGAAGCTCCCAGCGATGGTGACCGTATATATCGGAGAGGTTGGCTTCTGACGAACGAGGAAGCGGAATAGCTCGGAGGGCTTCCAAAGGCCCTCCAAGAAGATGCGCATGATGTCTCCATTAGAGATGCTTGCACCGGAGTTGCGGCGCTCTAAGAAGTGTCGGATGTAGTCCCGAATGGACTCGCTAGCCCCCTGTCAAACTTGGCGGAGGTCGTAGCGTGTGGCTAGGTGCTGCCACGTGCCATGATAATTGGCAACAAAGGCATCACAGAGCAAGTCCCAAGAGTCGATGGAACCCTTGGGGAGCCCTGTGATCCAGTTTATGACAGTCGGCGCCAGCATGACTAGGAGGTAGTTTGCCATCACAATGGCGTCCCCATTTGCTGCTCGGACAGCTGTGTAGTATAGCTGGAGCCACAAAGTGCGGTCGGTCTTGCCGTCGTAAGGGTGTTGACACAAAAAATATCACGCACTGGCCTGAGAGATCTGCTTAACTCTAGTGCAGGTCCAAATATTGCTTTTGAGGTTCGTAGGGCGTGCCAGTTGGTTTGATCCTGCAACCAACAAGAAACAAAGAAAGAAAAACAGAGTTAATATGTAACGATAGCTGATCGGCTGATTGTCGATGACGTATCGTTTGATATTGCATCGATGCAATATGCATTGAATCGGCAAATGGAAATTAAATCTAATCGATCAGCTATAGATATTCATAATACATAATCTAGGTCCAAAAATACGTTTAAACCAAGTGATTGGGATAGATTTGTAGCGTACGGAGGCAGTGTAAATCACTTATGTCTAAAAGTACCTTAAGACGAAAATTATACATATTTATAGCATAGCCGATATCATGGATCTAACTCGTATCGGCTAGTATTCCAATACCACTTTATGCTAAGATATTACTACAGATTAAATACGTTAAACAGGAACCGCTCTAGTGTTAAGATAACCTAACAGATCGATAACAAGCTTAACATATTTCGTCAAAGTGAGAACTTAATATAAAGGGCAGATTTAGCATATCAGGTAAACATAAAGGAAACAAAATAGCTAAATCAGGTAAGATCGGCTGAAACCCCGATACTATCTCTAGTAGCAATCATATAGCAAGATAGATATTATGATTCTAAATAATACTTAGTAGGTCGGACCTAACCGATGCAACACTGAGTATAAACAGAAGCATAAGATCTAAACAAGTCGATGAAAGCCTTTCGAGATGGTGGATACGCTATATAATCCAAGTCGACGTTGATATCTAACCCGATCGGTTGTTGTCTAGTAATAGAAGCTACCCGATTTGGAGTTAGATAACAATATCGATCTAGATTATATAGCATATATGATAACTCGACGATTTTTGTAAACAGGATTAGAGTGTGATAAAGATGTAAGCACTAATCCCGAGAACACAAGCCGCCATAACAAGCTTTACCTCTCGTCGGAGATCGAACCCGATGCAACCCAACTCGAAAGTAAGAACTCGTTGAAAGAAACCAAAGGAAAAAGGTGACGATGCACTGAAGGTGTATTGATCTGATTGTTGATATTGATTACATGGTCTTGGGTCATATTTATACCCAGATACACGATATGTCATTGTCGAAAACGACTCGTATCTCTATTACAATCCAAATTACAGATAAGTCCCTAGGCGGACTCTTACATGTATAATCTATAAGAAAATTACTTAAAATATCCTAATTAATAGATACAATTCCCTTTTTTGGACTCTATCCACATATGGCAATCCTCATGAAACACATTAACTTGATCTAATAACGATTCCAACGTCATCTTTCCGGAATCGACTACCGGCTATCCTTACCAGAATCGGCTACATCGGCTACCCTTGTCCGACTCGGTATCAGTCGACGAACACCTTAGCCAATTCGGTTATCAGCCGATGTGCAATCTATCTCCAAGAACCACGATCTCCTCCAAATCCGCTTCGGCTTTAATTCCAAACCCGATGATCGGCTTACCAAATTTGGTCGTTAACACATGCCCCCAAGTCCGCTATATGGATAATGTTGTGGATTTGTCCAATCTTATCGTCAAGAAAATTTAGGGCTTTTTTGTCTCAGCCGTTATCGTGCCTCTTCAACTAACAATAACCGCCTTAGAGTTTTTCACGCCGTCACTTTTGCTTTCACCGCTTTAGCCACAACCATCCCCAATTTCACCACGTCCTCCTCGAAGCTCTCAGCGATCCTGCAGACGGTCTCCCTCGCGGTGGCAACCCTAATTCCAGCGATGTCGACCCCAGTCAATCCTTCCAGCGCGCCATTGGCTAAATTTCTTGAGGTAAGCCTCATCAGTTTTAGCTCTTTTTCTTTTTGCAAATTGGCTTTCTTCTTCGTAATTTGCGTTTTCTCCATTGTAGCATCTCTCCAACCAAATCACAATCCCCAGTCTTGCTCATCCCAACCACTTTTTCCTAGGGCCAATCGGCAATATGGACCCAACCGAGTTCATAAAATGCCGAAACCAATAGGGTCCCGTTTAGACTGACAAACCCTAGCTTGCAACATTGAGCCGGTACCTTCAAATCTTGGCCATCAACCGACAAAACCTTGCCAGCTTGGTATTGCAGAGTATCGGCTAGCAAACAAAGTCACTGAGAAGAGCTAGGGATAGCACAGTGCCTTGCCTTAACAATAGCTGATATGACTAAGGACGAACCAATGCTATCGGCTGCATCTTATTTCTGGTCCAACACTTTGAACACCTTCTTGTTCAACCAAGGGCCGATGGCACCCATTCTCTTGGACGTAGTGATGATCGCAGGGTTAGATATTATAGCATCAGCTAACCCGATCAATCTGAACACTAAATGCCAATTTTCCATCAAGACCCGGGCCATCGACGGCTGGAATGGCTTCATTAGCCAAAATATGGGAACCAGACTAGTAGGCCCTAGGGAGCACGCAACCTTCTTGCTGATGTGGCTAGAGAAGTTCTTGTTTTGCGGTCCAAGCTGCGGCCCTACAACAAACTGGCAGCATGTAGCAGAAGCCTTGGTAGAGAAAAGGCAACTTCCTCTAGGCAAATATTTGCTAGGATATCTCTACCAGATGTTGAATTCTGCATCGGCAAAAATTGCTGCCGATTCAGCTATTGGCACTAGTGGCCCCTCGTGGTTTCTCCAAATTTGGCTAAATCTGTATACACATAAGGCTGCTCATAGGCCAGAACTAGTAGAGGCCAGCTTCCCATTGGCACAGCCGACAACAAATGAGGATGGAGATGAGATCACCACACGTCGATGCATGTCTTCCTGAGAGGCAGCATCTTCATACACCGGATCCAAGTTATCAGCCGATCTGTTCAGGGACTGGTTCGACAACCTTTATGAAGTACTCCTAAGGGCCTCAAGGATTTGGTTTGCATATGGGAATTCTGAAGATTTTGAGCTCCTCAATGACTTCAGATTTGATGAAATAAACTCCGAAAAGTTTGAAAAGCCTAGGGAAGTCTTCACAGCAGCTATCTCTCCCTGCATCCTCCCAATCGGCATCCACCAGGGCAAGAACGTCCAAATATCATACGAATTCTATCACCCTATGAGCGCTGCCAGACAGCTAGGTATGGGACAACTGCCGATTTGTTTATATTTTGACGACAAGATCCAAGCTAGGGGTGAAATCGGCTCAGGCCTCATGATGGACAGGTTGCTAAGCATTGAAGGCCCCCACTTGGCAGCATTGACAATATGGAACTGGCCGTAATGAGAAGTGCAGCCTTCGATCGATGGTGGATTGAATGGAAAAAACACCTCTTTCACCAACCGGCTTCGATGTATCTGACTACCATGTATCCGGAGTCGGTTCCTCAAGTAAGCACTTTTCTTCTTTGTCAATTTTGGCATCATCGGCTAACACTTTTTCATTATTTGATTAATTCTTCCTTTTTGTTTTGCAGACTACCAACCATTCTCCTCCTCATGTCAGCAATGTTGGAGCACCCATCTACTATGCTACTGGGATCATCCCAAATGGCAGTGGATTGGCCCCTTCACCAATCGTCTATAATGCCCCTAGGACAACCTCCTTGCTCCATGGTCAAACTCGACAGGCGATCCTCTCTGAAACTGGACGAAGAAAAAGGACCAAACCATCGGCTGCTGCTCCATCGACTACAAAGAAGAAAAAGGCTTGTAAGAAACAAAATACAGCCACGACTGATGATCTGCCACCCTTGGATCTAGATGTGGAGGAGGTCTTAAATCAAGAAGAAATGGAGGAAGCTATCGATGAAGCCGCGGCCGACATAAGCGAAACAAGGAGAACTGTACAGATGCCGCTAGCCGATGATCCTGCCCCTCAAAAAACACCAACTCCTCCAAGACGCCAACCTCGTCCTCAGCCGGTATGTGTCTTCTTGGAGTTTGCTTCCTTCCAAATTTTCACATTTCAATTCTTGAACAATCTCCTTTACTTTGAAGAAAAAGAAACTGGCCACCAAGAAGAAATTGGCTCCACTTCCATTGGTAACTTTAAACTCAAAACCTTTTTCAATTTTCAATTAGCCGATTCTGAATCAAACTTGTCTTTCTTTCTTTTTGTGAAGCCACCTCACTCTCCAAAGACCTGCCCAAGCACGAATCAAGTGAACGTACTCCATCGGCTAGGGGCAGCCATCATGTGGAAGCAAAAGAAACAACTCCTATCATCCCTGTAAGTATCTTTGCTTACTCCATATCGGCTGTTTTGAGTTTTTTCAACACTTAACAATTTCATCATTCCCTTTGCAGGTCTTAACCGATATGTTCTCCTTTGATATAAGACAATTCATGGATTATGAAAAAAATCACAAGCAAAGCCCTGGCTCCCATTGCCGATGATTTGAAGGCCAAACTATTGGACATTGCTCGTCGGCTGGAAAGCTCTTTGGATTACTTGGTCAATAACTGTGGGCCGATCAGAGCTAGATTTGAAGAGTTTCAAGACCAAATTCTAGATAATCTACCCAATATCATCTCCCAAACAGCCTATCTTGAACAACACCGACACAAGCTGGAGAGAGCTCGTCAAAGGATTGTCGATTGGCGAGAGAGAAAAGCTCTTCAAGCCACCATCGAAGCCAATCGGCAATCAATCACCGCAGAGAAGATTAAGCTCGATGACATGACTGCAGGACCAAGCTCCATCCAATCCAGCATCAATCAGCTGGAGAAACGTGAGGAAGAGCTACTAGCCGAGCTGGAGCACTGCAGAGCTAACTTGGCATCAGAAAGGCAAAAACTTGCCGATCTCCCTAGGGCTATTGAAGAACAAAAGTCCAAATAGAAGACTTCAGTCAAGCACCTGTCAGATCTCATGAAGTCTTTGAAGATAATCCCAAGGACTGACACAACCGATGCTCAAGCAATCGAGGAGATAGAACAAATTAGGCAGAGGGCTATATGAGCCGATTCATGTAGCCGATACTTAGCACTTTTGTAACCTGTGAACTTCTATGATTATTCTTGTAACTCCTTATGAACCTTTGTGAACCTTTGCGACGATTCTTGTAATATATCTTGTGTTGAAATTTTTTTGAAGTCCACATAATTTTGTATGTATGTATATATGCCCCACAAATTTTTCAATGTCAAACATTGATAAAAGTATGGCTTGACTGAGGGCGATCTCACTTAGATAGGCCATCACACATCGGCATGACACAACCGATTACGATGAGTTAAAAAAGACTAAGGGTGATACAACTTGTATCGGCCATCACACATCGGTAGAACACAACTGATTAGGATAGGTTAAAAAGACTAAGGACGATATAACTTATGTCGGCCATCTAAACGCGATGTCAACATATCGGCTAGCATGTATCGGCATGACATAGCCAAATCATGAATTGATCCAAACGCTCGGATAATATTTTTTAAAATACTTACGATTGGGAGCTCGCCCAAAAACTTCTCCATCAAGCCCTTGCAACATATAAGCTCCCTTAGAAACAAATTTGTAGATCCGAAAGGGCCCTTCCCAATTTGGTGACCACTTGCCGAATTTGTTATCACGATTCTCAATCGATAAGATCAATTTCCAAACAACTCGCCTTCTAAAAAGATTTTGGCACAACTCTCTTATTGTAATGATGAGCAATTCTCTCTTTATCTTTTGTTACTTTTTCCAAAGCATGCATCCTAGATTGAACCAACTCTTCCGATTCATATACCATGAGATTGTGATAATCATCGACTGTCATCTCATCTTGTAATTCAATTCTCCTTGAGCCGATGACACTTTTCCATGGCAACACGGCTTCATGCCCATAAACTAGCATGTAAGGAGGAACTTGGATCGATCCATGACAATCCATCCGATAGGACCACAATGCCTCAGCCAATCGGCTATGCCATTGCTTTGGAAACTCAGTGATCTTTCTTTTGATTAACTTGATCAAACTTTTGTTGGATGCTTTTGCTTGTCCTTTGGCTTGTGCATAGTATGGTGAAGAATTCAACAATTTAATTCCCATGCTTTCTACAAATTGGACAAACTTATCGGATACAAAGATAGATCCCTAAACGGTTGTGATTGTCTGAGGAACACCAAATCGGTATAGAATGTGCTCTTTGACGAACTGAATTGCATCCCTAGTATCAACCTTTCTCGACGGTATCACCTCCACCCACTTTGTGAAATAATTAGTTGCTACCAATATAAACCTATGTCCCTTACTCGAGGGTGCATTAATCTGGCCGATCATGTCTATTCCACAACCCCTAAACGTCCATGGCTTGATTATGGGATTCATAGCTGACGCTGGTGCTCTTTGACTTGCTCCAAACTTCTGGCAATCTTGACAACCTTTATAATATCTGAAACAATCTTCTAGCATAGCCGACCAAAAATACCCAGTGCACCGAAGCAACCACTTCATTTTATGAGCCGATTGATGAGTACCACAGATGCCTTCACGTACTTCTCCCATCACAACCTTGGCTTGATCGGCACTTAAACATTTTTGCAACACCCCATCAATCGTCCGATAATAAATTTCATCATCCAATAAGACATATCTCAAGACTTTATATCACATTTTCCTCTAAGCCGATTGAGAGGGATTCTTTAAATAATCAAAAACATCATACCTCCAATCATCTGCTATGATTGTAGCAATTTCTACCTCGATATCTTTCATCATCGGCTTGTATCCCGATGCCCCGTGAGCCAAATCATTAGCTTCAACATTTTACTCGAGGAATATGCGTCAAAGTCACTAGCCAAAAACTATTCATCAACTCTCAGCACTTCTCATAGTAGATCATCAATGTATCATTCTTGCACTCATATTCTCCAGCTAATTGATTGATGACCAACAAGGAATCACCCATGATTTCCACGGCATCGGCTTCAACTTCCTTTAAGAGTTGTAGCCCTTTGAGAACTGCGTCATACTCGGCTTGATTATTGGTGGCATAAGGCTTAATAGTATAGGCGAATTCAAAACTTGCCCCCTAGGTGATATTATAACCAAGCCGATACCACAACCATGAGTACAAACCGATCCATCAAAAAACAAAATCCATGGCCTTATGTCAACCGAGCCGATTGAGTCACCACGATGCTTGACAATGAAATTAGCTATGGCTTGTCCCTTGGCTACTTTGGGCGACTCATACCTAAGATCAAATTATGTTAAGGAATAAATCCACTTTTCGTCGTCTTTTAACACCGGAGCCGATAGCATGTACTTGACAACATCGACCTTGCAAACTATGGTGCATTCATTGGATAACAAATAGTGCCTTAACTTTGTGTAATAAAAATACAAGCATAAGCACAACTTCTCCACCGGAGAATACCTGCTCTCCACAGCCAGAAGCCTTCTGCGTAAGTAAAAGATTGCTCTTTCCTTGCCCTCAAATTCCTGGATCAAGACCGAGCCGATTGACTGCTCATCGGCTGACAAGTACAACTTGAAAGGCACTCCTTTTTGTGGAGGAATAAGAACTGGAGAGAAACTCAAATATTCCTTAATATTATCAAGGTCTTTTGTTGCTCTGCCCCCTAAGTAAACTCTTGATTGGCTTTAAATTTGAGTAAAAGGTGTAAATGGCCCCATCTTCCCAAATAAGTTAGCAATAGATCTCCTGATAAAATTCACCTTGCCAACCAGAGATTGTAACTGTTTCTTGTCTTGTGGAGGTTGAATATTCTTGATCGCACTGACATGTCTCTGTGTTACTTCAATCGCCCTCTCATGAACAAGAAAACCCAAGAATTGTCTAGTCGATATACTGAAAGCACACTTTGTGGGATTCATCTTCAGGCCATATTTTCTTGTTCTTTCCTAAACTTTCCTCAAATCGGTTATATGGTCATCAACCTCCTTTGATTTTACTACTACGTCATCAAAATATATTTCAACCATAGCTCCAGATCAGATCATGAAATATGTAATTCATGGCCCTTCAATACATAGCTCCAACGTTCCTCAAGCCGAAAGTCATCACGACCCACTCATATAAGCCGATTGCACCAGGACATCTAAAGGCAGTGTTATGGATGTCTTCTTCTGCCATGAAAATTTGATTGTATCCAGCTTTACCATCCATAAAACTTATGATTTATGTCCTGAAGCAGCATCAACCAAAAGATCGGCAATCGGCATTGGGTATTCATCCTTAGGGGTGGCTTTGTTCATATCTCAAAAATCAATACACACACTAAGTTTGCCATTTTTCTTGATCATTGGAACTATATTGGAAACCCAATCATCATATCGGCATGGCCGAATGAAACCAGCATCATACAATCGAGTGATTTTGGTTTTGATAGCATCATACATATCGGCTTTGAATCTCCTAGGTGGTTGCTTAAACGGTTGATATGCTGGTTTGATAGGAAGCCGATGTTCTACAATCGATCGACTAAGTCCTGGCATCTCAAAATATTCCCAAGCAAAGCAATCTTTATATTCTTTCAAAAGTTCTATTAGCTTGGTTCTAAATTGAGAAGACAAATTTTTGCTAATAAATATCGGCCTAGGCCTATCTCCTGGACCTATATCAACTTCTTCCAATTCATCGGTCGACATGAAGCCTTGTCCCAATTTGCCATCGAGAACATCTATAGTGTCCTTGGTGTAGAAACTTGAACCCTCCACGACGCCCTCAAAGCAATAATTGGGGCTCTTCGTCTCCAATTGGCTATATGTCACAATCAGACACTTTTAGATGATCTCCTTGCCAAACTTTTCCAGACAAGCAATCAATTTCATCCATCTCCCAAAGAGTTAAATCAGCATTGGCAATATTGACTAACCTGTCGGCTGGCACGATTTCCACCATTTCACCTTGCCATTGGATTAAACTCTGATGCATGGTTGAAGGAATACAACAACTCGCGTGAATCCAATCCCTTGCAAGCAACAGGCTGTACGAACCCTTCCCATCGATGACAAAGAACGTGGTAGGGACAGTTTTGCTGCCGATTGTCAACTCCACATTCAAAACTCCTTTGGTTTTCGATGGATTGCCACCAAAATCTTTTAGAATCATGTTGGTCTTGATGAGATCGTCTGAACTCCTACCCAACTTATTGAATGTAGCATATGGCATCAAGTTCACAGCAACTCCACCATCAACCAACATTTTGGACATTGGCTTGCCATTGACAAACCCCTTGACATACAATGGCTTGAGGTGTCGATGCACTGTCCCTTCTGGTTTCTCAAAGATAGCTTGTTCTGGGGACAAAACCAACTTGGCTAAGGATTCTTCCATAACATCTACATCGGCTTGGCTAGCCTCACATTCTACTGGCAATACAAAAACCATGTTAACCGATGCAGTAGCAACATCTTTTCCCTTAGCCAGTCTTTTTTCCTTATCGGCTTGGACCTCATCAGCTGAAATGACTTTGCTCTTGACACGCCACTCTTTAGCCGATGACTGCTTTTTCTTCTTTAGTCGATAATTGATTTCCTCTTGTACCTCCTGGAAACGTCCCCTGCTCTTCATCCTTTGAACCCTCCTCTTCTGACTCTTAGTGAAAGTACTAGAAGGGCACCATTGTGGGTTCATGGTCTCATCTTCATCTCCATCAAAATCCTCATGCAGAAAATCCTGATGAATCAGACCCAATCTCTGATGAACAAGGAGTTTCCTTTGTCTTAGCCGATTTTCCTTAGGAAGGGATCGGCTTGAACTTGCAGCATATTCCTTATCATAACTACTGCACGCGGGGCAATCTTCTATTGATGGCAGTCTCATCCCTTCATCCCAGTAAAATCTAAAGAATTCAGAACTCCAATGGGGATCAAAACTGTCATCTTCGTCGTAGTAACTCTCTTCCTGCCTGTCATATTCTCTCTGGTATTTATTCATCATCATGACAGAATTGGGCTATGTGGACCAATAACTTCTTCTATCAGGTGCTCTCCCACTTGTGTGGACCATGTTGATGGGAAAAGGATTACCATCAACCTTCATCGGCTTCTTCAAGTCTTAAAATGTTATTTTGCCTTGCTCAATAGCTGATTGGATCTGCTGCCTAAAAATTTTACAATCATTTGTGATGTGGGATCGAGTATTGTGCCATTTGTAATACTTCCTCTTTTTCAGCTCATCAGCCGATGGAATCACATGGCTAGCAGAAAGTTGGATTTGCTTCTTCCGAAGTAGCAGATCAAAGATTTTGTCAGCCTTGGTAATATCAAAGTCGTATTTTTCCTCCTTTGTAGAATGTTTTACCTACTGACATGTAACGATTTTCTTGTTTCTGGCCCATTCGACTGTTGCTACTTCGGTATCATCCTCGTCTTCTGAATCAGAACCAGAGGCATATGCGACGTGGCTAACCTTTTTAAAAGCTTTCTTGGCCTCTTGAAATCTTTGCTCATGTGTTGTCACCTTTTGAGCCAAGTGAGCTAAGCTTTCGAAATCTTGAGCCAAAAATCGTTCCCTGATCGGTGTCAGTAAGCCCTGGAAAGCAAGATCGGCTAGCTAAGAATCTAACAAAACTAGGCTGTAGCATCTGTTCCTCATGTCTCTGAACCTTTGAATGTAGACCTGAACAGATTCATCATGTTTTTTGCCTGATGGTTGTCAGATCGGACAGTTTCATCTCATGAATACCATTGTAAAATTACCTATGAAACTGCTTCTCCAAATCGCCCCAGCTCTGAACAGAATTATATGGTAGAGAAGAAAACCATGTGAAAGCCAATCCAGATAAGGACAGAGGGAATAATCTAACCCTCAGAGCATCAGTAGTCGATGCCTCACTGTGGGAGGTGTCACCCCGGGTCGAACCTCAACAGAAGTCAGACCGAGTGTCCTCGGGATGTGACCAAGAGCCCGACCCCCCGGAGACGGGCATGCCGGCCTTCCCCCGAGTCCGACCTCGGCCCCTTCTCTCAACTTCGACTCGACGCCCGACCTCGAGCGTCCTCGGGAGGAAATTTGGCAGGCAAGGAGGAAAAGGGAGGAGACAGCCCAGCAGCATCTGACACCACCTGACAGCACAGGAGCAGGGACCCAAGGCTAGCAGGAGCACAAGACACCCACGGTGTACAGGACCTAGCAGACCAGCTTGTTTGGCCCCCAAGTTCATCTGTTCCTGGCCCCGTTGAGGTATAAAAGGGAGGGCAGGTGGGCTGGAAAAGGCTCACTAGTTTTCCATCTCACACTTGTAACTCTTGTCCATCATCCATCCCTCAGAGAAAGAACACCACACACTGGATGTAGGCATATTATCCTTGGGAGGGCTGAACTAGTATAAACCCTCGCGTCTTATTTCTTGGCTTATATTAGGATTTGACTCGACCATCGGATCCATCGGAGGACAGCTTCTCTACCAAACTCTCTTCTACCTCCTCGGGGACCCCCCTTTGTGGACTACCACCCACCCGTCGACACTCACCACCGAGCCAAGAATTGGCTAACATGTTCATATGTCGACACATTGTCCCGCTCGAGAATTTTGAGAAGTCGGCACCTTGTATCGGTTTGGCAATGGTACCCTCTCGAAGTATTCGGATATGGATACCGAGACATATTGCCGGTATCCTTAGGCTTGAGGCCAAATTGCTCCCTCATGACGTCGGCTATCATATCAGCCCAAGGTTTTTACTAAGGTGCTTCTTGAAACCGTTGTTGTATCTCGCTCAAACGGTTAAATTGAGGCGTGATACTAGGGTTCTTGAGGTGAATGAGGCTGGTATTGAAAATTGATATTGCCCCCCATGTTATGTTGAGGAGACTGATACACCCCATGGGCTTGCTGCTCATGAAAAAATTGAGAGCCGACAGGCTGATGTTGCCAGAGGATTGGCTTCGCGACCCTATCGGCACTCGTGGAATTGGCTTAACAATGGGCGGCAGTGGCCGAATATAGCCGCAACCGTTCCGGAGTAACTTGAGGTATATTCTATCCAATGTGCTGGGTTGCGGTTTGGTCAGGAGCATAGGATTGAACCCTGGTTGTTTCTGCACCAATGATGATATAATCAGCTTTTCAGGAGCCGATGCTGATGCAATCGACTGTTTTGGAGGTATGCCTGCAACAGGCTGCAATCCATCGGTAGCCGGAGTCCTATACGGTGGAAACTTGCCCTTAGGAAGGAATACCGGGCCCTTGGCTTGACGCTCAGCAATCCTAGAGTCAACCAGAGAGCTGATCAAGTTGTTCAGAGTGTTAACCATAACTCCTGGCTGGTTGATTAGAGCGTGGTGCAGAGCGTAGTTAATCCTGTCTTGTAGACTGCTAAGTTCTTGGCCTTCTTCCTGCTTGGTATCATGAAGTTTTCCACCTTTGCGAGAACTTGATTCGGGTTCGTCATCGTTTGGTAGCTTCACTTTGTATCTTTGAACCACTGTGCCGGAGCGG
The DNA here is from genome assembly GCA_019925245.2 of Oryza australiensis. Classification (NCBI taxonomy): domain Eukaryota; kingdom Viridiplantae; phylum Streptophyta; class Magnoliopsida; order Poales; family Poaceae; genus Oryza; species Oryza australiensis. The sequence goes on along the minus strand of JAIFGZ020000401.1, from coordinate 329,200 downwards.
GTTTGAACAGATGAATGCAAAAATTGATTCTGCAACTTGTTCATCATATCTTCAAACTTGGCTTTTTGTTCCAGCATTAACTTGTCCATTGTCACGGGGATGATGTTTTCTGGGTCGATGTCAGTCGTCTTGATGTCCACCATGACGTTTTGCCTTGTAATCATGTCCCACCGGGCGTGCCAAAAGCGTGTTGACACAAAAGATATCGCGCACCGGCATGAGAGATCTGCTTAACTCAAGTGCGAGGTCCAAATCTTGCTTTTGCGGTTTGTAGGGCGTGCCGCTTGGTTTGATCCTGCAACCAACAAGAAAAAAAGAAAGAAAAACGAGTTAATATGTAAACGATAGCCAATCGGTGGATGGCCGATGACGTATCGATTGATATTGAGCCGATGCAATATGCACCGAATCGGCAAATGGAAATTAAATCTAATCGATCAGCTATAGATATTCATAATATATAATTCAGTTCTAAAAATACATTTAAACCAAGTGATTGGGATAGATCGGTAGCATACTGAGACAGTATAAATCACTTATGTCTAAAAGTAGCTTAAGACGAAGATTATACATATTTATAGCATAGTCGATGTCATGGATCTAACTCGTATCGACTAGTACTCCGATACCACTTTATGCTAAGATATTACTGCAGATTAAATACGTTAAACACGGACCGCTCAAGTGTTAAAGATAACCTAACAGATCGATAACAAGCTTAACATATTTTGTCATAGTGAGATCTTAATATAAAGGGCAGATTTAGCATATCAGGTAAACATAAAGGATACAAAATAGCTAAAATCAGGTAAGATCGGCTAAAACCCCGATACTATCTCTAGTAGCAATCATATTATGATGGGACCTACTCGATGCAGCACTGAGTATAAAGAGAAGCATAAGATCTAAACAAGTCGATGAAAGCCTTTCGAGATGGTTGATACGCTATATAATCCAAGTTGACGTTGATATCTAACCCAATCGACTGTTGTCTAGTAATAGAAGCTAGCCGATTTGGATTTAGATAGCAATATCGATCTAGATTATATAGCATATATGATAACTCAACGATTTACGTAAACAGGATAAGAGTGTGATAAAGATGTAAGCACTAATCCCAAGAACACAAGCCGCCATAACAAGCTTTACCTCTGGGCGGAGATTGAACCCGATGCAGCCCAACTCGAAAGCAAGAACTCGTTGAAAGAAACTAAAGGAAAAAGGTGGTGATGCGCCGAAGGTGTATTGATCTAATTGTTGATATTGATAACATGATCTTGGGTCATATTTATACCCAGATTCACGATATGTCCCTGCGGACACGACTCTTATCTCAATTACAATTCAAATTATAGATAAGTCCGTTATGCGGACTCTTACCGGTATAATCTATAAGAAAATTACTTAAAATATCCTAATTAATAGATACCGTTGCCGTTTTGCACTCTATCCACATATGGCAATCCTCATGAAACACATTAATTTGATCTGATAACGATTTCAACGTCATCTTGCCGAAATCGGCTACATCGGTTATCCTTACCAGAATCGGCTACATCGGCTAGCCTCGTTCGACTCGGTATCAGCCGATGAACGCCTTAGCCGATTTGGTTATCAGCCGATGTGCACTGTATTTTCGAGAACCATGATCTCCTCCAAATCCGCTTCGACTTTAATTCCAAACCCGATGATCGGCTTACCAAATTTGGTCGTTAACAAAGGGTTGATCCCGGTCGGACGGAAACCTTTGGGCCATGTCACCCATCGAAGGTTGGCGGTGAAGACCGCAAAGCCGTCGTGCCGGTGCACGGCGTCGGGGGCACCATCAGACGGGCCATGCGCCCGATCGTACTCATCCCGACACGGCATCTCCTAGAGCCTTCGGTCGGTGGCACGACACTCGATAGTGTTGCGGGCATTAGCTTTCTGTGTGATAATCTCACGCATGTCACCAGTGTACGAGCTGCCTTGATGCTCCGCCGTACAGATACTCTTGGAGCGGCCGGCTGTGGCAACAGGAGCAGCTCCATTCTTCATCGTCCCGTCCTTGGGGGACACGGGAGGCCGAATGGCCAACACTCGTTGCTGCCGAGATCTTGGGCGTTGAACACTCCGAGAGGGTGCTCGATGGGCCTTGTATGTTGAGCTACGCACCTCTAGGGAGTCGGGAAGGATGTTGAGCACGCGCTCGATGGCAACCAGATTGGCCGTTGTCGTTCGGAAGACCTGGTGTCCCTCGAACTCCATGGTGAAGTCTAACTCCAGGCACCGGGACTGGACGCGAGGCCGCCGAGCTTGCTCACGCCGCGTGACCCGTCCAGCGTTGCGAGTACGGCACTCATTCCGGTGGGCGTCGAACTCTTGGGAGCATGAGGCCTCGTCCTGGGAGACCACGTCTGCCATCATGACGAAGTTGGTAGGCTTGCTATTGCTAGGATGAACACTAGACCACATAGCCGCTTGGCCAGCGCTGCGCATGATGGAGAGGCACAGGGGTGACCTTGCCAGAGCTCACCGCCCCAGAAGGCATAGGAGTGCATCCGGCAGTGAGCGAATGTGACGGAGGCACTCCTCGTGGTGGGGAAGCCAGACGCGTGGAGCGGGATCGGCCGGGGCGCTCGATCCGGGTCCATGCGAAGTCCGCCCTCAAGACCGCCGAGCAGGAAATCGGGGGCTTGGATCGCCAGACCTTCGTGGTCGGGCAGATCACGGGGGCTGAAGCCGCCGGACGTGAGTCCGTGCACCGTGGCCTTGCCACCGCACGCCGCGACATGGCCGCACACTCCAGCTCGCTGGATGCCACCTGAGAGGGAGTGAGGCGGCAAAAGTCGTTGGCACGGAACACCAGCGTGCCGAAGACAAAGGTCGTCCCAACAAAAACCGTGAAGTTGAAGGAGATAGAAACCGCCATTAGATCACCCAAAACGACAAGCAGCACCCCAAACTGGCGCGCCCACTGTCAACGGGTGGGTCCGCTATCCTCAAAGGGGGTGCCTAAGGAGGTGAATGAGTGGTTGGGATGCTGCCCTGCGATGGATCCGGTGGTTAACTCGATTCCAAAGATGAGCCAAAAGAGCAAAGACACAAAGAGTTATACTGGTTCAGCCCTCCCGAAGGATAATAAACATAGGTCTAGTGTTCTTTGCTGGGGTGGATGATGAACAAGAGTTACAAGGGTCAGTTCTTGGGTCTACGAGCGAGCTGGTAAGAACTGAGAATGAGAAAGTTGGAATTTGTCATCCTTGGCCTTTCGCCCTGCCCTCCCTTTTATAGATTAAGGGGCGAAGTTACAAGAGAACTTGGGGGCAATGAAAACTATGTCTAATGATGATCTGTTGGGTCCTATACACTGTGGGCATCTTCTGCTCTCTCTTCCCATGGGATCCCTCCTCCGCAGGAGATATATGTAGTATGCTGTCAGGTGTTGTCAATGCCTACCGGATTGTCTCCTCCCTGCCTCTTCTTGCGATCCAAGTCTTGTTCCGAAGTAGCCTGAGGTTGGGTCGAGGAGTTGAGGTCGAGAAAGGATGGCTGAGGTCAGACCCAGGGGAAGGTCAGGACGGCCGGCCACGCAAGGGGGTCGGGCTGCCGACCACGTCCTGATGACTCTCGGTTTGACTTCAGTCGGACTTTGACTCTAGTCCATGGGGTACCTGGGGTGACACCCACCGCACTGACCACTCTCACTCACCTCCTTGGGCACCCCCCTTGGAGGACTGCCAACCTACCCATCGACAGCTAGCGCGCCGGGTAGGGGTGTTCTTCATTCCTGGTGATCTGATGGTAGTTTCCTCCTCCACCGACTTCGTGGCCCTCGCCGGGACGACGTTCGTCTTCGGTAGCTTGGTCTTCTGCGTCGACGACTTCAACCGCCTTACCCTCTCTCAGGTGGCCTCTAGCGAGCTGGAGCACGCAGCCGCACGGCGGCACATGGGGGCGAGGTGGAGGTGTGCTGTTTCGCGCCCGGCGGCCTCGACCCCCACGATCCGTCCAACCACGAGGGTTTGGCAGCCCAAGCCCCCGACTGAGGGAAAACTTCACGTTGACCCAGATCGAGCTCCCTGACCAGGATTGCTCCCCGCGCGCTGCTTCCCCACTGCGGGGGGCGCCTCCCTCACCTTCGCTAGTCGATGATAGGCTCTCACGCCTTCCGAGGTGGCGAGCTCTAACAAGATCGCCCGTTGTACTTCTCCTCGCGTAGCGTCGGCCAAGCGGCTACGCGGCCCAGTATTCATTCCTGACAACTACTGGCCTATCAACTTCGTCATGATGGTGGACGCGGTTTCCGAGGATGAGGCCTCGGGCTCTCAAGAGTTCGACGCCCATAGCAACGTGCGCCTTCACCGCAACGTGGGGTCGCATGGTACGAGTTGGCTCGACGACCCCGTGTCCAGCCCCGGTGTCTGGAGTCCGACTTCACCATGGACTTTTAGGGACACCAGGTCTTTCAGACGCACGCGGCCAACCTGGTGGCCATCGAGCATGCGATCATTGGCCTTCCCGACTCTCGGAGGTGCGGAAGGCCATGGCCATGACCCAGACGGCAGCCGCACAGCTCAGCATTCCGGGCCCATCTGAGTGCCCCATTGGGAGAGTTCAACGCTCAAGATCTCGGCAGTAGCAAAGTGCCGGCCATTCTGCCTCTCCATGCCCTGCCAAGGACAGAGCTACAAGGGCCGAGAACGTCCCTGCTGGTTCGAGCGGCCACTCCAAGAGTGCCCGTACGATGGTGCACCAAGGCAGCTATTACACTGGGGACATGCACAAGATTATCGCGCAGAAGGTCAATGCCCGCAACACCATTGAGCGTCACGTTGCTGACTGGAGGCACCAGGAGATGCGGCGCTAGGATGACTATGACCAGACGCAAGGTCCTCCCGATGGCGCCGCTGATGCCAAAGTCGTGCCCCGACACAATTTTTTCGTGGCCTTCACCGCCAACCTCCGGCAGGTGATGTCACCCAAGGGTTTCCGTCCGACTGGGATCGATCTCAACGACGGCAAGACCGACCCCACCCTGTGGCTTCAGCTGTACTAGCACGGCTGTTCGGGCGGCGAATGGAGACGCCCACGTAATGGCAAACTACCTCCTGATCATGCTGGCGCTGACTGCCATAAACTGGCTCGCAGGGCTCCTGGAGGGCTCTATTGACTCTTGGGACGCGCTCTGTGACGCCTTTCTTGCCAACTACCATGGCACCTGGCAGTGCTTGGCTTCATGCTACAACCTCTGTCAAGTTCGGCATGGGGCAAGCAAGTCCATCCGGGACTACATCCGACGCCTCTCCAGCGGGTATGATCTCCATCACCAAAAGCTTCGTTGACGCCGAGGACGCTGAACGGTAGGAAATGATCGTCCCTGAGCCCCGTGTCCCAAGGGAGTCTCGGGAAAAGGAGTGGGCCGAGCCTGACCAGTGCTCACCAAGGAGAACGGACTGCCGACCGCCTCTGCGGTTTCGGCGGGATGAGGTGAAGCGCAATCCGACCCCTGAGGTCGCGGCCATTGAAAGGCCGAACTCGAGGGGAGAACCCTCGGGCGAATCACTTTGGGAGGCACTAGACAAGCTATGCTTCCTACACTCGGAAGGAAATCACACCATCCGTCAGTGTTACATCCTCCAGGACCATATGGCTCAGGAGGCGTAGAACTCCCAACCTCCCAAGCCTCGACGGAGGAGGGATGTCGATGCGAAATGCCAGAAGGAGGATAATCGGAGGGATGATGGCTTCCAGGAGCCAACCCACACCATCAACATCATCCTTGGTGGCAAGGCGACCTTGGAGAGCCGACGCCAACATAAGCTTCTCTCCCGTTGGGTGAACGCCATTTCCACAGAGCCTTTCGAGCATGTCCAATGGTCGGAAGTCTGAATCTCTTTCTCCCGAGCCGATTAATGGGCTGACATCTCGAAACTAGGTCGGTTTCCACTGGTTGTGGACCCGGTGGTGCTCAAGGTGCACCTTAGGCACGTCCTCATCAACGGGAGCGACATCAACGTCCTCTTTCGAGGAACCCTGCGCGAGCTCGAGATCTCCCTCTCCACTCTTGAGCCCACGACTCGCCGTTCTATGGCATCGTCCTTGGCAGGGAAGCTTGCCTCTCGGTGTGATCTCTCTCCCGTGACGTTTGGAACGCGAGAGAACTACCACATCGAGTTCGTCAGGTTCTACGTGGCGGAGTTCGAGAGCGCCTACCATGTGGTGTTCGGCCGCCCAACCCTCGCCAAGTTCATGGCAGTCCCCCACTACACATACCTGGTCCTCAAGGTCCCGAGGCCAGCAGGGGAGTTCTCCGTGCGAGGTGACGTCGCCACCTCCTACACCTGTGAAACCGAGAGCCTCACCTTGGGTGAGGTCATCGACCCCTTGGCCCGCATCGGAGGATTCACCCCTTTGCGTGTCGACTCCAAATGGAAGGAGCTGATGGTCGAGGGAGCCTCGAGCTCGACACCACCAGTGTCAAGAACCACCACTAACCCCGTCGAGTACAACGTTGTCTCCTTCTTCGACACTGACCGCTCCAAAATGGCATTGATAGGCACCGGACTCGGGGAGAAATAGGAAAGCGTGCTCGTCAACATCCTGCGTGTGAACATCTATATGTTTGCTTGGAAACCGGCGAACATGTCGGGAGTACCCAGGGAGTTGGTCGAGCATGAGCTCGACGTTCCCCCCGACGCCAAGCCGGTCGAGACAGAGGCTGCGGAGACTCGCCTAGGAGCGCCGGACAAGATTTGGAAGGAGTTGACCAGGCTTACGGATGCGGATTTCATCAAGGAAGTGTATCATCCGGAATGGTTAGCCAATCCGGTCCTTGTAAAATAGAAGGGAAAATGGGTCCGCAAGGAGGTCAAGGGTGGAATCAACAACGCCCTTACTATCAAGGAGGTAACAATTCTTCTCATGCTTTCAATTCTAATCAACCCTCCTAAAGATCTTGTCTTAGGTCAGGCTAAAATTAATGAAAACATTTCTAAGAAGTTAGCGGCCAATGACAAATCTTTAGAGAATATTAATGCTAAAATGGAAGGTTTTCTTACGACCACAGATAAAATCCGCAAGCGCAAGGAATGTTGTATCACTTCACCCAGGGAGTATTCCAAGGGTATTGACTTCATGAGGAACGGTGTGGATTATCAAAGGGTCATGTTCATCCAAGGACACCAAGAATAGGTAGCCTAAGGTATAGAGAGGATTTTTATGGCTGTGGCTCTAGATAAGTGATAATTACATTACTTTCTTTACTTACTCTGGGCATCAGCTTACACTCGGTTTGCCAAGCGACTCTAGCCTACAGCTCTACGACATACCCGAACGTGGAGGATTACAAAGGACGGATAGGGCTGTCACCACCTGCCGCCTTCCTCTACACCCCGTGGAGTATGCGGCAAACAAAGGTAAACTCTAGCCTAGAGACCATGTATACGCTATTGAATACTACTCTAGTCTTGGCCAAGAACACCTATCTTCATCAGGGGTCTTAGACTAGAGCATCCACAAATGGACAATGATTCCCTAAGTAAATGCGGTAAAGTAAATTACTCAATGTAAAGTATAACAACCATAGTAAATTACAAACACTTACTTTAGTGAAGAAAGTATTTGTCGAGGTACAAAGTCAAAGGTCGGTGCCGAGATTCCTGACACTCCTCCGAAATACCCCTCGATGTCACATACCCAAATTCTAGGGTCAAGAAATTTTGTCAAAACCAAATGAAAGTGAAGTTCTTCAATTTTGTGAACCAAAAATTTTCATTTCTAACTTAGGTGAAGTACTTCAACCTATTGCAAGATTTGAAAATTTAGAATAAATTTAAAACTTTTCCATTCCTAACTTAGACCATAAATGCCATCAAATATAAGTGCATATATATGCACAATGCATGTTTTGGGCTAGAGTCTTTTTGTGCATTCGAGAATTTTGGATTGCATTTCATATTAGGTCACATGAACATAATTAAAGATGATAAGCTCACCAAGCAAACAAATGATTAACCTTGTGTGTTAAACCCAAGAACATGAAATGTAGTAAAATGGTATCATTTCAGGTCAAGGAAAAAGTCTAAATAAAATTTGTATGCAAATGTTGGAATGCATCAATAAAATAGGAACCTACATGTAAGGAGAAGCCTTGTAATTATATAAAACAATTCATACAAGGTAAAATCATGGAACAAATCATGCAAGTGCAAACCAATATAACCAAATCAATGTAATTTTGGTACAACTTAATAACTAATTTTAATGCCTCAAACAAATTAGTCAAAACAGTCACATAGTACAATAATTATAATCCTTAATCGGCTAAGACGTCATCATGTCTAAAAGTTCATTAAAATGAACATAAGTGTACATGGGAAATATTTTATTCAAATACTAGGTAAATTATCATGAATAAATATAATTTATCTAGAATTTTTCTCCTCTCGTTAAGTCTCCTAAAAATTCAAACCAGTTTCCAATTAACCCATTTTGTTTAATTTATGTGAGCAATCTACAAATGATTTTTGTGTGCAACCAAAGAAAATGGAATCTATGTATAATCAACTACCTCCAAGAAAATTTATACTAATTTATCTGGTCCACACATTAAGTTAAGAAGCTATGATGAAGTGAGAAGGAGAGAAATATTCTGAAAAATAGTCCAAAACCACTTTTACTCATGTTCCTACCCATTCCTCAATCACCCACTTAGCTTACCACACCTGGACCAACTTGGCGAACCTCGGCTCACCCTCACTCTGTCCCTCACCCTTCAATCAACCAGGAACACACGCGAGAGAGAAGACAGTGCTCTGGACGCCGGTGACGCCGGTGACGGCGCAAGCTCCCCCTCTCACCCTCTAACTCTCCCAGTCACGTCGCCAGCTTCACTCTCCACGCCAGTGCCAAGAAAATCGAAGGAGGAGAGCTCTTTCTCTCATCCACCTCACCTCCAGCATTCTGTCGGCCGCCGAGAAGATGCCATCGCCGCCGCCCAATAGGTCATCGTCGTCGCCATCTTACCCCCATTCCATACCCTCCTCATCATACCAATCATTTTCTCTTTTGACACGCTCTCAATTCGTGCAGCTAATCGACGGGAACACGGACCTCACCAACGACATCCTAGAGCATGCTCCAAGCGCCACTGCCATGGCGACTCGGTGTTCAGACCACCATGGACCACCCCAAGCCCGAGCCACGGTGCCGTCAGCTTCTCCTCTAGGTCCTATTCGAAAGCCCTCAATAATCCCCCAAGATCATCCACCGAGGGCAGAGATCACGATCGTCTTCTCCGACTCCGGCCGCCCATCGCCAACGTTGATTCCTCCCTCTCCGGTGAGTCATGGTTCAATCCCTCGCGTGTGTAGTTTTCCTGAGACCATATCAACACCATGGACGCGCATGCATGGCAGTTCTTCGGGAAGAATCAAGCCGGCATCGTTGTTCCGAAGCTGCTCGCCACTGTCGAGCAGGTCCACGCGCTGTCACCGCTATCCAGGCAGTGTCGACCCTGGCCAAGCTTTCGATGAGTACCCTAGTGCCTCACAAGACCACATGCATGCACCCATTCGCATTGAAACAAGCCGAAGCTCGACATGCACTTGCATGCTGAGAGCCACCGCCGCTTCTACCATCGTCGCCATTAATTCCGGCCGTCATAGCTTGCAAGATGACCACCAATAGTTTCGCCAAGAATCCCTCTGTATTTTCTCTTTTGGATGCACACCAAGATCTGTCGCAGTTCATCATCGGTGCCAGCGAGAAACTTGCCGTCGCGCCCCTGCTCTGCCCTGGCTGCATCTCCTTCTCCCCAGTCTCGCTGACAGGTGGGCCCGACCGGATTAGGACGCGAGGACCCCACCTAGGAATAAGTTTAAAAACTCGAACTACTAATTAGTAAAAATGTATTCAATAACATGTGGGACCAAGGACTTGTTGGTGTAAGTTCAGACACGGGGACTCTTAATAAATTTAGTTTTAGACACGTTTTGGACTGTGGGTTCTATTCTTGAGAACATTGGGGGCCTTTTTGCATATTGACCAGAGACCGACCACTGGACCCCTTGTATTTAAAATTTGAAAAGATGAAATAAAACAGCTCAAGCAATTACTTTTAAGTGAAAATCGTGCGAACTGGTAAATTCAATATAAAATCAAATATAGCTCCTTTTAAGGTGATTCCGTTGATATAGATTCATAAAGTTATGAACTTTATTTTAGAAGCATAAAACATAAAACTCACTGTACAAATTTTGTCTCTAAAATTTATCAAAGGAAAATCACACATAAAGCTTGCACAAACTTATAAAATGCATAGAAAATTCAATTTGTCTTATTTTGGGACAAACTTAAATTCTACAGGTTCATCAAATTACACTATCTCGATTAGGAAAAATAAAAGTATATGATTACTTTGTGCCAAATGCATCTAAACCTATTGTCACTAAAATGATGAGATTTGTACAATCTGAACTTTAGAGATTTATATAAAGTTCATTTTAACTCCTTTTGAGTAAACTCAACTTCTGTAGAATCACCAACACATATTTTCTGAAATTATAAAATAAAAATACATGCTTACGTTGGCACCTTTTTTGGCAAAGTCACGAGCACGATCGATTCACCTAAATGCCTTGTGGTAATATGGAGTCGCCAACCACCTCAATCTAGCAAAAAATTAAACCAAGATGTGTTTTGTAGGTTAAACCGGCTAGTGGAGCCGATTTAGATATCAAAATAGACAAACACCCGTCTCGTGGGCGAACGAAAAGTTTTCAAGACAAACTTACAAAGAGATGTCGCACTCTCGCAGCGGCGGCGGACGATTTACAGTGCAAATCGACAAAGATGGACAAACTAATGTAGAAAAAGTAAAAGAACGATTCAATTGGCTAAAAACTAGAAGCTAGATTGGTTTTGTTTGTGTATGTGTTGGTTATTGTTGTTGTGCCAATTGAACCGGCCTTGGCCCTTAAATAGGGGTTGGTCTTGCCCTCCACAGCCCTTCTCCACGTCCAATTCGGGATATAGACGTTTGGAAACCCGAGACACACCGTAAGGAGGAAGGGAACCCGAGTACCGACAAATTTGGTTAGGTTTTGGGACTCTGTCGGTCAGAAAGGCCACATGCCTCTGGTCTAATCGGCCCCACTGCCCGGTCTGACCGGCCTATACACGGCGGTCAGACCGGCCTCTCCGAAGGAAACCGGCAGATTTCCAAATATTGGCAATTTTTCCTATTTTGATTCCTAGGTGCCAATTTTGGGTGTAAACACATGCCCCCTGCCTTTTATGATGAACATTGTGAATCTAAAAGCATGGAACATGTTTATCTTAAGGGGATAATCTAATTACCGACCATAGAACTTCCTAAGCATCTTGCCAAACACTCGGGAAGTATCTCTTTAGGTATTTACTATTGATAGCTCACTGAAACCGATCTCCTTGAAGTGTTTCTAGAAAATATGCATTCCCGCGAACGATTTCGCATATCCGTTAAGGTCCCTCCCAACTTGGTGACCACTTACCGAATTCTTTAGATCGAGAATCCAAAGGCAAAATTGTCTTCCACACCAAGTCCCCCACTTGGAATGTCTTCGCCTTCACCCTTTTGTTGTATGCTTTGGCCACCCTCTTCTTCTCTTTCTCTATTTCATCCAAAACCTTCAAACGTTTATCAACCACTTCGTCGAGATTATCTCCCATCAATAACTTGTAATTTTCAGCCGACAAATCGTCTTGCTTTATATATCGAAGAGAGCCAAGATTTACCTCAACCGGTAAAATGGCCTCTTGTCCATAGACTAGCTCAAAAGGGGTTACCTTGGTAGCACCATGTTTAGATATTCGATGTGCCCATAATGCCTCAGAAAGCACCTCATGCCACCTCTTGGGATGTTCTTCGATCTTCTTTTTAACCAATTTCAGCAAAGTTTTATTACTAGACTCGGCTTGTCCATTAGCCTGAGCATAGTAAGGAGAAGAACTCAACAATTTAATACCATAAGATTCGGCAAAATTCTTTACCTCTTTGGACATGAAAGAAGCTCCTTGATCCGCAGTCAACGTTTGAGGAATGCCGAATCTATGTATGATATGCTTCAAAATAAAGTCAATTACCTCCGTATGAGTCATATTCTTGAGCGGCACGGCTTCGGCCCACTTAGTAAAGTAATCTGGCGCAAATAGCACGAACCGATGCCCTTTTGATGACGAAGGATAAATCTGACCAATGAAATCCAAAGCCCAACCTCGGAGCGGCCATGGTTTAATAATAGGGTTCAACACCACAGCCGGTGCCAGGGAACATTGCCGAACCGTTGACAGGCTTCACATCGTCTATAATATCTAAAACAATCATCAATCATTCTCGGCCAATAGAACCCCACTCTCCTAAGCAACCAATTCATCTTATGGGCCGATTGATGTGTTCCACAAATACCCCCATGTACCTCTCCCATAGCCACTTTAGATTGATCACTATCTAGGCACTTCAATAAATACCCCATCTATATTTCGGCAATACAAATCTCCATCGAGCAAAGTATACTTAAATGCTTGCCCCGAATCTTCCAATCAACCTTAAGGCTAGGATCCTTTAAATATTGGATCAAAGGTACTCTCCAATCCTCTGCTGTTTCCAGGGCACAAAAGTCCGAATTTAAACTAAATTCGATCTCTACATCAGTGAAATCGTGCCCCCAAAGATCCTCTGTGAGGCCGGTCTGACCGGCAAAGCAACGCCGGTCGACCGCTGACCACCAACGGTCGACCGGACACGAGCACCGGTCGGACCATCGGCCATCCTCGGTCGACCGGCAATGCGCGCCGGTCGACCGCCGTGATTTGCATCCTTGCCAATTTCTTTCAAAGAATTATAATCAAGCACCGGTTCTCTAATATGAAAAATACCCTCTTTTAATACTATAACAAGATGTTTGTTGAGCCAAATCATTTGCTCTAGAATTTTCACTTTTAGCAATATGCCTAATAGCAAAATTATCAAAATTGGCAATAATATCCAAGCATTGATCAAGATACCTATTTAGCGACCCATCGAAGCACTTGTAAACCCCGGCAACTTGTTGCACCACCAACTCGAGTCACCAAACGCTTCTACGTGTGTAGCTCCAACGATCTCCATCGCTTATAAACCGAATAACAAAGCATTGTATTCGGCTTGATTATTTGTACAATAAGACTCCAAACGAACCGATGCCTCAAAACATTGACCATTGGGCGAAATTAAAACTACACCTATACCTTGACCCTCCTTACATGAAGAACCATCCAAATAAACCTTCCAAAGTGTAACACTAAGCAAACAAACCTCATCTTCATAGGCAATATCTAGATGATGGTCTACTATAAAATCTACTACAATTTGGCCTTTCATAGATTTTAACGATTCATAAGCCAAATCATACTCAATCAATGTATACGCCCACTTGCCAATTTTCCCACTTAGAATTGGCCTTTGCAACATATGCTTAACGACATCGATCGACAAGCAACTATGCATGTACTAGATAACAAGTAATGACGCAACTTGGTACAAGCATAGTATAAACAAAGACAAAGTCTCTCTACAAAAACATACCTCGTTTCGGCATCTAAAAGACGACGGCTCAAATATATGATTATGTACTCTTTGTCATCTTCCTCTTGTGTCAAAACGGCTCCAATAACTTTGTCTTCGGCAGCGATATACAGCCGAAATGGAATTCCGGCTTCAGGAGCTCGCACCACGGGCGGAGTAGATAAATATTTTTTCAAATCCTCAAATGCCTCTTGTTGTGCTGCCCCCCAAGTAAAACCGGCTTCCTTTTTCAAACGTAAAATAGGAACAAAAGCATCGATTTTACCCGCTAGATTAGATATAAATATCCTCAAGTAATTCACCTTACCTAGCAACTTCTGAACTTCTCTCTTGCATGTCGGCACTTTAAAGTCTTGAATCTTCTCAACCTTCTTAGGATCAATCTCAATCCCTTTCTCATGCACCATGAGTCCTAAGAACTTCCCCGCCGACACACCAAAAGCACACTTGAGTGGATTCATCTTCAAACCATACCGACACATCCTCTCAAAAGCTAATCTCAAATCAGCTATATAACCGTCCATACCATCCGATTTGACGACAATATCATCAATATAAATCTCTAGGATGAAACCTAGCAAATCATGAAAAATCAAGTTCATTGCTCTTTGATATGTTGCGCCGGCATTCTTTAACCCGAATGTCATGACGACCCACTCAAACAACCCAACAAACCCTGGACACCTAAAAGCCGTCTTGTACATATCCTCTTCTGCCATAAAGATTTGATTGTAGCCGGCATTACCGTCTAAAAAGCTAATCACTCTATGACCCGAAGCATCATTTATTAACATGTCGGCTATAGGCACATGATATTCATTATTAGGAGAGGCTTTATTTAGATCTCTAAAATCTATGCATACTCTAATCTTACCGCTCCCTTTCTTCTCAACCGGAATAATGTTGGACACCCATTCCACATACCGGCATGGCCTAATAAACCTCGCCTTTAATAATCGGTCTATCTCTTCTTTGACACGATCATGTATGAGAGGGTTAAAGCGATGAGGGGTTGTTTATAAGGCCTAAATCTTGATTTTATCGGAAGCCGATGCTCAACAAGTTCACGGCTAAGTCCCGGCATCTCATGGTATTCCCATGCAAAGCAATCAACGTATTCTTTAAGCATCGATTATTTTAATCTTATAATTGGCTTTCATGTTTTTGTTTACAAAATTCGGCCTTGGAACACTTCCATCCCCTATGTCTACCTCTTCTAATGGGTCGGCCGATGTAAACCCTTGACCAAGTTTCTCTACTTCGTCAAAATCTTCTATGGTCTCTCCAATATCGTTCTTTGTAGACCGATATTCTTGTACCCTCTTCTGTAACCACTCTAAATTGATTGCTTTATTCATCATATAAAGTAATATCACCTAGCCGTGCTAAACTAGCCGGCTTTACAGAAATAGGTACAAAACCATCCTTGGAAACACTAATAAAATCAAAGCTAGAAAGATCTAACCCTGACAAACACTGCATATCTCCATGTTTCCACCCTACTGAAACATCGGTCGTTGCAACCTCAGCCTATGTGTCCGCTTGGACAACCTCAACATCATCACTGTCCCATTGAATTAAACATTGATGCAAGGTAGAAGGAACACAACAGTTGGCATGAACCCAACAACGCCCCAAGATAAGACTGTAGTTACCTTGCACATCGACGATGAAGAAGGCGGTAGGCAATGTCTTGTTACCCACCGTGAGCTCCACAGATAGGACCCCCTTAGCCTCAGTTGATTCACCATTGAAGCTGTTGAGCAACATGTTGGTCTTCTTCAACTCATCCTCCTCACGACAGAACTTGTTGAACAGTGAATAGGGCATCAGGTTCACTGCAGTGTCTCCATCCACTAGCATCCTAGAGACCGGCTTTCCATCAATATGGCCCTTAAGATAAAAAGGCATCATATGACGGTTAGATTCGTCAGGTTTCTCAAAAACCGCGTCTCTTGGACCAGTGAGAGTTGAGCCACCTCAGCCTTCTCCATGGCACAGAACTTCATGGGAAACAAGCACACCATACTGATGTCCATGCTCTCACCCGGTGATGATTCCTCAGCCGATTGTTCATCTTCTTCCTTTTCTTCTTCCTCTTCCCGAACAACCACCGGCTCTTTACCTTTTGTTGATTTGGACTTCCACACCTTCATTGGTGGTGGTCGCAACTCCTCAAACTCCCTATCTCTCCGCTCTTCAGCCTCCTTTTCCTTTAGCTCGGAAGCCCGAAGACGCTGTAATCTCCTCTTCTATGTAGCCATCAAATCCTTAGGCATCCACCTTGGATTCGGCTCCTCCGGAGGCAAGTAATGTCCCCCGTTGTTTTTCGCGAAGAGGAAGCCACATTAGAATCTCCCCTAACAGAATGTCGGTCGACGCCCCGATAGCTGGCCGACCGACCTTGTTCCTACTGGCCGACGGCCGACGACCCGGCCGACAGAGCAGGGGCCGCGGTCGACCGGCCAAGACGTTCGGTCTGACTGTCCTCCTGTGCAGTACCCTTCACGGCTTTGGTTCGATTGCAAACTACCATCCTAGCCTGCTCTCCAGATGGTATTGGCACATGGTAAACCCTATCTTGACGGTGATCGCCTCCGAAGCCCTCCCCTCAGCCTTAGCACTCTTGTGTGACTTCTTCTCCCCATCAAACCGGTTTTTTGGTGAAAACCGGCTCCCATTTGAAGTGGACGCATGCTCATGCGGCGATCTCTTCTCCCTTCTCCATCTTTGATGACCCTGCATTGTAGGCACATGGTTGTACATGGGTGGGGGTGCCCTCCAAGGCATGAAGTAAGGGAAAGGATAACCTGGTGGCGGCATCGGGCAAGGTCCCCACGGCATTACTTGAGGACAATACGGGAATGGCGGCTCCAACGCCCTTGATGAATGACCAAATCGCTCCCTAGGAGGCGATCTTGGCCTCTTGCCCTTAGCATGCCCCTTCTCCGCGCTCCTCTTCTCGTACTTGCTAAGGAGCATGTCAAAGGTCACCTTTGGCTTCTGGGGTTTCTTTGATGTTGAAGCTTTACCCTCGTTTCTCTTCCAAACATCAACCTCCGGACTCTTCGGCACAAGCATCTTAGGCATAGGCTCTCCAACGACAACCTCTTTCCCCTTAGTAGATTCTGCTTGCTCAGGCCGAATCAACACCTTCTTGCCGTCGAGATCAATGACATTAACAGGAAAAGGGTCACTGTCAAGCTTCATCTTGGTGCCCTCATGAATTTCAACCGTCCTTCTTCTATGGCCGATTGAACCTGTCGACGAAAAACATTACACTCATTAGTAGAATGAGAATAAGGGTCATGCCACTTACAGTAAGAACGACGCTTCAATTCTTTCGCCGAAGGTATGATGTGGCCTTTAGGCAACTTAATTTTCTTTTCTTGTAAAAGATAATCAAAAATCTTATCACACTTGGCCACATCAAAACTATACTTAATTTCACTTTGCCGATCCTTGAGAGGAGTCGGCATCAAGCTAGAACAAACAAAAGGCTCGTTCTTATTAATCCAAGACCACTCAAGCAATGTACATGTCATGATCGCCCTCATCAACATCGGAATCACTATCGTGGCAATCAATCATGCTAACATGAGGTTTCTTATCACCGGGCCTAACAAACCTTTTGTTATCTCCGACCCGACTTTCTTGAGCCGAGCCTTCGCATAACCTAACTAACGTCCGTAAATTGTTGGCCATCTAGCCTCTCCTTAATAGGAGCAAGTAAACCGCTAAAAGCAAGATCGCGGATCTCTTTCAGTTATACTTAAACCGAAACACTGATTTCTAGCATCCCTAAACCTCTTAATGTAATCTGTGATGATTCATTATATTTTTGCCTAACCGATGTTAAATCACAAAGCCTACGCTCAGTCTCACCAGTATAAAAATAATCATGGAATTTCTGTTCTAACTGAGCCCAAGTATGAATAGAATTAGCCGGTAATGAAGTAAACCATGTAAAAGCAAGTAGGACAACGATAAAGAAAATAAGTGAAATTTAAAAGCATCGAAGTACTAGCCTCTCCACATTGCGCTAAGAATTGGCCTATATGCTCCCATGTGGTCCTATTATCCTCACCACCGAATTTAGTAAATTCGGGAACTCTATAGCCACGAGGATATGGGATATTGTCGAAGTGATCATGATACGACTTTTGGTAAACCCTAGCACGATTCCCGGGCTCAATTCCAAATGATTCCCTAATAATATTCCTAATTTGTTCCTCCATGTTTTCAGGCCTTGGCGGATTAGGTAAAACTAGTGGCCTAAAAAATGGTTGTTGCGGTGCAATATTGCCATATTGGCCATATCCAGTGTCGTGCGGGTATCCCCTATTAGGATCATTGTACCGATTGGGAACGTGTGGAGGAATTTGTGCATGAATAGTAGCCACGGGGGGTCGTGTGCGGGAACGTGGTATAGAACTGAGTTACCTATGATCTGATCTACTTCCCGCACGGCACTGCAGCACCGGCCTAACCGGCCGAGTAGGGTGCGGTCTCCGACCGGCCATGTAGCCGCCGGTTAGACCGGTGAAGGGGACGGTTGGACCGGCTTGTAGGCCGGTCGCCCGAGGTGGGGAAAGGTCGGACCGCCCGTGGACCGGTCGACCGATGTAGTATGCGCCGTCAGCCGTCGTTGGCGGTGAGACCGGCGTAAGCCGCAGAATTTATCCTCTCGTGTTGCTGCGCGATTGCCCGTCGGTTTTGCTAAATATGTGATGTACATGGGCTTGGCTAGTGCTTGCAATAGAGGCAAACAAGATATCAGCCTTGGGAGAGCTGGATTTAGTACCCATATGCGCATTAAACATACTATTAAAGCAAGACTCCTTAGCGGATTCAATCTTATTATTGACAATGGGCGGTGACGGACTCATCCACCGTACTTGCTACGAGCCTTTGAATAGGAAGAGCTAGGTCATCGGTGCTTACCTCATCGTGGATGACCTTGAGCGGGCTCCCGGGTTTGAGGATGACACCTTGACGAGTTTTAGTACACGATTTGTCCAAAATCTCCCGCGTGATCGCCTTGAACCGCTCCTCGATAATCTTGCGCGCCTCCCCATCTAGGTCATCCAACGAGATGTGGACGACGTTAGATGGGCTTACCTCTTACGCAACTTGCTTTGTCATGGCGGCGTCGAAGTTTAGATTGTGTCGAGCGGACGTTCCTGCATGAGTCGCCAAAAATCATGTTGGCACCTTTTTGGGCAAAGGCACGAGCACGATCGATTCACCTAAACACCTTGCGGTGATATGGAGTCGCCAACAGCCTCAATCTAGCAAAAAACTAAACCAAGATGGGTTTTGTAGATTAAACCGGCTAGTGGAGCTGATTTAGATATCAAAATAGATAAACACCTGTCTTGTGGGCGAACGAAAAGTTTTCAAGACAAACTTACAAAGAGATGTCGCACTCTCAGCGGCGGCGACGATTTACGGTGTAAATCGACAAAGATGGACAAACTAATGTAGAAAAAAGTAAAAGAAAGATTCAATTGGCTAAAAACTAGAAGCTAGATTGGTTTTGTTTGTGTATGTGTTGGTTATTGTTGTTGTGCCAATTGAACCAGCCTTGGCCCTTAAATAGGGGTTGGTCTTGCCCTCCACAGGCCCTTCTCAACGTCCAATTCGAGATATACACGTTTGGAAACCCGAGACACACCGTATGTAGGAAGGAAACCCGAGTACCGTCGAATTCGGTTAGGTTTCGACTCGCCGGTCGACCGGCCACATGCCTCCGGTCCGACCGGCCCCACCGCCGGTCGATCGGCCTATACACGGCGGCCGACTGAAGGGTTACGCGGAGGCTACGCTAGCCAAAAACAAAAACTTTTACCGCGCAAACCAGGAACACTTGCAAGTAAGGGCCGATAGATCGTTACCGATTGGAGTAGAGTGCGGCGGAATAACCAATCGGGGCAATCTGATTCGGAACAGGTAGCCGATTCCCGGAGACAGCCGATTCACCAATCAGCCGATTCGAGTCGTCCGGCCGCGTTCTCACGCCTCGCTCCGATGCGCCCGACCGCAGCCGATTCCGAAGCCGATCAAGAGCGCGCAACGTAGCAGCGCCTCTACCGGTATCCACACGTCCGGGGACGAACGCCGTACACCCGTGTGCTAGCACGCGATGCAAGGCTAGGGTTTGGCTCGAAAGTGGGGAGGGTTTCCGTGGAGATTGATCTCGGCGACTTCGTTGCACGCGATGCAATTGATGTCTATTCAGCTCTCCACCCCTCCCTCCTTTATATAGACTTGGCCGACGGGACTAGTGGCCGATTAGGACTCTATTTTGAATCGGATCTCATCCGTATCTCATAGAGTTGGCCGCCCATACGTCGTAAGCCCATAGGACTCTATCCGATCGGATCCCTATCCGATCGAGCCGTATCCGAGTCCAACTCGAATATCTATTCTATCCCCTTAAGCGTGCAACCCCGTAGGTTCAGGTATACTCGGTTTCGGCTATAGTCTAACTTAGCCGATCGTCGGCTCGAGTCCAACTCACCGACTGTCAATAGCGGCGCCTAGCGGCACATATTGACACCATAGTATACAAGAATATAATATCGGCTCCGAACCTGTAATGTGTACACAAATCCCTTTGCCTCACGATACCGTTAAGCTATAGGCAAGATGTGTGCCATCCCTTCAATAGCTTAACCATTCACTCGAACCGTATTGGATTATCCGTCTATTGATTGACTCCTCAATCAACTTAGCATGGCCATGCATTTCCATAATCCATTACCTCGAGGGGCCCGAGATATCTCTCCAAAGGAGGGGCAAATTCCATCTTGATCACTCACATCCCACTCCATGTTTCATAGCAAACCCGAAAACTACCTTTATAACTACCCGCATTACGGAATAGCGTTTGGTAGTCCCAAAGTAGGCTACTACACATGTTGGAATCCATGGTGATCTCAGGTCTAAGGACTTTGTACCAACACTACCCGAGACCAACTAATGGCACATTAATTCTGTAGTGTCTCATGGTGGGTCTATCCAACAATGTGTTCTCCAACACATATGTCCATGTTTATTGATTTGGTATCTCCATACCCATGATCTATGAGACATGATCATCAATCAATAAACATGCCGATCTTAGAATCATATTTGTTCCAACAATATGACATATGATCGTGGATCGTTTAGAAATAGATTCATACATATCGAGTCTCATAAATAAGTCACGTACTTATTGATCAATACAAGATGTCTATTTCATGGAACTGAATAACACTTTATTCATTTATACATAAACATTGACGTGATATCCAACATCTTCATGTTGCCTCTAGGGCATATCACTAACAATCTCCCACTTGCACTAGAGTCAATCATGTAAGTATCTAATACCCATTGCTCTTGTGTGCGCCTCATGCTTCGGTGAGGGAGAGGTTTTGTCGGCGGATCGGCTATGTTGAGATCCGTGTGCACTTTGCATATATTGACATCACCTCCGTCCACCATCTCGCGGATGAGATGATATCGCCGAAGTATGTGTTTGGACTTCGATGTGACCTCGACTCCTTGGCTTGCGCAATGGCTCCACTATTGTCACAATAGAGAGACATTGGACCGTCGTACTAGTCATCACACCAAGCTCGAAACGAATTTCTTGATCCAAACAGCCTCCTTTGCGGCTTCCGAAGCAGCAATGTACTCGGCCTCCGTTGTAGAATCAGCAAGTATCCCGCTTGGAACTCTTCCAGTGACTGCGCGCTCCGTTCGGCGAACACGAACCCATTGCGATCTATAATCATCCTTGTCTGTTTGGAAGCTAGCATCGGTGTAACCACTTACAACGAGCTCTTCCTCACCTCCATAGACTAGGAACATATCCTTAGTTCTTCTCAAGTACTTAAGGATATTCTTTACGGCATCCAGTGACCTTCACCGGATCGATCGGTATCTGCTCGTAGCACTCAAAGCGTACGAGACATCTCGGGCGTGTACAAAGCATGGCATACCGATGGATCCAATTGCCGAAGCATATGGAACCATACCCATCTTATTCCGCTCATCATGTGTCCGAGGACACCGATTCTTGCTAAGATTGATGCCATGTGACATAGGCAAGAAACCTTTCTTGGAATCATGCATGTTGAACCTTTTCAACACCTTGTCAATGTATGTACTTTGGCTTAATCCAATTAGCCTCTTGGATCTATCTCTATAGATCCGAATGCTAATATATATGCTGCCTCCCCTAAGTCTTTCATGGAAAACTATTTTTCAATGAAGACTTGACGGATTCAAGCATAGGGATATCATTTCCAATCGTAATATGTCATCCACATATAAGATTAGAAATACAATTGCGCTCCCACTGACCTTTTTGTAAACACAGGCCTCTTCTTCATTTTTGATGAAACCAAACCCTTTGATTACTTCATCAAAACGAATATTCCAACTCGAGATGCTTGCTTCAATCCATAAATGGATTTCGTAGCTTGCATATCTTTCCAGCGATTCTCGGATCGACAAAACCCCGAGGTTGTATCATGTATACATCCTCGCTTAGGTTTCCATTTAGGAAAGCCGTTTTGACATCCATCTCGCCATATCTCATAATCGAAATATGCAGCAATCGCTAGGATAATCCGAATAGATTTAACCATTGCGACGGGCGAGAAGGTTTCATCATAATCAACTCCTTGAATCGTTTAAAACCTTTCGCCACCAATCGCGCCTTATAGATGTGAACATTTCCATCCATATCGGCCTTTTTCTTAAAAACCCATTTACTCTCAATGGTTTTGACACCATCAGTGGATCAACCAAGTTCCAAACTTGATTGTCGTACATGGATTCTATTTCGGATTTCATGGCTCCAAGCCACTTGTTGGAATCGGGTCCCACCATCGCTTCCTCATAGGTCTTAGGCTCATCGTTGTCTAACAACAATATATCACGTTGTACCGCACTGTGTACTCGGGTGCACGACGTGATCTTGCACTCCGTGGGGCTGGTGTGTCTACACCCGGTGGCGCAACACTTTGCTCCTCCTGTTGTGGTTCCGTGGTCGCCAAACGTTTTCGGTGTTTCTTGAACTTCTTCAAGATGCACTGCTCCCACTAACCCTTCTTGAAAGAAACTCTTTCTCCAAGAAGACACCGTGTCGGGCGACAAATACTTTGCCTTGTTCCCGATTATAAAAGTAATATCCCTTAGTTTCCTTAGGATATCCCACAAAGAAGCACTTGTCGATTTGGGTGTGAGCTTGTCGATCAGAACGTTTTACATAAGCTTCGCATCCCCAAATTTTGAGAAAAGACAAACTAGGGGTTGCCCCGTCCATATCTCATATGGTGTCTTTTCAACCGACTTAGATGGAACTCTATTTAGTGTGAGCGCAATTGTTTCAAGAGCATATCCCTGTAAGGATAACGGAAGATCACTTTGGCTCATCATCGATCGCACCATGTCCAACAAGGTGCGATTTCTCCGTTCGGACACCCCATTCCATTGTGGAGTTCTGGCGGAGTCAACGTGGAACAATTCCACAATCTTTCGGATGATTACCAAACTCTTGGCTCAAGTATTCTCCTCCACGATCTGATCGTAGAAACTTGATTGTTTTCCCTAAATGATTCTCGTACTTCATTCTGAATTCTTTGAACTTTTCAAAGGATTCGGACTTATGCCTCATTAAGTAGATATAACCATATCTACTAAAGTCATCGGTAAAGGTAATGAAGTACGATAACCACCTCGGCCGTTGAGCTCATTGGTCCACATACATCGGTATGTACGAGTGCCAACAAGTCACTTGCTCTTTCACCGTGTCCCGTGAAAGGTGCCTTTATCATCTTACCAAGTAAACAAGACTCACATGTCTCAAATGATTCAAAATCAAAAGAGTGAAGCAATCCATCCTTATGGAGCTTCTCCATGCGTTTCTTATTTATATGGCCTAAGCGACAATGCCGGATAAACGTGGGGTTTATATCATTAGAGAGTTGCCTTTCGTATTAATGTTATAGATGGGAGACGCTTCAAGATTCAAAACGTATAATCCATTCACCAATGGAGCATGAAAATAGAACATATCTCGAGATATATTGAACAACCATTGTTCATTGATCTAAAATCATATCCTTCCGCTTGCAAACATGAAGCGGAAATAACGTTTTGACATAGTGTTGGAACACAATAACAATTATTTAATTCCAAAACTAATCCGAAGATAGATGAAGTGGTGCTGTGCCGACAAAGAATCGTAGCAACGCTTGCTCCATTGCCGACGCGCAGTTCACCTCGCCCTTCTCAATCCTCTACTTCTTCTCATTCCCGCAACGATTTGCAAATATGAGCTACTGATCCGGTATCAAATACCCAAGAGTCGTAGGGTGAAGTAGCAAGATTAATGTCTATAACATTAATACCGGCGAAGTCGTACTTTGCTTCTTCTTGAGATCCTCCATGTACTTCTTGCAGTTCCTTTTCCAAAGGGCTCCTGTCTCCTTGCAAGAGAAGCAAACGACATCCGATGCCGCCCCCTTTTCTTGCCCTTCTTTGCATTAGAGGCACTCGCGATCTCATCGGGAGTTAACTTCCTCTTGGTGCAAAGTTTCTTGACAGTGGTTTGCGCTTAGCCTTCGCATCATCATCACATGATGACCGTTTTTCGGATACTCTCCTCACTGTCTTTAGCATCCCATGCAATTCAGCCAAGGTCCTATCCATATTGTTCATGTGATAATTTAATATGAATGGCTCGAAGCTCGGAGGGAGCGACGGAGAATCACATCGCAGCCAACTCTTGGCTAAGGGAAAACCCAGCTTTTCCGGACTCTCAATGTAGCCAATCATCTTTATCACATGCGGACGACGGGATTCCCTCAACAAGCTCGCACGCAAACAAGGACTTTGAGGTGTTGAACCTCTCGGCCCGAGCTTGGTTCTCAAACATGCCACGCAGCCCCGAATAATAGTGTGAGCATCGCTGCTCTCATATTGCTTCGAAGCTCGGGGACATTGTAGCAAGCATGAGACAGCTTTATATCTAGGGCATCATTAGTGTGCTTCTCATAAGCCCTCCGTGCAGTTGCAGTGGCATTAGTTGGCAAATCCTCAGGATAGGGTACTTCAAGAACGTACTCCTTACGCTCTTGCTTGAGAACAATTCTCAAGTTGCGATACCAATCCATAAAGTTTGTTCCATTTAATTTTTCCTTTTCGAGAATAGATCGCAAATTAAAGGTACGGGTGTAGTATTAGCCGCCATTTATTCTACAACAGAAAAACAAAGTTTAGCACAATGTTTATGCTATGTCTATTGTTAAACAATTTAACATTAGACTCCCATTACGTATTTTCCACCTTCCCTCTAGGTTACGTATTGGGTCAAGATCCACATGTTAATTAATTTTCTAGTGAGCTTTGGCATCACCGCTAGAAAATTAGTAACATCGGTAAGCAACACCTTGCTAATCACATCTCTATGTGACTCTTGTTGTTGGTGTGGCATCTCCATGCCCCGGCGCAAACCTATGCCCCAAGGCCCAAAACTGTTTTGATAGCCTTGTTAAGTAAACTAAATGCTCCTGCATGTATATGTCGACATATACCCCTCGTGTTATGATAGAGAATGGCACTCGCTTGGCGCACCCACCATTGATGAGCATAACGGTGACGGGTGCAACATTTGGAAGGGCATCATTACTACTTAATTTTGAGAGGGATGCTATCCTATCAAACAAACATATCACATATGAAAGCAAGAAGAATAGCATATAATGAAATAGTATGGCCCCCTTCACATGGTGATCTCCATCTCCATGTCGGCGCTGAGGATCTCCATCTTCGGCACCATCTTCCAAGTGTCGAATGCTTGATATCTTCAAACTAAGCTACTACTATAGAAGCTCTAATTGAAGATTACATCGACTCGCAGGTCGTGAAAGAATATTACAAGCATTGCACGTATGAAAGAATATTACAGGGATTGCACATATGAAAGAATATTACATGCATCACATGCATCTCATACATACAATAGGGCCATACCATCTCAAAGCATTCTCTGCAAAAACAAGTTAGGCGTAGAAACGTTTTCTACCTATTGCAGATATACGGCATCGAGACGACCTATAAGGGGAAAGCCGCCCCCTCGCGGGCTTCCGGGCAGCGCCCGGAACACCACACGAAATTCATAGATCCAATCTATGAAATCGCTTATGGAAACCATATCGGCATAATCATATTATGCCGTCCCGATACACTATCAAGGGAGATGGTTTGCGTAGGCGCGAGGCAGCAACAAAGTCGGACTACGAGATAGCTTCGGTATAATCACATTATACCGTTCCGATACACTATCAAGGAACGCTATCTCGAACCCAACTTAAACCGAGTTATTTGGAAATTGCTTCGACGTAATCACATTATGTCGTTCCGATACACTATCAAGGAACGCAATTACCATTAACTCTCCTCAACAGATCCCGTAAAACCGATTGATCTAATCAACCCGTGCAGAAAACTTGTCCTAGATCCAATCTAAAACCCGAACTAAGCAAGATTAGCTCTGATACCACTGAAGGGTTACGCGGAGGCTACGCTAGCCAAAAACAAAAACTTTTACCGCGCAAACCAGGAACACTTGCAAGTAAGGGCCGATAGATCGTTACCGATTGGAGTAGAGTGCAGCGGAATAACCAATCAGGGCAATCTGATCCGGAACAGTGTAGCCGATTCCCGGAGACATCCGATTCGCCAATCAGCCGATTCGAGTCGTCCGGCCGCGTTCTCACGCCTCGCTCCGATGCGCCCGACCGCAGCCGATTCCGAAGCCGATCAAGAGCGCACAACGTAGCAGCGCCTCTACCGGTATCCACACGTCCGGGGACAGAACGCCGTACACCCGTGTGCTAGCACGCGATGTAAGGCTAGGGTTTGGCTCGAAAGTGGGGAGGGTTTCCGTGGAGATTGATCTCGGCGACTTCTGTTGCACGTGATGCAATTGATGTCTATTCAGCTCTCCACCCCTCTCTCCTTTATATAGAGTTGGCCGACTGGGACTAGTGGCCGATTAGGACTCTATTTTGAATCGGATCTCATCCGTATCTCATAGAGTTGGCCGTCCATACGTCGTAAGCCCATAGGACTCTATCCGATCGGATCCCTATCCGATCGAGCCGTATCCGAGTCCAACTCGAATATCTATTCTATCCCCTTAAGCGTGCGACCCCGTAGGTTCAGGTATACTCGGTTTCGGCTATAGTCTAACTTAGCCGATCGTCGGCTCGAGTCCAACTCAGCCACTGTCAATAGCGGCGCCTAGCAAGCACATATTGACACCATAGTATACAAGAATATAATATCGGCTCGAACCTGTAATGTGTACACAAATCCCTTTGCCTCACGATACCGCTTAAGCTATAGGCAAGATGTGTGCCATCCCTTCAATAGCTTAACCATTCACTCGAACCGTATTGGATTATCTCGTCCGTTGATTGACTCCTCAATCAACTTAGCATGGCCATGCATTTCCATAATCCATTACCTCGAGGGGCCCAGAGATATCTCTCCAAAGGAGGGGCAAATTCCATCTTGATCACTCACATCCCACTCCATGTTTCATAGCAAACCCGAAAACTACCTTTATAACTACCCCATTAGGAATAGCGTTTGGTAGTCCCAAAGTAGGCTACTACACATGTTGGAATCCATGGTGATCTCAGGTCTAAGGACTTTGTATCAACACTACCCGAGACCAACTAATGGCACATTAATTCTGTAGTGTCTCATGGTGGGTCTATCTAACAATGTGTTCTCCAACACATATGTCCATGTTTATTGATTTGGTATCTCCATACCCATGATCTATGAGACATGATCATCAATCAATAAACATGCCGATCTTAGAATCATATTTGTTCCAACAATATGACATATGATCGTGGATCGTTTAGAAATAGATTCATACATATCGAGTCTCATAAATAAGTCACGTACTTATTGATCAATACAAGATGTCTATTTCATGGAACCGAATAACACTTTATTCATTTATACATAAACATTGACGTGATATCCAACATCTCCATGTTGCCTCTAGGGCATATCACTAACAAGACCGGCCTCTTCGAAGGAAACCTACAGATTTCCAAATATTGGCATTTTTTCTATTTTGATTCCTAGGTGCCAATTTTGGGTGTAAACACTTACGTATAGTAATATCTCTTAAATATTTATAAAAAATAAACAACATAGTGCACACTTCATCTTGAGAAAATTGCAGAAAATTCATCTTTTGTCCATTTTGTGTGAACAAAGTTTCTATAGAACCAAAAGTAATGAACTTCGTTAGGCAAAATAAAATATGGCAACTCATATACTAAATTTGTCAACAAACATTAAATAGCTAGCTTAGGTGCTAATCACCATAAAAATAGTTGAGCACTATATATATAGGTATAAAAGTATACATAAATGTATCCTAATTCTAAATAAAAGAAGGTTATACTTGTTGGACCAGAGATACCATAAGTTCCATCCTTAACCACCAAAACTTAGCATACTTAGCTCATATAACAATTTCTTGGTTGATATGCTAAATAACTAACATAGGACAATCCCTAGCTTATAATAAATGTGGTAAAATAATATAAACTCTAAAATTTTGAACTAAGATTAGATTGGTTAACTAAACTATTTATTTTCATACATCTCTAGCTAATAGAACATGTCATGGATATAAAATATTTAAGGCCATACATACATAAAGACTTTGTGCCTAAAATACGTTATAAATTATAAAACATATAAAGAATTCATACTAGATCCAAATTATAAAACCAACGGTGCTAATATTAGAAAACATATCGCTTCACCTCTCGTGAAGTCAAAGTTAATAAAAATCAATTTGTAGAAACATTTTTAAACACTACCTAAGTAAATACGCTACATACCGATAAAACTTCTAAATCTTATAACTCTCATATGGAATAAGATAAATTAGAAATTGTTTCACCTAAATTCATTTTAGATCAGCACCTACTCAATGTACACAAAACATGCATTTTTGAGCATTTTGTACTTTTGCCTAATTCGGTGTTTAATTGCATAACATGTACTTTATTTAGATAATTGCATAAGCGGTGAAAGAGTGGATTAGGTGCTAACTTTTCTCAAGATCAAGGCAAGTTTTTCTCCTTACATCCTTTGGACACATTGAATCCCATGATTTGAGGAATGATAATGTTTATTTGCAAAGTTGCATATGAACTTAGACTATATCGATATTTAAAACTTGGATAAGGTAGTTATGACCAATTTGCTACATTCTCTACCTTGAATAATTGTAATCCTTGCTGTTGTACCCCTAGAGATGGTTAGAGTACATTCCTTGTGCTCAAAATGGGTTTATATATGCTTTATGCAACCATTTGCTTAGCCTTGCATAGAAATATGCAAATGCTCATTCCATCTATAACTAAAATGTGATTTTGATATGTGAACCCTTGCTGGGCTAGAATGAATATGATGAGTATTTGCGATCTAAAATGTGTAAAATTATGATTTTGACTTGGACGGCAAGTGGCATGCATATGGTGTTAGTTGTATGCCGATAGGGGGAGAGACGTTTGCCCAAGTCCGTAAGGACCGAACTTGTGTCACCAACTTAAAGTTATCCGTACATTCACATGTGCTAGTATGGGATGGCCTAAACTGACTAATCTACTTAGCACCTAGCCTTGCACTATGGTAGGCCGGTGTGTATGGGTTCGTATAACTCAGAGGAACTTCCTATTTAACTCGATGTGGTAGTTTAGGTGACTAAGTCTGTCCAATACAACAGTATTGTGCCACGTGGCGGGTTCCTGTCGCGTCCGCCACCACGGCGTTAAGTTTAAGGCATGGGCCCGCCACTTCACGGTTCTAGGTTATATTTCCAGTATGCCTAGGATGGAGGAACACATATCGTGCTGGTGCAAGGCTAGATATTAAGTAATGTAAAGGTTTCGTTATGACCTCTAGACCACATTCAACATAAAAGAGTGTGGTAGAGTCTTGCAAACTCAAAACAAACTAGAGTGCTCATATCATGTGGGTAAAGCTGTACAAACTCTACAGAGTTCTCTAAACTAATTGCTTAGCCGTGCTCATGGTCAAGAGCGCTTTGGTAAAGTGTCATGAGTATAGACTCAATTGTTTTAAAAATGGGAACATGTGACTTGGTTTGAAATGGATAAAAGTGTTGAGTTGTGTGAGTGATATGATATATTTTGACTTGTTGTCAAGGATGACAACAAGATGTTGATTATGATGGAATCATGATGGAATTAAAGATGAAACTAAACACTTATTTTTGTTAATTGAATTGTCAACTCCTTTATAAAAGGATTGTGAAATAAAACTTGCTTTATGCTGAAAATGAACTACTCATATAGCCCTCCTTTGAATGTATGCCTCACATGTAGTATGTAGGTTTGTCTTGTGCATGCCAGTACATTAACTTGTTTAATATACCGACTCTTGCTGTTGGGAATAAGCTCTGCTTGCAGGTTTAGACTTAGTCTTTGAGTGATGTGGGTTTTGATTCGCTTATTCTAGGATTTGAACTTAATGGGGTAAACCCCTAGTCGGTGTGCTTGTGTTTGGGTAGTCAAGCTTCCGCTATTCTCTGATAGATTTATTTGGCCGGTCGGCCTATGTAATTATTAAGTTGATGTAAGTCTTTAAGTTCCTTTCATCTTAAATGTGTTTGCTATGTATGTCCATGCTTAAGATGAAAGTGTGAATCTAGTGCACATCTTGGGAACTAGATTCACATGAGTATGAGTTAAGGATATTAGAGATGTTGTAGATCTTTAGCCATTTTTGTCAAGTCTCCTGAATGTTTAACACATTTGGTCGCCGCCTTCGAGTGGTTTGACGGGCACATCTCAGGCTGACATTAATTGGCAGGCTAAAGGCCCAGCATGGTCTCCAATATCCTTCTCAGGAGGCTTCGGACGTTTCGTTATAATTGTTGGAATGACTTAAACTTTCCTCTTCATTCCTCAATTATAATGGAAGGTCGGGACACCGCTCTGACACTCGGAGAGAACTCCGACATTTGGGGCACTCCTTTTGGAGCTTCCCCTCACTCTCTACCATATTTTCTAAGCACTAGAGACCTAGTACTACGTCTTTGGAGTGAAGCTTTGATCTTCTTGAAGTGTGTTGAGAGTGAAGTAAGCTCCTCCTTATATAGTCTTCAAATGGTGGCTATAAAATCGGTTACTTCCCGCCAAACGTGCATAACCACCATTAGGGACCAATGTGGAGTTGACACATGCAAGCTTGTAGCGAAAGGCTACTAGAGTAGTTCGGCCGAACCCATGGGTTCGGCTGAACCATTTCCACCGCCTTTACCACCGACTTTCTCTAGTGGATGATAGGTGGGCCCCTTAGTTTCGGGTGTTTGGCCCTACTTTAGGTCGGTTAAACTGACCTGTGGGCCCCCAATCCTTGTGCTCGCGCGTGATTGGTCGGAGGTGTATCTTATCGCTTGGCGGGCGTGTTTTCTCCCATTAATCACCTGCATACAAATATTCACCAACACTAGTGGAACGAATTAGTAAATAACTCTACCTCTATGTTGATGTTCATATTTTATCCCTTTCATGCAAGGATTGACGGTCGGATTTTAGTATTTAAGGACCATCAACAACACCCCCACACTTATCATTTACTCGTCCCTGAGTAAAGCTCATTGATATCAAAATAGAGTATGGACTTCCTGTATAATGCAAACATACAATGCATTCCAAGCCATACATGTACCCGTGAACTTTTGAAGTGTCTACCATGTAATCTTGGGTGATTGAAGAATGGAACGGCCTTGAGTTGAATCACCTCTACTTCTGATAAATTACCTAGGGGTTTTTTATGCTCATAAAAACATAACTTTACTTTTACTCCTCAATTGATTCTCTCATATCGCTCAATGTATTTGATTACTCACCCATGCTTTGATGTTGACTATTCTTATCCTACCTTTCTAATAAGGCTTATGTGGAGCTCATGGTAGGAAAATAAGAATTGCATACTTGCATCAAATATGTTGTAAAGTCAAAGAGTAGATCCAAGAAGAATACTAGACATGCAACCATGATCAAGTTTGTGCATAAATGTGAAAGGGCATATGTGAGTGGAAAGATGGAAGAAGAAAAAGAATTAAGTTGGTGACTCCTTTTTTGTATGATCCTCCTCCCTATCTTTTCTTTAGAGAACATGGCTTTTTCTTTTTTTCTTTTTTTCTTCATGCTCAAGAATATTTTTGTTATTCTCTTGTGAGCATCATGATTTTCTATAATCACTTTTGCAAATATTCTTTTAGCCCATGTCTCATTTGGCATGGAGGATAGATAATCATAATCATTTGGAGTCTTTATTTGGTGGAGAGATAAAGGTGGATGCAAACTCCCGGAGTAGAAATTTGCATATAGCGATGAATGAGAAATCATTTTTGGCTAAACCTCTAATATAGAGAGAGCAATTTTTATGATGGCTATGCACAAGATTTTGATCATGAAAGCATGGAAAGAATCTAACAAGGGTCTAACCACTTGACCAAACTCAAAATGACTACAAGCAACATATATATAGGTTTTATCATGAAGATCGACATATGGCTTTGTTGGGAATAAACATCAATGAGGAGTATGTAAAGTTATAGTATTTTCTTTTTATAAAGTTCCCAAGGATTTAACAAAGAAGGCAAGGATCATATCATCACGCAATCTCTCATTCATCGTTACTTAGATGGCATGTGTTCCTAATGATATATGTTCCCAAGCACAAGGTAACATGCGAGGAATAAAGAGTATGCATGTGGGGGGTGTAACCCCAGGGTACCACATGGACTAGAATCAAAGTCCAGTTGAAGTCAAATCGAGAGTCCTCGGGACATGGTCGATGGCCCAACCCCCTTGCGGGGTCAGCCATCCCGACCTTCCCCCGAGTCCGACCTCGGCTCTCTTCTCTCTCGACCCCAACTCATCGCCCGACCTCGAGCATCCTCGGGACAAGACTTGGCACGCAAGGATGAAGAGGGAGGAGACACCCGGCCGAGTCCGACACCACCGACGCGAAGAAGGATCCCAAGGCTAGAGAGAGCAAGATGCCCGCGGTGTATAGGACCTAGCAGACCATCATGTACCTTTTCAGATATTGTTTGTACTCACCTTTTAGCACCTTAGTCTTAGATTTCTTGGCCCCCAAGCTGTCCTCTTCCTACCCTCCTTGAGCTATTAAAGGGAGGGCAGGGCGATGGAGCTTGCATTCTCACCCCTATAACCCTTGTTCATCATACACCCTAACTAAGAAAACGGGACGTAGGCCTCTTATCCTTCGGAAGGGCTGAACCAGTATAAACTCTTTGTGTCTTTGCTCTTTGGCTCGTCCTAGGACTCGAGTCAACCATCCGATCCATCGGAGGACAGCATCTCTACCATCTCTCTCTTCCACCTCCTCGAGGACCCCCTTGGAGGACTGCCGACCGACCCGTCGAAAGTTGGCGCGCCAGGTAGGGGCGTTGTTCTTCGTTTTGAGCTATCTAATGACAATCTTCCTCTTCATCGATCCCTAGACAGATACATATTCTTCCCTCATCATTATTTTTGAAAGCAACTTTTATACTTCTCTTTACATCGTCTGCTTCTCCCTGTCCCATCGCCAAGAAGCCTACATGCACTCAACGACTTCCGTGCTTCGCTTATGGCCAGCCTTGAGCTATGTGGTCCTGACCCGTTTTGGTCGGGCTCCGGTAGGATGTTCGTTGAGAAAGCAGAATCGCTCGGGGACTCGGTGTTGTCTCTCGACCGCCAAGTAACTATCCAAGGACTCGATAACTTCCACGCAAGAACTCATGATCAGCTCGAGATTCACGGCCCCGACCGCTCATGGTCCGGGTTACTGTGATGGGAAAATATTAAGTAAGTCTCGTGGCTACTTGATGGTTTGGCAAGTTTCCCCGAGTATTGGATCAATGCGTCCCAGCCCATTGCAATGGCTCGATCCCGTGCCCTCCGGTCAGAGCTGGACTTTTTCCCTCCCGGAGTTGGACTTGGGTCAGGTTTAGAAGCACGATGGCTCGGCGTATTATCAAACTACTCGGGGAACTTGGTCTTCCGAAACCTTCAAATTCGCCTATTTTGCAAATGAATGACAACTACGCTAAGGATCGATCTCAAACATGTCTGTCCGGTCGAGAATCCTCCCGGATGCTACGGGCTAAGATTGCTATCTAAAGCTCGGTTGTCGGGAATGATGTGAATAGGAGAAGCTATCTCTACTTATGGTCGGTCAAGTTATCTTCGACCAGAAAAGTGCGGAATTCTTAAATGGTACAAAAGAAAGGACTTTGAGTTCCAACATTAACACAAACTAATTTGTTTTTCCTTTTAATAGGGACTATTACAAGGATGGGCCGGCACCCCAAAGCCACGCAAAATAAAGGCGGAGAAGATGACCAACTCACCGGAGTTCGAGGTTGGGAATGTCTCCCCCTAAGGGGCGCATCATACCCAGATGCTCCGGTTGGGGAGGACGCCGAGCCGTTCCAGCTCCTCTATCATCACCCCTCCGACGCGCGATGGAACGAAGGCCGAGCCTACCTCGACCTCATCCCTGCCCGCCGCCGAGGCCTTCTCCGCCTTCTCCGACACCTTCTTCGATGCCATGGACTTCAACCAGAACAGCCGGTGATCCTTGCGATAGCAGACTATGCACTGGCAATGGGAATGGCGGTTCTGAGGGTTGAAGCGAGGTGGAGCCAGAGGGAGGTTTGGGCGCTCGAGGGATTGAAGTCTCTAGGAATTTCCACGTCAATTTGAAAGCGTAAAGAAGAAGGGGAGCCGGACAGTGGTAGAGCTTATAAAAGGGCAATTATGGGTCTG
The DNA here is from genome assembly GCA_019925245.2 of Oryza australiensis. Lineage (NCBI taxonomy): Eukaryota > Viridiplantae > Streptophyta > Magnoliopsida > Poales > Poaceae > Oryza > Oryza australiensis. Next base: position 294,697 of record JAIFGZ020000401.1, on the reverse strand, counting down.
ACAACTCTAATCTCGGAGAATGAGCAACGCCGTTAATGTAGTGCGTGGAGCCTCCGAGGCGTCTCCGTCCATCAGTCTCCCTGGCTGGCCACATCGCCTAGGCATCAAATCCGTACTGTTCATCTCTCGAAGAGATTAACGGTATCCTTAATATTGCCGTTGCAAATTCCAAAGACATCGTCAGTGGTACATCCCCTTTCTCACCCCAATCGTCAGCTTCGCCTAACTTTTCAGGAAAAGTGGGGAAGCGTGAGGACAACTAGCCATTGTATCACCCCTGTTTTTCATGGTTCCTTGCCAAGACATGACAGGCACCCTGTTCAAATTGTCAGGGGGTACCATGAATGCGGAGCATACCTCGAGGCTAAGTAACCGCCTGATGATAAGGTTCGATAAACTTCCTCTTCGACTTTGCTGACCCATGCTGGCCATTGGGTAGAGACTTCACCACCTCGAGAGTGGGCTTCCGAGCTAGCCCCCGATTGGGGTCGGGACTACAGTATGCCTTCGGGCAGTAGTCCCGACCACATGTCCGACCACCATCTCCTAAGGGCAGTGGCCTCTTCAACTCGAAGTGGGCTTCCGAGCTAGCCCCCTGTCGAGGCCGGGACTACCACATGCCTTTGGGCGATAGTCCCGACCATATCTGATACTTCCACAATCTCAGGATAGTGGCTTCTATGACTCGAGCGTGGGCTTCGAGCTAGCCCACGAACGGGGTCGGACTACTATGAGCCTTCGGGCAGTAGCCTCTACCAATTCACCGACCGCTCCCGCCCGTGGGTGGTGGTCTTTCCGACTCGGGGGCTGGCCCGTAAATCGCCTTCCCTCGATCGAAGCAGAGCAACCTTATGCCTCCGAGCCGTAGATCCGTTGACCTCGATGTCTCCCGTTAAACCTCGAGCGATGCTCAGATCGCAGGGTGACTGAAAAACACTCTCGATGAATTGACCCTAGGCTCGGATGTACCGTCCGACCCTAGGCTCGGGCGCTACACCTACCAGGTGCACCTAGGCGGTGCACCTGCGAAATTTTGAACTACAAAAAAACTCTAACAACTTGCTAAGGACTATCACCTTGGAAGAAATCTTGACCCTAAGGCCGAACGTACCATTTGCCCTTAGGCTCGGGGCTACACCTAACAGTGCACCTAGGTAGTGCACCCGCCAAATACTTGGCTCGAAGCTTCGAGGATCCATTGAAAACATCGGCAAAGAATAACTCGATCCTAAGAATGGATGTTTCATTCCTCCTTAGGCTCAGGGGCTGTTGTGGGGGGTGTCACCCCGGGGTCAATTTCCACGTCAATTAGAAAATCCTAAGAAATTTGCATATAGCGATGAATGAGAAATCATTTTTGGCTAAACCTCTAATATAGAGAGAGCAATTTTTATGATGGCTATGCACAAGATTTTGATCATGAAAGCATGGAAAGAATCTAACAAGGGTCTAACCACTTGACCAAACTCAAAATGACTACAAGCAACATATATATAGGTTTTATCATGAAGATCGACATATGGCTTTGTTGGGAATAAACATCAATGAGGAGTATGTAAAGTTATAGTATTTTCTTTTTATAAAGTTCACAAGGATTTAACAAAGAAGGCAAGGATCATATCATCACGCAATCTCTCATTCATCAGCTTACTTAGATGGCATGTGTTCCTAATGATATATGTTCCCAAGCACAAGGTAACATGCGAGGAATAAAGAGTATGCATGTGGGGGTGTAACCCAGTGGTACCACATGGACTAGAATCAAAGTCCAGCTTGAAGTCAAATCGAGAGTCCTCGGGACATGGTCGATGGCCCAACCCCCTTGCGGGGTCAGCCATCCCGACCTTCCCCGAGTCCGACCTCGGCTCTCTTCTCTCTCGACCCCAACTCATCGCCCGACCTCGAGCATCCTCGGGACAAGACTTGGCACGCAAGGATGAAGAGGGAGGAGACCCGGCCGAGTCTGACACCACCTGACAGCGCAGAAGAAGGATCCCAAGGCTAGAGAGAGCAAGATGCCCGCGGTGTATAGGACCTGGCAGACCATCATGTACCTTTTCAGATATTGTTTGTACTCACCTGTTAGCACCTTAGTCTTAGCTTTCTTGGCCCCTAAGCTCTCCAGTTCCTGCCCCCTTGAGCTATAAAAGGGAGGGCAGGGCGATGGGGCCAAGGGAGGCGAATTCCAATCGTGAGCTTGCATTCTCACCCCTGTAACCCTTGTTCATCATACACCCCAACTGAGAACACTGAACATGGGCCTATTATCCTTCGAAAGGGCTAAACCAGTATAAATTATCTGTGTCTTTGCTCTTTGGCTCGTCCTAGGACTCGAGTCGACCATCCGATCCATCGGAGGACAACATCTCTACCATCTCTCTCTTCCACCTCCTCGGGGAACCCCCTTGGTGGACTGTGGACCCACCCGTCGACAATGCATGATATTTGCAGGTAAGTCATATACTCTAGTTTGAATTATCCAGGCTCATGTTAAAAGTTGAGTTTAGTTTTTTTAGATATATTCCATGATGAGAATTTATCAAACTCAAAGGTTAAGGGGATGAGAAGATAAACGTGCAAACCAGTGTGCAGTGAACGTAGAGGCGACGAACCAATGTGCAATGGATGTTTCGTCTCATCTCATGAATGTGCAGGCATCATGGTGAAGCATAGACATGGGTGATCTTGATATGTGAGTGTACAATGTGAACACAAGATCACCCCACACTTGTTCTTGTGCCTGGGTTGCTTATTCAAAAACAAAAAAGGTGAGAACAAACTGGACTCCACTGGTTTGAAATCCGGAGAGTCAAAACTTTTATTTTATTTAATTAAAATGAAACTTACCTAGAAACTTACCTTAAATCCTCATGGGGACCTTATGCGTGAAGGCTGCATCACCGTGGGCCAAACAAAAACGAACAAAAGAAAAAGGGATTCTTACCTTTCTTACATATTTTTACCTTTTTAATTATTATTTTATTTTGTTGAAATTTTATTTTCAGCAACTTTATTATACTCAAACAATGTTAAATTAGAATTGACTAAACATAAACACCAAAGGGTTTTGTGCCTCCTCTGCATGCTTTGCATCTTTGTCATATATCCAATGCCTTGGGTTATCACTAGTTTGAATCAAATTAAAGTCCTTATTTACACAACCAAGATCTATATGAGCATTACCTCTAAGGTTCATTAAGCAAACTCGATACCATGTCTAATTTGATGAAAGTGTTAGTGATATGCCCTAGAGGCAACATGGAGATGTTGGATATCACGTCAATGTTTATGTATTTATGAATAAAGTGTTATTCAGTTCCATGAAATAGACATCTTGTATTGATCAATAAGTACGTGACTTATTTATGAGACTCGATATGTATGAATCTATTTCTAAACGATCCTCGATCATATGCCATATTGTTGGAACAAATATGATTCTAAGATCGGCATGTTTATTGATTGATGATCATGTCTCATAGATCATGGGTATGGAGATACCAAATCAATAAATATGGACATATGTGTTGGAGAACACATTGTTGGATAGACCCACCATGAGACACTACAGAATTAATGTGCCATTAGTTGGTCTCGTAGTGTTGGTACAAAGTCCTTAAACCTGAGATCACCATGGATTCCAACATGTGTAGTAGCCTACTTTGGGACTACCAAACGCTATTCCGTAATCGGGTAGTTATAAAGATAGTTTTCGGGTTTGCTATGAAACATGGAGTGGGATGTGAGTGATCAAGATGGAATTTGCCCCTCCTTTGGAGAGATATCTCTAGGCCCCTCGAGGTAATGGATTATGGAAATGCATGGCCATGCTAAGTTGATTGAGGAGTCGATCAACGTACGATAATCCAATACGGTTCGAGTGAATGGTTAAGCTATTGAAGGGATGGCACACATCTTGCCTATAGCTTAACCGGTATCGTGAGGCAAAGGGATTTGTGTACACATTACAGGTTCGAGCCGATATTATATTCTTGTATACTATGGTGTCGTATGTGCCGCTAGGCGCCGCTATTGACAGTCGGGCGAGTTAGACTCGAGCCGACGATCGGCTAAGTTAGACTATAGCCGAAACCGAGTATACCCGAACCTCAGGGTCGCACGCTTAAGGGGATAAGAACAGGCATTCGAGTTGGACTCGGATACGGCTTGATCGGATAGGGATCCGATCGGATAGAGTCCTATGGGCTTACGACGTGTGGGCGGCCAACTCTATGAGATACGGATGAGATCCGATTCAAAATAGAGTCCTAATCGGCCACTAGTCCCAGTCGGCCAACTCTATATAAAGGAGGGAGGGGTGGAGAGCGTGACACGTCAATTGCATCGCGTGCAACGTAAGTCGCCGAGATCAATCTCCACGGAAAACCTCCCCACTTTCGAGCCAAACCCTAGCCTTGCATCGCGTGCTAGCACACGGGTGTACGGCGTTCTGTCCCCGGACGTGTGGATACCGGTAGAGGCGCTGCTACGTTGCGCGCTCTTGATCGGCTGCGGTCGGGCGCATCGGAGCGAGGCGTGAGAACGCGGCCGGACGACTTGAATCGGCTGATTGGCGAATCGGCCGTCTCCGGAATCGGCTACACCGTTCGGATCGGATTGCCCCGATTGGCTATTCCGCCGCACTCTACTCCAATCGGTAACGATCTATCGGCCCTTACTTGCAAGTGTTCCTGGTTTGCGCGGTAGAAATTTTTGTTTTCGGCTAGCGTAGCTTCCACGTAACCCTTCAGTGGTATCAGAGCTAATCTTGCTTAGTTCGGGTTTTAGATTGGATCTGGAACAAGTTTTGCACACGGGTTGATTAGATCAATCGGTTTTACGGGATCTGTTGAGGAGAGTTAATGGTAATTGCGTTCCTTGATAGTGTATCGGAACGGCGTAATGTGATTACGTCGAAGCAATTTCCATATAACTCGGTTTGAGTTGGGTTCGAGATAGCGTTCCTTGATAGTGTATCGAAACGGTATAATGTGATTATGCCGAAGCTATCTCGTAGTCCGATCTTGTTAGCTGCCTCGCGCCTACGCAAACCATCTCCCTTGATAGTGTATCGGGACGGCATAATATGATTATGCCGACATGGTTTCCGTAAGCGAATTCATGGCTAGCGGGACCGCCGTGTGCGTACCCCCTTATAGGTCGTCTCGGTGTCGTATCTCTGCGATAAGTAGAAAACGTTTCTACGCCTAACTTGTTTTTGCAGAGAATGCTTTGAGATGGTATGGCCCTATTGTATGTATGAGATGTATGAGATGCATGTGATGCATGTAATATTCTTTCATATGTGCAATCCCTGTAATATTCTTTCATACGTGCAATGCTTGTAATATTCTTTCACGACCTGCGAGTCGATGTAATCTTCAATTAGAGCTTCTATAGTAGTAGCTTAGTTTGAAGAAATCAAGCATTCGTCACTCAAAAGAACGGTGATGAAGATGGAGATCCTGTACACCGGCATGGAGATGGAGATCACCATGTGAAGGGGGCCATACTATTTCACTATATGCTATTCTTCTTGCTTTCATATGTGATATGTTTGTTTGATAGGATAGCATCCCTCACAAAATTAAGTAGTAATGATGCCCTTCCAAATGTTGCACTGTCCACCGTTATGCTCGTCAATGGTGGGTCTGCCAAAGCAGAGTGCCATTCTCTATCATAACACGAGGGGGTATATGTCGACATATACATGCGTAAGCATTTGGTTTACTTAACAAGGCTATCAAAACATTTGGGCCTTAGGGCATAGGTTGGCGCCGGAGCATGGAGATGCCACACCAACAACAAGAGTCACATAGAGATGTGATTAGCAAGGTGTTGCTTACCGATGTTACTAATTTTCTAGCAAAGGATGCCAAAGCTCACTAGAAAATTAATTAACATGTGGATCTTGACCCAATACGTAACCTAGAGGGAAGGTAGAAAATACGTAATGGGAGTCTAATGTTAAATTGTTTAACAATAGACATAGCATAAACATTGTGCTAAACTTTGCTTTTTCGTTGTAGAATAAATGGCGGCTAATACTACACCCAGACCTTTAATTTGCGATCTATTCTCGAAAAGGAAAAATTAAATGGAACAAACTTTATGGATTGGTATCGCAACTTGAGAATTGTTCTCAAGCAAGAGCGTAAGGAGTACGTTCTTGAAGTACCCTATCCCGAGGATTTGCCAAATAATGCCACCGCAACGCACGGAGGGCTTATGAGAAGCACACTAATGATGCCCTGATATAAGCCGTCTCATGCTTGCTACAATGTCCCCCGAGCTTCGTAAGCAATATGAGAGCAGCGATGCTCACACTATTATTCAGGGACTGCGTGGCATGTTTGAGAACCAAGCTCGGGCCGAGAGGTTCAACACCTCAAAGTCCTTGTTTGCGTGCAGCTTGTTGAGGGAATCCCGTCACCGCATGTGATAAAGATGATTGGCTATATCGAGAGTCCGGAAAACTAGGTTTTCCCCTTAGCCAAGAGTTGGCTACCGATGTGATTCTCCGCCGCTCCTCCGAGCTTCGAGCCATTCATATTAAACTATCACATGAACAATATGGATAGAACCTTGGCTGAATTGCATGGGATGCTAAAGACAAATGAGGAGAGTATCCAGAAAACGGTCATCATGTGATGATGATGCGTAAGGCAAAGCGCAAACCACCGTCAAGAAACTTTGCACCAAGAGGAAGTTAACTCCCGATGAGATCGCGAGTGCCTCCAATGCAAAGAAGGGCAAGAAGGGGTCGGCGGCATCGATGCCGTTTGCTTCTACCGCAAGGAGACAGCCACCGGAAAAGGAACTGCAAGAAGTACATGGAGGATCTCAAGAAGAAGCAAAGTACGACTTCGCTTCGTATTAATGTTATAGACATTAATCTCGCTACTTCACCTACTCGACTCTTGGGTATTTGATACCGGATCGTAGCTCATATTTGCAAATCGCTGCGGGAATGAGAAGAAGTAGAGGATTGAGAAGGGGCGAGGTGAACTCGCGCGTTGGCAATGGAGCAAGCGTTGCGCGTGCGCTGTCGCACAGACCACTTCATCTACCTTCAGGATTAGTTTTGGAATTGAATAATTGTTATTGTGTTTCAACACTATGTCAAAACGTTATTTCCGCTTCATGTTTGCAAGCGGAAGGATATGATTTTAGATCAATGGACAATGGTTGTTCAATATATCGTAGAGATATGTTCTATTTTCATGCTCCATTGGTGAATGGATTATACGTTTTGAATCTTGAAGCGTCTCCCATCTATAACATTAATACGTAAAGGCAACTCTCTAATGATATAAACCCCATGTTTATCCGGCATTGTCGCTTAGGCCATATAAATAAGAAACGCATGGAGAAGCTCCATAAGGATGGATTGCTTCACTCTTTTGATTTTGAATCATTTGAGACATGTGAGTCTTGTTTACTTGGTAAGATGACAAAGGCACCTTTCACGGGACATAGTGAGAGAGCAAGTGACTTATTGGCACTCGTACATACCGATGTATGTGGACCAATGAGCTCAACGGCCGAGGTGGTTATCAATACTTCATTACCTTTACCGATGACTTTAGTAGATATGGTTATATCTACTTAATGAGGCATAAGTCCGAATCCTTTGAAAAGTTCAAAGAATTCCAGAATGAAGTACAGAATCATTTAGGGAAAACAATCAAGTTTCTACGATCGATCGTGGAGGGGAATACTTGAGCCAAGAGTTTGGTAATCATCTCGAAAGATTGTGGAATTGTTCCACGCTTGACTCCGCCAGAACTCCGCAATGGAACGGAGTGTCCGAACAGAGAAATCGCACCTTGTTGGACATGGTGCGGTCGATGATGAGCCAAAGTGATCTTCCGTTATCCTTCCGGGGATATGCTCTTGAAACAAATGCGCTTACACTAAATAGAGTTCCATCTAAGTCGGTGAAAAGACACCATATGAGATATGGACAGGGCAACCCCTAGTTTGTCTTTTCTCAAAATTTGGGGATGTGAGGCTTATGTAAAACGTTTACGCCGACAAGCTCACACCCAAATCGACAAGTGCTTCTTTGTGGGATGTCCTAAGGAAATTAAGGGATATTACTTTTATAATCGGGAACAAGGCAAAGTGTTTGTCGCCCGACACGGTGTCTTCTTGGAGAAAGAGTTTCTTTCAAGAAGGGTTAGTGGGAGCAGGGTGCATCTTGAAGAAGTTCAAGAAACACCGTAAAACGTTTCAAACACAAACCACAACAGAGGAGCAAAGTGTTGCGCCACCGGTTGTAGATACACCAGCCCCACGGAGCCCGAAAGATCACGTCGTGCACGTGACAGTACACAAAGTGCGGAACAACGTGATATATTGTTGTTAGACAACGATGAGCCTAAGACCTATGAGGAAGCGATGGTGGGACCCGATTCCAACAAGTGGCTTGGAGCCATGAAATCCGAAATAGAATCCATGTACGACAATCAAGTTAGGAACTTGGTTGATCCACTCCGATGGTGTCAAAACCATTGAGTGTAAATGGGTTTTTAAGAAAAAGGCCGATATGGATGGAAATGTTCACATCTATAAGGCGCGATTGGTGGCGAAAAGTTTTAAACAGATTCAAGGAGTTGATTATGATGAAACCTTCTTGCCCGTCGCAATGCTTAAATCTATTCGGATTATCCTAGCGATTGCTGCATATTTCGATTATGAGATATGGCAGATGGATGTCAAAACGGCTTTTCTAAATGGAAACCTAAGCGAGGATGTATACATGATACAACCTCGGGGTTTTGTCGATCCGTAATCACTGAAAGATATGCAAGCTACGTAAATCCATTTATGGATTGAAGCAAGCATCTCGGAGTTGGAATATTCGTTTTGATGAAGTAATCAAAGGGTTTGGTTTCATCAAAAATGAAGAAGAGGCCTGTGTTTACAAAAAGGTCGTGGGAGCGCAATTGTATTTCTAATCTTATATGTGGATGACATATTACCGATTGGAAATGATATCCCTATGCTAGAATCCGTCAAGTCTTCATTGAAAAATAGTTTTTCCATGAAAGACTTAGGGAGGCAGCATACATATTAGGCATTCGGATCTATAGAGATAGATCCAAGAGGCTAATTGGATTAAGCCAAAGTACATACATTGACAAGGTGTTGAAAAGGTTCAACATGCATGATTCCAAGAAAGGTTTCTTGCCCATGTCACATGGCATTAATCTTAGCAAGAATCGCTGCCCTCGCACATGATGAGCGGAATAAGATGGGTATGGTTCCATATGCTTCGGCAATTGGATCCATCATGTATGCCATGCTTTGTACACGCCCGCATGTCTCGTACGCTTTGAGTGCTACGAGCAGATACCGCTAGATCCAGTGAAGGTCACTGGATCGCGTAAAGAATATCCTTAAGTACTTGAGAAGAACTAAGGATGTGTTCCTAGTCTATGGAGGTGAAGAAGAGCTCGTTGTAAGTGGTTACACCGGTGCTAGCTTCCAAACGACAAGGATGATTATAGATCGCAATCGGGTTCGTGTTCTCGCCCGAACGGAGGCGCGCAGCCGGAAGAGTTCCAAGCAGATACGTTGCTGATTCTACAACGGAGGCCGAATACATTGCGCTTCGAAGCCGCAAAGGAGGCTGTTTGGATCAAGAAATTCGTTTCGAGCTTGGTGTGATGACTAGTACGATCGGTCCAATGTCTCTCTATTGTGACAATAGTGGAGCCATTGCGCAAGCCAAGGAGCCGAGGTCACATCGAAGTCCAAACACATACTTCGGCGATATCATCTCATCCGCGAGATAGTGGACAGAGGTGATGTCAAGATATGCAAAGTGCACACGGATCTCAACATAGCCGATCCGCCGACAAAACCTCTCCCTCACCAAGCATGAGGCGCACACAAGAGCAATGGGTATTAGATACTTACATGATTGACTCTAGTGCAAGTGGGAGATTGTTAGTGATATGCCCTAGAGGCAACATGGAGATGTTGGATATCACGTCAATGTTTATGTATTTATGAATAAAGTGTTATTCGGTTCCATGAAATAGACATCTTGTATTGATCAATAAGTACGTGACTTATTTATGAGACTCGATATGTATGAATCTATTTCTAAACGATCCCGATCATATGTCATATTGTTGGAACAAATATGATTCTAAGATCGGCATGTTTATTGATTGATGATCATGTCTCATAGATCATGGGTATGGAGATACCAAATCAATAAACATGGACATATGTGTTGGAGAACACATTGTTGGATAGACCCACCATGAGACACTACAGAATTAATGTGCCATTAGTTGGTCTCGGTAGTGTTGGTACAAAGTCCTTAAACCCGAGATCACCATGGATTCCAACATGTGTAGTAGCCTACTTTGGGACTACCAAACGCTATTCCGTAATCGGGTAGTTATAAAGGTAGTTTTCGGGTTTGCTATGAAACATGGAGTGGGATGTGAGTGATCAAGATGGATTTGCCCCTCCTTTGGAGAGATATCTCCGGCCCCTCGAGGTAATGGATTATGGAAATGCATGGCCATGCTAAGTTGATTGAGGAGTCGATCAACGTACGATAATCCAATACGGTTCGAGTGAATGGTTAAGCTATTGAAGGGATGGCACACATCTTGCCTATAGCTTAACCGGTATCGTGAGGCAAAGGGATTTGTGTACACATTACAGGTTCGAGCCGATATTATATTCTTGTATACTATGGTGTCGATGTGCTGCTAGGCGCCGCTATTGACAGTGTCGGCTGAGTTAGACTCGAGCCGACGATCGGCTAAGTTAGACTATAGCCGAAACCGAGTATACCTGAACCTACAGGGTCGCACGCTTAAGGGGATAAGAACAGGCATTCGAGTTGGACTCGGATACGGCTCGATCGGATAGGGATCCGATCGGATAGAGTCCTATGGGCTTACGACGTATGGGCGGCCAACTCTATGAGATACGGATGAGATCCGATTCAATATAGAGTCCTAATCGGCCACTAGTCCCAGTCGGCCAACTCTATATAAAGGAGGGAGGGGTGGAGAGCTGTGACACGTCAATTGCATCGCGTGCAACAGAAGTCGCCGAGATCAATCTCCACGGAAACCCTCCCCACTTTTGAGCCAAACCCTAGCCTTGCATCGCGTGCTAGCACACGGGTGTACGGCGTTCTGTCCCCGGACGTGTGGATACCGGTAGAGGCGCTGCTACGTTGCGCACTCTTGATCGGCTGCGGTCGGGCGCATCGGAGCGAGGCGTGAGAACGCGGCCAGACGACTTGAATCGGCTGATTGGCGAATCGGCTGTCTCCGGGAATCGGCTACACTGTTCCGGATCGGATTGCCCTGATTGGCTATTCCGCTGCACTCTACTTCAATCGGTAACGATCTATCGGCCCTTACTTGCAAGTGTTCCTGGTTTGCGCGGTAGAAATTTTTGTTTTCGGCTAGCGTAGCTTCCACGTAACCCTTCAGAAAGAAGACTGTTTAACCTAAGCACCATGCTTAATTTAAAGAGCCTATGAATGGACTTTGCATGTTCATTCAAACCAGAGCATTCAAGGATAGGTAAAGGAAGCATATGATCAAGTTATATTCATGTGAAGATAAGTATGAGTATATAAATGGTGAACCTCAGGTACCTCTCGGCAGGGCTTTGTTTAAAGTCAAAAGCAGGACACTTCAAACTTTTTTCTTTTGAACATTTTTTTCAGCAAGGTAAGATCAAGGTGGAATTTTGGCATGAATGGAATATGTTATGAGATATGTACCAAACTCCCCCACACTTGGATTTTTGTGTCGCGGGACACCAGAAATCAAGTGTGTGGTGTCAAGCCTCCTTCAGAACTTATTCCATCACCAGAAACACCAAGGTGCAAAACTTGAGTAGCTCCATGTTCTCAGGCGTCGCATGACCATCGTTATTTTTATTCTTAACCTAAAATGGTTAGTGACAAAAAAATAACAAAGGGCAAACTTATCCTAATAACATGTTGTTGCTGTTTATTGATGAAGGAAAATGATAATCCGGCCTACCTCCCGGCAGTGGTTTGTTTATGTGCAGAAGCTCGACCATGGGGAATGCTTACGTTGCAGCCACAATTGGCGATGTAGTCCCCAGCTTTGCCACCAGTTGTTGATTTAACGTTGAAGTTGTAGCTGCAAGGTTAGTGCCATAGGCGCAACCAAGAAATTTCTAATGTTTATGATAAACAAATGCATCTACAACCAACCTTCTAAATATCTTTTCATTGAGGACCTTAAGGTGGTTGAATGTGCTTGCGGCATAAAATGTGACAGGTTCGAAAGATACCTTAAGAGAGCAAGAAAGAGACCTTCATGCTCATCTTGTAGGCAATCATTGATGGGTAGGTCCAGCACGTAATGCACATGAGACAGGTGGCTGCTACCGAATTCTCTACTCATTTTTTATCTTTTATTTCAATGTCAAATTCTTGGAGTAAGAGAATCCATCTGATTAGCCTAGGTTTGGTATCTTTCTTAGTGAGCAGGTATTTCAAGGCACCATGATCAGTGTAAATTATTACCTTGGCTCTTACTAAGTAAGTTCTAAACTTATCAATAGCAAAAACAATAGCAAGAAGCTCATTTTTAGTGGTAGCATAATTAAGTTGAGCTCCTGTTAAAGTTTGACCAAGGACTGCTCCTACTGCAAAGTCGCTAGCATCACACATAATTTCAAAGGGTAGTGACCAATTGGGAGGTTAAATTATAGGAGCAGAGATGAGTGCTTCTTGAAGGGTATTAAAGGAACGCAGACACTCATCATCGAACTCAAACAGGACATGTTTAGCTAAGAGGTTTGTGAGAGGTCTAGCGATTTGATAGAAATCATTAATGAATCGTCGGTAGTACCCTGCATGACCAAGGAAGCTTCGGATTCCCTTGACATTGATAGGAGGTGAAAGTTTTTCGATAACATCAATTTTGGCTTTATCATCCTCCATCCCACTCTCAGGCACAAGGTGCCAAAGAACTATTCCTTCACGGACCATGAAATGGCACATCTCCCAATTAAGTACCAGGTCTTCTCCTTGCACCTTTGTATGACCTTGTCTAAATTGTTGACACAATGATCAAAGTTTTTCCATAGACGGAGAAATCGTCCATGCAAACTTCCATGATTTGCTCAATCATGTCTGAGAAGATAGACATCATGCACCTTTGGAATGATGCGGGTGCATTACACAACCCAAAAGACATTCTGCATAGATATATGTTCCATAGGGGCATGAGAAAGTGGTCTTACTTTGGTAGTCGGGATGGATGGGAATTTGATGATAGCTAGAATACCTATCAAGGAAGTAAAAGAAAGAATGATTGGTTAACTGCTCTAGCATCTCATCGGTGAAAGGAAGCGAAAAGTGATATTTCTTAGTTGCCTTGTTGAGATTTCGGTAGTCTATACACATTCTCCATCCTGTAACAGTACGTTGCGGAATTAATTCATTTTGGAAATTAGCAATGACCGTCATATCTCCTTTCTTCGGCACTACCTGAACTATGCTAACCCACTCACTATAAGGAACGAGATAAATTATCCCGTCATCAAGAAGTTTCAAGACCTCTTTTTTCACCACTTCTCTCATCGCATTATTCAACCTCCTTTGAGTTCCTTAAAAGGTGTGAGAGTTAGTTCAGTAGGGATGCAATGAGTGCAGAGAGTGGGACTGATTCCGTTGAGGTCTTGGAATGAGTAGCCTAGAACAAATCGATGCTTTTCTAAGATGGAAATAAGTTTGGAAGTTTCATCCTCATAAAGCTTGTCATTGGTAATGACAAGCAATTCCATATTCCCGTGTAGAAAAGCGTATCGAAGGCGAGAAGGTAGAGGTTTGTGTTAGTGATATGCCCTAGAGGCAACATGGGTATGTTGGATAGCATAGTCAATGTTTATGTATTTATGAATAAAGTGTTATTCCGTTCCATGAAATAGACAACTTGTATTGATCAAAAAGTATGTGACTTATACATGAGACTCTTTAAATGATATTAATCTATTTCTAAATGATCCCTGATCATATATCATATCCATGAAACGAATATGATTCTAAGATCAGCACGTGTATTGATTGATGATCATGTCTCGTGGATCATGGTATGGAGATACCAAATCAATAAACGTGAACATGTGTTAGATAACATAATGTTGGATACATCCACCTTGAGACACTACAGGAGTTAATGTGCTATTAGTTGGTCTCAAGTAGTGTTGGTGCAAAGTCATTATACCTGGGATCATCATGGATTCCAACAGTGTAATGGCTTACTTAGGGACTACCAAACGATATACCGTGACGGGTAGTTATAAAAGTAGTCTTCGGGTTTGCATGAAACATGTAGTGGGATGTGAATGATCAAGATGGAATTTTCCCCTCCTTTGGGAGAGATATTGTTTACACCCAAAATTGGCACCTAGGAATCAAAATAGGGAAAATTGCCAATATTTGGAAATCTACTGGTTTCCATCGGAGAGGCCGGTCTAACCGCCGTGTATAGGCCGGTCAGACTGTGCAGTGGGGCATATGGCCGGTCTGACCGGCAGAGTCCGATTCCAAGTAGGTTTCGTCGGTGCTCGGGTTTCCTTGTTTCAAAAGGCATATGTCGGGTTTCCTAAGGTGTCTACCCCGAATTGGACGTGGAGAAGGGCCTGTGGAGGGCAAGACCAACCCCTATTTAAGGGCCAAGGCCGGTTCAATTGGAACGACAACAACCAACACAAACAAATCCAATCTAGTTTCTAGTTTTTAGCCAATTGTATCATTCTTTTATTTTCTTTCAATATATTTCTTTTAGTTCGTCCATCTTTGTCAATTTGCGCTGTAAATTGTCCACCGTCGCTGCGAGAGTGCGACGTCTCTTTGTAGGTTTGTCCCGAAAACCTTCTGTTTGCCCACAAGACGGGTATTTATCAATCTACCTATCTAAATCGGTTCCGCTAGCCGGTTTGATCTACAAAACCCACTTTGTTCTAGTTTTTGCTAGATTGAAGTGGTTGGCGACTCCATACCAAGAAGCACCGCAAATCTTTAGGTGAATCGATCGTGTCGGCGCTGTTGTCCAAAAAGGTGCCAACACGATTAATAACTAAAATATGACAAATGGTGGGCTGTGGGCGCTATGGTTTTGGTTAGTGGCGCCCATGGCAATTAAGGACTGGTTCACGGGAACCCTCGGGAGAATGACCGTGCAAACCACAAGCCAAAATGGGTAAGGTGGGTCCCGTAGTGTAGTCTCTCCTAGCTGACGAACCCATCGGCAAGGGTGAGCGAGATGGAGTTTCAGTCGGCCCCGATATAAGGGTTGCTGGGCTGCCGGATTCACCGAGGCACTCGGGAGGGCTGCCCACGTCCTAGGGTCCGGAGTGGGGGCGAAACCTTGGTAGGGTTCGCTTGGTTAGCAGGGGGTTATACGAAAGGTCCTATCACAGTTTCCTTTTCAGGATACCATGGTGGTATTCTAGCGCACGGGAGACCGTGTTGTGGGGCTATGTCTTGTGGGTACAGTTGCACCCCTCTGATCAGAGTAAAACTATTCGAATAGCCGTGCACGCGGTAATGGGGCGATCAACCGAGCTCACCGAGATTAGTCTCACACAATTAAACCCTGATTAATGGAACATGACTAGTATAGGTGGATGGGTTGGGCCTGTCGCAACGTGGGGATAACATTGGACAGTGTGAGATTCAAAATGCCTTAATTACTTAAATAACTATTGTTTTTGATTGTGTTCAAAATTCTTATTGTTTGGAAAACCCCTGCTGTTTGCGGAAAAGCAAACCTTAGCCAAACCTTTGTCTTCCCTGCATTCATTCTCTCCCCCTTCTGGTGTGACTTGCTCAGTACGTGGAAATACTCATCCTTGCCTCTTCACCAGAACCTGAGCAAGAAGCTGAAGAAGAAGACGAAGTTGAGTAGGCTTTGTCTTGCACTCTGGAAGTGTCTGTGGAATGGGTGAAGCCACGTGGCCAGCGTCAAACTTAGGCTTAGGCCCCTTTTTCCTTTTTCCACTGCTCTTTTGTAATTTTTTTGTAATGTTTCTAAGACGTGGAACTGTAATATCAACAATTGTCGTATGTATACCCTGGCTGGTCCTGGACAGGGATTTTATTACACATATAGCTTCGGAAATTCGGGTCTGAATTTCTGGGCGTGATAAGTTGGTATCAGAGCCAATTCTAGACCGTAAGAAAAGTCAAATGGAAAAACCTTAGGAGCCCTCTGAACCTTTTCATATGCATGTCCTGGCTTTTGGAGTCGTTTCGGGAAAATGGGTCTTTGTTTCCTCGGTACTTGGGAAGAATTTTGAGCTTCTTTCAAAACAATGAATTTTGAAAACCAGGTTAGTCTAAGTGATAGGACTTTGAAGCTAAAATTTGGAAAAAAAATCATTTGCACTCTTATTCGACCGTCAGTCAGGATTTTCTAAGGGAGGAAAGACATAAGTCAAGATAGGAGTGAATGGTCGCCAATTTTATACTTATTATAACTAAGCATCAATTTTTAAGCATTATCACATAATCTAGGGATGTCGTTAGAAGATTTACTTAGCCTCATAAAAATGTTTCTCAAAAATCCTCCTTTTCTCGTTTACTTTACTTGAGTCCTTTATCGTTTATCTAACTTTGGTTTGAGCATGCATCCCTACCTTGTCTTCTCTAGATGGAAGGCCATCCCGTCACCCACAACGGTCAGGGTCTGAAGGGATCCGTCACAAAGCTAGCAAGGATGGCGTTGGCAGTAGGCTATCCGAATGCACCCGAGTACACCGTCGTCTCATCATTCGGCAGCGAGTTGCCCCACCAAGTACGTCTGGAGATGCACGGTTTCGTCGGCACCAACATGCCGAACATGGTGGTCACTGCTTCGGGAGGAACAGATGAGCATGCCTGCGAAGAGGCAACGTACCTGATGCTGGCCCGAATGAGGGAGATGCATGATTATCATCTCCGCCACTCTGCCTACCGGTAGCATCCCCGGCGTGGAATCTCATCAGTGGTCAACTCCTTCCAATCTGCCGAAGGGGAGAACGACACTACCTTCTCTCACATGAGAACTGTGATTAAAGGGTTGGACAACATGCACGCAGACCTTTATATGGCAGCCAAGGCCCTGAATGACCAAAAGATCCTAAGGATCCAGAGCCTGAAGGATGAAGTGGATCGCCTCAAGAGAGAAATCGCTAGCGTAAAGGGACTTCCA
The DNA here is from genome assembly GCA_019925245.2 of Oryza australiensis. NCBI lineage: Eukaryota > Viridiplantae > Streptophyta > Magnoliopsida > Poales > Poaceae > Oryza > Oryza australiensis. The sequence continues at coordinate 277,472 of JAIFGZ020000401.1, read as the reverse complement.
CATCCCAACATCCTTTGGATCAGGATCACACCTCTAAGAACACCAAAGCCCCGGTGCGGATGCAGCTGGCGCCTGTGTTCCCTTTCTTCACCGCCACCTTCCCCAGCTCCCGTCCCAATGCCAGATCCTACTCCTGCTCTGGTCCCCGCCCCGAGCAGAGGAGGAGGATGGATCTCCGTGTCCAGCAGCAGCAAAGGCAGTAGCAGTGTCAGCTCCAAGAGCCCAGGCAGAAAAGAAGAGTTAGCAAGCTCTCGAAGCCGATCGAAGGAAAAGGAAGACAGGAACTCCCAAGGTAGTGGTTTCGACTCCACCGACCGCGGAAGCCGCTCCGACCCCTAGAGTGCCGCCACCCTTAGTTTACCGTTTTTCTAGTTTTCCTGTTTGTTTAGTTGCTGTGTGTTAGGAGTGTTGTGCGTGGGGTAGTGGTCAACCTGTATCAAGTCTGGGTATGGGTTGTCCAGTTAAGGATGTTGAGTGTGTTTTAAGTGTTTTAAGAAAGAACATATCAAATAAGTAATAAAGATCAGCTTCTCTGTCGAGTCTGTTTTACTCCTTCTCCCGCCTTGTTTGTTCCGCCCCTTCAGATGGTGAACACCAGGAATGGCAGTACCAACACCAACACTGAGTCAGCCGAGAACAACACCAGAACCAATGTCAACACCCCACCTCCTCCACCCGAGAACATCACTTTGGCTCAAGTCTTAGCCAACCAAACCCAAATGATGGTTGTAATGATGCAGCAAATGCAACAAAGAACATCAACAGATGCAGTTGCAAATGATGCAACAGTTTTAACAGCAGAACCAGAATCATCACGACCATTTCGCACCGCCACCTCCCGCACAAAACAAACTGTCAGAGTTTCTTCGTGTCCGACCCCCAACTTTCTCCAGCACCACCAACCCCATCGAGGCTAATGATTGGATCACCGCCATAGAAAAGAAGATGGACCTTCTCCAGTGCACGGACCAAGAACGGGTGTCCTTCGCCACCCACCAACTCCAAGGCCCTGCCTCAGCCTGGTGAGACAACTTCTTGGTTACCCGATGAGCAGATGCACCTACGGTCACTTGGGCAGAGTTCTGCCACCAATTCCGAAAGGCGCACATCCCGGAGGGATAGTAGCTCAGAAAAAGAGGGAGTTCAGATCCCTGGAGCAAGGCACTCGGACTGTCACCGAGTATCTGCACGAGTTTAATCGCTTAGCGCGATATGCTCCAGAGGACGTACGCACTGACGCCGAGCGTCAAGAAAAGTTTTTGGCCGTGCTGATGAGTTAACAGACGAACTCATCTCCAGAGAATATGTTGACTTCGAGAAGTTAGTCGACAAAGCCATCCGTCAAGAAGATCAACACAATAAAATGCTCAGAAAATGGAAGGCTACTCAGTTTAGGCCACAACCTCAGCAAGGGAATCCCCAACGGCTGTGTTTCACTCCGGGTGGTCAAAGTGGACCTACCACTATGATCGTCCGCCAACATCGCCCATACCATCTCGGGAATTTCCAACCCAGTGGAAGCCGTCCCGAACATCCGCAGCGCAACCCGGCTCTGCGTCCGCCACCTCAATCCAAGCCAGTACCGCCAAATAAGGACTCGAGATTCAAACCCGACAACTGTTCCAACTGTGGAGAACCTGGACATTTTGCAGACAAGTGTCGAAGACCAAAACGTGCGCCCCAGTTCATCCATGCAAGAGTGAATCATGCTTCAGCAGAGGAAGCACAGGACACACCATCTGTCATACTGGGTATGTTTCCTGCGAACTCCTTTAACGCATCTGTCCTGTTTGATTCGGGTGCAACCCATTCTTTCATATCAAAAGCATTTGTGGGGACACATGGGTTGTCGGTACTAAAACTTAAGATACCCATGCGGGTTCAAACTCCCTGGAAACATTTGGACACCGCCCACTTTTGCCCTTCAGTGGCAATAGAAATCCAAGGATCCCCCTTTTTAGCCAATCTTATCCTTCTTTTATCAAAAGGCCTGGATGTCATCCTTGGGATGGACTGGCTAACTATTGATGAGAAATTTCTCTCACGCGCTAGCCTGTGAGATCTGCTTTACTCCAGTGCAGGTCCTTCTCGGCTACCTACGCTGTTCAAGGCGTGCCAGTTGGTTTGATCTGTTAACCAACAAGAAAAATAGAGATATATGCGTTAAGTATTAAGTTAGATCCTACTGGATCGGCTGCAGGAGTCAATTTACATATATGTGCTATTCCGAAGTGTATTTAAACCAAGTGACTAGAATAGATCGGCTACACCGAGACAGTATTAGCCACTTAACCCAAATATACAACAGAATAATAAATATATGCTTAACAATCTTGGCCGATGTCATAAGTCCAACTGTAAATCGGCTAATACTCCGATTTATCTTATGAAAAGATATTGATCTGAGCTAAATGCGCTAAACCTAGATCAGTCGGCTGTCGGATGTAGCTGACAAACTGATTCTGGCTTAGGGCATTTAACTAGAGCAAGATCTTAATATAAGATGGGGTTTTAATGAATCTGATAGCAAAATATACCAAAATAGCATTAAAACAGGTAAGGCCGGCTGAAACCCTGGCACTGTCTCTAAGCAATATACATCTGGCCGAGTAAATCATGAAAGCTCTAAAAACGACTTAATAGTTCAACACTAATGTAGCATTAAGTATAAAAAGAACAGTCTGATCTACTGTAGCTGATGTAAATACCTCAAGATGGTGGATATCGCATATAATTCAAGCCAACCTTTAGATCTAGCTCTATCGGCTGCTGATCCTTGGCAGAAACGAGCCGATGTCGAGATAGATCTGTTGACGAGAAAAATCAACACGTCGGCCTGGGGGATTTGCTTAGCTCCAGTGCAGGTCCTAGAGTAGATGAAGCGCGAGCGTGCCAGTCAGTTTGATCCTGCTACTGACAAGTTATGCAAAATAGCAGAACATAAATCATATCGGCCGGTAGACCGATACCCAAAAACTAACTGATCGGCTGATAAGCTGATGGTGCAATTCTAACCGATGTCGATGCCAGCCGATGGTGTTAGGGTTTGAATCCATTGGCTGTACGCTTAACAGACATATATATATAAAGGCGATCGGCTGACAATACCACGATATATATAACATTGCACGAACCAATCACATGATGAAATAGATATTGATTTAAAGATTAAAGCATATATCGGCTGGGAGTCCGATTTCATAGAATCCAAATGGTCAAATATCCAATGAAGCCTCTGCTGCGATCGGCTAGATCCAACTTGTATACAATCCTTGCAAGCCGATGCAATACCCAGATAACTCATCGGCTGAAACCCCGATGAAACCCTTAGTGGCAGTCAACAGGCATGCTAGAGATTACGGTTCTAATCACGACTTAGTAGATCAAACTGATGCAGCACTAAGTATGAAAAGAAAAGCAATATCTAAACAATCAAGCCCTTGGCTGATTTTCATGGTGGAAGATGCCTAAACCAATCCAATCTAGTAAACAGTTTAGCCGATAATGACAGAGACCCTAAAACGAGAAACAACCGATAGGGCTAAACTGAAATACTAAGATTAGATTAATAGAGACATATGATAAATAGTCAGACAAGCATGCTAACTAAAACGAAGCAATCCAAGAGATCGAACGTACTCATGCAGCCTTGGACAACGTTGACGTAGTCAATATGATCGCCTGATCCGACAAAACGTTGGACTTATTCCTTTGCTGAAGGTCAAACCTAACTGATGCAGCCCAGCGCCGGATGCCAAGTTCCGCCGGATGTTGAACAAAGATGAAGAATAAAAGAGTGGCGATGCGCCGAATTGTATTGATCGAGAGATGATTTGCATGAACCTCGGGCTTACATATTTATACCCGTGGGATGACAAAGATCCTAACAAATTACAAAACAAACTTTCCTAAAGATAAAATAGGAAACTAACAACCTCTTCCTAATTAATAGATACAAGCCGTATCCTCCCTGGACTCGGTTTCTTTTGGATAAGATCTTCTCAAACCGAATCTAACAAGAACCCGACTGCTGGAAATATGGACCCTCCATCGGTTGTCGCAGAACTCTCAGCCGATTCTGCTACGAGCCGATACTAACCCTTAGCCGATAAGGACTTCGGGGCTTACCAAATTTTGGCGTTAACACATGCCCCCCAGTTTTGGAGTATGAGAAGTAATGCTTCAAAATTGTCCTTGTCTTGATCGCCCCAAAACTGATTCTTTTCTTCTTCTTGACACCGGCCTTCGTAAGCCGATACCTTCTATAATAGCTGAGCCAGGCTGTCGAACGCATGGATGAAAAACCTGCTTCGGTTAGCTGCCGATAACCCTTGGAATGCAAGATCTGCTATCTGCTCATCACTTAGGCTCAAACTATAACATCGGCTGTGGATACTACGAAACCTTTGAATGTATTCCTTAGCCGATTCCCCTTCTTGCTATTTAACTGATATCAAATCTGCAAGCCTCAACTCGCTAACCCCAGCAAAGAAGTACATGTGAAACTGCTTTTCAAGATCGGCCCAACTGCTGATGGAATTTGGTGGCAATGATGAAAACCATGTGAAAGCCGATCCAGTCAAAGACAATGGAAAAAGTCTAACTTTCAGAGCTTCTTCAGCCGATGCTTCTCCACATTGAGCAAAGAATCGGCTGATATGTTCCATTGTGGAGACACCATCTTGCCCCGAAAACATGGAGAAATCTGGAACCTTGTATCGGCTCGGAAGTGGAACCCTATCAAACCACTCAGGATATGGCAGCCGATACACAAAAATTTGATTTTTGCATTTAATTCCAAACTGCTCCTCCATTACCTTTGCAATTATATCAGCCCAATCCTCTTTGGACAGATATCTTTGAATTTCCTCTGGCCGATATTGCTGATGTGGCTCTGCATACTGATATCGATCAACTTGCCCCCCGAGCCAATTTTGTTGTTGCTGATAGTGTTGAGATTGCTCACCAATTTGCCCCCCATGCTGACTTCTTAAAGCAATCACCCTGGGAACTATTTCCTCGATCAAACCATGCAATATACTCATCAAAACTCCAGATTGATCAAACACAGCACGATGAATGACATTATCAACCATTTCTTGAAGCGTCTCATCATCCATCGGCTCGATAAATTGCTCCTTCTCTTCATTAATCAGCTTGAGAGATTGTTCTTCCTTGGCCTTGACTTCCTTATCAGACATCTTGCGGCAATTATGGGTCCGTCGAGCCGTGTAAAAAGATGTGTTATCCAAAACACAGTCCCACCGGGCGTGCCAAAAAATGTGTTGACGAGAAAAATCAACACGTCGGCCTGGGCGATCTGCGTAGCTCCAGTGCAGGTCCTAGAATAGATGAAGCGCGGGCATGTCAGTCAGTTTGATCCTGCCACTGACAAGTTATGCAAAACAGTAGAACATAAATCATATCAGCCGGTAAACCGATACCCAAAAACTAACTGATCAGCTGATAAACCGATGGTGCAATTTCAACAGATGTCGATGCCAGCCGATGGCGTTAGGGTTTGAATCCATGGGCCATGTGTTGAACAAATAATTATATAAAGGCGATCGGCCGATGATTACATGATATATAACATTGCATGAACTAATCACATGATGAAATAGATATTGATTTAAAGATTAAAGCACATATCGGCTGGAAGTCCAATGTCATAAAATCCAAATGGTCAAATATCCAATGAAGCCTCTGCTGCGATCGGCTAGATCCAACTTGTGTACAATCCTTGCAGGCCGATGCAATATCCAGATAACTCACCGGCTGAAACCCCGATGAAACCCTTACTGGCAGTCAACAGGCAGGCTAGAGATTACGGTTCTAATTATGACTTAGTAGATCAAATTGATGCGCACTAAGTATGAAAAGAAAAGCAATATCTAGACAATCAAGCCCTTGGCTGATTTTCAGGGTGGTAGATGCCTAAACCAATCTAATCTAGAAAACAGTTTAGCCGATAACGACAGAGACCCTAAAACGAGAAACAACCGATAGGGCTAAACTGAAATACTAAGATTAGATTAATAGAGATATATGATAAATAGTCAGGCAAGCATGCTAACTAAACCGGAGCAATCCAAGAGATCGAACATACTGACGCAGCCTTGGACAACGTCGACGTAGTCAATATGATCGCCTGATCCGACAGAACGTTGGACTTATTCCTTTGCTGGAGGTCGAACCTAACCAATGCAGCCCAGCGCCGGATGCCAAGTTCCGCCGGATGTTGAACAGAGATGAAGAATAAAAGAGTGGCGATGCGTCGAATTGTATTTATCGAGAGATGATTTACATGAACCCCGGGCTTACATATTTATACCCGTGGGATGACAAAGATCCTAATAAATTACAAAACAAACTTTCCTAAAGATAAAATAGGAAACTAACAACCTCTTCCTAATTAATAGATACAAGCCGTATCCTCCCTGGACTCGGTTTCTTCTGGATAAGATCTTCTCAAACCAAATCTAACAAGAACTCGACTGCTTGAAATATGGACCCTCCATCGGCTATCGCAAAACACTCAGCCGATTCTGCTACGAGCCGATATAACCCTTAGCCGATAAGGACTTTGGGGCTTACTAAATTTTGGCGTTAAAAAGATCTAAACATTGTTCTATATTATATGCGATATATGGTAACAAGCGCAGCATAAATCATCGAATTTAGAGTGTCATAACGATGGAAGCACTAAATTCGACGAGATACACCACTAATGACAAACATTCACCTGAACTTGGGGATCGAAACGATGCAGCCCGAAGCCGGATCAGTTGTTCGTCTGAAGAAAAAGGAGGCGATGCGCCGAAAGTTGTATTGATTGTGTGTAGAATCCATTGTTTACAAGGGTCTCGGGTCCTATTTATACCCAAGCTCAACAAAGACCATGCTAAACACGGCTGCAACTAACTACTATATCTATACGACAAAAGTGTGGGAAGCAATCCTTTGCCGCCTTTACAATAGGGTTAAGTCTAAACAAATCTCTAATTTACATACATTCGTCGTTGCAGGGCTTTATTCCTAAATGGCAATATCTCTAACGCGCAATTTGGAAAACGAATCTTCTATTTTATCTCTAAATATTTGCATCAGAAACGACTTCATCCTCTCCAAACCTGGAATCAGCTATCGGCTGTTCTCGTCCAATTCAACCTTAGCCGACTGGCTTCGTAGCCGATCACATCTCAGACGACCCGGCCTCTGTTTCTCCGTCAAACCAGCTGATCCAATTCTGCTTCAACTTCAGCTAGGACTTAGGGATTTGGTTACCAAATTTAGCTGTTAACACATGCCCCCCAAGTCCGTGATATGAAATGTTATGGATCTGTTGCCCTTTCGAGTTCCCGCTCTTTTCTGACCTAAATCGTTTCGGCTGCCAAAAATATCCTTTAAATAATCCTTCCCTCTTACCGAAGCGGCCACGCTTTCATTTTCACTCTCGAGCACTTCACGACCATCTTTCTCTTTCCTCTCCGGCGATTTCTCAGTGATCTCGGCGAGCTCGGCGATTCCGGCGGCCAAAAACTCGAACCCATTATGGCGATCTTGATGGCTTCCTCCACCGCCGCCGCATCGGCCGACGCTGCCACTGAGTTCCCCGGGGTACATCTCGATCGGCTCAAGATCCCATTTCCTTCTGCTTCCCCTTTCTGATTTGCATTCTAGGGTTCTTGATTTGTAATTTCCTCCCCCTTTTTTTCGACTGTAGCACCTGTCCCATCAGATAGCAATTCCCAGTCTCACCCAAGAGAAAAGATATTTCCTCGGCCCTATCGCCAATGCTGATCCAACTGACATCATAATAGCCGAAATCGATAGGATGCCTTACAATATGAGCAAAACATCTTTAAACCACTGGACAAGCACTTTTAAGTCATGACCAACCACGGATAATGCCTGGATCGAATGGTACAAGAGCGTGCAATCGGCTAAACAAGCCTAGTGGGAGGAATCAGGGATAGTCCAGAGCTTAGCTCTGTCCGCGGCCAATATGGAAAAAGATGAGCCCCTCATGTCGGCCGCAACTTACTTTTGGAATGACACCTTCAATGCCTTTATGTTGCAGCAAGGCCCCATGACCATAACCTTGGCCGATGTAGTTATGACAACCGGGTTGGACATCTTGACATCAGCAAATCCTGGAGACCTGAGCAGAAAGGGCCAACATCAGTTCAAAACAAAGGCCATTGGTGGATGGAGTGGCTACATCGCCCAAAACACAGATCAGTCGGCCATAGGGAACATGCCGCATTCCTTATGATGTGGCTGGAAAAGTTCGTGTTCTGCGGCTCATGCTATGGGCCGACTGCCAACTGGTAGGTCGTAGCCGAATCCCTAGCAGAAGGAAGGAAGCTTGCTCTGGGCAAATATCTTCTTGGCTATCTGTACCAGACTCTCCATCAGGTCGTCGCGAAGATAGCTGCCAATGCTTCTGTCAACACCGACAACCCCTGGTGGTTCCTTCAAATCTGGCTCGTGTTGATGACCCAAAAGACAGCTAGTCGGCTACCCCTGACCGAAGCCCGTTTCCCCCGCTTGGAGCCGATCGAAGATGACGACGGCAACGAGATCACCACCACTAGATGCATGAGTTATGGAGAAGCGGCAGCCACACACGCGGGTTCGAGGCAATCGGCTGATGTGCTGGCTGAGTGGTTCATCTCCCTGTACGACGGGCTCTCCCACAACAACCGCACTTGGTACTTCTACCGGGACCGAGCGCTGTTCGAGCTGTCGATCGACTTCAACTTGGAGGAGATCAACTCAGTCGACAACCCCAAGTGCAGAGAGCTGTTCATTGCCGCTCTCACCCCTGCATTCTACCGACCGGGATTCACCAAGGCCGATCAGTGGCCAAGAGTTATGAGTTCTATTACCCCGTGTCGGCTGCCAGGCAATTTGGGTTTGGGCAACTGCCCATCGGCTGTTATTACGCCGATAAGATTGAGACCAAGGGGTTTGCGAACCAGGACCTCATCATGCATCGGCTGCTGAACATAGCCGGTCCCCCCTTGGCAATATTGGCGAGATGTTGCTGGCGTACAAGAAGAGCACAGCCTACAACCGTTGGTGGACCGAGATCAAACAGCACATCTTCCATCACCGGTCCTCCCACTACGTCGACTCGTTGCTTCCCGAAGAAATCCCTTCGGTGAGTTTTGAACTCCAAATCACTCTCCTTCTCGCATCGTCAGCTAACTTAGTCGGCTAACACTTGTCTTCTTTTGTTTGCAGGAAACTGAAACAGAATGGCCAACGGTGAGTAATTTTGTGATTCCCATCGAATACCGCCTAGGCGTTCTGCCAGACGGAAGTGGCCTTGCTCCATCGGTGATCGGCTGGGACACGCCGAAGTTAGTGTCCTTACTACATGGGCAAACGCGCGAGCCGATAGCCCAAAAGTAAATAGCTGCACCCCCCGCAAAGCCATCGGCCACACCTGCCCCAAAGAAGAAGAAACAACCGATCGCGCCTGCCGACAACCTCCCTTCAGTGGATCCGAGCGTCGAGCAACACCTTGAGGAAGTCGTGGCTGACAAAGAGATGTCAGCGGCCGTTAGGGCAGTAGCCGAGTATGGCAGTTCAAGTCATTGATCTGTCAGCCCTCCAGCAGATAATCCGCTGGTTCCAACTCCTCCCACGAAGAAACGGCTGGTAAGCCTTCATCTGGTCGAGCTTGGCCTTAATAGCATATCACTCTGTACTCAGCCAATCGTGCCTTTTCCAGGTTAAGAAATTGGTGAATGGTTACTGTCGAAACTTGGTTTCGGCAATAGAAATTTGGGGGTGCAGTCAAGACCGCCAAACACGATGGGTTAAGTGGAAAACAAGGTTTAGATAGGTTCAGGCCCTCCCGTGAGGTAATACCCTACACCTATTTCGGGGATTCGATCCGCTGAGTGTTTATTGATCCCAAGATATGTTGCTCGTGAATCTAATTTCTTGCTCCTAAAGCTGATATCCCTCAAGGGACGCCCCTTACCCCCCTTATATAGTCTTGGGAGGGGGGCTTACAAATCGGAAACCCTATCATACTCTAAGTCGGTTTTCTCAATCTTACCAAGTTATGACTATGAGCCATTGCCTTATCTAATCGGCAACGTAACACCCAAGTCATAGCCGGTTTACATAATCATCAGGCGTAACCTATCCCTATTACCAATCGGACAGGCTTGCCATGAGGATATCCGATTGCCATAATCTCCACAGTAGCCCTCGAGTCCTTCGCAGTCGACGAGATAACTTTCCCTCAAACCAAGATAACTCACAGCCAAACAACTCTTCGGTTGAGTGCTTCTGGTGCCGAGTGGTTCCATCATCCCTGCCAGAAACTCTCGAGTAGCTCCAAAGACTGTGAAGGGCTGGAAAACATCCCAAAAAATTCTCAAAAAATAAATATCTAAGTGCATCTCCTGATGCACCTAATTAGGTGTAGCCCCCAACTATGTGATTAGTCAAAATAGACTAAGCATACAGTTAAGAACTATAAAAAATCATATTTATATAAATGCTTAGCTTAAGCTAAAGCAATCATAAAAAATCTCATCACTCGGCAAGCTCATACTTATCCGAGTAAATTTTCCCGAGTCATCTCAGAACAAATAGCTCAATCAACCCTCATGGGTCAAAAACACTCACTCGGCAAGCTCATGCTTGTCCGAGTGGATTTGCCCGAGTCATCTAGGAACAAATAACTTGCCCGAGTCATCTCAGAACAAATAATTTAATCGACCCTCATGGGCGAATAAATTTTTCAGTCATCTGAAAAATATGACCAAAATATTAGATAACTCCTGCCATAATATTGGTCTTAATCTAAAAAGATCTTCACCAAGGTAGTAAAATAGCATTGATACAATCGTTTGATCAAATGCTTAAAAACCAGACAGTGCAAACCACGGCATGAAAGGATTTTAAAGGTATTGGGCTATGTGACACGTGCATATTGCTAGGGCAAATCTGCTTAAGTCCATCCACTTAAATCCCTAAGGACACGCGTCAAACCACACCTTAGCTGGGCCGCAAGTCTCTCATGGGCTCGGCCCACTCGCGAGATGACTTAGCAAAACCCTCAAAGCTTTATACGAAGCCTCGAGGTCATCCCCGCCACTTCGTCTTCCCAAAAAATTTCCCTTTCGTAGCACTGTTCACCATCTCACCGCGGAAAACCCTAGGCTCGCGCGCGCCCAAATCCATCGATCCAAGAGCTCTCTTTTCGCCACGAGCTAGCCTCCGCATCCAGCCTCCCAAGATCCCCTTCTCAAATCCCCATTCCCCGAGCTAGATCCACTTCCCCCAAACCGCATCCATGGCGGGAGAGAAGGAAATCCCTTTCGAGCAATGGGAGACTTCAGATGTCAAGGAGTCAACCCTTCGGGAAATGGTGAAGAACGGAGTTCTTCCACTTAAAGAGATCGCCGGCTGGCGCCCGGCGGCCGGCGAGGAGTTCCCCACTCCGAACACCGGTGAGATCGTCGTCTTCACCTCCTTTTTCTACTGTGGCTTTGGCATTCCTTCTTCTGAGTTATTTCGAGGTCTTCTCGATTATTACGGTCTTCAGCTCTACCACTTGAACCCCAAGTCCATGCTTCACATCGCACTCTTCATCCATGTCTGCGAAGCTTTTCTTGGCATCCTTCCCCACTTCCAGCTCTTCCGTCGCATGTTCTATCTCAAGCCACATCCAAACAAGGATGAGCCCTACGTTGTCGGTGGGGCCGGCTTTCAGCTCCGTGGATCTCTCCGTAGAGATTATTTCTCTCTTCCATTGAAATCCTCTAACAAAGGTTGGCATGCAAACTGGTTCTATATCGCAAATCTTGAACCCAGTCTGCCCAACTTCGTCGGCCTTCCTCTGGTCCCAAGGCCTAACTAGAGCACCGTGCCAGTAGCCCAAGATTGGGATGAAGCCAACAAACTCCTGGCCAGTATCCTGGAGATGAAGAAAAAAGGCCTTCGGGGTGAACAAATCACTCGGCACTTCATCAAGAACCGATTGGCACCTATTAAGGAGAGATCCAAGCCCGCATTTGAATATGAGGGCGAGAGGGATCCCAATCGGGAGGACCGCCACTCCCCGAGTTACGAAACCCTGAAGACTCGCATGTACAAGATCTTTTCCTCTCGGGATCGCAGCGAGCGTAGCCTCATGCTGCCCGTCCTCCCATTCAGCTTGTATCGTCCTCCTCCTCCGTAGTCGACTTAACCTCTTTAATGTCTTTCGATCTTAATGTTGCACCTCTCAGTGTATATAAAATCTTTCTTGCAGGAAATGCTTTTATTATCTCAAAGCCGTATAAAGTGCATCACGACGATGCGCCGGCTCGGCATGCCAAGAAACCATCCGGCGGCGTCAAGATCCAGAGTGATCCAATCGGCAAGAGGGCCGCAGCCGGCGAGGATATCAGCAAGCGGGCGAGTAAGAGGAGACTAGTGATTGATGACTCAGACGATGATGTCCCAGCTCCTCAAGTTGAAGTGACCCCTCCAAGGCCATTTCCCAAATCCGCGCCCAAGATTCACCGATCGACTAGGTATGTCTCATAACTGAAATCATGTCTTTGTTGAAAACCTTTCTGCCTTTGTCCCGATTGCTCCCATCTTTCTCTTTGTAGGAGGCCTCGTAACATAGACCCCACCGGGAGAGCGAGGGCCCAAAATCGTCTACAACGGCCGAGGCAACAAGGCTCGTAGAAAAAACCCGGGCCTTCTCCCGAGTGAGGGCGCCCCGAGTGAAAAGACCCCACCTCCCAGTGGAGCTGTCCCAACGGAGGAGCCCCCGACTGCCAGCCAGGAAACCCATACTGGACACCAGTCGGCTGAAGAAAAGACCCCAACTGCCGCTCAAGGGGCCCCGACTGGAAGCCAGCCGAGTGCGAACCAAGAAGGAAAAGGCAGCCGGGAAGCACCAGTCGAGGATTCGGCCACTGATGCTAGTAAGTTTTTGGGCAGTCATCTGACTTTATTCTTCCATCTATTCTTTCCTTGTATTCATTTGTCTTCTTTTTATCAATCAGCCAAAGTGGAGGAGATCCCCAGGCTACAATCTTCAGAGACCTGGGTCCCTCCAATCAAGATAGAGTGGCGCGACTCTGAGGGCTTGAAGCAAGTCATCGTCTTGAATAAGCAAAAGGAAAGTGAAGAAAGAGACATGCTTGTCGACAACTGAATGAAGCAACCCGGCTGCTAAATGTAAGCATCGCTCTTCTCTCGTTGCAACCTTATGGTTTCTTTTAGTCGATTAATCTCTGAACTCACGTGCAGACAGTATATTGCCGGTCGATGGCTAAATCTGATGCGCTCGAGAAGCTGGTCCCACACTTGAACTCCTTGGGGAACATCCAACAGAGCTAAAGGCCACTCGAGAAGAAGCTACATCAAGAGAAGCCGCTGCGGAAAGAAATAGCCGCGCTCCGGAGGAGAACCTTGACCTCCGAGGTTCAGTCGGGAGTAAGTTTAATCCTCTCGGTCTCTTTATAATTTGATTCATAGTCTGTTTTGATCTTGGCGTCAGCAAGTTTTCCTGCTATAGAGAACTCGTTGGAAGTCCACGGGCTCTAGACCCAGCTGGAAGAAGCAAACGCCAACAAAGCGGAGCTGGAGTCTGAGTTCGAAGGTAAATTCTTTCAAGATAGCATTCTTCACTTTGCTTCATCTTCGGGTGTCTGTGTAATCATATGTCTTTGGTAGCTTATAAGGTCAAAACCCGAGCCCAATTTGATGTCTTCGTTGAAAGGGTCCGAAGGGCCGAAAGCGTAAGAGACAATGTTGCTAACGCGGCAACACCGATTCTCTTGTCGTTATTCCATCATGGGCTCGGGACCAGCTCATTAGACACCGTCGAGGTTTTCGACAAACTCAGGAGGGCTCCGGATCAATACATTGCCAACATCTCAGAAGCTGCCACCATGGGAGCAGGCTTTGCCATTGCGCAGGCCAAGTCACTCTATCCTCGGATAGATGTTGACTCAGTCGAGGAGCGCTTCACTGACGGTACTTTGGACGAGCAAGCTTTAGAATTGATCGGTGAAGCGCAGGAGCCGGCTAAGAAAGTAGCCACTGATGTAGTCAACAACTTTCGATCCTGATTATTTTGTAGATGTTGTTCGTAAACTGTGATGTAAACTTGTAGATATCTGGCTTATTTATGTTAACGCTTTGACCCGAGTCTTCATAGAGAATTTCTTAAGTAGTTTTCATCCGACTGTCACCAAGCCTAAGCTTGATTAGGTCATCAAAAAATTCTCAGTCCTTATCTATTGAACTCGAATCAAAACATTAAACAATGATAAACCAAATGTGAACAAGTTGCCACAGAAAACCATGCTTTATTGATTTATGTGCAGCCCCCGACTGTCAACTCGAGAAGTTATCTTGCTTGAGGTTGGCAATCAAGAATAACATGAAACTTAAGGCAATTTAAGCATAGTATCGTCGAAGATGTTCGATGTTCCAGGAGTTCTCCACCATGGATCCATCTTCACGCTTTAGTCGATATGCTCCTGGCCGAGTCACCTCAGCGATTATATACGGTCCTTCCCATAGTGGAGATAATTTGTGATGGTCCTTGGTGGTCTGGATCTTGCGTAGAACCAAATCGCTGACAACGAAAGCTCACGCCTGAACATTGCGACTATGGTATCATCTAAGTCCTTGAAGATATCTTGCCGACTGGATCAAGGCTGCCTCACAGGCCTCCTCTAGTCGGGTCAAGTCGTCCACTCAGTCTTGATCATAGCGTTCGTCGTTGAAGCTACGAACTCGAAGAGATTCGTACTCCATTTAATTCGGCAACATGGCTTCTGCCCGTAAACCAAGAAGAAAGGAGTTTGGCCGGTGGCCCGACTGGGCGTAGTCCATAGAGACCATAGAACCGAGGGCAGCTCTTGAACCCATTTGCCGGTGTAAGGATTTAGCCGGTCAAACACTCGGGCCTTGATGCCTTGAAGAACCATGCCATTGGCGCGCTCAACCTGTCCGTTGCTTTTGGGGTGCGTGACTGATGCGTAGCAGATTTTGATGCCAAAATCTTCACAGAAATCCTTGAAAATGCCTCCAGTGAATTGAGTCCCATTATCAGATATAATTCTGTTTGGGATACCAAACCGGTGCACGATGTTGACGATGAAGTCCCGTGCCTTGTCAGCGGTGATCGTAGCAACCGGCTTAGCTTCGATCCACTTAGAAAACTTGTCGATTGCGACGAACAGATGTGTGAAGCCTCCTGGAGCCTTCTTGAAGGGGCCGACCATATCCAAGCCCCATACCGCAAACGGCCAAGATAATGGAATTGTTTGTAGCTCTTGGGCTAGAACATGGCTTTGCTGAGCGAAGAACTGACAGCCCTCACACGTGCGAACCACTTTGTCGGCGTCAGAGACCACCGTGAGCCAGAAGAAGCCTTGTCTCTAGGCTTTGCCTACCAAGGTGCGTGCTGCCGCGTGACTTGCGTGCTGTCTAGTGTTGTACGTCTTCCCTAGGTACATCTTCTTGTTGTTCGGTCCACTCGGCCAGGAAATCCACCAGGGCTTGTGACTTAATAAACGTCCTTACCTTGAAAGTTAAGTCCAGCGGCATCAGTTCCAGGGCCCACTTTGCGATGCGCCCAGTTGCCTCCCGGTTGTTGATGACATCGCCGAGTGGAAAGGAAGTGACGACTATGACTGAGTGACCCTGAAAGTAGTGCGCTAATTTCCTCGCGGTTATCAGAACACCATATAACAATTTTTGTACCTTAGGGTAGCGAATTTTGGCTCCTGCCAGTACTTCGCTAACAAAGTAGATTGGCCTTTGAATCTTTTGGACTTGTCCTTCTTCCTCACGCTCAATGACGAGAACCGTGCTGACCACTTGGTGAGTTGCTGAGACGTACAGTAGCAGGGGTTCCTGAGGCTGAGGTGAGGCTAGAACGGGTGGCGTCGTGAGAAACTCTTTGAATTCTTCGAAGGCTTTGTGGGCTTCCGTGGTCCACTGGAAGTCGTCGGTTTTCTTCAGTAGCCTGAAGAAAGGCATGCCTTGCTCGCCGAGTAGGGAGAGGAATCGGCTTAGCGCCGCCATGCAGCTAGTGAGCTTCTGGACATCTTTCTGGTTACTCGGGGGCTTCATATTTAAAATAGCGTTGATTTTCTCTGGGTTCGCTTCAATGCCGCGATGGGACACCATGAAGCCGAGCAGTTTGCCTGATGGCACGCCGAACGTGCACTTCTCTGGGTTCAACTTCATTTTGAAGGCCCGAATGTTTGCGAAGGTTTCTTCTAAGTCAGCAATCAGGTCTTCCTTCTGCTTGGTCTTGATGACGACATCGTCGACATAAGCTTCCACATTTTTTCCAATCTACGTCTGAAAGCATCTCTGAATCATGCGCTGGTACGTGGCTCCGACATTCTTTAGGCCGAAGGGCATCGTGATGTAGCAGTAAGCTCCAAACGGCGTGATGAATGATGTTTTCAGGCAGTCAGATTCCTTCAAGCTGATCTGGTGGTAGCCCGAGTAACAATCCAGAAAGCTTAAAAGCTGGCAGCCGGCTGTTGAGTCCACTACTTGGTCGATGCGAGGCAACCCGAATGGATCTTTAGGGCAGGCTTTGTTGAGGTCGGTGTAGTCAACGCACATGCGCCATTGCCCTGTCTTCTTCTAGACCAGGACCGGGTTAGCCAGCCAATCGGGATGGAGAACTTCTTTGATGAAACCGGCGGCTACGAGCTTTGTGAGTTCTTCCTTGATGGCATCTTTTCGATCCTGAGCAAAATAGCATAATCGTTGTTTGATAGGTTTCGCGTCATCTTTGACATGTAAAGAGTGCTCGATCACCTCCCTAGGAATTCCAGACATATCAGATGGTTTCCAAGCAAAAGCATCTTTATTATTTTGGAGGAAGGTGACGAGCGCGCTTTCCTATTTAGGATCTAGCTCAACGTCGATTACAGTGGTTTTAGAAGGATCCGATGGATCAAGGGAGATTTTCTTTGTTATGGCATCGCCTTGTCCCGACTTGGCTATCTTCTTTGCGCGGATTTCACCCTCTCCAGAAGTTGATGCGGGCAGTCAAATTTCTTCCTGGCCACGTAATCTCTCACGAGATTGGGCCATGTCACAGCTTTCTTTATCGCAGGTGAAGGCTTGTTTGACGTCGCTGCGTAGGGTGATGACGCCGTTGGGGCCAGGCATCTTCATGCAGAGGTAGGTGTAGTGTGGTATCGCCATGAACTTGGTGAGCGCAGGCCTTCCAATGATTGCGTGGTAGGCCGTCTCGAAGTCGGCTACCTCGAAGGTGATGTTCTCCGTTCGGAAGTTCTCCCGAACTCCAAAGGTGACTGGAAGAGCAATGTGCCCGAGTGGCATAGATGACAGCCCCGGGATAACTCCGTGGAAGGGGGCTGAGCTTGCCTTTAACTCGGCCCTTGGGATCTGCATCTCGTCCAGGGTCTTGACGAACAGAATATTGAGGGCGCTGCCCCCATCATTGAGGACGCGCTTCAGCTTGATGTTTCGAACCACCGGGTCTAGTACCAGGGGATACCGCCCCGGGTGAACCACTCGGTCAGGGTGATCCGAGCGGTTAAACGTGATGGCCACCTTTGACCATCGTAGATATTGTAGGACTTCAGGTTGTGCCTCGTTGACCTCACGGTCCGTCAGCTTCTGCTTCCTCTTGGATTCATAAGCCTGCAGGCCCCCGAAGATGTGATTCAGCTCGCTCACGGGGTCTTGGAAGGGCTCTGAATTTCCAGTCGGGTTGTTCTTCTTGGTTCCCGATGGGCCGGCTTCGTCAGTCGGCTTCTTGCTTAGCTGTGCTGCATATTGCTCGGCGAATTGCTTATAGATAAAGTAATCCTTGGCCGCATGTTTGTGGTTTGGATGATGTGTGCAATGAGCGTTCATGATCGTGTCGTAGGCCGCGACCCGGGGACGGCGTTGGGAGTTGGACGTTGTATCAACCAGGTCCTCGGGCCGGTGCTTGTGATCTTTTTGGCCCTGATTGTTGTTGCCATTATCCTTCTTAGGATGCCAGCTTCCTCCTAACTGCTTGTCGTCCCTTTTGTTGGGGCGGTCTAGTCGCGCCGCCTTGATTGCGTAGGAGTTTGTCATCTCGAACATTTGCTTCACTGTCTTCGATGGTTTACGCCCAAACTTTCCGATCAGCAACTCATCACGGACTCCCTTCTCGGAAGGCGGCGATGATGATGTCATCGGTGATTTTGTGGATCTTGTTGCGCTTTTCCAAGAAGCGCTGGATGTAGTCCTTCAGCGGCTCGTCTGGCTTCTGGATGACGTTGTAGAGATCGTAGTGGGTTCCAGGCCTTTCGAAGGTGCCCTGGAAGTTGGTGATGAAGTGGTCCCGAAGTTTACTCCACGAGCTAATTGAGCCTCTTGGCAAGCTCGTGAGCCAGTTCCTGGCTGAGTTGGCGAGGCCAACAATCAAGTAATTGGCCATGGCCTTGTTCTCTCCTCCTGCTGCGTGGATGGTGAGGGTGTACACGGTCAGCCACGACTCGGGGTCGGTCTTCCCGTCGTACTTCTCGATTCCTGTTGGCTTAGAACTACTCGGCCAATGCACTCGGCGTAGGTCCCGAGTGAACGCAGGTACTCCGTCGTCGTTGCAGTCGGGCGATATCCTTTGATCTTCGTGGGAGCGCTGATCTCGCTCTTGATAGCGCCGGTCAAGGACTTCCCGCAAATCACTCGACGGGGTCCTTTGTAGGCTGCTTCGGTAGTCGGAGTTGTTGCTGCGGCGGATCCGGTTGTGAACGGGCGGTCGTCGATGCCGTTTTTCGCGGGAATTGGCCGATTGTTCTTGATGCTTCCATGTGGTCTCGTGGCGAAGGTCTCTTGACCTAGTGGTTGTCCGATCTTGTTCGGGCCTCTTGTAATCCTTCGACCGCAGTGGCGGAAGTCGGCTTCTGTCGGGCGTCTCCGCGATGGACTCAGTCGGCCTTCGTGCTGAGGTGGATGGAGAGCAATTGGCTGTCGCCGCGACGATGGTCTTGATTTTGTCCAGAAGTGGTGTTACCGTAGCAGGAGCCGTTTCAATAACGGTGTCGAGGAGGGTGAGGGCGGCAACGGTGTTCTGTTGAGGCGTCTGGAAGATGTTGGTGTTGTCGACTCACGTCTGAAGTATGGCCTCCCGAGCGGATCGTCCAGTCGCCCTCAGGTCTCGCTTTCTCCTGTCGGTTTCCTCCTTGCGTCTCTTCTCTTCTTCTGCCAGCTTGCGCTTTTGCTCAAGCCTGGTTTGCTCCTCTTCAGCAATTCTGCGGTCCATAGCTGAGTCGGTCTCAGCCACCTCAGTTATGAGAACGTTGAAGCACCTTGGATCATAATCCTTGTCGAAGTCGGAGTCATTGGCCTCGTCCGTGGAGATGTCGTAGAGGTCGTTGAAGTCTGAAGAGCTAAGGTACTCGTCAAGCTAAGTGGACGAGCATGATCCGAACGATTGGAGGATGACGGCGACTTCCCTTGAGCCTGGATCGCTTGAATCTGGATCGTTCCAGTCTGGGTTGTAGCTTGATGATGGCGGTTCTTCCGAGTGAGTCGATTTCGACTCGGAAGCGAGGAGTTTGCAGTAGATCTCAGCGGCGTTTGGTAACCCAAACGGTGTCGTGAGGGTTTCTCCTCCCGAGTGGATGGATTCCGACGGGGAGGTCAGAAGATGGCTGTAGATCTCGGCGGCGTTCGGTAGTCCAAACGGCGCCGAGTGGATTCTTCTTTCTGAGTGGATGGACTCCAACTCAGAAGTCAGAACTTTGTCGTAGATCTCGGTGTTGTTCGGTAACCCGAACGGTGCCGAGCGGGTTCCCCCTCCCGACCGGTCCGAATTCGAGCCGGTGAAGGAGAGCTTGTTGAATCGTTTGGCGGCGAAGTCGTCGACGCCTGATGAAGATCCCATCGCGCTTGCCGGAGAGATTGAAGAAGAAGTCTTGACGCACGGGCCCCTACCTGGCGTGCCAACTGTCAAAACTTGGTTTCGGCAATAGAAATTTGGGGGTACAGTCAAGATCGCTAAACACGATGGGTTAAGTGGAAAACAAGGTTTAGACAGGTTCAGGCCCTCTCGTGAGGTAATACCCTACTCCTGTTTCGGGGATTCAATCCGCCGAGTGTTTATTGATCTCAAGATCTGTTGCTCGTGAATCTAATTTGTTGCTCCTAAAGCTGATATCCCTAAAGCTGATATAGTGTTGGGAGGCGGGCTTACAAATCGGAAACCCTATCATACTCTAAGTCGGTTTTCTCAATCTTACCAAGTTATGACTATGAGCCGTTGCCTTATCTAATGGGCAAGGTAACACCCAAGTCATAGACGGTTTACATAATCAGCAGGCATAACCTATCTCTATTACCAATCGGACAGGCTTGCCATAACGATATCCGATTGCCATAATCTCCACAGTTACGTGCAGGCTACGATAGCTAAAAACAAAACTTTTCAACTGCGCAAACCAGGAACACTTGCAAGTAAGGGTCGATATATCGTTACCTATTGGAGTATGCAGCGGAAATAGCCAATCAGGAGCTATCCAATCCGGAACAATGCTGGCCGATGACAGCCGATTCCCGCAAGCCAATAGCCGATTCCTGGGAACAGCCGATTCACCGAGTAGCCGATTCACCGAGTCGTCCAACCGTGCTCATGCGCCTCGCTCCGATGCGCCCGACCGCAGTCGATTCCACCACAGCCAATTTGTAGCCGACGAACAGCACCGCAACGTAGCAGCACCTCTACCAGTATCCACACGTCCAGGAATAGAACGCCTAACACCCGTGTGCTAGCACAAGATGTAAGTCTAGGGTTTTGGCTCGGAGGTGGGGAGGATTTCCATGGAGATTGATCTCGTCGACTTCTGAAGCTGTGTGTGATCAGATTGATTCGGTTCCAATTGCATGCCATAGCTCTCAACCCCTCACCCCTTTATATAGAGTTACCGGTTGGGCCTAGAGGCCCATCGGGACTCTATTTTGAACCGGATCCTATCCAAATCTTCATAGAGTTGGCCAGCCAGACTTCTAAGCCCTTAGGACTCTATCCGATCGAGCCGTATTCGAGTCCAACTCGAATGCTTGTTCTATCCCCTTAAGCGTGCGCCCCTGTAGGTTCAGGTATACTCAGTTTTGGCCCGAGTCGAACTCAGCCGATCGTCGGCTCGAGTCCAACTCAGCCGACCATCGGCTCGAGTCCAACTCAGCCGATGTGTCAACAGTGGCGTCTAGCAGCACATATTGACACCATAGTATACAAGAATATAATATTGACTCTGAACATGTAATGTGTACACAAATCCCTTTGCCTCACGATACCAATTAAGCTATAGGCAAGATGTGTGTGTCATCCCTTCAATAGCTTAACCATTCACTCGAACCGTATTGGATTATTTGTCTGTTGATTGACTCCTCAATCAACTCGGCATGGCCATGCACTTTCATAATCCATTACCTCGAGGGGCCCAGAGATATCTCTCCAAAGGAGGGGCAAATTTCATCCTTATCATTCACATCCCACTACATGTTTCATAACAAACCCGAAGACTACTTTTATAACTACCCAGTTACGGAATAGCGTTTGATAGTCCCAAAGTAGGCTACTACACATGTTGCAATCTATGATGTTCTTAGGTCTAAGGACTTTGTACCAACACTACCTGAGACCAACAAATGGCACATCAATTCCTGTAGTGTCTCATGGTGGGTCTATCCAGCAATGTGTTCTCTAACACATGTCCATGTATATTGATTTGGTATCTCCATACCATGATTTATGAAACATGATCATCAATCAATAAACATGCCGATCTTAGAATCATATTAGTTCCAATGATATGATATATGATCAGGGATCATTTAGAAATAGATTCATACATATAGAGTCTCATAAATAAGTCACGTACTTATTGATATATTTCATGGAACGGAATAACACTTTATTCATAAATACATAAACATTGACCATGATATCCAACATCTCCGTGTTGCCTCTAGGGCATATCACTAATAGTCTCCCACTTACACTAGAGTCAATCATGTAAGTATCTAATACCCATTGCTCTTGTGTGCACCTCATGTTTCGGCTGAGGGAGGGGTTTTGTCAACGGATCGGCTATGTTGAGATCCGTGTGCACTTTGCATATCTTGACATCACCTCTATCCACAATCTCGCGGATGAGATGATATCGCCGAAGTATGTGTTTGGACTTTTGATGTGACCTTGGCTCCTTGGCTTGCGCAATGGCTCCACTATTATCACAATAGAGAGACATTGGACCAGTTGCACTGGTCATCACACCCAGCTCAGAAACAAATTTCTTGATCCAAACAGCCTCCTTTGCAGCTTCGGAAGTAGCAATGTACTCGGCCTCCGTTGTAGACTCAGCAACAGTATCCTGCTTGGAACTCTTCCAGCTGACTGCGCCTCCGTTCAGGCAGAACACGAACCCAGATTGTGATCTACAATCATCCTTGTCCGTTTGGAAGCTAGCATTGGTGTAACCACTTATAACGAGCTCTTCTTCACCTCCATAGACTAGGAACATATCCTTAGTTCTTCTCAAGTACTTAAGGATAGTCTTTACGGCAGTCCAGTGACCTTCACCTAGATCTGACTAGTATCTGATCGTAGCACTCAAAGCATACGAGACATCCGGACGTGTACAAAGCATGACATACATGATGGATCCAATTGCCGAAGCATATGGAACCATACCCATCTTATTCCGCTCATCATGTGTTCGAGGACACTGATTTTTGCTAAGATTAATGTCATGTGACATCGGCAAGAAACCTTTCTTGGAATCGTGCATGTTGAACCTTTTCAACACCTTGTCAATATATGTACTTCGGCTTAATCCAATTAGCCTCTTGGATCTATCTCTATAGATCCGAATGCCCAATATGTATGCTGCCTCCCCTAAGTCTTTCATGGAAAAACTATTTCTCAATGAAGACTTGACGGATTCTAGCATAGGGATATCATTTCCAATCAGTAATATATCATCCACATATAAGATTAAAAATACAATTGCACTCCCACTGACCTTTTTGTAAACACATGCCTCCTCTTCATTTTTTATGAAACCAAACCCTTTGATTACTTCATCAAAACGAATGTTCCAACTCCGAGATGCTTGCTTCAATCCATAAATGGATTTCTGTAGCTTGCATATCTTTCCAGGTGATTGTGGATCGACAAAACCCTGAGGTTGTATCATGTATACATTCTCGCTTAGGTTTCCATTTAGGAAAGCCGTTTTGACATTCATCTGCCATATCTCATAATCGAAATATGCAGCAATCGCTAGAATAATCTGAATAGACTTAAGCATTGCGACGGGCGAGAAGGTTTCATCATAATCAACACCTTGAATCTGTTTAAAACCTGTCGCCACCAATCGCGCCTTATAGATGTGAACATTTCCATCCATGTCGGCCTTTTTCTTAAAAAACTCATTTGCACTCATTTGTTTTGACACCATCGGGTGGATTGACCAAGCTCCAAACTTGATTGTCATACATGGATTCTATTTCGGATTTCATGGCTCCAAGCCACTTGTTGGAATCGGGTCCCACCATCGCTTCCTCATAGGTCTTAGGCTCATCGTTGTCTAACAATAATATATCATATCGTTCCGCACCTGTGTACCTGTCAGGCGCACGACATGATCTTTCAAACCTTCGTGGGGCTGGTGTATCTACAACAGGTGGCGTAACATCTTGTTCCTCCTGTTTTGGTTCCGTGGTAGCTGAAGCATTTTGTGGTGTTTCTTGAACTTCTTCAAGATGCACCCTGCTCCCACTAACCCTTCTTGAAAGAAACTCTTTCTCCAAGAAGACACCGTGTCGGGTGACAAACACTTTTCCTTGTTCCCGATTATAAAAGTAATATCCCTTAGTTTCCTTAGGATATCTCACAAAGAAGCACTTGTCAGATTTGGGTGTGAGCTTGTCGGACTGTAAACGTTTTACATAAGCCTCACATCCCAAATTTTTGAGAAAAGACAAACTAAGGGGTCGCCCTGTCCATATCTCATATGGTGTCTTTTCAACTGACTTAGATGGAACTCTATTTAGTGTGAACGCAGCTGTTTCAAGAGCATATCCCCAGAAGGATAACGGAAGATCACTTTGGCTCATCATGGATCGCACCATGTCCAACAAGGTGCGGTTTCTCCGTTCGGACACTCCATTCCATTGTGGAGTTCCTGGCGAAGTCAACTGTGGAACAATTTCACAATCTTTCAGATGATTACCAAACACTTGGCTCAAGTTTTTCCCTCCACGATCTGATCATAGAAACTTGATTGTTTTCCCTAAATAATTATGTACTTCATTCTGGAATTCTTTGAACTTTTTAAAGGATTCGGACTTATGCCTCATTAAGTAGATATAACCATATCTACTAAAGTCATCGGTAAAGGTAATGAAGTACTGATAACCATCTCTGGCCATTGAGCTCATTGGTCCACATACATCAGTATGTATGAGTGCCAAGAAGTCACTTGCTCTCTCACTGTGTCCCGTAGAAGGTGCCTTTGTCATCTTACCAATTAAACAAGACTCACATGTCTCAAATGATTGAAAATCAGAAGAGTGAAGCAATCCATCCTTATGGAGCTTCTCCATGTGTTTCTGATTTATATGGCCTAAGCGACAATGCCAGATAAAAGTGGGGTTTGCATCATTTAGGAGTTGTCTCTCTGTATTAATGTTATAGATGGGAGACGCTTCAAGATTCAAAACGTATAATCCATTCACCAATTAAGTATGAAAATAGAATATATCTCTGAGATAAACTGAACAACCATTGTCCATTGATCTAAAATCATATCCTTTCGCTTGCAAACATGAAGCAGAAATAATGTTTTGACATAGAGTTGGAACACAATAACAATTATTCAATTCCAAAACTAATCCTGAAGGTAGATGAAGTGGAACAGTGCCGACAGCAACTGTATTAACGCTTGCTCCATTGCCGACGCGCAGGTTCACCTCGCCCCTTCTCAAGCCTCTACTTCTTCTCATTCCCTGCAACGATTTGCAAATATGAGCTACTGATCCGATATCAAATACCCAAGAGTCAGTAGGTGAAGTAGCAAGATTAATGTCTATAACATTAATACCTAAAGCAGAAGTCGCACTTTGCTTCTTTTTGAGATCCTCCATGTACTTCTTGTAGTTCCTTTTCCAGTGACCTGTCTCCTTGCAATAGAAGCAAACGGCATCTGATGCCGCCGACCCCTTCTTGCCCTTCTTTGCATTGGAGGCGCTCGTGATCTCATCGGGAGTTAATTTTCTCTTGGTGCAAAGTTTCTTGACAGGTGGTTTGCGCTTAGCCTTCTAAATCATCATCACATGATGACCGTTTTTTTGGATACTCTCCTCAGCCGTCTCTAGCATCCCATCCAATTCAGCCAAGGTCTTATCCATACTGTTCATGTGATAATTCAATATGAATGGCTCGAAGCTCGGAGCGAGCGACTGGAGAATCACATCAGTAGCCAACTCTTGGCTAATGGGAAAACCTAGTTTTTCCAGACTCTCAATGTAGCCAATCATTTTTATCACATGCGGACTGACGAGACTCCCCTCAACAAGCCTGCACGCAAACAGGGAATTTGAGGTGTTGAACCTCTTGGCCCTTGCTTAGTTCTCAAACATGCCACGCAGTCCCTGAATAATAGTATGAGCATCGCTGCTCTCATATTGCTTCTGAACCATATCGGCATAATCAAATTATGTCGTCCCGATACACTATCAAGGGAGATGGTTTGCGTAGGCGCGAGGCGACAAACAAGATCGGACTACGAGATAGCTTCGGTATAATCACATTATACCGTTCCGATACACTATCAAGGAACGCTATCCCGAAACTGACTCAAACCGAGTTCTATGGATATTGCTTCGACGTAATCACATTACACCGTTCCGATACACTATCAAGGAACACAATTACCATCTACTCTCCTCTACAAATCCCGTAAAACCGATTGATCTAATCAACCCGTGTGAAAAACTTATTCCAGATCCAATCTAAAACCTGAACTAAGCAAGATTAGCTCTGATACCACTGAATGGTTATGCGGAAGCTACGCTAGCTAAAAACAAAACTTTTCTACCGTGCAAATAGCCAATCAGGAGCTATCCGATCCAGAACAATGCTGGCTGATGACAGCCGATTTGCCGACAACCAATTCCCACAAGCCGACAGCCGATTCCTGGGAACAACCGATTCACCGAGTAGCCAATTCGCCGAGTCGTCCGACCGTGCTCGCGCGCCTCGCTCCGATGCGCCCGACCGCAGCCAATTCCAGCATAGTCGATTCGTAGCCGATGAACAACACAGCAATATAGCAGCGCCTCTACCGGTATCCACACGTCCAGGAACAGAACGCCTAACACCCGTGTGCTAGCACAAGATGCAAGGCTAGGGTTTTGGCTCGGGGTTGGGGAGGGTTTTCACGGAGATTGATCTCCCCGATTTCTGAAGCCGCGTGTGATCAGATTTATTCAATTCCAATTGCATGCCACAGCTCTCCACCCCTCACCCCTTTAAATAGAGTTGCCGGTTGGGCCTAGAGGCCCATAGGGACTCTATTTTGAATCGGATCCTATCCGAATCTTCATAGAGTTGGCTGACCGGACTTCGTAAGCCCATAGGACTCTATCCGATCGGATCCCTATCCGATCGAGCCGTATTCGAGTCCAACTCGAATGCTTGTTCTATCCCCGTAAGCGTGCGACCCTGTAGGTTCAGGTATACTCAGTTTCGGCCCTAGTCGAACTCAGCCGACCGTCGGCTCGAGTCCATCTCAGCCGACCGTCGGCTCGGGTCCAACTCAGTCGATCTGTCAACAACGGCGCCTAGCAGCACATATTGACACCATAGTATACAAGAATATAATATCGACTCTGAACCTGTAATGTGTACACAAATCCCTTTGTCTCATGATACCAATTAAGCTATAGGCAAGATGTGTGTGCCATCCCTTCAATAGCTTAACCATTCACACGAACCGTATTGGATTATCTGTCTGTTGATTGACTCCTAAATCAACTCGGCATGGCCATGCACTTCCATAATCCATCACCTCGAGGGGCCCAGAGATATCTCTCCAAAGGATGGGCAAATTCCATCTTGATTATTCAAATCCCACTACATGTTTCATAGCAAACCCGAAGACTACTTTATAACTACCCAGTTACGGAATAGCGTTTGATAGTCCCAAAGTAGGCTACTACACATGTTGCAATCTATGATGTTCTTAGGTCTAAGGACTTTGTACCAACACTACCTGAGACCAACAAATGGCACATCAATTCCTGTAGTGTCTCATGGTGGGTCTATCCAACAATGTGTTCTCTAACACATGTCCACGTATATTGATTTGGTATCTCCATACCATGATCTATGAGACATGATCATCAATCAATAAACATGCCGATCTTAGAATCATATTAGTTCCAATAATATGATATATGATCAGGGATCATTTAGAAATAGATTCATACATATAGAGTCTCATAAATAAGTCACGTATTTATTGATCAATACAAGATGTCTATTTCATGGAACTGAATAACACTTTATTCATAAATACATAAACATTGACGTGATATCCAACATCTCCATGTTGCCTCTAGGGCAGATCACTAACAATTGGCTGGCCGCACTCCGCGTCACGCTCCATCAGTAATTACCTCTTTCGGCTTGCACCTCAGCCCACGAATTTTAGCTGACTTAATTGTTAATACTTGTCTTTCCTTTGCAGCCTCCTCGATCTACATCGGCTGCCCCACAAGCGTCGAGGGAGCGCACCACGTCGGCCGTGGGTGACCAAGGAGTTGGAGACATCCCAGAACCTGTCGAAGCTGAAGCAGAAGCCGACCCAGTGCCCGCGGTGAAGGTAAGTTCACTTTTGCCCAATCTCTTGCAATATCTCGAGCAATCAGCCATTTGATCTAATCTCATTGTCCCTTTTGCGCAGTCTCTGGCCGATCTGCTTTCCTTCGACATCAAGGAGTTCCTTGGTGAAGACGAGGGAGAGGCAGCCAGTCCTAGTGAGGTCCCAACCGACGAGCTAAAGGAAAGGCTCGAAGATATACGCCGTCGGCTGGACATCAACATCGACAAGCTCGTGGAGGAATGTGGATCGGCCAGGAGCCGATTCTTCGAGATTGAGGGCCAACTCCCAGACGACCTAGCTTCCAAGATCTCGGCCGCAGTCTGCATTGATATACACCGGTCAAGGCTTGGACGCGCCATGCAGTGTATGGTTGAAAGGCTTGCCCAAGCCGACATAACCGCCAAGGTCCGAGACACGGTCAAGACTGTGGAGGCCAAAAAGGCAAAATTGAATGAGCTGGAAGTCGGCCCAAGCACCTCCCAGGTCCGGATTGCTAATCTAAAGGGGAAAGAGGCCAACTTGATGAAGCAACTGGAGGATTGCCACGCCGAGATCGCCGTCGAGGAGAAAGCATTGGCCGACTTGCCCAAGACTACCGAAGATCAAATGGGCAGGTTGACAACCACGATCAAGTATTTGAAGGAACTCCACAAATCGGCTAAAGTGCACCCCGGCTCCAACGCTGAAGATTAAGCCATCGTCGACGAAGTCAATGCGTTAAAGGCCGCGGCAATATCAGCCATAGACACTTTTTTGGCTCAATAGCCGATGTAACAGCTAAACTTAAACCAGATTATCCCGCGATCGGCTTTAGCTCTTTGTAATCGACTGCTTGAAACTTTTATAACCGGCTTTGGCCTTCTGTGAATATTACCAACTTTTGTAATCGGCATCGGCTCTTTGAACACTTCATATAACTTGTTAACTTCTGAAATGATGTTTGTGAATGAAATCGGTTTCGGCCTTATGTGTTAGATTATCTTTGCCGATTCTAAAATCATGTTGTGGCTATTGTTCCCAATACTTGCATTACTGTCGCCGATCCCAATTATTCACAAAATTCTTAAATCCGCACGTCTTGTTTTCTCATAATCAGCTTAGATCTTGTCCACAAAATCCTTAAGTCCGTCGACAACTACGCTCGAAAGCATTTGATTTCTGCAATAATGCCGGTTATGAAGCCCAAAAATTTTTTAGTCCACCTTACGAAGCCCAAAAATTTTTGACGTCCACCTTTCTGTAATCGGCATGAATCTTGTGTGTGTATATGCCCCCCTAATTTTGTTCATATCTTTGATGTCGACAAAATTATGAACTCAGTGCAAATTTCACTTCATTGTAGTTGCTATCGGCCAATAGCAGCCGATTATTGAAATTGGGGGAAAACGTGCCATAAAAATGGCCTAAAGGCGATGCCTGATTGAAATAGGGTATCGGCTAGCACGAATCGTCCAAGCAAACAGCCGAACCATGAGTTGATCCATACGCTTGGGTAGTATTTTTTCAAGTATTTTCCATTAAGAGCCCTTCCAAACATTTCTCCATATAAACCTTCTAGCATATAAGCTCCTTTAGAGACGCACCTGTGGATCTTGAAAGGCCCTTCCCAATTTGGTGACCACTTGCCAAATTTATTGTCTCTGGATCCAATTGGCAGTATCAATTTCCAAACGAGTTCGCCCTCTTCAAAAGATTTAGGAACAACTTTTTTATTATAGTGTCTGCTACTCGTTCTTTATCCCTTGTAACTTTTTCCAAGGCCCTCATCCTAGATAAAACTAAGTCCTCTGATTCGTCCACCATTAAGTGATAATAATCATCGGCTGTGAGTTGATCCTATAGTTGAATGCGCCGTGAGTTGGCTTTCCCATGGTAGCACTGCGACATGCCCATAGACTAGCTTGTATGGAGGGACTTGAATTGATCCATGGCATGCCATCTGATATGCCCACAGTGATTCGGCTAATCGGCTGTGCCATTGCTTGGGGTACTCAGAGATCTTTCTTTTAATCAATTTAACCAAACTTTTATTTGAAGCTTTGGCTTGCCCGTTGACCTGTGCGTAGTACGGCGAAGAATTAAGTAGCTTGATCCCCATGTCGTCGGCAAACTGAACAAATTCGTCTGATATGAATATAGATCCCTGGTCCGTCGTAATTGCTTGTGGGACGCCAAATCGGTAGATAATATGTTCTTTAATAAACTCGATTGTGTCTTTAGAGTCAACTTTTTTTAAGGGAACTACCACCATGTCCTGTTGCCACCAGAATAAACTTATGCCCTTTTCTTGAGGGTGGATTGATCTGGCCGATCATGTCAATGCCCCATCCTCTGAACGGCCAAGGCTTGATGATTGGATTCATAGCCGATGCTGGTGCTCGTTGTATGGTGCCAAATTTCTAACAATCCTAGCAACCCTTGTAATACTTGAAGCAGTCCTCCAGCATTGTCGGGCAGAAATATCCTGCTTGCCGAAGTAGCCACTTCATCTTATGAGCCGATTGATGCGTGCCGCAAATCCCTTTATGCACATCTCCGATAGTCACTTTGGCTTGATTGGCTCCCAAACACTTAAGCAACACACCATCAATCGTCCGATAATACAGATCTTCATCTAGCAAAACATATCTTAGTGCCTTGTATCGCAGTTTCCTTGTAGCCGATTGAGAGGGGTCCTTGAGATAGTTGTAGACTTCAAACTTCCAATCATCGGCTGTAATGGCAGCAACTTCGATTTCAATATCTTTTATCATCGGCCTGTAGTCGGATGCCCCTTGAGCTAAATCATTGGCCTCGATATTCTGTTCTCTGGGGATATGCTTCAACGTGACTAGCCGAAAACCTTCCATCAATTCCCGGCATTGTTGATAGTAGATCATCAGCGCATCATTTTTGCATTCGT
The DNA here is from genome assembly GCA_019925245.2 of Oryza australiensis. Classification (NCBI taxonomy): domain Eukaryota; kingdom Viridiplantae; phylum Streptophyta; class Magnoliopsida; order Poales; family Poaceae; genus Oryza; species Oryza australiensis. The sequence continues at coordinate 246,665 of JAIFGZ020000401.1, read as the reverse complement.
ACTCTCCTGACAACTGGCTGATGACCAACAGTGAATCTCCCATTATTTCAATGGTGTCAGCTTCAACATCCTTGAGTACATGCAATCCTTTAAGTACGGCTTCGTATTCGGCTTGGTTGTTTGTAGTGTGGGGGTTAATAGCGAAAGCAAATTCAAAACATGCCCCCCTAGGCGAAATAATGACCAAGCCGATGCCGCAGCCATTGGTGCAAACCGAGCCATCAAATGTCAATGTCCAAGGCATGATTTCTACTAAGCCGATTGAGTCATTCCTGTGCTCCACGATAAAATCGGTTATAGCTTGTCCTTTGACTACCCTGGGTGCCTGATACCTAAAATCAAACTCTATTAGAGCAAAATCAACTTCCCAATTCTTCCTTTCAATACTGGAGCCGATAGCATGTACTTAACTACATCGGCTTTACAAATTATTGTGCACTCGTTGGATAGTAGATAATGCCTTATCTTTGTTCACAAAAAATATAGGCATAGTGCACAGTTTCTCCACTGGTAAATACCTTGTGTCTGCGTCCAATAGCCGTCGGCTGAGATAGAAGATAACTTTTTCTTTGCCTTCAACCTCTTGGATTAAGACTGAGCCGATTGAGTTGTCATCGGCTGACAACTAAAGCTTGAACGATATTCCCTTTTGTGGAGAAGTTAGGAATGGAGGCGAGCTTAAATAATTTTTGATATTGTCTAAAGCCTTCTGCTGCTCTGCCCCCCATGTGAATGCTTGATCGGCTTTAAGCTGAAGCAGTGGTGTGAACGGCTCCATCTTTTCTGAAAGATTGGCTATGAACCGCCTGATGAAGTTGATTTTGCCGATCATGGACTGGAGTTGTTTCTTATCCTTCGGAGGCTGGATCGTCTTGATAGCACTTATGCTCCTTGGTGTAACATCAATTCCTCTTTCATGAACAAGAAACCCTAGAAATTTCCTGGCCGACACGCCGAACGCACACTTCAACGGGTTCATCTTCAGGCCATACTTTCTTGTGCGCTCCAAAACCTGCCTCAGATCGGCTATATGGTCCTCTATCTCCCTGGACTTGACAACGACATTGTCGATGTAAATTTCCACCAGGGAGCCGATCATGTCGTGGAAGATATAGTTCATGGCCCGTTGATATGTTGCACTAGCATTTTTCAGCCCAAACATCATAACGACCCATTCATACAAGCCGATTGGCCCAGGACATCGAAAGGCAGTTTTGTGAATATCCTCTTCGGCCATGAAGATTTGATTGTAGCCTGCATTGCCATCCATAAAGCTAATGATTTTATGGCCTGATGCAGCGTCTATGAGCAAATCGGCTATGGGCATTGGGTATTCATCTTTGGGTGTAGACTTTTTTAAGTCTCTGAAATCGATGCATACCCTGAGTTTGCCATTTTTTTTAACACTGGGACAATGTTTAAGACCCACTCAGCATATTGGCACGGCCGAATGAATCCAGCATCGTATAGCCGAGTTATTTCGGCTTTGATCGCATCATACATATCGGCTTTGAACCTCCTTGGAGGTTGTTTGAATGGCCGATAGCTTGCCTTGATTGGCAGCTGATGAACATCTATAGATTGGCTAAGGCCAGGCATCTCGAAGTACTCCCAAGCAAAACAATCTTTATATTCTTTCAACAAATCAATGAGCTGGGATCTACAATGAGAAGGTAATTTGTTTCCGATGTACGTCGGCCTAGGCCTGTCTCCCGAGCCTATGTCTATTTCTTCTAATTCGTCGGCCGACGTAAAACCCTGCCCTAGCTTGCCATCGTCTTCATCCGTCGTGTTCGTGCCGTAGACGTTCGAGCCCTCCACCATGTCTTGTTCAAAGCAGCAGTTGCGGCTCGTCATCTCCAATCGGCTGTATTGTGGAATCAGACACATTTAGAAAATTGGCTTGCCAGATTTTCCCAGACAAACAATCAATGCCTTCGATTTCCCAAAGCAGCAAATCGGCACTGACGACACTAACTGACCTGTCGGCTGGTACGATCTCGATCTTGTCGCCGTCCCATTGTATCAGGCTCTGATGCATTGTAGAAGGAACGCAACAGTTGGCGTGCATCCAGTCCCTTTCGAGCAGCAGGCTGTAAGACCCCTTCCCGTCGATGACAAAGAATGTTGTGGGCACAGTCTTATTGCCGATGGTCAGTTCGACGTTCAAGACACCCTTGGTTTCTGATGGGTTGCCGCCAAAGTCCTTGACACCATATTGGTCTTCATCAGGTCTTCGGCCCCTTTGCCTAGTTTTCTGAAGTTGCATAGGGCATTAGGTTGACTGCGGCTCCCCCATCAACTAGCATCTTGGACATCGGCTTGCCGTTGACGAATCCTTTAACGTACAACGGCTTCAGGTGCCGATTTTCGGTCCTCTCGGGTTTGTCGAAAATAGCTTGGTCTGGAGAGAGTGCTAGTTTCACCAAGTCGTCTTCGATAGTGTCTGCATCGACTTCAGGAGCATCGAATTCGGCTGGCAATATGAATACCATGTTGACCGATGCAGAAACTTTGCCTTTCCCTTTGGCTGCCCTCCTGGCTTGATCGGCTGAACTCTCCTTGGCTTGCTCCTCGTCGGCTGTGGTGGTTTTCTCTTTGGGGATCCATCGCCTTTTGATCTTACCCAGCCGACGGCGTTGTTCTTCGATCATCTGCTGAACTTCTTTTCCCTTCCTTCATGCTTTAGCCTTTGAATTCTCTGTTTTTGTGTTTTGGTGAAGAGGTCAGAGGGGCACCATTGGGGTTTGGCCGGTTCTTCATCATCGGCCTCTCCTTCGTTGTAGTAGTCGTCATTCTTGTTTTCGTCGAAGAAGTCATGATGGATTGGCTCTTGCCGATCGTGAACGGACTGCCGGTGCCGGTTGAGCTGAACGGGCCTTGGGATGAACCAAGCTGGATTGGTGATCAGCCAGCCTCTGTGTTCGTCCTTGGGGAACTCGCTGCAAGCCAGGCAATTTTCTACCATTGGAAGCCTCATCTCGGTCTCCCAGCAGTACCTGAAAAATTCGCAATGCCAATGGGGATCGACACCACTGTGATTCCCGTCGTACCGGTGGCCTCGTGTTTCTGGCCCTTGCCGATAAAACCATTCAAACCGGGCCTCCTCCCGCCATGATTGCTGTTGGGGGTGGCGTCGGCTGTTCATGTTGATCGGCCGTCGATCAGCCGATCGGGCAATGGGGCGCACCATGTTGATTGGCGCGGCTTGGCTTCCAGTCGGCTCACCTTCTGCACTGACCCCTTTCAATGTTTCGGCTAAGCTGTACGTCATTCTGCGCTGCCGATCAGCTTGCCTAGGGCCGGTTTGAACCATATTGGTTGGGAAGGGGTGGCCATCAACCTTCATAGGCCGATTGGAATTGGCGAACTTGAGTTTCCCGGCTTCTATTGCCGACTTGATTTCCTGCCTGAAGACTTTGCAGTCGTTGGTGGCATGAGATGTGGAGTTATGCCACTCGCAATATCTTCTTGAGTTGTTCGGCCGATAGGATCACGTGGTTCTCAGGAAGCTGGATCTGTTTCTCCTTGAGCAATAAGTCAAAAATCCTATCGGCCTTGCTGATGTCGAAATCATATCTTTCCTCTTTGGCCGTCTTCACCAGCCACTGGTAGACGATGGACTTTTTGTTCTTGGCCCATTCGGCTGCCGCCACCTCTGCGTCATCGTCGTTGGAATTGGAGTCTGACTCAATGATGACTTGAGTTATGTTTTTGACGGCCTTCCTGGTGTCCTGAAATATTTGTTCATGGGCCGTCACCTTCTGTGCCAGATGCTCCAGGCTGTCGAAGTCCTGAGCGGAGAAGCCTTCACGGATCGGCACGATCAGGCTGTGGAAGGCCAAATCGGCTAGCTGGGCGTCCAACAGCACCAGGCTGTAGCATCGGTTCCTCATCTCTCTGAAACGTTGAATGTATTCTTGAACCGATTCATTGTGCTTCTGCCTTATACTGGTGAGGTCCGACAACTTCATTTCATGGTTGCTGGAGTAGAAGTAGCTGTGAAATTATTTTTTGAGATTGACCCAGCTCTGAATTGAGTTGTAAGGCAATGAAGAGAACCAGGTAAAAGCCGATCCCGAAAGAGACAGAGGGAACAACCGGACTCTCAAGGCGTCTGTAGCCAATGCTTCACCGCACTACGCCAAGAATCGGCTGACATGCTCGTAGGTTGACACATTGTCTTGCCCTGAGAATTTCGAAAAATCTGGGATTTTGTATTGGTTGGGCAATGCAATCCGCTCAAAATGTTCCGGATAAGGATACCAATACATGTTCCTTGAGTCCTTTGGTCTGAGGCCGAATTGATCGTGCATGACGTCCGCAATCAAATCGGCCCAAATCCGGTTGTCCTGTTGTATTGGCTCATATCGATCATATGACGCGGGTGCTTGCCGATACAGCGGTGGTGGCATCTGGGGCCTATAGTGATTATCTTGACGGCCTCCCTGATACTGGTATTGGAACGGGTGATCAGCGGGAGGCGGCCGATTTGCCGATGGTGGCGTTGGTGGACCCGGGAACAGTTGTCGGCCACCGGCGTTGTACTGCCTGTTTAGGCCAATCTGGGCAACCGGCTCTGGCTGTCGATTGTCGTTGAACATGTTGACGATCTGGTCCTGGGGCAGCGGTTGTTGTCGGTTCAGCATAGTGATCACTGGTCTAGCAGTCGATCCGGACAGATTCGGCTGGTTGAGGACCCCTCCTGGCGGCCCTGGTTGTGCTGGCGATGGAATCGGCCGATTCTGGGTGGCCAACGTCTTGTAACCAGGAAACTGGTCGTCTGTGAAGTAAGTCGGCCCCCGCTGCAGTTGGTCGGCTATCTTGACGTCGACCACAGTAGCAATCATGTTGTTAAGGGTGTTGACGAGGATGCTACTTTGGTTGACCAGCGCGTGGTGGACGGCCGAATCGATCCGTTCTTGCAAAGTATGCAGGGCCAAATCGTCATGTTCCTGAATCGGCTCCTCCACCTTCTATTTGCCCTTTGATCCACTGGAGGAGGATGCCTTGAGCTCGTCTATGCTGAACTTGTACTTTTGATGTATGGCCCCGGACCTTATTTGGGTTAAAGACTGTAGGTACTTGGCCTAGAGCTCTTCTACCATCTTTTTGTAATCGGCTTGCTGTTCAGCCAATAGTTGCTCCATCTTCACAGGCACGACATTGTCCTGAGAAATGCAAGGGCTCTTGGAGTCGACCATCTTGTCGGCTGCGTCGATGCGTCCTAGCCGAGTTGACAAAGAAGGTCCCACGGGGCGTGCCAAGAAGAGTGTTGATGAGAAATTTCTCTCATGCGCTGGCCCGGGAGATCTGCTTAACTCCAGTGCAGGTCCTTCTCGGCTACCGATGCTATTCAAGGCGTGCCAGTTGGTTTGATCTGTTAACCAACAATTAAAATAGAGATATATGCGTTAAGTATTAAGTTAGATCCTACTGGATCGGCTGCAAGAGTCAATTTACATGTATGTGCTATTCCGAAGTGTATTTAAACCAAGTGACTAGAATAGATCGGCTACACCGAGACAGTATTAGCCACTTAACCCAAATATACAACAGAATAATAAATATATGCTTTAACAATCTTGGCCGATGTCATATGTCCAACTTTAAATCGGCTAATACTCTGATTTATCTTATGAAAAGATATTGATCTGAGCTAAATGCGCTAAACCTAGATCAGTCGGCTATCGGCTGTAGCTGACAAACTGATTCTGGCTTAGGGCATTTAACTAGAGCAAGATCTTAATATAAGAGGCGGTTTTAGTGAATCTGATAGCAAAATATACCAAAAGAGCATTAAAACAGATAAGGCCGGCTGAAACCCCGACACTGTCTCTAAGCAATATACATCTGGCCGAGTAAATCATGAAAGCTCTAAAAACGACTTAATAGTTCAACACTGATGCAACATTAAGTATAAAAAGAACAGTCTGATCTACTGTAGCTGATGTAAATACCTCAAGACGGTGGATATCGCATATAATTCAAGCCAACCTTTAGATCTAGCTCTATCGACTGCTGATCCTTGGCAGAAACAATCTGATGTCAAGATAGATCTAAATATTGTTCTAGATTATATGCGATATATGGTAACTAGCGCAGCATAAATCATCGAATTTAGAGTGTCACAACGATGGAAGCACTAAATCTCTAAATTCAATGAGATACACCACTAATGACAAACATTCACCTGAACTTGGGGATCGAAACGATGCAGCCCAAAGCCGGATCAGTTGTTCGTCTGAAGAAAAAGGAGGCGATGCGCCGAAAGTTGTATTGATTGTGTGTAGAATCCATTGACAGGGGTCTCGGGTCCTATTTATACCCAAGCTCAACAAAGACCGCGCTAAACACGGCTGCAACTAACTACTATATCTATACGACAAATGCGCGGAAAGCAATCCTTTGCCACCTTTACAATAGGGTTATCTCTAAACAAATCTCTAATTTACATACATTCGTCGTTGCAGGGCTTTATCCCTAAATGGCAATATCTCTAACGTGCAATTTGGAAACCGAATCTTCTATTTTATCTCTAAATATCTGCATCAGAAATGGCTTCATCCTCTCCGAACCTGGAATCGGCTATCGGCTGTTCCCGTCCGATTCAACCTTAGCCGACTGGCTTCGTAGCTGATCGCATCTCACCCGACCCGGCCTCTGTTTCTCCGTCAAACCAGTCGATCCGATTCTGCTTCAACTTCAGCCAGGACTTAGGGATTTGGTTACCAAATTTAGCTGTTAACACTAACCCATCATAAAGGCCTGATCGATTACGCAAGCCGCACGATCACCTTGACAATGGCGAAGGGAAGAAAGTGATTTACCGCTCCCCTAAACCATTGGCGGTAGTGGCAAAGCCTGAATCGGATCTCGGCTAAGGAGAGATCCGAAGTGAAAGGAAAGGACTAGGCGAAGTTAGAAGATATTCCCGTGGTTTGTGAGTACCCGGAAGACCTAACCACGATGCCACCTGAAAGAGAAATAGAGTTTCGGATTGACCTAGTCCCTGGCACTGCTCCAATCCACAAGAGGCCTTATAGAATGGGAGCCAATGAGTTGGCAGAGGTCAAGAAGCAAGTGGATGAACAGTTACAGAAATGTTATATCCGCCTGAGCACATCGCCCTGGGGTGCTCCAGTAATATTTGTGGAAAAAAAGGATAAGACCAAAAGGATGTGCGTCGACTATCGCGCACTCGACGAGGTCACTATCAAGAACAAGTACCCTCTCCCTAGGATAGACGATCTGTTCGATTAGTTAATGGGAGCAAAGGTGTTCTCAAAGATAGACCTGTGATCAGGCTTTCATCAGTTTAGGATTCGAGAGGAGGACATTCCCAAGACCGCTTTTATCACTCGGTACGGTCTGTATGAATGTACGGTCATGTCCTTTGGGCTTACCAATGCCCCAGTCTTTTTTATGAACTTGATGAACAAAGTCTTCATGGAATTCCTAAACAAGTTCGTCGTAGTGTTCATCGACGACATCTTGATCTATTCCCAGTCGGAAGAGGAACACGAGCACCATCTCCGGTTGGTACTCGAAAAGTTAAGAGATCACCAGCTCTATGCTAAGTTTAGCAAATGTGCTTTCTGGTTGAAGGAAGTGCAATTCCTCGGACTTATCGTGAATGCCCAAGGAGTCGCAGTGGATCCTTCCAATGTGGAAGCAGTAACCAAGTGGACTCCACCCAAAACCGTCACCCAAATCAGGAGTTTTCTAGGACTTGCAGGATATTACCGTCGGTTCATCGAGAACTTCTCAAAGATTGCCAAGCCATTGACACAGTTGTTAAAGAAGGATGAAAAGTTTATATGGACTGCCAAGTGCTACAAGAGTTTTGAAACTCTTAAGAGAAAACTAGTGTCCGCACCAGTATTGATCTTGCCAGATCAAACCAAGGATTTCCAAGTCTATTGCGACGCATCTCGCCAAGGGTTAGGTTGTGTGTTGATGCAAGAAGGAAAAGTGGTCGCTTATGCTTCCCGCCAGTTGAGACCTCATGAGTCTAACTATCCAACCCATGATTTGGAACTAGCGGCAGCCGTCCACGCTTTGAAAATATGGTGACATTACCTCGTCGGTAATCGATGTGAACTATATACAGATCATAAGAGCCTGAAATACATTTTCACCCAACCGGATTTGAACCTCCGTCAGCGAAGGTGGTTGGAGTTGATCAAGGATTATGATCTAAGTATACACTATCACCCTGGCAAAGCTAACGTGGTAGCTGATGCTTTGAGCCGAAAGAGTTACTGCAACCCTATCCACATAGAAGGGAGATGTGAACAGTTACAACAGGACCTAGAGCGTCTAAACCTGAGAATTGTCGAACCCGGATTTGTGGCTGCACTTGAAGCCCAACCTACACTCTTAGACCAAATTCGCATAGCTCAAGCCTCGAATCCTAACATAACTAAGCTAAAGAAGAACATGATGGTTGGAAAAGCCCGTGACTTCACGGAAGATGAGCACGGAACCATATGAATGGTCAACAGGCTATGTGTGCCAGAGGACAAGGAATTGAAGAAGTTAATCCTTACTGAAACTCATCAGAGTCAGTATTCTATCCACCCGCGAAGTACCAAGATGTACCAGGACCTTAAGGAGAAATTTTGGTGGGTTAGCACGAAAAGAGAAATAGCCGAGTTCATGGCACTATGCGATGTATGCCAGCGAGTGAAGGCAGAACACCAGAGGCCTACTGGATTAATACAGCCACTCCAAATCCTGGAATGGAAGTGGGAGGAAATCGAGATGGATATCATCACTGGTTTACCTCGGACATCGTCAGGACACGATTCTATTTGGGTTATCATCGACTGCCTCACTAAGGTGGCTCACTTCATTCCAGTACACACCACCTATACGGGAAGGAGGTTAGCAGAATTGTACCTTGTAAGGATTATGTGTCTTCATGGGGTACCCAAGAAGATTGTATCTGATTGTGGTAGTCAGTTCACCTCCAAGTTTTGGCAGAAGCTATAGGAGGAACTTGGCACCCAGTTGAATTTTAGCACAGCCTATCACCCACAAACCGATGGTCAGACGGAACGTGTAAACCAAGTTTTGGAAGATACACTGCGAGCTTGTGCTCTGGATGTCGGAGGAGCTTGGGATAAGAGCCTGCCCTATGCGGATTTTTCCTATAACAACAGTTATCAAGCCAGTTTATAGATGGCACCTTTCGAAGCGCTTTATGGACGAAAGTGTCATACCCCACTTTTATGGGATCAGACCGGCGAACGTCAGTTGTTTGGGACTGAAGTGTTAAGTGACGCCGAAGAGAAAGTTAGAATCATAAGAGAGAGGTTGAAAGTTGCACAGTCTCATCAGAAGAGTTATGTAGACAACCGCCGCAGAGAGCTAGCTTTCGAAGTCAGAGACTATGTATATCTTTGTGTCACTCCACTTCGCGGAGTACACCGATTCGTGAAGTAGCCTACCAACTCGAATTGCCACCCACCATGGCAGGAATCCATGACGTCTTCCACGTCTCCCAGCTCAAGAAATGTCTGAGAGTACCGGAAGAACAGGCCAGTCCAGATCAGATCAAAATCCAGGAAGATTTGACTTATGTGGAGAAACCAGCACGTATCCTCGAAACCAGCGAGCGGATGACCCGGAACAAGGTTATCAGGTTCTGTCGAGTTCGATGGACTCATCACTCCGAAGAAGAAGCCACCTGGGAAAGGGAAGATGAGCTAAAGGCCGCTCATCCCTATCTGTTCGCCACTACCTCCGAATCTCGGGGTCGAGATTCCATTTAAGAGGGGTAAGTTTGTAACACCCTGAGGTGTTTTCCCCTTCTAAAAATCCAAAGAAAATCATAGAAGAAAATCGTTGGAACTAACTAGAGAGATCAAATAATTTTAAAACACGAAATTCTAAATGGAAATGGCATGGTAGGATTTTTATTAAATTCTACATGTCAAAATACACTAACAAGATTTTTAGTGGAATTTTCAGAGCACTAGAAATAATTTTTAACCAATTAAAATCAAAATCAGAATAAATCCCAGGAAAATCGGCTTCTCTCTCCTTCGTCCTTTTCCCGCCCAATCGGCTGTGGGCCGCCGGCCCGAGCCGACGGCCCAATACCCCTAACCGACCGGGCCGTCCCCAGCCGGCACGCGCCTGTCTCTCCTCACTCACGGGCCGGCCAAAGGCCACGGCCCGTTTAAGCCACGCGCCTGCAAATAAGTCCGGTTTCCCTCCCACTTTACCCTGGGACGCCGATAGGTGGGGCCCACCTGTCAGGCCTGTCGTCCACCTCCAACCGGTCGCCCAGCGCCATTTTCGCCGCACCACCCCGCACGGATCTCGCGCGCCCCGCCTCCCCCATGCCCGGGATCCTGCCGCCGTTACTCCCCACCGTGCCTGCCAGCATTTAAAGCCCCGGGCCGCCTCTCCCGCGTCCCATAATGGCCGAAATTGATCGCTGGCCATTATTTCCCCCTTCTCTCTCTCCCTTAACTCCGGCGAGTTATTACTTGCTTATCCGGCCACCCCCGACCTCCCCGCGACCTATATAAGCACCCCCTCGCCCTCCCCGAGCTCGTCGCCTACCTTCGGTCACGTTTTCCCGTCGTCCCGAGCCGCCCCGGACCTCGCCGCCGTCTCCATCTCCATCCCCGGTGCCCGAGCTCCCTCGGCCGTTGTTGATGAGAAATTTCTCTCACGCGCTGGCCTGGGAGATCTGCTTAACTCCACTGCAGGTCCTTCTCGACTACCGATGCTATTCAAGGTGTGCAAGTTGGTTTGATTTGTTAACCAACAATTAAAATAGAGATATATGCGTTAAGTATTAAGTTAGATCCTACTGGATCGGCTGTAAGAGTCAATTTATATGTATATGTTATTCTGAAGTGTATTTAAACCATGTGACTAGAATAGATCGGCTACACCAAGATAGTATTAGCCACTTAACCCAAATATACAACAAAATAATAAATATATGCTTTAACAATCTTGGCCGATGTCATAAGTCCAACTGTGAATCGGCTAATACTCCGATTTATCTTATGAAAAGATATTGATCTGAGCTAAATGCGCTAAACCTAGATCAGTCGGCTGTCGGCTATAGCTGACAAACTGATTCTGGCTTAGGGCATTTAACTAGAGCAAGATCTTAATATAAGAGGCAGTTTTAATGAAACTGATAGCAAAATATACCGAAAGAGCATTAAAACAGATAAGGTCGGCTGAAACCCCGACGCTGTCTCTAAGCAATATATATCTGGCTCAGTAAATCATGAAAGCTCTAAAAACGACATAATAGTTCAACACTGATGTAGCATTAAGTATAAAAAAACAGTCTGATCTACTGTAGCTGATGTAAATACCTCAAGACGGTGGATATCGCATATAATTCCAGCCAACGTTTAGATCTAGCTCTATCGACTACTAATCCTTGGTAGAAACGAGCCGATGTCGAGATAGATCTAAACATTGTTCTAGATTATATGCGATATATGGTAACTAGCGCAGCATAAATCATCGAATTTAGAGTGTCATAACGATGGTTACCAAATTTAGCTGTTAACACATGCGCCCCAAGTCCGTGATATGAAATGTTACGGATTAGTCGCCCTTTTGAATTCCCACTCTATTCTGACCTAAACCATTTCGACTGCCCAAAATATCCATTAAATAGTTCTTCCCTCTTACCGAAACAGCCACGCTTTCATTTTCACTCTCGAGCACTCCGCGACCAGCTTTCTCTTTCCTCTCCGGCGATTCCTCGGCGATCTCGGCGAGCTCGACGATTCCGGTGACCAAAAACCTAGATCCACTCCAGTGAAACCCAAGCAGCGGCGATCCCAGCTAGATAGCATCTTCAAACACCCCCGCCGCCGCATCGGAGCATCAATACCCCCAGGTAAGTCCAATCGGCTCCGATCTGCTTTTCCATTTACGCGATTTAGTTTCTGCAATTTGTTGTTCTTCCATGTTGTGATTCCTTCATCCCTTCATATTCTGTAGCACCTAGCCCATCAAATTGCCATCCCTCACCTAGTTCACAAGAACCAGTACTTCCTAGGGCCGACCGGCAATATGGACCCAAGTGAACTGATCAACGCCGAAACCGATCGGATCCCGTTCAGATTCTCCACCCCTAGCCTGCCAAACTAGACTGGTGCTTTCAAGTCGTGGCCCTCTAATAACAAGAACTGACTGGCGTGGTATCTTAGGATGTCGGCTAGGAAACGGACGCACTGGGCCGAACTCGGCATCGACCAGTGCTTAGATCTGACGATACCCGACATGCCATAGAACGAAGCGATGCTAACGGCTGCACATATTTTCTAGTCGGATACGTTGAACGCCTTCCTGTTTAGGCAAGGGCCGATGACGCCAACTCTGATGGACATAGTGATGCTGACCGGCTTGGACATCACTTCAATGGTTCAGCCAAGTGACCTCCAACACAAGTGCAGCCATATCTTCAAAACAAAAAGCATCGACGGCTGGAGCGGCTTCATCGGCATGAACATGCGCGATGGGCCGATATCGGACCGAGCGCATACTGCCTTCTTAATGATGTGGCTCGAGAAGTACATCTTCTGCGGCTCCAGCTACGGGCCGACGACCAACTGGCAGCACGTAGCCGAAGCGCTCGTGGAAAAGAAAAAGATCCCTCTAGGGAAATATCTTTTGGGCTATCTGTACCAGACGCTAGGATCAGCCTTGGCTCGACTAGCATCTAGGCAATCAATCGGCACTGGCAGCCCCTGATGGCTACTTCAGTTGTGGATGAATTTGCACATGTACAAGATAATCGGCCAACCTGCTCCCCTCGAAGCCAACTTCCCATTGATCGAGCCAAGGATCGTGGATGATGAAGAGGAGACAACTCGTCAGCCGACATCGTATGGAGAATCAGCTGCTACTTACTCAGGCTCAAGGCTGACGACCGACGAGTTCTCGGAGTGGTTTGAGCGGCTGTACAACGCCTTTGCGAGCAACTCTAGAGTCTGGTTCGCCTATGAAGATTTCCACGAGTTTGAGCAACCAGGAAACCTTTGGCTGGACGAGTTGAACTCAGAAGCAAACCCAAAGCCAAGGGAGGTCTTCACCACCACCATATCCCCATGCATCCTGCCAGTCGGCATCCACCAGGGCCGAAACGTGGCTAAGACGTACGAGTTCTACCACCCGATGGTAACAGCATGACAATTCGGCATGAGCCAGCTGCCGATTGGATTGTGGTTTGCCATCAAGATCCAGCCCAGGGGCCGGATCGAAGGGGCTATGACGATGCTCCGGCTGCTGCACCTCCCAACTCCTCCACTTGGCCAAATTGGCATCATCAGCTTGGCACGAAGCAAATCACCAGTCTTCAACATTTGGTGGGCCGAATGGAAGCAACATCTCTTCCACCAATTGGCTAGTATGTACCTGATGTTGGTCAACCCAGACCGCGTCCCATCGGTAAGCACTTTTCTTAAGTCTTGTTCATTTGTCAGCTCTTACTTGTATCGTCGGCTAATCTCATCTCCTCTTATTGCAGACTGTCGATGACTCCCCTCCTCCGGTAAGCCGAAGTGGAGCGGTGATCCAGTACGCGCTCGGCATTCTACCGAACGGGTGCGGGCTGGCGCCATCACCCATCGGCTTTGATGCGCCGAAAGTCAGCACATTGTTTTACGGTCAAACCCGCCAACCGGTCCAACGGATCAAGAGGGCTAGGCCATCGGCTGCTACCACATCAGCTGCCGAGGTGAAGAAAAGGGCCGCTAAGAGGGCAAAGCGGGTTGCAGCCGACGACGACCTCTCGCTGATCGACCCGGACGTTGAGGCCTACCTCAACGAAGAGGTGGAAGGCGAAGAAGTTGCCGACGCCGTCGACAAGGCTGCAGCCGATTCGAGCTCAGATAAGTACGCTGCCACCCGTCAGACGACGAAGGCGAAGCCCAAAAAAGCCAAGTCCTCCAAAGCGCCCCGTCCGGCCGATCACAGTTAGTGACTTCAACTCTTTGTCTTTCTCCAAAACTATTCGCTTGCAGTTGCTCATATGCTTCCGAATCGGTAGAGGACCAAGCGCGTGATGAGGAAACAACCAGTCGTCTTGCGAGTAGTAAGCTTTTACTCCCCCTCTCCTCTTTACATCACCTAGCCGACTCTTGACTAACTCTTCTTGCAGCCACCACGTGCGCTGACGCCCGCCCCCAAGCATCAAGCGAACGCACCAAGTCGGCTGCGGGCAACGGCGACAGCACTGATGATGAGGCCACATCGCCCGCGGGCAACCAACCATCCGATGAAGAAGTTGCCCCAGCCGCAGAGTCCAAGGTAAATCGACTGAGTTTTATAATCGGCTTCGTCAATTTAACATTTTTTCTCTAATCATCATCTCCTTTTTGCAGAACATAGCCGACATCCTCAATTTTGACTTGTCGGAGTCCGAGGAGCCTGGCGAAGTTGGTGAGGAAGCACTGGTGCCACTGGATGCAGACCTAAGGGTGGCTCTAGCCGACATCGGCAATCGCCTGGAGGCCTCGCTCGACGTGTTGGTGGCCGACTGTGGCTCAATCCGATCGCGTTTCAAAGAGATCCAAGGCCAATTGCCTGAGGCGATAGCCGACGCAATTGTGCCAGCGACTTTCCTAGAAGCGCACTAGCTCAAGTACAAGCGGGCCCAGCAATGCATAGCCGACCACCGAGAGAACCAAATGCTGTCGGCAGCCATCCAGTCCAGCAAAAAATATTGAAGCACAGAAGGCCAAATTCGACCGCCTGAAGACCGAGCCAGCCGCCAAGCTTGAGCAACTTCTCGCGCGTCAAGACCAGCTGATGGCCGATTTAGTTCAAGTCACGAATGAAATCGACATCCACAAGGAGTACATGGCTGGCCTGCCAGCAGAAGTCGAAGCCCAACGACAAAGCATCAAGGCGGCTGTGTCTCACCTCTCGGGCTTGGCGAAAGGGGTGCGGCCGGTGACTGGATCTGACGCCGACGACACCAAGTCGATGAGAGAAATAGAACAGATAAGGCAGAAGGCGCTATCGGCCATAGCCGTTTTCCTCAAGAATTGAAGCCCGCTCCTATAATCTTAGATATAGAGAAAATCGGCTCAGCCCTTTTGCACATACTTGTCAAACTTTTGTAATCGGCTCCGGCCCTGCGACTGCTTAGCACAATTTGTTAATTCTCAAAACTGTGCATGTACTCAAATCAGCTTCGGCCTTGCATGCTTAATATAAGTTAACTTTTGAAATTGCGTTTGTGAATTAAATTGGCTTCGGCCTCATGTATTGCCTTTAAAAACTCTTATTGACTGCCGATTGTGATGATCACCGACAACGCGTGCCAAGAAGCGTTTGATTCCTGTAATAATGCCGATTATGAAGCCCGAAAATTTTTTGGCGTCCACTTTTCTGTAATCGGCTCGAATCTTGTGTGTGTATATTCCCCCTTAATTTTGTTGATGTCTTCGATGTCGACAAAATTATGAACTCAATGCAAATTTCACTTCGTTGTAGTCATTATCAGCCAATAGCAGCCGATTATGGAAATCAGGGGAAAAACGTGCCATAAAAATGGCCTAAAGGCGATGCCTGATTGAAACAAGGCATCGTCAAGCGAGCTCACCCTCTTCAAAAGATTTAGGCACAGCTTTTTTATTATAATGTCTGGCTACTCGTTCTTTATCCCTTGTAACCTTTTCCAAGGCCCTCATCCTAGATAAAACTAGGTCTTCTGATTCGTCCACCATCAAGTGATAATAATCGTCGGCTGTGAGTTGATCCTGTAGTTGAATGCGCCTTGAGCCGATGACACTTTCCCATGGTAGCACTGCCTCATGCCCGTAGACTAGCTTGTATGAAGGGACTTGAATTGATCCATGGCATGCCATCCGATATGCCCACAGTGATTCGGCTAATCGGTTGTGCCATTGCTTGGGGTGCTTAGAGATCTTTCTTTTAATCAATTTAATCAAACTTTTATTTGAAGCTTCAGCTTGCCTGTTGGCTTGTGCGTAGTACGACGAAGAATTAAGTAGCTTGATCCCCATGTTGTCGGCAAATTGAACAAATTCGTCTGATATGAATATAGATCCCTGGTCCGTCGTAATTGTTTGTGGGACACCAAATTGGTAGACACTATGTTCTTTAATAAACTCGATTGCGTCTTTAGAGTCAACTTTCTGTAAGGGAACTGCTTCCACCCATTTTGTAAAATAGTATGTTGCCACCAGAATAAACTTATGCCCTTTGCTTGAGGGTGGATTGATCTGGCCGATCATGTCAATGCCCTATCCTCTGAACGGCCAAGGCTTGATAATTGGATTCATAGCCGATGCTGGTGCTCGTTGTATGGCGCCGAATTTTTTACAATCCTCGCAACCCTTGTAATACTTGAAACAGTCCTCCAGCATTGTTGGCCAGAAATATCCTGCTCGTCGAAGTAGCCACTTTATCTTATGAGCCGATTGATGTGTGCCGCAAATCCCTTCATGCACCTCTCCGATAGCCACTTTGGCTTGATCGATTCCCAAACACTTAAGCAGCACACCATCAATCGTCTGGTAATACAGATCTTCATCGAGCAAAACATTTCTTAGTGCCTTGTATCGCAGTTTCCTTGTAGCCGATTCTGAGGGGTTCTTGAGATAGTTGTAGACTTCAAACCTCCAATCATCGGCTGTAATGGCAGCAACTTCGATTTCAATATCTTTTATCATCGGCCTGTAGCCGGATGCCCCTTGAGCTAAATCATTGGCCTCAATATTCTGTTCTCTGGGGATATGCTTCAATGTGACAAGCCAAAAACCTTGCATCAATTCCCGGCATTGTTGATAGTAGATCATTAGCGCATCATTTTTGCATTCATATTCTCCTGACAACTGGCTGATGACCAACAGTGAATCTCCCATTATTTCGATGGCGTTGGCTTCAACTTCCTTGAGTAGATGCAATCCTTTAAGTACGGCTTCGTATTCGGCTTGGTTGTTTGTAGCATGGGGGTTAATAGCGAAAGCAAATTCAAAACTTGCCCCCCTAGGCGAAATAACGACCAAGCCGATGCCGCAGCCATTGGTGCAAACCGAGCCATCAAATGTCAATGTCCAAGGCATGATTTCTACTGAGTCGATTGAGTCATTCCTGTGCTCCACGATAAAATCGGCTATAGCTTGTCCTTTGACTGCCCTGTGTGCCTCATACCTCAAATCAAACTCTGTTAGAGCAAAAATCCACTTCCCAATTCTTCCTTTCAATACTGGAGCCGATAGCATGTACTTAACTACATTGGCTTTACAGATTATTGTGCACTCGTTGGATAGCAGATAATACCTTAAGTTTGTACATGAAAAATATAGGCACAGGCATAGCTTTTCCACTGGTAAATACCTTGTCTCTGCGTCCAACAGCCGTCGGTTGAGATAGAAGATAGCTTTTTCTTTGCCTTCAACCTCCTGGATTTGGACTGAGCCGATTGACTTGTCATCGGCTGATAAGTATAGCTTGAACGGTATTCCCTCTCGTGGAGAAATTAGAACTAGAGGCGAGCTTAAATAATTCTTGATATTGTCTAAGGCCTTCTGCTGCTCTACCCCCCAGGTGAATGCTTGATCGACTTTGAGCCGAAGCAGTGGTGTGAACAGCCCCATCTTCTCTGAAAGATTGGCTATGAAACGCCTGATGATGTTTATTTTGTCGATCAATGATTGAAGTTGCTTCTTGTCCTTCGCAGGTTGTATCGTTTTGATAGCATTGATGCTTCTTGGTGTAACCTCAATTCCTCTTTCATGAACAAGAAACCCTAGAAACTGCCCGGCCGATACACCGAACGCGCATTTCAACGGATTCATCTTCAGGCCATATTTTCTTGTTCGCTCCAAAACCTGCCTCATATCGGCTATATGGTCATCTATCTCCCTGGACTTGACAACGACATCATCGATGTAGATCTCCACCAGAGAGCCGATCATGCCGTGGAAGATGTAGTTCATGGCCCGTTGATATGTTGCCCAAGTTTTTTTAGCCTAAACATCATAACGACCCATTCATACAAGCCGATTTCCCCAGGACATCAAAGGCAGTTTTGTGAATGTCCTCTTCGGCCATGAAGATTTGATTGTAGCATGCGTTGCCATCCATAAAGTTGATGATTTTATTGCCTGATGCAGCGTCTATGAGCAAATCGGCTATAGGCATTGGGTATTCATCTTTGGGGTTAGCCTTATTCAAGTCTCTGAAATCAATGCATACCCTGAGTTTGCCATTCTTTTTTCACACTGGAACAATGTTTGAGTCCCACTTGGCGTATCGGCACGGCCGAATGAATCCAGCATCGTATAGCCGAGTTATTTCGACTTTGATCACATCATACATATCGGCTCTGAACATCCTGGGAGGTTGTTTGAACGGCTAATAGCCTGCCTTCATTGGCAGCTGATGAACAACTATGGATCGACTAAGGCCAAGCATCTCGAAGTACGCCCAAGCAAAACAATCTTTATATTCTTTTAGCAAGTCGATCAGCTGGGATCTACAATGAGAAGATAAATTTTTGCTAATATACGTTGGCCTAGGCATGTCTCCAGAGCCTATGTCTATTTCTTCTAATTCGTCGGCCGATGTAAAACCCTGCCCTAGCTTGCCATCGTCTTCGTTCATGGTGTCCATGCCGTAGACGTTCGAGCCCTCCATGACGTCCTGTTCAGATCAGCAGCTGCGGCCCGTCGTCTCCAATCGGCTGTATTGCAGAATTGGACACTTTTAGAAAATTGGCTTGCCAGATTTTGCCGGACAAACAATCAATGCCATCGATTTCCCAAAGCGGCAAATCGGCATTGGCGACGCTTACTGACCTGTCGGCTGGCACAATCTCCACATTGTCGCCGTCCCATTGAAGTAGACACTGATGCATAGTGGAAGGGACGCAACAGTTGACATATATCCAATCCCCCCGAGCAGCAGGCTGTAAGACCCCTTCCCGTCGATGACAAAAAAGGTTGTGGGCACGGTCTTGTTGCCGACGGTCAGTTCGACGTTCAGGACACCCTTGGTTTCTGACGGGTTGCCGCCGAAGTCCTTGAGCACCATATTGGTCTGGATCAGGTCTTCGGCTCCTTTGCCTAATTTTCTGAATGTTGCGTAGGGCATTAGGTTGATTGCGGCTCCCCCATCAACTAGCATCTTGGACATTGGTTTGCCATTGACGAATCCTTTAACGTACAATGGCTTCAGGTGCCGATTTTTGGTCCCCTTGGGTTTGTCAAATATAGCTTGGTCCGGGGAGAGTGCTAGTTTCGTCAAGTCGTTTTCGATAGTGTTTGCATTGGCTTCAGGAGCACCAAATTTGGCTAGCAATATGAATACCATGTTGACCGATGCAGAAACTTTGCCTTTCCCTTTGGCTGCACTCCTGGCTTGATCGGCTGAACTCTCCTTGGCTTGCTCCTCATCGGCTATGGTGGTTTTCTCTTTGGGTATCCATCGCCTTTTGATTTTACCTAGCCGACGGAGTTGTTCTTCGATCATTTGCCGAACTTTTTCTTCCCTTCCTTCACGCTTTAGCCTTTGAATTCTTCATTTATGTGTTTTGGTGAATAGGTCAGAGGGACGCCATTGGGGGTTGGCCGATTCTTCATTGTCAGCCTCTTCTTCGTCGTAGTAGTCGTGGTTCTCATTTTCGTCGAAAAGTCTTGATGGATCGGCCCTAGCCGATCGTTAACGTATTGCCGGTGCCGGTTGAGTTGAACGGGCCTTGGGACGAACCAAGTTGGACTGGTGATCGGCCGGCTTCTGTGTTCGTCCTCGGGGTACTCGCTGCAAGCCGGGCAATTTTCTAGCGTCAGCAGTCTCATCCCGGTTTCCCAGCAGTGCCTAAAAAATTCACAATGCCAATGGGGATCGGCACCGCTGAGATTCCCGTCGTACCGGCGGCCTCGCGTTTCTGGCTCTTGCCGATAAAACCTTTCAAACCGAGCCTCTTCCTGCCAAGATTGCTATTGGGGGCGTCGTCGGTTGTTTGTGTTGATCGACCGTCGATCAGCCGATCGGGCAACGGGGCGCACCATGTTGATTGGTGCGGCTTGGCTTCCAGTCGGCTCGTCCTCTACACGAACCCCTCTCAATGTTTTGGCTAAGCTCTACGTTATTCTGCGCTGCCGATCAGCTTGCCTAGGGCCGGTTTGATCCATATTGATTGGGAAGGGGTTACCATCTACCTTCATCGGCTAATTGGAATCGGCGAACTGGAGTTTCCCGGCCTCTATTGCCAACTGGATCTGCTGCCTGAAGACTTTGCAGTCGTTGGTGGCATGAGATGTAAAGTTGTGCCACTTGCAGTACTTTTTCTTCTTTAGTTCTTCGGCCGATGGGATCACGTGGTTCTCAGGAAGCTGGATCTGTTTCTCCTTGAGCAATAAGTCAAAAATCCTATCGGCCTTGGTGATGTCAAAGTTATATTTTTCCTCTTTGGCCGTCTTCAGCAGCCACTGGCAGACGATGGCCTTTTTGTTCTTGGCCCATTCGGTTGCCGCCACCTCTGTGTCATCATCATTGGAATCGGAGTCTGACTCAACGATGACTTGAGTTATGTTTTTGATGGCCTTCCTGGTGTCCTAAAATCTTTGTTCATGGGCCGTCACCTTCTGTGCCAGATGTGCCAGGCTGTTGAAGTCCTGAGCGGATAAGCGTTCACGGGTCGGCGCGATCAGGACGTGGAAGGCCAAATCGGCTAGCTGGGCGTCCGACAGCACCAGGTTGTAGCATTGATTCCTCATCTCCCTGAAGCGTTGAATGTATTCTTGAACCGACTCGTTGTGCTTCTGCTTGATACTGGTGAGGTCCGACAGCTTCATTTCATGGTTGCCAGAGTAGAAGTAGCTATGAAATTGTTTCTCAAGATCGGCCAAGCTCTGAATTGAGTTGTAAGGCAATGAAGAGAACCAGGTGAACAACCCCGAAAGCCAATGCTTCGCCGGACTCTCAAGGCGTCTGTAGCCGATGCTTCGCCGCACTGTGCTAAGAATCGACTGACATGCTTGTAGGTTGACACATTGTCTTGCCCTGAGAACTTCAAGAAGTCTAAGATTTTGTATCGGTTGGGCAATGGAATTCGCTCAAAATGCTCCGGATAAGGATATCGATACATGTGTCCTGAGTCTTTCGGTTTGAGGCCGAATTGATCGCGCATGACGTCCGCAATCAAATCGGCCCAAGTCCGGTTGTCCTGTTGTATCGGCTCATATCGATCATATGGCGTGGGTGCTTGCCGATACAGTGGTGGTTGCATCTGGGGCCTGTAGTGATGATCTTGACGGCCTCCCTAATACTGGTACTGGAATGGGTGATCGGCGGGAGGCGGCTGATTTGCCGATGGTGGCGTTGGTGGACACGAGAACAGCTGTCGGCCACCGGCGTTGTACTGTCTGTCCAGGCCAATCTGGGCAACCGGCTCTAACTGCCGATTGTCGTCGAACATGTTAGCGATTTGATCCTGGGGCAACGGTTGTTGTCGGTTCAGCATGGTAATCACTGGCCTTGCAGCAGATTCGGTTGGATTCGGCTGGCTAAGGACCCCTCCTGGCGGCCCTGGTTGTGTTGGTGGTGGAATCGGCCGATTCTGGGTGGCCAACATCCTGTAACCAGGAAACTGGCCGTCTGTGAAGTACGTCGGCCCCCGCTGCAGTTGGTCGGCTATTTTGTCGTCGACCATAGTAGCAATCATGTTGTTAAGGGTGTTGACAAGGATGCTACTCTGGTTGACCAACACGTGATGGATGGCCGAATCAATTCGGTCTTGCATAGTATGCAGGCCCGAATCGTCTTGTTCTTGAATCGGCTCCTCCACCTTCTGTTTGCCCTTTGACCCACTGGAGGAGGATGCCTTCAGCTCGTCCATGCTGAACTTGTACTTTTGATGTACAGCCCCGGATCTTGTCTGGGTAAAAGACTATAGGTAGTTGGCCTGGAGCTCTTCCACCATCTTTCTGTAATCGGCTTGTTGCTCAGCCGATAATTGCTCCATCTTCAGAGGCACGATGTTGTCCTGAGAAACACTGGGGCTCTTGGAGCTGACCATCTTGTCAGATGTGTCGATGCGTCCTAGCCGAGTTGACAGAGAAAGTCCCACCAGGCGTGCCAAGAAACGTGTTGATGAGAATTTTCTCTCATGCGCTGGCCTGGGAGATCTGCTTAACTCCAGTGCAGGTCCTTCTTGGCTACCTATGTTGTGCAAGGCGTGCCAGTTGGTTTGATCTGTTAACCAACAAGAAAAATAGAGATATATGCGTTAAGTATTAAGTTAGATCCTACTGGATCAGCTGTAGGAGTCAACTTTCATATATATGCTATTCCAAAGTGTATTTAAGCCAAGTGACTAGAATAGATCGGCTGCACCGAGATAGTATTAGACACTTAACCCAAATATACAACGGAATAATAAATATATGCTTTAATAATCTTAGCCGATGTCATAAGTCCAACTGTGAATCGGCTAATACTCCGATTTATCTTATGAAAAGTTATTGATGTGAACTAAATGTGCTTAACCTAGATCAGTCGGCTGTCGGCTGAAGCTGACAAACTGATTCTAGCTTAGGGCATTTAACTAGAGCAAGATCTTAATAACCCTGATAGCAAAGATCAAAAGAATATTAAAACAGATAAGACCAGCTGAAACCCCGGCACTGTCTCTAAACATATACATCTAGCCGAAAAAATCATGAAAGCTCTAAAAACGACTTAATAGTTCAACACTGATGTAGCATTAAGTATAAAAAGAACAGTCTGATCTACTGTAGCTGATGTAAATATCTCGAGACGGTGAATATCACATATAATTTAGGACAACCTTTAGATCTAACTCTATCGGCTGATCGGCAATCCGGACCCAAGTGAACTGATCAACGCCGAAACCGATCAGATCCCGTTCAGATTCTCCACCCCTAGCCGATGTCGGCTAGGAAGCGGATGCACTGGGCCGAACTCGGCATCGACCAGTGCTTAGATCTGATAATAGCCGACATGCTGAAGAATGAAGCGATGCTAACGGCTGCGCATTATCTTTGGTCGGATACGTTGAACGCCTTCCTGTTAAGGCAAGGGCCGATGACGCCAACTCTGATGGACATAGTGATGCTGACTGGCTTGGACATCACTTCAATGGTTCAGCCGAGCGACCTCCAACGCAAGTGCAGTCATATCTTCAAAACAAAAAGCATCGACGGCTGGAGCGGCTTCATCGGCATGAACATGCGCCATGGGCCGATATCAGACCGAGAGCATACTGCCTTCTTCATGATGTGGCTTGAGAAGTACGTCTTCTGCGGCTCCAGTTGTGGGCAGATGACCAACTGGCAGCACGTAGCCGAAGCGCTCGTGGAAAAGAAAACGATCCCTCTGGGGAAATATCTTTTGGGCTATCTATACCAGACGCTAGGATCAGCCTCGGCTCGGCTAGCATCTAGGCAATCAGTCGGCACTGGCGGCCCCTGGTGGCTACTTCAGTTGTGGATGAATTTGCACATGTACAAGATAATCGATCAACCTGCTCCCCTCGAAGCCAACTTCCCATTGATCCAGCCAAGGATCGTGGAAGATGAAGAGGAGACAACTCGTCGGCCGACATCGTATGGCGAATCAGCTACTACTTACTCAAGCTCAAGGCTGACGGTCGACGAGTTCTTGGAGTGGTTCGAGCGGCTGTACAACGGCTTTGCGAGCAACTCCAGGGTCTGGTTCGCCTACGAAGATTTCCACGAGTTTGAGCAACCAGGAAACCTTCGGCTGGACGAGTTGAACTTGGAAGCAAACCCAGAGCCGAGGGAGGTCTTCACCACCGCAATCTCCCCATGCATCATGCCAGCCGGCATCCACCAGGGCCGAAACGTGGCTAAGACGTACGAGTTCTACCATCCGATGGTAGCAGCACGATAATTCGGCATGAGCCAGCTGCCGATTGGATTGTGGTTTGCCAACAAGATCCAGCCCAGGGGCTGGATCGAAGGGGCTGTGACGATGCTCCGGCTGCTACAGCTCCCAACTCCTCCACTTGGCCAAATCGGCATCATCAGCTTGGCGCGAAGCAAATCACCAGTCTTCAATAGTTGGTGGGCCGAATGGAAGCAACATCTCTTCCACCAATCGGCTAGTATGTACCTGACGTTGGTCAACCCAGACCGCGTCCCATCGGTAAGCACTTTTCTTAAGTTTTGTTCATTTTCCGGCTCTTACTTGTATCGTCGGCTAATCCAATCTCCTCTTATTGCAAACTGTCGATGACTCCCCTCCTCCGGTAAGTGGAAGTGGAGCGGCGATCCAGTACGTGCTTGGCATTCTGCCGAACGGGTGTGGGCTGGTGCCATCGTCCATCGGCTTCGATGCGCCGAAAGTCGGCACATTGCTTCATGGTCAAACCCGCCTGTCAGTTCAACGGACCAAGAGGGCTAAGCCATCGGCTGCTACCACATCAGCTGTCGAGGCGCGGAAAAGGGCCGCTAAGAGGGCAAAGCGGGTTGCAGCCGACGATGACTTCTCGTCGATCGATACGGACGTTGAGGCCTACCTCAATGAAGAGGTGGAAGGCGAAGAAGTTGCCGACGCCGTCGACGAGGCTGCAGCCGACTAGAGCTCAGAGAAGTACGCTGCCACCCCGTCAGCCGATGAAGGAGAAACCCAAAAAATAGCAAGTCCTCCGAAGCGCCCCGTCCGGCCGATCACAGTAAGTGACTTCAACTCTTTGTCTTTCTCCAAAACTATTCACTTGCAGTTGCTCAGATGCTTCTAAATCGGTAGAGGACCAAGCTCGTGACGAGGAAACCACCAATCGTCTTGCGAACAGTAAGGTTTTGCTCCCCCTCTCCTCTTTACATCCCTAGCCAATTCTTGACTAACTCTTCTTGCAGCCACCACGTGCGTCGACGCCCGCCCCCCAAGCTTCAAGTGAATGCACCAAGTCTGCTGCGGGCAGCGGTGACAAGACTCGATGATGAGGCCACATCGGCCGCGGGCAACCAACCAGCCGATGAACAAGTTGCCCCAGCCCTAGTGTCCAAGGTAAATCGACTGAGTTTTATAATCGGCTTCGTCAATTTAACAATTTTTCTCTAATCATCATCTCCTTTTTGCAGAACATAGCGGACATCGTATATTTTGACTTGTCGGAATTCGAGGAGCCTAGCGAAGTTGGCGAGGAAGCATTGGTGCCACCGGATCCGACCTAAGGGCCGCTCTAGCCGACATAGGCAATCGCCCGGAGGCCTCGCTCGACGTGCTGGTGGCCGACTACGGCTCAATCCGGTCGCGTTTCAAAGAGATCCAAGGCCAATTGCCTGAGGCGATAGCCGACGCAATTATGCCAGCGACTTTCCTATAAGCGCACCGCTCAAGTACGAGCGAGCCCAGCAACGCATAGCCGACCGCAAAGAGAACCAAATGCGCGGCAGCCATCCCGTCCAAAAAAAATATTGAAGCACGAAGGCCAAATTCGACCGCCTAAAGACCGAGCCCCGCCAAGCTCGAGCAACTTCTCGTGCGTCAAGACCAGCTGATGGACTATTTAGTTCAAGTCACGAATGAAATCGACATCCACAAGGAGTATATGGTTGGCCTGCCAGCAAAAGTCGAAGCCCAACGACAAAGCATCAAGGCGGCTGTGTCTCACCTCTGGGGCTTGGCGAAAGGGGTGCGGCCAGTGACTGGATCTGACGCCGATGACACCAAGTCGATCGAAGAAATAGACCATATAAGGTGGAAGGCGCTATCGGCCATAGCCGATTTCCTCAAGAATTGAAGCCCGCTCCTGTAATCTTAGATATAGAGAAAATCAGCTTAGGCCTTTTGCACATACTTGTCAAACTTTTGTAATCGGCTCCGGCTCTGCGACTGCTTAACACAATTTGTTAATTCTCAAAACTGTGCCTATACTCAAATCAGCTTTGGCCTTGCATGCTTAATATAAGTTAACTTTTGAAATTGCGTTTGTGAATGAAATCGGCTTCATCCTCATGTATTGTCTTTAAAAACTCTTATTGACTGCCGATTATGATGACCGCCGACAACACGTGCCAAGAAGCGTTTGATTCCTGTAATAATGCCGATTACGAAGCCCAAAAATTTTTTGGCGTCCACTTTTCTGTAATCGGCTCGAATCTTGTGTGTGTATATGCCCCCCTAATTTTGTTGATGTCTTTGATGACGACAAAATTATGAACTCAATGCAAATTTCACTTCGTTGTAGTCACTATCGGCCAATAGCATCCGATTATGGAAATCAGGGGAAAAACATGCCATAAAAATGGCCTAAAGGCATTGCCTGATTGAAACAAGGCATTTGCAAGCACGAATCGGCTAAACAAACAGCCGAATCACGAGTTGATCCATACACTTGGGTAGTATTTTTTCAAGTATTTTCCATTAAGAGCCCTTCGAAACACTTCTCCATCTAAACCTTCTAGCATATAAGCTCCTTTAGAGACGCATCTATGGATCTTGAAAGGCCCTTCCCTATTTGGTGACCACTTGCCGAATTTATTTTCTCTGGATCCAATCGGCAGTATCAATTTCCAAACAAGTTCGCCCTCTTCAAAAGATTTAGGCACAACTTTTTTATTATAATGTCTGGCTACTCGTTCTTTGTCCCTTATAACTTTTTCCAATGACCTCATCCTGGATAAAACTAAGTCTTCTGATTCGTCCACCATCAAGTGATAATAATCATCGGCTGTGAGTTGATCCTGTAGTTGAATGCGCCTTGAGCCGATGACGCTTTCCCATGGTAGCACTGCCTCATGCCCATAGACTACCTTGTATGGAGGGACTTGAATTGATCCATGGCAGGCCATCCGATATGCCCACAGTGATTTGGCTAGTCGGCTGTGCCATTGCTTGGGGTACTCAGAGATCTTTCTTTTAATCAATTTAATAAAACTTTTATTTGAAGCTTCGGCTTGCCCGTTGGCCTGTGGGTAGTACGGAGAAGAATTAAGTAGCTTAATCCCCATGCCGTCGGCAAACTGAACAAATTCTTCTGATATGAATTTAGATCCCTGGTCCGTCGTAATTGTTTGTGGGATGCCAAATCGGTAGATAATATGTTGTTTAATAAACTCGATTGCGTCTTTAGAGTCAACTTTATTTAAGGGAACTTCTTCCACCCATTTTGTAAAATAGTCTGTTGCCACCAGAATAAACTTGTGCCCTTTGCTTGAGGGTGGATTGATCTGGCCGATCATGTCAATGCCCCATCCTCTGAACAACCAAGGCTTGATGATTGGATTCATAGCCGATGCTGGTGCTCGTTGTATGGCGCCGAATTTCTAACAATCCTGGCAACCCTTGTAATACTTGAAACAGTCCTCCAGCATTGTCGGCCAGAAATATCCTGCTCACCGAAGTAGCCACTTCATCTTATGAGCCGATTGACGTGTGCCGCAAATCCCTTCATGCACCTCTCCGATAACCACTTTGGCTTGATCGGTTTCCAAACACTTAAGCAACACACCATCAATCGTCCAATAATACAGATCTTCATCGAGCAAAACATATCTTAGTGCCTTGTATCGCAGTTTCCTTGTGGCCGATTGAGAGGGGTTCTTGAGATAGTTGTAGACTTCAAACCTCCAATCATCGGCTGTAATGACAGCAGCTTCGATTTCAATATCTTTTATCATCGGCATGTAGCCGGATGCCCCTTGAGCTAAATCATTGGCCTCAATATTCTGTTCTCTGAGGATATGCTTCAACATGACTAGCCGAAAACCTTCCATCAATTCCTGGCATTGTTGATTGTAGATCATTAGCGCATCATTTTTGCATTCTTATTCTCCTGACAACTGGCTGATGACCAACAGTGAATCTCCCATTATTTCGATGGCGTCGGCTTCAACTTCCTTGAGTAGATGCAATCATTTAAGTACGGTTTCGTATTCGGCTTGGTTGTATGTAGCATGGGGGTTAATAGCGAAAGCAAATTCAAAACTTGCCCCTAGGCGAAATAACGACCAAGCCGATGCCGCAGCCATTGGTGCAAACCGAGCCATCAAATGTTAATGTCCAAGGCATGATTTCTACTGAGTCGATTGAGCCATTCCTGTGCTCCATGATAAAATCGGCTATAGCTTGTCCTTTGACTGCCCTGGGTGCCTGATACCTCAAATCAAACTCTGTTAGAGCAAAAATCCACTTCCCAATTCTTCCTTTCAATACTGGAGCCGATAGCAAGTACTTAACTACATTGGCTTTACAGATTATTGTGCACTCGTTGGATAGCAGATAATGCCTTAACTTTGTACATGAAAAATATAGGCACAGGCATAGCTTCTCCACTAGTAAATACCTTGTCTCTGCGTCCAATAGCCGTCGGCTGAGATAGAAGATAGTTTTTCTTTGCCTTCAACCTCCCGGATTAGGACCGAGCCGATTGACTTGTCATCGGCCGATAAGTATAGCTTGAACGGTATTCCCTCTCATGGAGAAATTAGAACTAGAGGCGAGCTTAAATAACTCTTGATATTGTCTAAGGCCTTCGCGCTGCTCGCCCCAAGGTGAATGCTTGATCGGCTTTGAGCCGAAGCAGGTGTGAACGGCCCCATCTTCTCTGAAAGATTGGCTATGAACCGTCTAATGAATTTGATTGCGCCGATCAATGATTGAAGTTGCTTCTTATCCTTCGGAGGTTGTATCGTTTTGATAGCATTGATGCTTCTTGGTGTAACCTTAATTCCTCTTTCATGAACAAGAAACCCTAAAAACTGCCCGGCCGATACGCCGAATGCGCATTTCAACGGATTCATTTTCAAGCCATATTTTCTTGTCTGCTCCAAAACCTGCCTCAGATCGGCTATATGGTCCTCTATCTCCCTGGACTTGACAACGACATCGTCGATGTAGATCTCCACAAGAGAGCCGATCATGTCGTGGAAGATGTAGTTCATTGCCCGTTGATATGTTGCCCCATCATTTTTTAGCCCAAACGTCATAACGACCCATTCATATAAGCCGATTGCCCCAGGACATCGAAAGGCAATTTTTGTGAATGTCCTCTTCGGCCATGAAGATTTGATTGTAGCCTGCGTTGCCATCCATAAAGCTGATGATTTTATGGCCTGATGCAGTGTCTACGAGCAAATCGGCTATAGGCATTGGGTATTCATCTTTGGGGTAGCCTTATTCAAGTCTCTTAAATCGATGCATACCCTGAGTTTGCCATTCTTTTTTAACACTGGGACAATGTTTGAGACCCACTCGGCATATTGGCACGGCCGAATGAATCCAGCATCGTATAGCCGAGTTATTTTGGCTTTGATCGCATCATACATATCGGCTTTGAACCTCCTGGGAGGTTGTTTGAACGGCCGATAGCCTGCCTTCATTGGTAGCTGATGAACAACTATGGATCGGCTAAGGCTAGGCATCTTCAAGTACTCCCAAGCAAAACAATATTTATATTCTTTTAGCAAGTCGATCAGCTGGGATCTACAATGAGAAGATAAATTTCTGCTAATATATGTCGGCCTAGGCTTGTCTCCAGAGCCTATGTCTATTTCTTCTAATTCATCGGCCGATGTAAAACCCTGCCCTAGCTTGCCATCGTCTTCGTCCGCGGTGTCCGTGCCGTAGACGTTCGAGCCCTCCACGACATCTTGTTCAGAGCAGCAGCTGCGGCCCGTCGTCTCCAATCGGCTGTATTGCAGAATCGGACACTTTTAGAAAATCGGCTTGCCAGATTTTCCCGGACAAACAATCAATGCCATCGATTTCCCAAAGCAGCAAATCGGAATTGGCGACACTTACTGACCTATCGGCTGGCACAATCTCCACCTTGTCGTCGTCCCATTGAAGTAAACACTAATGCATAGTGGAAGGGACGCAGTAGTTGGCATGTATCCAATCGCTCCCGAGCAGCAGGCTGTAAGACCCCTTCCCGTCGATGACAAAAAAGGTTGTGGGCACGGTCTTGTTGCCGACGGTCACTTCGACGTTCAGGACGCCCTTGGTTTCTGACAGGTTGCCGCCGAAGTCCTTGAGCACCATATTGGTCTTGATCAGGTCTTCGGCTCCTTTGCCTAATTTTCTGAATGTTGAGTAGGGCATTAGGATGACTGCGGCTCCCCCATCAACTAGCATCTTGGACATTGGTTTGCCGTTGACGAATCCTTTAACGTACAACGGCTTCAGGTGCCGATTTTCGGCCCCCTCGGGTTTGTCAAAAATAGCTTGGTCCGGGGAGAGTGCTAGTTTCACCAAGTCGTTTTCGATAGTGTTTGCATCGGCTTCAGGAGCACCAAATTCGGCTGGTAATATGAATACCATGTTGACCGATGCAGAAACTTTGCCTTTCCCTCTGGCTGCCCTCCTGGCTTGATCGGCTGAACTCTCCTTGGCTTGCTCCTCGTCGGCTGTGGCGGTTTTCTATTTGGGTATCCATCGCCTTTTGATTTTACCTAGCCGACGGCGTTGTTCTTCGATCATTTGCCAAACTTCTTCTTCCCTTCCTTCACACTTTAGCCTTTGAATTCTTCGTTTCTGTGTTTTGGTGAAGAGGTCAGAGGGGCACCATTGGTGGTTTGCCGATTCTTCATCGTCGGCCTCTTCTTCGTCGTAGTAGTCGTCGTTCTCATTTTCGTCGAAGAAGTCTTGATGGATCGGCCCTAGCCGATCGTGAACGGACTGCCAGTGCTGGTTGAGCTGAACGGGCCTTAAGACGAACCGAGTTGGACTTGTGATCGGCTGGCTTCTATGTTCGTCCTCGTGGTACTCGCTGCAAGCCGGGCAATTTTCTAGCGTCGGCAATCTCATCCCGGTTTCCCAGCAGTGCCTGAAAAATTCACAATGCCAATGGGGATCGGCACCGCTGTGATTCCCGTCGTACCGACGGCCTCGCGTTTCGGCTCTTGCCGATAAAACCTTTCAAACCGAGCCTCTTCCCGCCAATATTGTGTTGGGGGCAGCGTCACTGCTTGTGTTGATCAGCCATCGATCAGCTGATCGGGCAACGGGGTGCACCATGTTGATTGGTGCAGCTTGGCTTCCAATCGGCTCGTCCTCTCGCAGCACTCCCTCTCCATGTTTCGCTAAGCCGTACGTCATTCTGCCGCCGATCAGCTTGCCTAGGGACGGTTTGAACCATATTGATTGGCAAGGGGTCTCCATCTACCTTCATCGGCCAATTGGAATTGGCGAACTTGAGTTTCCCGGCCTCTATTGCCGACTGGATTTGCTACCTGAAGACTTTGCAGTCGTTGGTGGCATGAGATGTAGAGTTGTGCCAATTGTAGTACTTTTTCTTCTTTAGTTCTTCGGCCGATGGGATCACGTGGTTCTCAGGAAGCTGGATCTGTTTCTCCTTGAGCAATAGTCAAAAATCCTATCGGCCTTGGTGATGTCAAAGTCATATTTTTCCTCTTTGGCCGTCTTCAGCAGCCACTGGCAGACGATGGCCTTTTTGTTCTTGGCCCATTAGACTGCCGCCACCTCTTGTGTCATCGTCATTGGAATCGGAGTCTGACTCAATGATGACTTGAGTTATGTTTTTGATGGCCTTCCTGGTGTCCTGAAATCTTTGTTCATGGGCCGTCACCTTCTGTGCCAGATGTGCCAGGCTGTCGAAGTCCTGAGCGGAGAAGCATTCACGGATCGGTGCGATCAGGCCGTGGAAAGCCAAATCGGCTAGCTGGGCGTCCGACAGCACCAGGCTGTAGCATCGGTTCCTCAACTCCCTGAAGCGTTGAATGTATTCTTGAATCGACTCGTTGTGCTTCTGCCTGATACTGGTGAGGTCCGACAGCTTCATTTCATGGTTGCCGGAGTAGAAGTAGCTATGAAATTGTTTCTCGAGATCGGCCAAGCTCTGAATTGAGTTGTAAGGCAATGAAGAGAACCAGGTGAAAGCCGATCCCGAAAGAGACAGAGGGAACAACCGGACTCTCAAGGCGTCTGTAGCCGATGCTTCGTCGCACTGCGCCAAGAATCGACTGACGTGCTCGTAGGTTGACACATTGTCTTGCCCTGAGAACTTCGAGAAGTCTGGGATTTTGTGCCTGTTGGGCAATGGAATTCGCTCAAAATGCTCCGGATAAGGATACCGATACATGTGCCCTGAGTCTTTCGATTTTAGGCCGAATTGATCGTGCATGACGTTCGCAATCAAATCGTCCCAAGTCCGGTTGTCCTGTTGTATCGGCTCATATTGATCATATGGCGCAGGTGCTTGCCGGTACAGTGGTGGTGGCGTCTGGGGCCTCCCTGATGCTGGTACTAGAACGGGTGATCAGCGGGAGGCGGTCGATTTGCCGGTGGTGGCGTTGGTGGACCCGGGAACAGCTGTCGGCCACCGGCGTTGTACTGTCTGTCCAGGCCAATCTGGGCAACCGGCTCTAAGTGCCGATTGTCGTCGAACATGTTAGCGATTTGATCCTAGGTCAGCGGTTGTTGTCGGTTCAGCATGGTAATCACTGGTATTGCAACCGATTCGGTTGGATTCGGCTGGCTAAGGACCCCTCCTGGCGGCCCTGGATGTGTTTGTGGTGGAATCGGCCGATTCTGGGTGGCCAACGTCCTCTAACCAGGAAACTGGCCATCTGTGAAGTATGTCGGCCTCCGCTACAGTTGGTCAGCTATCTTGGCGTCGACCAAAGTTGCAATCATGTTGTTAAGGGTGTTGACAAGGATGCTACTCTAGTTGACAAACACATGGTGGACGGCCGAATCAATTCGGTCTTGCAAAGTATGCAGGCCCAAACCGTCTTGTTCTTGAATCGGCTCCTTCGCCTTCTGTTTGCCCTTTGACCCACTGGAGGAGGATGCCTTGAGCTCATCCATGCTGAACTTGTACTTTTGATGTACAGCCCCGGATCTTGTCTGGGTACAAGATTGTAGGTAGTTGGCCTGGAGCTCTTCCACCATCTTTCTGTAATCGACTTGCTGCTCAGCCGATAATTGCTCCATCTTCACAGGCACGATGTTGTCCTGATAAACACTGGGGCTCTTGGAGTCGACCATCTTGTCAGCTGCGCCGATGTGTCCTAGCCGAGTTGACAGAGAAAGTCCCACTGGGTGTGCCAAGAAGCGTGTTGATGAGAAATTTCTCTCACGCGCTAGCCTGGGAGATCTGCTTAACTCCAGTGTAGGTCCTTCTCGGCTACCTATGCTGTGCAAGGCGTGCCAGTTGGTTTGATCTGTTAACCAACAAGAAAAATAGAAATATATGCGTTAAGTATTAAGTTAGATCCTACTGGATCGGCTGCAGGAGTCAATTTTTACATATATATATGCTATTCCAAAGTGTATTTAAACCAAGTGACTAGAATAGATCAGCTGCACCGACACAGTATTAGCCACTTAACCCAAATATACAACGGAATAATAAATATATGCTTTAACAATCTTAGCCGATGTCATAAGTCCGACTGTGAATCGGCTAATACTCTGATTTATCTTATGAAAAGATATTGATCTAAACTAAATGCGCTAAACCTAGATCAGTCGGCTGTCGGCTGAAGCTGACAAACTGATTCTGGCTTAGGGCATTTAACTAGAGCAAGATCTTAATATAAGAGGCAGTTTTAATAATCCTGATAGCAAATATCAAAAGAACATTAAAACAGATAAGGCCGGCTGAAACCCCGGCACTGTCTCTAAACATATACATCTAGCCGAGTAGATTATGAAAGCTCTAAAAAAGGACTTAATAGTTCAACACTGATGTAGCATTAAGTATAAAAAAGACAGTCTGATCTACTATAGGTGATGTAAATACCTCAAGACGGTGAATATCGCATATAATTCAGGCCAACCCTTAGATCTAGCTCTATCGGCTACCGATTCTTGACGAAAACGAGCCGATGTCGAGATAGATCTAAACATTATTCTAGATTATATGTGATATATGATAACTAACACAGCATAAATCATCGAATTTAGAGTGTCATGACGATGGAAGCACTAAATTCGACGAGATACACCACTAATGACAAACATTTACCTGAACTTGGGGATCGAAACGATGCAGCCCGAAGCCAGATCAGCTGTTCGTCTGAAGAAAAAGGAGGCGATGCGCCGAAGGTTGTATTGATTGTGTTAGAATGAATTGTTTACAGGGGTCTCGGGTCCAATTTATACCCAAGTACAACAAAGACTGCGCTAAACACGGCTGCAACTAACTACTATATCTATACGACAAAAGCGCGGGAAGCAATCCTTTGCTGCCGTTACAATAGGGTTATATCTCTAAACAAATCTCTAATTTACATACATTCGCCATTATGGGACTTATCCCTAGATGGCAATATCTCTTAATGCGCAATTTGGAAACCGAATCTTCTATTTTATCTCCAAATATCTGCATCAAAAATGGTTTCGACCTCTCTGAACATGGAATCGGCTATCGGCAGTTCTCGTCCGATTCAACCTTGGCCGACTGGCTTCGCAGCCGATCGCATCTCAATCGACCCGGCCTCTGTTTCTCCGTCAAACCAGCCGATCTGATTCTGCTTCAACTTTAACTAGGACTTAGGGATTTGGTTACCAAATTTAGCAGTTAACAGCTAGGAATCGGCTGACGTGCTCGTACATTGAAGTACTGTCCTGCCCCAAGAATTTGGAGAAATCTGGGACCTTGTACCGGTTGGGCAACGGTACCCTCTCAAAGTGCTCTGGGTATGGATACCGATACATGTTCCCAGAATCATTTGGTTTAAGGCCGAATTGATCGTGCATAACGTCGGCAATCAAATCGGCCCAAGTCTTGTTGTCTTCAACCTGTTGTATCGGCTCGTACTGATCATACTACATGGGTGCTTGCCGATACTGAGGTGGCGTTTGAGGCCAATAATGTCGGTCTTGATAGCCTCCCCGGTACCGATACTAAAGTGGGTTGCCATCGGGAGGCACGATTCGCCGGGGTGTCTCGGATCCGGGAAGAGCGTCGGCCACCGCATTGTACTATGCCCCTTGAATGAGATTGGCAATCGGCTCTTGCCGCCGATTGAAGTTGAACATACCGGCTAGCCGCTCCTCGAAGGGAGGTTGTTGCTGGTTCGAACAACAGCGATGGTCTTGAAGCCGATGCGGTGCAATCGGGCGACCGAGGACTCCTCCTAGTTGCCCCGGCTATATCGAAGGCGGGATCGGCCGGTTCTAGGTGGCCAAGACCCCGTAATTGAGGAACCGGCCGTCTATGAAGTAGGTTGGCCCCCGCTGCACTGATCTGCAATCTTGGAATCGACCACGGTGGCAATCATATTATTCGGGGTGTTGACCAAGATTCCACTTTGATTGACGAGTGCATGGTGCACAGCCGAATCGATCCGGTCTTGCAAAGTGTGCAGCTCCGAATCATCTTGTTCTTGCTTCGGCTCCTCCATCTTGTGTTTTCCTTTTGCGTCGTCTGAGGAGGCCGCCTTGAAGTCGTCTATGCTGAATTTTTACTTTTGGTGGATGGCTCCGCACTGGTATGGGCAAAAGATTGCGATAGTTAGCTCCGCAGCTCCCACCATCTTCTTGTAGTCGGCCAATTGCTCGGCCGGCAGTTGTTCCATCTCGACAAGAATTGTGTTTTCCTCGCTGATTTCAGGGCTCTTGACGTTAACCATCACGTCGGCTTTGTTGAAGCGCTCTAACCGAGTCGATGGTCCCACTAGGTGTGCCTAGAAGCGTGTTGATGAGAAATATCTCTCACGTGCTGGCATGGGAGATCTGCTTAGCTCCAGTGTAGGTCCGTCCTTGGCTACCTGTGATGAGCTAGGCATGCCAATTGGTTTGATCTGCTAACCAATAAGAAATAATAAACAGATACATGCGATAAGGTTAAAGTTAGATCCTACTGGATCGGCTCACGAAATCAACTTGCATATAATTGCCTTCCCGAAGTAATTTTGAACTAAGTGACTGGGATAGATAGGTTGTGCCGAGACAGTATGAATCACTTAATCCAAATATACATCGAGATAATAAATATATGCGTTTATAACCTAGCCGATGCTGCAGGTCTAATGTGAATCGGCTAATACTCTGATACATCTTATAAAAAGATATCGATCTAACTTAAACGTGTTAAACCTAGATCAATCGACAGTCGGCTGATGCCAACAAATTGATATCAATTTAAGGCATTTAACCAGATCGAGATCTTAATATAAGAGGCAGCTTTAATATATCTAATAGTGAATAATTCTAAAAGATTATTAAAAGTAAGGCTGAAACCCCAAAGACTCTCTCTACAAGTAGGCATATAATCGAAGAGTTCTAAATACTTCTAAAAACGACTTAACAGATCATAGATGATGCAACATTAAGTACAAAAAGATAGTATTAGATCTATATAGACCGATGAAAACCCCTCAAGACGATAGATACAGCATACAACCTAGTCCAACATCTAGATCTAGATTTATCAGCTGTTGTCTCCCGAGAGAAACGAGCTGACGGCGGGATAGATCTAGGCATTGTTCTAGATTATATACCGTATATGATAACTTGCACGGTCTACAACATTAAACCTAGAGTATCATGATGATATAAGCACTAGATCCAACGGAATAAACCACTAATGACGAGAATTTACCTTATTCGAGGGTCGAATCGATGCAGCCCGAAGCCGGATCAAGAACTCGTCTAAAAGAAAAGGTTTGGCGATACGCCGAGATTATATTGATGTGTGTTGTTATTTTACAAGAGGTCTCGGGTCCTATTTATACCCAAGTACAACAAAATCCATGTAGAACACGGTTTCTATCTAATCTACTATTTAAAATATGACAACATCTTGGGAGACACCCCAATGTCGTATCACATGAGGAAATCTAAATAAATCCCTAGTTTACAGATACAATTGCCGTTACATGACCCTATTCATAGATGGCAATATCTTACCGAACATTTAGGAACCGAATCTTACTTTTATCTTCAAGCTTCTTTATCAGAAACGGTTCCATCTCCCTCTCTGAATCGGAATCAGCTATCGGCTATCCCTGTCCGATTCGGCCTCAACCGACTGGTCTTCCAGCTGATTTGATCGCGACCGATGCACCTCTGTTTCTCCGCATGATTATGTTCCAATCCAATTCCATTTCAGTTTCACTCTTGAACTTAGGGATTTGGTTACCAAATTTGGTCGTTAACAGTAAGTGAGGGATGGGTAAGAATATGTGTACACTTTGGTTTTTAGTTGGATTTTCGCATTATTTTCTCCCCCTAAATTTGTAGCTCCATAACTTAATGTGTGGTCAAAATAAATCAGTGAAAATTTTACTGGAGGTAGATGATTATACCTAGATTCCATTTTCTTTGGTTGTACACAAAAATCATTTGTAGATTGCTCACAGAAATTAAACAAAGATGGGCTATTTAGAAATTGTTTGAATTTTTAGGAGATCTAAACTGAGGAGAAAAATTCTAGAAAAATTATATTTATTCTTGATAATTAACCTAGTATTTGATTAAATTATTTTCTATATACACTTATGTGCATTTTATTTCACTTTTAGGTGGGGTACGGTTTTAGCTCATAAAAGACTTTAATTTTTGACCTACGTGACTATTTTTGTTTAATTTGTTTGAAGCATCAAACTTAGTTATTAAATTGTACCAAAATTATATTGAGTTCAATATAGTGAGGGGCACCCACATGGATTTTTCCATGATTTAGTGGTGTGCCCTAAACCTTGGATCCACATCGTAGAGAAATTTTTGTAATATACATATAGAATAGTAAAAATTAACTAAATTTTTACTAGGAACGTAATATATGTGTATATATTTTGATAATACATGTATATATTTTCTTAATTAAGTGTATTTATATATGTGTAAAATATATATTTATACATATATATCACTACTAAAAAAAGCTCATTGGTGTCGCCCCAAAAGGTGCCTGGTCAAACCAAATCCAAGACCTATAATGTATATAGGTGGCGGCAAAACAATAGGTGGCGGTTCATGTTAAGAACCGTCACCTATAGTCTCAAATAGGTGCCGGGTGAACAGTAAAACCGCCACCTATAGTATAGGTGGCGGTTCTTATTACGAAACGCTACTTATTC
Source organism: Oryza australiensis (assembly GCA_019925245.2). Classification (NCBI taxonomy): domain Eukaryota; kingdom Viridiplantae; phylum Streptophyta; class Magnoliopsida; order Poales; family Poaceae; genus Oryza; species Oryza australiensis. Next base: position 208,656 of record JAIFGZ020000401.1, on the reverse strand, counting down.
TTCGTGAATAGGTGGCGGTTCTTATTACCGCTCGATTAGTACCATACCGCTCGCCGAACCAGAGCAACACCAGCTTAAATAGGTTCGTGCCTCGCTCGCTCGTCGTGTAGAACCGCTCGCTCGTGCATGTAGCTCTATCTCGCGGGCCCGCGCCCACATGAAAAAATATGGTGGGTCCGGTAAATATGGTGGGTCCGGCTAAAGGAGTGGGCCCATAAGAAAAGATTGGGAGCACCTCATTGAATGGTGTTTGGTCCGTATAGGTATCGGATAAATAGGTGTCGGTTCTACACGAACCGGCACTTATTTGCCCGAATAGGTGCCGGTCGAAGAATCGACACCAATGACCAAAGTCATTGGTGCCGACCAATAGGTGCCGGTTGGAAAACCGGCACCTAAGGGGGTTCCCCAACCGGCACCTATGAGGCATTCTATACTAGTGTATGCATATTGCATATATATGTATAAATATATGTATATATGTGTGTAAAATATGTATGCATAATAATATATAAACAAGCAACAAGCTAGCAAGCAGGAGCAAAATTTAAAAAAGGAAAAAAATTTAGTCCCGTTGGTGTTACCAACCGGGACTAAAGATGGATCTTTAGTCCCGGGTTTTTCACCCAGGACTAAAGATAGGCATCTTTAGTCCTGCTTTTGTAGTCTCGGTTTGAAACTCGAGACTAAAGAGGGTTACAAACCGGGACAAAATGAGGTTTCCCGAGCAGTGAAAGGGGTTACAAACCGATACTACATAGGGTTTTCGCAGCAGTAGAGATAAATTTATTTCTAAACATCTGAGAACAAGGTTAATTACAAATGCGGCATGCATGTGATATCCATGCGCATCAAACATATAATTATTTGAAGTAGAGATGCATTCGTGATAATATATATATAGACACACACTAAGATCATATGTCATATATCATGAGAATTAACCAAAATAAAAACAAAATAAAAAATAAAATGTAGTAGAAGGTATAGCTAAGACTGATAGGATGATCGATCAATCAAGGCTTTATGGCGTTGAGGAGGTGGATGGCGGTGGTCTTGACTGTGGCAATGACCCAAACGGTGGGAACCTTGTCACCATACTTGAACAGATCACCTAACTTGCACTTGCTCGTGGTCCCGTTGTATTGGGTCTCCAGTGATATTAGTCGCCTCACGGGACTCCTTCTCATTGTTAGCCATGTTCGACCTGCTCATTGTACTCTCCCTCTCTCTCTTAGTTTGATTAGAAGCTACAGGATGGATTAGTGCATGTATTGAGGAACGAATTAATTTATACTAGCTAACTAGGCTGGCTCGATTGGTCAGTACTAATTGTCAACCTTTCTAATTTATTCAATGGCTGTGATAGCATCATGGCATGCTTGCATTTATATCCTCTTATCCCTTTCTAAAAATAGTACGGCACACGTCAGCTATTCTAAAAATAACCAAGCAGGGGCAGGCAACGCGGCCAGCGCAAGTGTACAATGGTACGTACCCTTTAGGGCTGGGAAAACCCGGGGTTTGGCTGCTGCACCTGTGGATCAACCCACTATATATATGAAAAGAGTCCACGCACATTGAATAATCCGCTTTCGGTTAAGCGCAGTCTCAATTATAACACAACCCATCCCAGTGTTTCTGTCGCGTTCCCTCTCAAAAAATATTCATCCCAGTGTTTCACACTAGTAAAAAAAGTAACCATCGCCGGTTGCCCATTACTACCTATAGGGTCAGGCCCTGATAAACTCACTTGATAATGGAATAACATAAATTATTAAAAGCCCTAGAAAAAGATCTTAAACAATAAATATGTCCAAGAAAAATCTAAATATATTGCTTCCCCAAAATTCACATCAACTTTCAGAGCACAATAAATCTCGGTCTCTACTACTTAAAAAATACACTAGCAATCGTGTATGTGTAACACATGTCTCCCTAAATATCTATGGCATGAAAAAGTATATGCTTAGATTCATTGAATGAAAATTACAAATTATATCTTTACTGTTAATATATATGAAATTTATAAGCCCCTCCCGGACATCAAAAGATCGAATAATTGATTACCTGTGATTAATAATTTCACATATACAAGAATTTAGTGTGATACGCACTGTATCATGGCCCAAGCAAGCCATATGTGGACGTTGAAGATGCACCAACCACTTCAAGAAGTGGTCTTTGTAGATACACATCGTAAAAGGCCAAGTGCTATGGTCGCTACTCATCTCTCCAAATAGATTCATGCTATCCGTACTTAAACCGAACCTTACGTTTTGTACATCCTCTCCGAAGTATCACTACTATAGATTCTCTCCTCTCGTCGGGCCAAGTGCTATAGCCGCTGCTCATCTCTTCAAATAGATTCATGTAATCCGTACTTAAACCGAACCTTACGTTTTGTGCATCCTCTCCGAAGTATCACTACTATAGATTCTCTCCTCGTGATGGCCCATCACATGACCGAGATTTACGGGCCGTCACAACGAAGTCATCTCAAACAAGCCTAAAAAGAGGACGACAAAGATATACTTGCACGTACATGTTAGATGTGAATAAATCTAAAGCCGTCACGGATGGTACCTATCGTGATGGGCTCAATCCATGGCCCGACAAAGATAACCAATGTTATCTTTGTAGGGCCCAATATAAGCCCGTCACCGATATTTGTCATTGGTGACGGGCTCGAACCGATGGCCCCATTGAGATAACAATTAGGCAAATCACCGATGATTGTCGTTGGTGGCGGGCTTGGAGTTAGGCGACAAAGATAACGCAATTCCATCACAATGCTAGTTCATTGGCCGTTACGCTAGTTATTGCACTCTATAAATACCCCAACCACCTAGTTCCGGTTAGGTTCCCGTCGAGGTCTCATGGTGCCGGGATCTTTAGTCCTGGTTGGTAACACCAACCGAGACTAAAGATCTCATTTTGTCCGTTGGTGATACCAACCGGCACGAAAGATCATTTTGATCTTTAGTGCTGGTTGGTAACACCAACCGGGACTAAAGTGAAGTTGCTTCTTATACTACTTCTTCCTCCTCGAGCCCGAGCCTACTGCAGTGTCTTCAAACTTTTGCTCCAGAAGCTAGCGAGGTGCTGCCAAAATTTTTCGTGAATTTCTTTTGGTGATAATACACAAATCTTTGCTATCTATAAGGTTAGCAAATTATCCCTCTTATGATCTATGCTTAGCATATTTCTTTTTACGGTTTTTTCTATACATTTTTATCTCTAGGTAGGTTATGAAAAATGAAGAAAGAGAAAATTTGTTTGGGAAAATTATTTTATTAATCACATAACATTTTGTTGTGAAAATTTTTTGGGAAAATGAAGAGGGAGAAAAGTATGCTTAGCACATTGCATTTGTAGGTATATTTTATGTACAATTTTATCTCAAAAATATTTATGGCAAACGATGAGAGAGAGACTTTTGGACAAAAAATGTTATAAAATAGATGACAAAGAAAAAATATAGAAAATTTGATAATAGATTAGAAAACTAAGGTAATTTAAAGATCGTTAAAATAGTTAGAAATAAATACACTACGTACATTAATTAATTTTATGTTTACAACTTTATAATAACTTTTAAAAATAATTCTAATTTTTTTAAGTACAACACATTACGTATGTTGGATTATTACATAATTACTGTTTGATTACATATATATAATTATTATAATATTATTTAAATGGTTTGACTTTTAGGAATTTTTCTTACGATTTTTTTGCATTTTGTCTGGACGCCCTTCGAACCCCTTATTATTTTTGAGGGATGAATGGAATGCATCAGTTCTTCCCACAAACATAATAAGACATTCGACGCTCGAGAGAAGGATATTGGAGATGTTTCGGGTCTTTAGCCTGCCAATCAACTTCAACCCGATATGTGCCCGTCAAACCACTCGAAGGCACGACCAAATGTATTACATATTCAGGAGACTTGATAAAAATGGCTAAAGATCTACAACATCTAAAATATCCCAGGATGTGCACTAGATTCACACTTTCATCTTAAGCATTGACATACATAGCAAAGATTTTTAAGATCAAAGGGTATTAAAGACTTACATCAACATATTAGATACATAGGCTTACCCCAAATATATATATTTAAATCAAAGAACGAAAGATTGGATACCCAAATCATAAGCACACCGACTAGGGGTTTATCCCATTAAGTTCAAGTCCTAGAGGAAGCAAGTGGATTACCCGCATCACTCAAAAAACTAAGTCTAAGACCTGCATGCCAATAGTTAATTCAATAGCAAGAGTCGTACATTATTAAAAATAATATACCGACAAGCACCAAGACAAGCCTAACACTCTACACGTAGGGCATATAATCAAGGAAGACATAATATGGTTCATTTTAGCATAAAGCAAGTTTTATTTGCATAAAACATTTTTCAAATCAGATTTGCCTTCAAATGTAATTTCAGCAAGAAGGTTGTTAGCATATGGGCATCACAAGAGTCATTAATTATGTATAAATATACATCTCACTGCCATCCATGGCGGCAGAAAGGAGATCTTTCTCAAAACTCAGCATAATTTGAAGGTAAATTTCAGCATTTAGAACAATAAGCACAAGTCTTACTCAATACATATCCACACGCCGCTCATGACCATGAGCACGGCTAATCGATTAGTTTTTAGAACTCTGCAGAGTTTGTACAGCTTTACCCACATGATATGAACACTCTAGCTTGTTTTGTGCTCATGACGCACTACCAAACTCTTATGTGGAATGTGGTCTAGAGGTCATAACGAAGCTTTTACACTACATAATTACTAGCTTTGCACCAGCATGATACATGTACCCCCATCCTAGGCATACTGGAAATATAACCTAGAACCGTTAAGTATCGTGTCCACGCCTTAAACTTAACGCCGTGGTGGTGGATGCGATAGGAACCAACCCATGTGGCACAATATCGTTGTATTGGACATACTTAGTCGCCTAAACTACCCATCAGGGTAAATAGGAAGTTCCTCTGGGTTATCTGAACCCATACACACCGGCCTACCATAGTGCAAGGCTAGGTGCTAAGTGGATTAGTCAGCTTAGGTCATCTTATACTAACACATGTGGATGTACGGATAAATTAGTTGGTGACACAAGTTCGGTCCTTACGGACTTGGGTAAATATCTCTCCCCCTCTCGACATGCAACTGATCCGTGCCACTTGCCGCCCAAGTCAAAAGTCACATTTTGACACATTTTGGTTCACAAATACTCATCATATTTATTCTATCCCAGCAAGGGTTCACATCTCAAAATCACATTTTAGTTATCGATGGAACGAGCATTTGCATAAGTCTAAGCAAGGCTAAGCAAGCAGTTGCAATAAGCATATATATAAACCCATTTGATCACAAGTAGTCTACTCTAACCATTTCTAGGGGTACAATAAGCAAAGATTACAATTATCCAAGGTGGGAGATGCAGCAAATAGGTCATAACTACCATAACCGAATTTTAAATGCTAATATAGTCTAAGGTTATATGCAACTTTGCAAACAAACAATTTCATCCCTCAATTCATGGGATTCAATGTGTTCAAAGGATTGGAGGGGAAAAGCTTTCCTTGATTCTTGAGAAATGTTAGCACCTTATCCACTCCTTCACCGTTTATGCAATTATCTAAATAAAACACAAGATATGCAATTAGACACCGAAAAGAAGCGAAAATCTAAAATGTTCTAAAATGCATGAGGTGTACACGTTGAATAGGTAATGCTCTAAAATGAATTTAGGGAAAGAATTACTAATTTATCTTGTTCTATTTGGGAGTTATTAATTTTTAGAAGTTCGCTCGGTATAGGGTAGTATTTAATTAGGTAGAGTTATAAAATGTTTCTATAATTTGAATTTTATTAACTTTGACTTCACCGAGGTAAAGAGAAATTTTTATAAGACTAACACATGTGGTTCCACAAATTTTGGAGTAACTAATAATTTCTTATGTGTTTTACGAGTTATAACGTATTCTCGGTTTATAGTGTTCAATAAGGGCTTGTCTCCGGAGTTGTATGTCCAGAAAATGTTACTTCTTGATTTAGTTGAGTGAACTAAATATTTTTTGGCTATTTATTCCACTCTAAGTCTACAAGTTTAGACCCTTTTATTATTTTACTTCATCCTTTGCAACTAAAGGTGATCTATGTCATTATATTAACCTAGATAGTGCTATACGAGCTAGTGCTCTAAATCTTAGTGTATGGAGATGGAACTATGGCCTCACTGGTTTAATAAGTTTTATTTAGGTTTTTTTAAAGCTCAAGTTCATACACACCAATATATATCTATGTATTGCTTTACCAATCCTATATGTTTAATTTCCTCTTTTTCCAAATCAAGGTTTTGAGCTAAGTCCTGTACAATAGATGCCAAATTTTATTTCACAGAGTTGAAGTATGCTTCTTGCTGGTTCTCTAGGAATTTAGTTCATTTCAAATGGATTAAAGATGAATTTTGTACAAACTTTACAAGTTGAAGGGTGCGCTAAGTTGTTTATTCCGTACATAAATATTAAAGAGATTTTATTATACAGTAAGTATATACTTTTATTTTACAATGTGAAAGTACATGCTTTTTAAGTTTACTCAAAAAGGAGTTAAAATTGATTTTATATAATTCCCTAAAGTTCAGCTTATCTAAAACTCATTATTTAAATGGCATTGGTATTTTTCATGCATTTGGCAAAAAGTAATTATATCCTTTTATTTTTCCGAATCAGAGGCTGTAAGTTGAGGAATCTGTATCATTTGATTTTGTCAATAAATAAGTCAATTTGAATATCCTATGCATTTTATAAGTTTGTGCAAGTGTTATGTGTAATTTTCCATAGATAAATTTTTGAGGGAAAATTTGTACCGTGAGTGCTAAGTTTTATGCTTCTACATTACAGTCCCACCATTTTGTGAGTTCACAAAAATTTGTTTCATCCCAAAATGAGTTATATTGGATTTTTTATATTGATTTTTCAAATTTGTACAATTTTATATTAAAAAATATTGCTTTTGCTATTTCTATTTTATATTTTCAAATTTTAATACATGGGGTCCATTGGTTAGTGCCTGGCCATTTTGCAGAATGGCCCCTGGAGTTTTTGAATTAGGACCCGAGGTCCTCCACACGTGGTAAATGGAAACTTCATTAAGAGTCTACTAGTTTTAGTTTATTTACATATAGATCCATGACCCCACATGTCATAGAGTGAATTCTTACTAATTAGACCTTGGTGTTTTAATCTTTTCGCTAAATGAAGGCCCTGCACGCTAATGGAGCTGGGCCCACGTATTAGTGTGTCGACGGCCAGGAGCAGAGCAGCGATGGCTCAGCGAGCTTCTCGCCGGCGGCGGCTGCGAACGGCGGCGAACTAGATGGAGCAGCCAAAAGGGAAATTGTAGAGAGGAAGGTTGCGAAGCTATTGGTGGTGGTCTCATGCACTGTGGTGACCTGAATCGGTGTTGACGACGGTGCAAGCGGCGACCGTGCCCGGGATGACGAGCCATATGGAGCTACGGTTCGATTCATGCCAAGTTAGTGCATGCATGTTAGTCTCCAAGGTTCCCGGGTGCTTACGCGAGGTCGCGCGGGTGCTTGCGAAGATTGAACAACCACGGCGGTGGGAGGAAACGGCCCGGTGGCTGCACTCCTCCTTGGGTGAATGGCGACAAGACAAATGGGTCGACGAGCTGCCGAGAGAAAGGCATGCATGATGGCGAGGAGGTCCTAAGGAGGGTACCCATACAATGAATCGATGCGGAGCTCACCGGAACAGCCAGATTTGAAGGTTGACGCCGGCGGCGGGAGTTGAGGAAGACGAAGTCGATCTCTGGGTTCACGTCATCCTAGCTCGATTTCTTCGGTCGGCGGGCTCCTGTGGTTGAGGCGAAGGTTATGGCGCGGCGGCTAGTCCTGCATTGGCCGGAGGTGGCTGAGCGACGACGAGGCCAAGGCCATAGCTATGCCCAGAGCATGCTCAAAACTGGCGAGGGCACGTCGGCGTTCCTGCCGCTGCAGTGGATGAAATGAGATAGTATCAAAAGAGAAATTGCTCGGCATCAAGAGGAGGAGATGGAACACTAAAGAGAGGGAACGACTGTGGCTCAATCAGCAATGGCGACAGCAATCATCTTCCCGGTCGGCGATGAAGATGGAGGGAAATGGAGACACTGGAGCTCTCTCTCTTGATTCAATCGGCTTTGGGATGGAGAGTGAGGTTGGGCGATGTGGCTGGGGAAAGTAGAGGGCATGAGGTGGAGCTTGCGTCGTCGACACGTCGTGGCCACGCGTCACCGGCGTCCAGAGCGTTGTCTCCCTCCCTCTCACACGTTCTCGGTCGGCTAGGTGATTGGCACAAGGTGAGGACAAGCCAGAGGGGCTGCCAAGTGGGTCCAGGGCGTGGCAAGCTATGTGGGTAAGTGAGGGATGGGTAAGAATATGTGCACACTTTAGTTTTTAGTTGGATTTTCGGATTATTTTCTCCCCCTAACTTTGTAGCTCCATAACTTAATGTGTGGTCAAAATAAATCAGTGAAAATTCTACTGGAGGTAGATGATTATACCTAGATTCCATTTTCTTTGGTTGTACACAAAAATCATTTGTGGATTGCTCACAGAAATTAAACAAAGATGGGCTACGTAGAAATTTTTTGAATATTTAGGAGACCTAAACTGAGGAGAAAAATTCTAAAAAATTATATTTATTCTTGATAATTAACCTAGTATTTGATTAAATTATTTCCTATATACACTTCTGTGCATTTTATTTCACTTTTAGGTGGGGTATTGTTTTAGCCGATAAAAGACTTTAATTTTTGACCTATGTGACTATTTTTGTTTAATTTGTTTGAGGCATCAAACTTAGTTATTAAATTGTACAAAAATTATATTGAGTTGAATATAGTGAGGGGCACCCACATGGATTTTTCCATGATTTAGTGGGGTGCCCTAAACCCTGGATCCACATCATAGAGAAATTTTTGTAATATACGATATAGAATAGTAAAAATTAACTAAATTTTTACTAGGAATGTAATATATGTGTATATTTATATGTGTGTAGATATTTTGGTAATACATGTATATATTTTCTTAATTAAGTGTATTTATATGTGTGTAAAATATGTATTTATACATATATATCACTACTACAAAAAGGCTCATTGGTGTCGCCCCAAAAGGTGCTCGCAAACCAAATCCGGCACCTATAATGTATATAGGTGGCGGCAAAAGAATAGGTGGCGGTTCATGTTAAGAACCGTCACCTATAGTCTCAAATAGGTGCCGGGTGAACAGTAAAACCGCCACCTATAGTATAGGTGGCGGTTCTTATTACGAACCGCTACCTATTCTTCGTGAATAGGTGGCGGTTCTTATTACGAACCGCCACCTATACTACAGGTGGCGGTTTTCTGTTCACTCGGCACCTATTTGAGACTATAGGTGGCGGTTCTTAACACGAACCGCCACCTATTCTCGAAAAACACTATTCCCTCGATTTGTACCATACCCTCGCCGAACAAGAGCAACACCAGCTTAAATAGATTCGTGCCTCGCTCGCTCGTCATGTAGAACCGCTCGCTGAACCGCTCGCTCGTGCCTGTAGCTCTATCTCGCGGGCCCGCGCCCGCGTGGAAAAATATGGTGGGTCCGGTAAATATGGTGGGTCCGTCTAAAGGAGTGGGCCCATAAGAAAAGATTGGGAGCACCTCATTGAATGGTGTTTGGTCCGTATAGGTGTCGGATAAATAGGTGTCGGTTCTACACGAACCGGCACTTATTTGCCCGAATAGGTGCCGGTCGAAGAACCGGTACCAATAACCAAAATCATTGGTGTCGACCAATAGGTGCCGATTGGGAAAACCGGCACCTAATGGGGTTTTCCAACCAGCACCTATGAGGTATTCTGTACTAGTGTATGCATATTGCATATATATGTATAAATATATATATATATATATATGTGTGTATGTAAAATATGTATGCATAATAATATATAAACAAGCAACAAGCTAGCAGCAGGAGCAAAATTTAAAAAATTAGTCCCGGTTGGTGTTACCAACCGGGACTAAAGATGGATATTTAGTCCCGGGTTTTTCACCCGGGACTAAAGATAGACATCTTTAGTTTTGTTTTTGTAGTCTCGGTTTGAAACTCGAGACTAAAGAGGGTTACAAACCGGGACAAAATAAGGTTTCCCGAGCAGTGAAAGGGGTTGCAAACCGATACTACATAGGGTTTTCGCAGCAGTAGAGATAAATTTATTTCTAAACATCTGAGAACAAGGTTAATTACAAATGCGGCATGCATGTGATAACCATGCGCATCAAACATATAATTATTTGAAGTAGAGATGCATTCGTGATAATATATATATAGACACACACTAAGATCATATGTCATATATCATGAGAATTAACCAAAATAAAAACAAAATAAAAAATAAAATGTAGTAGAAGGTATAGCTAAGATTGATAGGATGATCGATCAATCAAGGCTTTATGGCGTTGAGGAGGTGGATGGCGGTGGTCATGGCTGTGTCAATGACCCAAACGGTGGGAACCTTGTCACCATACTTGAACAGATCACCTAACTTGCATCTCGTGGTCCCGTTGTATTGGGTCTCCAAATTCTTAGTCCACTTGTGTACAGTTTCTAGGTCGTTCTTGTTGCGTTTGCCTTCTCCGGTGGCAGCGAGGCGCTCGAGTGCATATAACGTCGAGTTGGTGGTCTCTGAAAATTTGGAGAAAATGTCGAAGAAAGGCATGCAGTCGTTGATGTTTGGGTCCCTTATGCCGTTCAATATTATTGAGTTTGCCTCTCCAAAGAGTTTTTCCATCTTGGTGATCAGGATGATGGTGGCCACCTGGGTGTAGGAATACAAGTGAGCATCTCAGTGTCCATATAAAAACTTAATTGCTAGTTCATCTTTTATATGGTAGTATAATCTTTGAAAGAAGAAAATATGACCTAGAAGTGGAATAAGCAAGCAAAAGAATCCCGCTTATCCGCCCCACTCGCATCCTTACCTGGGTGGCCTTAACTTGGTTGTGCTTGAAGTACTCGGCATACGGGATAAGTTGTTCGATGCAGCGGTTCCTGTTATTCTCACCGACTGGGGTCCAATCTCCTGTGTCGCAGAATTCTTCAGTGATATTAGTCGCCTCACGGGACTCCTTCCCGGGTGGCGACGGCGGTGGCAGCTTAAGGGGTAGTGTCCCAAACACCTCATACTCCTCTGCAGTTGCACATGGTGGGGATAAGCCGCCGACGTTGATGGCTATCAATACCACTAGGAGGTTAGCAGCCATGTTCGACCTGCTCATTGTACTCTCCCTCTCTCTCTCTCTGTCTTAGTTTGATTAGAAGCTACAGGATGGATTAGTGCATGTATCGAGGAACGAATTAATTTATACTAGCTAACTAGGCTGGCTCGATTGGTCAGTACTAATTGTCAACCTTTCTAATTTATTCAATGGCTGTGATAGCATCATGGCATGCTTGCATTTATATCCTCTTATCCCTTTCTAAAAATAGTACAGGCACACGTCAGCTATTCTAAAAATAGCCAAGCAGGGGCAGGCAACGCGGCCAGCGCAAGTGTACAATGGTACCTACCCTTTAGACCTTGTACAGTTGGGCTGGGAAAACCCGGGGTTGGGCTGCTGCACCTGTGGATCAACCCACTATATATATGAAAAGAGTCCAAGCAATAATCCGCTTTCGGTTAAGCGCAGTCTCAATTATAACACAACCCATCCCAGTGTTTCTGCCGCGTTCCCTCTCAAGAAATATTCATCCCAGTGTTTCACACTAGTAAAAAAAGGTAACCATCGCCGGTTCATCACTGTCGGCCCATTACTACCTATAAGGTCAGGCCCTGATAAACTCACTTGGTAATGGAATAACATAAATTATTAAAAGCCCTAGAAAAAGATCTGAAACAATAAATATGTCCAAGAAAAATCTAAATATATTGCTTCCCCAAAATTCACGTCAACTTTAAGATCTTAAATCTCGGTCTCTACTACTTAAAAAATACACTAGTAATCGTGTACGTGTAACACATGTCTCCCTAAATATCTATGGCATGAAAAAGTATATGCTTACAATCATTGAATGAAAATTACAAATTATATCTTTACTGTTAAATATATATGAAATTTATAAGCCCCTCCCGGACATCAAAAGATCAAATAATTGATTACCTATGATTAATAATTTCACATATACCAGAATTTAGTGTGATACGCACCGTATCATGGCCCAAGCAAGCCATATGTGGACGTTGAAGATGCACCAACCACTACTGGAGAAGTGGTCTTTGTAGATACACATCGTAACAGGCCAAGTGCTATGGCCGCTACTCATCTCTCCAAATAGATTCATGCATCCGTACTTAAACCGAACCTTACGTTTTGTACATTCTCTCTAAGTATCACTACTATAGATTCTCTCCTCGTCGTGCCAAGTGCTATGGCCGCTGCTCATCTCTCCAAATAGATTCATGCTATCCGTACTTAAACCGAACCTTACGTTTTGTGCATCCTCTCCGAAGTATCACTACTATAGATTCTCTCCTATGTGATGGCCCATCACATGACTGATATTTGCGGGCCGTCACAACGAAGTCATCTCAAACAAGCCTAAAAAGAGGACGACAAAGATATACTTGCACATACATGTTAGATGTGAATAAATCTAAAGCCGTCAAGGATGGTACCTATCGTGACGGGCTCAATCCATGGCCCGACAAAGATAACCAATGTTATCTTTGTAGGGCCCCAATATCAGCCCGTCACCGATATTTGTCATTGGTGACGGGCTCGAACCGATGGCCCTATTGAGATAACAATTAGGCAAATCACCGATGAGTGTCGTTGGTGGCGAGGCTTGGAGTTAGGCTCGACAACGATAATTGCAATATCCATCACAATGCTAGTTCATTGGCCGTTACAGCTAGTTATTGCACTCTATAAATACCCCAACCACCTAGTTCCGGTTAGGTTCCCGTCGAGGATTGTCATGGTGCGAGGGGATCTTTAGTCCTGGTTGGTAACACCAATCGAGACTAAAGATCATTTTCGGTTGGTGTTACCAACCGGCACGAAAGATCATTTTGATCTTTAGTGCTGGTTGGTAACACCAACCGGACTAAAGTGAAGTTGCTTCTTATACTTCTTCTTCCTCCTCGAGCCCGAGCCAGTGCAGAGTGTCTTCAAACTTTTGCTCTAGAAGCTAGGGAGGTGCTGCCAAAATTTTTCGTGAATTTCCTTTGGTGATAATACGCAAATCTTTGCTATCTATAAGGTTAGCAACTTCATCCTCTTATGATCTATGCTTAGCATATTTCTTTTTATGGTTTATTTTTATACATTTTTATCTCTCGATAGGTTATGAAAAATGAAGAGAGAGAAAATTTGTTTGGGAAAATTATCTTACTAAGCACATTATATTTTGTTGTGATATTTTTTGGGAAAATGAAGAGGGAGAAAAGTGTGCTTAGCTCATTACATTTGTAGGTATATTTTATGTACAATTTTATCTCAAAAATATTTATGGAAAATGATGAGAGAGAAACTTTTGGATAAAAAATATTATAAAATAGATGACAAGAAAAAATATAGAAAATTTGATAATAGATTAGAAAACTAACGTAATTTAAAGATCGTTAAAATAGTTAGAAATAATTTACACTACGTACATTAATTAATTTTATGTTTACACTACGAAGAAGTTGCCGACGCCGTCGACGAGGCTGCAGCGCCGACTAGAGCTCGAGAAAGTACGCTGCCACCCCGTCGCCGATGAAGGAGAAACCCAAAAAATAGCAAGTCCTCCGAAGCGCCCGTCCGACCGATCACGGTAAGTGACTTCAACTCTTTGTCTTTCTCCAAAACTATTCACTTGCAGTTGCTCAGATGCTTCTAAATCGATAGAGGACCAAGCTCGTGACGAGGAAACCACCGGTCGTCTTGCGAACGGTAAGGTTTTGCTCCCCTCTCCTCTTTACATCGCTAGCCAATTCTTGACTAACTCTTCTTGCAGCCACCACGTGCGTCGACGCCCGCCCCCAAGCATCAAGTGAATGCACCAAGTCTGCTGCGGGCAGCGGTGACAGCACTGATGATGAGGCCACATCGGCCGCGGGCAACCAACCAGCCGATGAACAAGTTGCCCCAGCCCTAGTGTCCAAGGTAAATCGACCGAGTTTTATAATCGGCTTCGTCAATTTAACAATTTTTCTCTAATCATCATCTCCTTTTGCGTAACATAGCGGACATCGTATATTTTGACTTGTCGGAATTCGAGGAGCCTAGCGAAGTTGGCAAGGAAGCATTGGTGCCACTGGATCCGGACCTAAGGGCCGCTCTAGCTGACATAGGCAATCGCCTGGAGGCCTCGCTCGACGTGCTGGTGGCCGACTACGGCTCAATCCGGTCGCGTTTCAAAGAGATTCAAGGCCAATTGCCTGAGGCGATAGCCGACGCAATTATGCCAGCGACTTTCCTATAAGCGCACCAGCTCAAGTACGAGCGAGCCCAGCAACGCATAGCCGACCGCAGAGAGAACCAAATGCTGTCGGCAGCCATCCTGTCCAGCAAAAAAATATTGAAGCACAGAAGGCCAAATTCGACCGCCTAAAGACCGAGCCGGCCGCCAAGCTCGAGCAACTTCTCGTGCGTCAAGACCAGCTGATGGACTATTTAGTTCAAGTCACGAATGAAATCGACATCCACAAGGAGTATATGGTTGGCCTGCCAGCAAAAGTCGAAGCCCAACGACAAAGCATCAAGGCGGCTGTGTCTCACCTCTGGGGCTTGGCGAAAGGGGTGCGGCCAGTGACTGGATCTGACGCCGATGACACCAAGTCGATCGAAGAAATAGACCAGATAAGGTGGAAGGCGCTATCGGCCATAGCCGATTTCCTCAAGAATTGAAGCCCGCTCCTGTAATCTTAGATATAGAGAAAATCAGCTTAGGCCTTTTGCACATACTTGTCAAACTTTTGTAATCGGCTCCGGCTCTGCGACTGCTTAACACAATTTGTTAATTCTCAAAACTGTGCCTATACTCAAATCAGCTTTGGCCTTGCATGCTTAATATAAGTTAACTTTTGAAATTGCGTTTGTGAATGAAATCGGCTTCATCCTCATGTATTGTCTTTAAAAACTCTTATTGACTGCCGATTATGATGACCGCCGACAACACGTGCCAAGAAGCGTTTGATTCCTGTAATAATGCCGATTACGAAGCCCAAAAATTTTTTGGCGTCCACTTTTCTGTAATCGGCTCGAATCTTGTGTGTGTATATGCCCCCCTAATTTTGTTGATGTCTTTGATGACGACAAAATTATGAACTCAATGCAAATTTCACTTCGTTGTAGTCACTATCGGCCAATAGCATCCGATTATGGAAATCAGGGGAAAAACATGCCATAAAAATGGCCTAAAGGCATTGCCTGATTGAAACAAGGCATTTGCAAGCACGAATCGGCTAAACAAACAGCCGAATCACGAGTTGATCCATACACTTGGGTAGTATTTTTTCAAGTATTTTCCATTAAGAGCCCTTCGAAACACTTCTCCATCTAAACCTTCTAGCATATAAGCTCCTTTAGAGACGCATCTATGGATCTTGAAAGGCCCTTCCCTATTTGGTGACCACTTGCCGAATTTATTTTCTCTGGATCCAATCGGCGGTATCAATTTCCAAACAAGTTCGCCCTCTTCAAAAGATTTAGGCACAACTTTTTTATTATAATGTCGGCTACTCGTTCTTTGTCCCTTATAACTTTTTCCAATGACCTCATCCTGGATAAAACTAAGTCTTCTGATTCGTCCACCATCAAGTGATAATAATCATCGGCTGTGAGTTGATCCTGTAGTTGAATGCGCCTTGAGCCGATGACGCTTTCCCATGGTAGCACTGCCTCATGCCCATAGACTACCTTGTATGGAGGGACTTGAATTGATCCATGGCAGGCCATCCGACATGCCCACAGTGATTTGGCTAGTCGGCTGTGCCATTGCTTGGGGTACTCAGAGATCTTTCTTTTAATCAATTTAATAAAACTTTTATTTGAAGCTTCGGCTTGCCCGTTGGCCTGTGGGTAGTACGGAGAAGAATTAAG
The DNA here is from genome assembly GCA_019925245.2 of Oryza australiensis. Classification (NCBI taxonomy): domain Eukaryota; kingdom Viridiplantae; phylum Streptophyta; class Magnoliopsida; order Poales; family Poaceae; genus Oryza; species Oryza australiensis. The sequence continues at coordinate 192,498 of JAIFGZ020000401.1, read as the reverse complement.
TAGCTTAATCCCCATGCCGTCGGCAAACTGAACAAATTCTTCTGATATGAATTTAGATCCCTGGTCCGTCGTAATTGTTTGTGGGATGCCAAATCGGTAGATAATATGTTGTTTAATAAACTCGATTGCGTCTTTAGAGTCAACTTTATTTAAGGGAACTTCTTCCACCCATTTTGTAAAATAGTCTCTTGCCACCGAATAAACTTGTGCCCTTTGCTTGAGGGTGGATTGATCTGGCCGATCATGTCAATGCCCCATCCTCTGAACAACCAAGGCTTGATGATTGGATTCATAGCCGATGCTGGTGCTCGTTGTATGGCGCCGAATTTCTAACAATCCTGGCAACCCTTGTAATACTTGAAACAGTCCTCCAGCATTGTCGGCCAGAAATATCCTGCTCACCGAAGTAGCAACTTCATCTTATGAGCCGATTGACGTGTGCCGCAAATCCCTTCATGCACCTCTCCGATAACCACTTTGGCTTGATCGGTTTCCAAACACTTAAGCAACACACCATCAATCGTCCAATAATACGATCTTCATCGAGCAAAACATATCTTAGTGCCTTGTATCGCGGTTTCCTTGTGGCCGATTGAGAGGGGTTCTTGAGATAGTTGTAGACTTCAAACCTCCAATCATCGGCTGTAATGACAAGCAGCTTCGATTTCAATATCTTTTATCATCGGCATGTAGCCGGATGCCCCTTGAGCTAAATCATTGGCCTCAATATTCTGTTCTCTCGAGGATATGCTTCAACATGACTAGCCGAAAACTTTCCATCAATTCCTGGCATTGTTGATTGTAGATCATTAGCGCATCATTTTTGCATTCTTATTCTCCTGATAACTGGCTGATGACCAACAGTGAATCTCCCATTATTTCGATGGCGTCGGCTTCAACTTCCTTGAGTAGATGCAATCCTTTAAGTACGGTTTCGTATTCGGCTTGGTTGTATGTAGCATGGGGGTTAATAGCGAAAGCAAATTCAAAACTTGCCCCTAGGCGAAATAACGACCAAGCCGATGCCGCAGCCATTGGTGCAAACCGAGCCATCAAATGTTAATGTCCAAGGCATGATTTCTACTGAGTCGATTGAGCCATTCCTGTGCTCCATGATAAAATCGGCTATAGCTTGTCCTTTGACTGCCCTGGGTGCCTGATACCTCAAATCAAACTCTGTTAGAGCAAAAATCCACTTCCCAATTCTTCCTTTCAATACTGGAGCCGATAGCAAGTACTTAACTACATTGGCTTTACAGATTATTGTGCACTCGTTGGATAGCAGATAATGCCTTAACTTTGTACATGAAAAATATAGGCACAGGCATAGCTTCTCCACTAGTAAATACCTTGTCTCTGCGTCCAATAGCCGTCGGCTGAGATAGAAGATAGTTTTTTCTTTGCCTTCAACCTCCTGGATTAGGACTGAGCCGATTGACTTGTCATCGGCTGATAAGTATAGCTTGAACGGTATTCCCTCTCATGGAGAAATTAGAACTAGAGGCGAGCTTAAATAACTCTTGATATTGTCTAAGGCCTTCGCTGCTCTGCCCCAAGGTGAATGCTTGATCGGCTTTGAGCCGAAGCAGTGGTGTGAACGGCCCCATCTTCTTTGAAAGATTGGCTATGAACCGTCTAATGAATTTGATTGCGCCGATCAATGATTGAAGTTGCTTCTTATCCTTCGGAGGTTGTATCGTTTTGATAGCATTGATGCTTCTTGGTGTAACCTTAATTCCTCTTTCATGAACAAGAAACCCTAAAAACTGCCCGGCCGATACGCCGAATGCGCATTTCAACGGATTCATTTTCAAGCCATATTTTCTTGTCTGCTCCAAAACCTGCCTCAGATCGGCTATATGGTCCTCTATCTCCCTGGACTTGACAACGACATCGTCGATGTAGATCTCCACAAGAGAGCCGATCATGTCGTGGAAGATGTAGTTCATTGCCCGTTGATATGTTGCCCCATCATTTTTTAGCCCAAACGTCATAACGACCCATTCATACAAGCCGATTGCCCCAGGACATCGAAAGGCAATTTTGTGAATGTCCTCTTCGGCCATGAAGATTTGATTGTAGCCTGCGTTGCCATCCATAAAGCTGATGATTTTATGGCCTGATGCAGTGTCTACGAGCAAATCGGCTATAGGCATTGGGTATTCATCTTTGGGGTAGCCTTATTCAAGTCTCTTAAATCGATGCATACCCTGAGTTTGCCATTCTTTTTTAACACTGGGACAATGTTTGAGACCCACTCGGCGTATTGGCACGGCCGAATGAATCCAGCATCGTATAGCCGAGTTATTTTGGCTTTGATCGCATCATACATATCGGCTTTGAACCTCCTGGGAGGTTGTTTGAACGGCCGATAGCCTGCCTTCATTGGTAGCTGATGAACAACTATGGATCGGCTAAGGCTAGGCATCTCGAAGTACTCCCAAGCAAAACAATATTTATATTCTTTTAGCAAGTCGATCAGCTGGGATCTACAATGAGAAGATAAATTTCTGCTAATATATGTCGGCCTAGGCTTGTCTCCAGAGCCTATGTCTATTTCTTCTAATTCATCGGCCGATGTAAAACCCTGCCCTAGCTTGCCATCGTCTTCGTCCGCGGTGTCCGTGCCGTAGACGTTCGAGCCCTCCACGACATCTTGTTCAGAGCAGCAGCTGCGGCCCGTCGTCTCCAATCGGCTGTATTGCAGAATCGGACACTTTTAGAAAATCGGCTTGCCAGAGTTTCCCGGACAAACAATCCATGCCATCGATTTCCCACAGCAGCAAATCGGAATTGGCGACACTTACTGACCTATCGGCTGGCACAATCTCCACCTTGTCGTCGTCCCATTGAAGTAAACACTAATGCATAGTGGAAGGGACGCAGTAGTTGGCATGTATCCAATCGCTCCCGAGCAGCAGGCTGTAAGACCCCTTCCCGTCGATGACAAAAAAGGTTGTGGGCACGGTCTTGTTGCCGACGGTCACTTCGACGTTCAGGACGCCCTTGGTTTCTGACAGGTTGCCGCCGAAGTCCTTGAGCACCATATTGGTCTTGATCAGGTCTTCGGCTCCTTTGCCTAATTTTCTGAATGTTGAGTAGGGCATTAGGATGACTGCGGCTCCCCCATCAACTAGCATCTTGGACATTGGTTTGCCGTTGACGAATCCTTTAACGTACAACGGCTTCAGGTGCCGATTTTCGGCCCCCTCGGGTTTGTCAAAAATAGCTTGGTCCGGGGAGAGTGCTAGTTTCACCAAGTCGTTTTCGATAGTGTTTGCATCGGCTTCAGGAGCACCAAATTCGGCTGGTAATATGAATACCATGTTGACCGATGCGAAACTTTGCCTTTCCTCTCGGCTGCCCTCCGGCTTGATCGGCTGAACTCTCCTTGGCTTGCTCCTCGTCGGCTGTGGCGGTTTTCTATTTGGGTATCCATCGCCTTTTGATTTTACCTAGCCGACGGCGTTGTTCTTCGATCATTTGCCAAACTTCTTCTTCCCTTCCTTCACACTTTAGCCTTTGAATTCTTCGTTTCTGTGTTTTGGTGAAGAGGTCAGAGGGGCACCATTGGTGGTTTGCCGATTCTTCATCGTCGGCCTCTTCTTCGTCGTAGTAGTCGTCGTTCTCATTTTCGTCGAAGAAGTCTTGATGGATCGGCCCTAGCCGATCGTGAACGGACTGCCAGTGCTGGTTGAGCTGAACGGGCCTTAAGACGAACCGAGTTGGACTTGTGATCGGCTGGCTTCTGTGTTCGTCCTCGTGGTACTCGCTGCAAGCCGGGCAATTTTCTAGCGTCGGCAATCTCATCCCGGTTTCCCAGCAGTGCCTGAAAAATTCACAATGCCAATGGGGATCGGCACCGCTGTGATTCCCGTCGTACCGACGGCCTCGCGTTTCTGGCTCTTGCCGATAAAACCTTTCAAACCGAGCCTCTTCCCGCCAATATTGCTGTTGGGGGCAGCGTCAGCTGTTTGTGTTGATCAGCCATCGATCAGCTGATCGGGCAACGGGGTGCACCATGTTGATTGGTGCAGCTTGGCTTCCAGTCGGCTCGTCCTCTGCACAGACCCCTCTCCATGTTTCGGCTAAGCTGTACGTCATTCTGCGCTGCCGATCAGCTTGCCTAGGGACGGTTTGAACCATATTGATTGGCAAGGGGTCTCCATCTACCTTCATCGGCCAATTGGAATTGGCGAACTTGAGTTTCCCGGCCTCTATTGCCGACTGGATTTGCTACCTGAAGACTTTGCAGTCGTTGGTGGCATGAGATGTAGAGTTGTGCCAATTGTAGTACTTTTTCTTCTTTAGTTCTTCGGCCGATGGGATCACGTGGTTCTCAGGAAGCTGGATCTGTTTCTCCTTGAGCAATAGTCAAAAATCCTATCGGCCTTGGTGATGTCAAAGTCATATTTTTCCTCTTTGGCCGTCTTCAGCAGCCACTGGCAGACGATGGCCTTTTTGTTCTTGGCCCATTAGACTGCCGCCACCTCTTGTGTCATCGTCATTGGAATCGGAGTCTGACTCAATGATGACTTGAGTTATGTTTTTGATGGCCTTCCTGGTGTCCTGAAATCTTTGTTCATGGGCCGTCACCTTCTGTGCCAGATGTGCCAGGCTGTCGAAGTCCTGAGCGGAGAAGCATTCACGGATCGGTGCGATCAGGCCGTGGAAAGCCAAATCGGCTAGCTGGGCGTCCGACAGCACCAGGCTGTAGCATCGGTTCCTCAACTCCCTGAAGCGTTGAATGTATTCTTGAATCGACTCGTTGTGCTTCTGCCTGATACTGGTGAGGTCCGACAGCTTCATTTCATGGTTGCCGGAGTAGAAGTAGCTATGAAATTGTTTCTCGAGATCGGCCAAGCTCTGAATTGAGTTGTAAGGCAATGAAGAGAACCAGGTGAAAGCCGATCCCGAAAGAGACAGAGGGAACAACCGGACTCTCAAGGCGTCTGTAGCCGATGCTTCGTCGCACTGCGCCAAGAATCGACTGACGTGCTCGTAGGTTGACACATTGTCTTGCCCTGAGAACTTCGAGAAGTCTGGGATTTTGTGCCTGTTGGGCAATGGAATTCGCTCAAAATGCTCCGGATAAGGATACCGATACATGTGCCCTGAGTCTTTCGATTTTAGGCCGAATTGATCGTGCATGACGTTCGCAATCAAATCGTCCCAAGTCCGGTTGTCCTGTTGTATCGGCTCATATTGATCATATGGCGCAGGTGCTTGCCGGTACAGTGGTGGTGGCGTCTGGGGCCTCCCTGATGCTGGTACTAGAACGGGTGATCAGCGGGAGGCGGTCGATTTGCCGGTGGTGGCGTTGGTGGACCCGGGAACAGCTGTCGGCCACCGGCGTTGTACTGTCTGTCCAGGCCAATCTGGGCAACCGGCTCTAAGTGCCGATTGTCGTCGAACATGTTAGCGATTTGATCCTAGGTCAGCGGTTGTTGTCGGTTCAGCATGGTAATCACTGGTATTGCAACCGATTCGGTTGGATTCGGCTGGCTAAGGACCCCTCCTGGCGGCCCTGGATGTGTTTGTGGTGGAATCGGCCGATTCGGGTGGCCAACGTCCTCTAACCAGAAACGGCCATCGTGAAGTATGTCGGCCTCCGCTACAGTTGGTCAGCTATCTTGGCGTCGACCAAAGTTGCAATCATGTTGTTAAGGGTGTTGACAAGGATGCTACTCTAGTTGACAAACACATGGTGGACGCGAATCAATTCGGTCTTGCAAAGTATGCGAGGCCCAAACCGTCTTGTTCTTGAATCGGCTCCTTCGCCTTCGTTTGCCCTTTGACCCACTTGGGAGAGGATGCCTTGAGCTCATCCATGCTGAACTTGTACTTTTGATGTACAGCCCCGGATCTTGTCTGGGTACAAGATTGTAGGTAGTTGGCCTGGAGCTCTTCCACCATCTTTCTGTAATCGACTTGCTGCTCAGCCGATAATTGCTCCATCTTCACAGGCACGATGTTGTCCTGATAAACACTGGGGCTCTTGGAGTCGACCATCTTGTCACCTGCGCCGATGTGTCCTAGCCGAGTTGACAGAGAAAGTCCCACTGGGTGTGCCAAGAAGCGTGTTGATGAGAAATTTCTCTCACGCGCTAGCCTGGGAGATCTGCTTAACTCCAGTGTAGGTCCTTCTTGGCTACCTATGTTGTGCAAGGCGTGCCAGTTGGTTTGATCTGTTAACCAACAAGAAAAATAGAAATATATGCGTTAAGTATTAAGTTAGATCCTACTGGATCGGCTGCAGGAGTCAATTTTTACATATATATGCTATTCCAAAGTGTATTTAAACCAAGTGACTAGAATAGATCAGCTGCACCGACACAGTATTAGCCACTTAACCCAAATATACAACGGAATAATAAATATATGCTTTAACAATCTTAGCCGATGTCATAAGTCCGACCGTGAATCGGCTAATACTCGATTTATCTTATGAAAAGATATTGATCTAAACTAAATGCGCTAAACCTAGATCGGTCATTCATCAGTGGCGACAACGATTCGGCTTAGGGCATTTAACTAGAGCAAGATCTTAATATAAGAGGCGTTTTAATAATCCCGATAGCAAATATCAAAAGAACATTAAAACAGATAAGGCGGTGAAACCCCGCACTGTCTCTAAACATATACATCTAGCCGAGTAGATTATGAAAGCTCTAAAAAGGACTTAATAGTTCAACACGATGTAGCATTAAGTATAAAAAGACAGTCGATCTACTATAGGTGATGTAAATACCTCAAGACGGTGAATATCGCATATAATTCAGGCCAACCCTTAGATCTAGCTCTATCGGCTACCGATTCTTGACAGAAACGAGCCGATGTCGAGATAGATCTAAACATTATTCTAGATTATATGTGATATATGATAACTAACACAGCATAAATCATCGAATTTAGAGTGTCATGACGATGGAAGCACTAAATTCGACGAGATACACCACTAATGACAAACATTTACTCGAACTTGGGGATCGAAACGATGCAGCCCGAAGCCGATCAGTGTTCGTCGAAGAAAAAGGAGGCGATGCGCCGAAGGTTGTATTGATTGTGTTAGAATGAATTGTTTACAGGGGTCTCGGGTCCAATTTATACCCAAGTACAACAAAGACTGCGCTAAACACGGCTGCAACTAACTACTATATCTATACGACAAAAGCGCGGGAAGCAATCCTTTGCTGCCGTTACAATAGGGTTATATCTCTAAACAAATCTCTAATTTACATACATTCGCCATTATGGGACTTATCCCTAGATGGCAATATCTCTTAATGCGCAATTTGGAAACCGAATCTTCTATTTTATCTCCAAATATCTGCATCAAAAATGGTTTCGACCTCTCTGAACATGGAATCGGCTATCGGCTGTTCTCGTCCGATTCAACCTTGGCCGACTGGCTTCGCAACCGATCGCATCTCAATCGACCCGGCCTCTGTTTCTCCGTCAAACCAGCCGATCTGATTCTGCTTCAACTTTAACTAGGACTTAGGGATTTGGTTACCAAATTTAGCAGTTAACAGCTAGGAATCGGCTGACGTGCTCGTACATTGAAGTACTGTCCTGCCCCAAGAATTTGGAGAAATCTGGGACCTTGTACCGGTTGGGCAACGGTACCCTCTCAAAGTGCTCTGGGTATGGATACCGATACATGTTCCCAGAATCATTTGGTTTAAGGCCGAATTGATCGTGCATAACGTCGGCAATCAAATCGGCCCAAGTCTTGTTGTCTTCAACCTGTTGTATCGGCTCGTACTGATCATACTACATGGGTGCTTGCCGATACTGAGGTGGCGTTTGAGGCCAATAATGTCGGTCTTGATAGCCTCCCTGGTACTGATACTAAAGTGGGTTGCCATCGGGAGGCAGCCGATTCGCTGGGGGTGTCTGCGGATCTGGGAAGAGCTGTCGGCCACCAGCATTGTACTATGCCCCTTGAATGAGATTGGCAATCGGCTCTTGCTGCCGATTGAAGTTGAACATACCGGCTAGCTGCTCCTCGAAGGGAGGTTGTTGCTGGTTCAGAACAACAGGCGATGGTCTTGAAGCCGATGCGGCTGCAGTCGGCTGACTGAGGACTCCTCCTAGTTGCCCCGGCTATATCGAAGGCGGGATCGGCCGGTTCTAGGTGGCCAAGACCCCGTAATTGAGGAACCGGCCGTCTATGAAGTAGGTTGGCCCCGCCGCAGATCTGCAATCTTGGAATCGACCACAGTGGCAATCATATTATTCAGGGTGTTGACCAAGATTCCACTTTGATTGACGAGTGCATGGTGCACAGCCGAATCGATCCGGTCTTGCAAAGTGTGCAGCTCCGAATCATCTTGTTCTTGCTTCGGCTCCTCCATCTTGTGTTTTCCTTTTGCGTCGTCTGAGGAGGCCGCCTTGAAGTCGTCTATGCTGAATTTTTACTTTTGGTGGATGGCTCCGGACTGGTATGGGCAAAAGATTGCGAGATAGTTAGCTGCAGGTTCCTCCACCATCTTCTTGTAGTCGGCCAATTGCTCGGCGGCGTTGTTCCATCTCGACAAGAATTGTGTTTTCCTCGCTGATTTCGGGGCTCTTGACGTTAACCATCACGTCGGCTTTGTTGAAGCGCTCTAACCGAGTCGATGGTCCCACTAGGTGTGCCTAGAAGCGTGTTGATGAGAAATATCTCTCACGTGGCATGGGAGATCCGCTAGCTCCGGTGTAGGTCCGTCCTTGGCTACCGTGATGAGCTAGGCATGCCAATTGGTTTGATCTGCTAACCAATAAGAAATAATAAACGAGATACATGCGATAAGGTTAAAGTTAGATCCTACTTGGATCGGCTCACGAAATCAACTTGCATATAATTGCCTTCCGAAGTAATTTTGAACTAAGTGATGGGATAGATAGGTTGTGCCGAGACAAGTATGAATCACTTAATCCAAATATACATCGAGATAATAAATATATGCGTTTATAACCTAGCCGATGCTTGCAGTCTAATGTGAATCGGCTAATACTCGATACATCTTATAAAAGATATCGATCTAACTTAAACGTGTTAAACCTAGATCAATCGACGTCGGTGATGCCAACAAATTGATATCAATTTAAGGCATTTAACCAGATCGAGATCTTAATATAAGAGGCAGCTTTAATATATCTAATAGTGAATAATTCTAAAAGATTATTAAAACAGGTAAGGCTGGCTGAAACCCCAGCACTCTCTCTACAAGTAGGCATATAATCGAAGAGTTCTAAATACTTCTAAAAACGACTTAACAGATCATAGATGATGCAACATTAAGTACAAAAAGATAGTATTAGATCTATATAGACCGATGAAAACCCCTCAAGACGATAGATACAGCATACAACCTAGTCCAACATCTAGATCTAGATTTATCAGCTGTTGTCTCCCGAGAGAAACGAGCTGACGGCGGGATAGATCTAGGCATTGTTCTAGATTATATACCGTATATGATAACTTGCACGGTCTACAACATTAAACCTAGAGTATCATGATGATATAAGCACTAGATCCAACGGAATAAACCACTAATGACGAGAATTTACCTTATTCGGGGTCGAATCGATGCAGCCGAAGCCGGATCAAGAACTCGTCTAAAAGAAAAGGTTTGGCGATACGCCGAGATTATATTGATGTGTGTTGTTATTTTACAAGAGGTCTCGGGTCCTATTTATACCCAAGTACAACAAAATCCATGTAGAACACGGTTTCTATCTAATCTACTATTTAAAATATGACAACATCTTGGGAGACACCCCAATGTCGTATCACAAGAGGAAATCTAAATAAATCCCTATTTTACAGATACAATTGCCGTTACATGACCCTATTCATAGATGGCAATATCTTACCGAACATTTAGGAACCGAATCTTACTTTTATCTTCAAGCTTCTTTATCAGAAACGGTTCCATCTCCCTCTCTGAATCGGAATCAGCTATCGGCTATCCCTGTCCGATTCGGCCTCAACCGACTGGTCTTCCAGCTGATTTGATCGCGGCCGATGCAGCCTCTGTTTCTCCGCAGATTATGTTCCAATCCAATTCCATTTCAGTTTCACTCTTGAACTTAGGGATTTGGTTACCAAATTTGGTCGTTAACAGTAAGTGAGGGATGGGTAAGAATATGTGTACACTTTGGTTTTTAGTTGGATTTTCGCATTATTTTCTCCCCCTAAATTTGTAGCTCCATAACTTAATGTGTGGTCAAAATAAATCAGTGAAAATTTTACTGGAGGTAGATGATTATACCTAGATTCCATTTTCTTTGGTTGTACACAAAAATCATTTGTAGATTGCTCACAGAAATTAAACAAAGATGGGCTATTTAGAAATTGTTTGAATTTTTAGGAGATCTAAACGAGGAGAAAAATTCTAGAAAAATTATATTTATTCTTGATAATTAACCTAGTATTTGATTAAATTATTTTCTATATACACTTATGTGCATTTTATTTCACTTTTAGGTGGGGTACGGTTTTAGCTCATAAAAGACTTTAATTTTTGACCTACGTGACTATTTTTGTTTAATTTGTTTGAAGCATCAAACTTAGTTATTAAATTGTACCAAAATTATATTGAGTTCAATATAGTGAGGGGCACCCACATGGATTTTTCCATGATTTAGTGGTGTGCCCTAAACCTTGGATCCACATCGTAGAGAAATTTTTGTAATATACATATAGAATAGTAAAAATTAACTAAATTTTTACTAGGAACGTAATATATGTGTATATATTTTGATAATACATGTATATATTTTCTTAATTAAGTGTATTTATATATGTGTAAAATATATATTTATACATATATATCACTACTAAAAAAAAGCTCATTGGTGTCGCCCCAAAAGGTGCCGGTCAAACCAAATCCAGTACCTATAATGTATATAGGTGGCGGCAAAACAATAGGTGGCGGTTCATGTTAAGAACCGTCACCTATAGTCTCAAATAGGTGCCGGGTGAACAGTAAAACCGCCACCTATAGTATAGGTGGCGGTTCTTATTACGAAACGCTACTTATTCTTCGTGAATAGGTGGCGGTTCTTATTACCGCTCGATTAGTACCATACCGCTCGCCGAACCAGAGCAACACCAGCTTAAATAGGTTCGTGCCTCGCTCGCTCGTCGTGTAGAACCGCTCGCTCGTGCATGTAGCTCTATCTCGCGGGCCCGCGCCCACATGAAAAAATATGGTGGGTCCGGTAAATATGGTGGGTCCGGCTAAAGGAGTGGGCCCATAAGAAAAGATTGGGAGCACCTCATTGAATGGTGTTTGGTCCGTATAGGTATCGGATAAATAGGTGTCGGTTCTACACGAACCGGCACTTATTTGCCCGAATAGGTGCCGGTCGAAGAATCGACACCAATGACCAAAGTCATTGGTGCCGACCAATAGGTGCCGGTTGGAAAAACCGGCACCTAAGGGGGTTCCCCAACCGGCACCTATGAGGCATTCTATACTAGTGTATGCATATTGCATATATATGTATAAATATATGTATATATGTGTGTAAAATATGTATGCATAATAATATATAAACAAGCAACAAGCTAGCAGCAGGAGCAAAATTTAAAAAAAGGAAAAAAAATTTAGTCCCAGTTGGTGTTACCAACCGGGACTAAAGATGGATCTTTAGTCCCGGGTTTTCACCAGGACTAAAGATAGGCATCTTTAGTCCTGCTTTTGTAGTCTCGGTTTGAAACTCGAGACTAAAGAGGGTTACAAACCGGGACAAAATGAGGTTTCCCGAGCAGTGAAAGGGGTTACAAACCGATACTACATAGGGTTTTCGCAGCAGTAGAGATAAATTTATTTCTAAACATCTGAGAACAAGGTTAATTACAAATGCGGCATGCATGTGATATCCATGCGCATCAAACATATAATTATTTGAAGTAGAGATGCATTCGTGATAATATATATATAGACACACACTAAGATCATATGTCATATATCATGAGAATTAACCAAAATAAAAACAAAATAAAAAATAAAATGTAGTAGAAGGTATAGCTAAGACTGATAGGATGATCGATCAATCAAGGCTTTATGGCGTTGAGGAGGTGGATGGCGGTGGTCTTGACTGTGGCAATGACCCAAACGGTGGGAACCTTGTCACCATACTTGAACAGATCACCTAACTTGCACTTGCTCGTGGTCCCGTTGTATTGGGTCTCCAGTGATATTAGTCGCCTCACGGGACTCCTTCTCATTGTTAGCCATGTTCGACCTGCTCATTGTACTCTCCCTCTCTCTCTTAGTTTGATTAGAAGCTACAGGATGGATTAGTGCATGTATTGAGGAACGAATTAATTTATACTAGCTAACTAGGCTGGCTCGATTGGTCAGTACTAATTGTCAACCTTTCTAATTTATTCAATGGCTGTGATAGCATCATGGCATGCTTGCATTTATATCCTCTTATCCCTTTCTAAAAATAGTACGGCACATGTCAGCTATTCTAAAAATAACCAAGCAGGGGCAGGCAACGCGGCCAGCGCAAGTGTACAATGGTACGTACCCTTTAGGGCTGGGAAAACCCGGGGTTTGGCTGCTGCACCTGTGGATCAACCCACTATATATATGAAAAGAGTCCACGCACATTGAATAATCCGCTTTCGGTTAAGCGCAGTCTCAATTATAACACAACCCATCCCAGTGTTTCTGTCGCGTTCCCTCTCAAAAAATATTCATCCCAGTGTTTCACACTAGTAAAAAAAGTAACCATCGCCGGTTGCCCATTACTACCTATAGGGTCGGCCCGATAAACTCACTTGATAATGGAATAACATAAATTATTAAAAGCCCTAGAAAAAGATCTTAAACAATAAATATGTCCAAGAAAAATCTAAATATATTGCTTCCCCAAAATTCACATCAACTTTCAGAGCACAATAAATCTCGGTCTCTACTACTTAAAAAATACACTAGCAATCGTGTATGTGTAACACATGTCTCCCTAAATATCTATGGCATGAAAAAGTATATGCTTAGATTCATTGAATGAAAATTACAAATTATATCTTTACTGTTAAATATATATGAAATTTATAAGCCCCTCCCAGACATCAAAAGATCGAATAATTGATTACCTGTGATTAATAATTTCACATATACAAGAATTTAGTGTGATACGCACTGTATCATGGCCCAAGCAAGCCATATGTGGACGTTGAAGATGCACCAACCACTTCTGAAGAAGTGGTCTTTGTAGATACACATCGTAAAAGGCCAAGTGCTATGGTCGCTACTCATCTCTCCAAATAGATTCATGCTATCCGTACTTAAACCGAACCTTACGTTTTGTACATCCTCTCCGAAGTATCACTACTATAGATTCTCTCCTCTGTCAGGCCAAGTGCTATAGCCGCTGCTCATCTCTTCAAATAGATTCATGTAATCCGTACTTAAACCGAACCTTACGTTTTGTGCATCCTCTCCGAAGTATCACTACTATAGATTCTCTCCTCTGTGATGGCCCATCACATGACTGAGATTTACGGGCCGTCACAACGAAGTCATCTCAAACAAGCCTAAAAAGAGGACGACAAAGATATACTTGCACAGACATGTTAGATGTGAATAAATCTAAAGCCGTCACGGATGGTACCTATCTGTGATGGGCTCAATCCATGGCCCGACAAAGATAACCAATGTTATCTTTGTAGGGCTAATAAGCCCGTCACCGATATTTGTCATTGGTGACGGGCTCGAACGATGGCCCCATTGAGATAACAATTAGGCAAATCACTGATGATTGTCGTTGGTGGCGGGCTTGGAGTTAGGCGACAAAGATAACGCAATTCCATCACAGTGCTAGTTCATTGGCCGTTACAGCTAGTTATTGCACTCTATAAATACCCCAACCACCTAGTTCCGGTTAGGTTCCTGTCAGAGGCTGTCATGGTGCCAGGGATCTTTAGTCCTGGTTGGTAACACCAACCGAGACTAAAGATCCTGTTTTGTCCCGGTTGGTGATACCAACCGCACGAAAGATCATTTTGATCTTTAGTGCTGGTTGGTAACACCAACCGGGACTAAAGTGAAGTTGCTTCTTATACTACTTCTTCCTCCTCGAGCCCGAGCCTACTGCAGTGTCTTCAAACTTTTGCTCCAGAAGCTAGCGAGGTGCTGCCAAAATTTTTCGTGAATTTCTTTTGGTGATAATACACAAATCTTTGCTATCTATAAGGTTAGCAAATTATCCCTCTTATGATCTATGCTTAGCATATTTCTTTTTACGGTTTTTTCTATACATTTTTATCTCTAGGTAGGTTATGAAAAATGAAGAAAGAGAAAATTTGTTTGGGAAAATTATTTTATTAATCACATAACATTTTGTTGTGAAAATTTTTGGGAAAATGAAGAGGGAGAAAAGTATGCTTAGCACATTGCATTTGTAGGTATATTTTATGTACAATTTTATCTCAAAAAATATTTATGGCAAACGATGAGAGAGAGACTTTTGGACAAAAAATGTTATAAAATAGATGACAAAGAAAAATATAGAAAATTTGATAATAGATTAGAAAACTAAGGTAATTTAAAGATCGTTAAAATAGTTAGAAATAAATACACTACGTACTATGTTTACAACTTTATAATAACTTTTAAAAATAATTCTAATTTTTTTAAGTACAACACATTACGTATGTTGGATTATTACATAATTACTGTTTGATTACATATATATAATTATTATAATATTATTTAAATGGTTTGACTTTTAGGAATTTTTCTTACGATTTTTTTGCATTTTGTCTGGACGCCCTTCGAACCCCTTATTATTTTTGAGGGATGAATGGAATGCATCAGTTCTTCCCACAAACATAATAAGACATTCGACGCTCTGAGAGAAGGATATTGGAGATGTTTCTGGGTCTTTAGCCTGCCAGTCAACTTCAACCTGATATGTGCCCGTCAAACCACTCGAAGGCAGCGACCAAATGTATTACATATTCAGGAGACTTGATAAAAATGGCTAAAGATCTACAACATCTAAAATATCCCAGGATGTGCACTAGATTCACACTTTCATCTTAAGCATTGACATACATAGCAAAGATTTTTAAGATCAAAGGGTATTAAAGACTTACATCAACATATTAGATACATAGGCTTACCGGCCAAATATATATATTTAAATCAAAGAACAGCGAAAGATTGGATACCCAAATCATAAGCACACCGACTAGGGGTTTATCCCATTAAGTTCAAGTCCTAGAGGAAGCAGTGGATTACCCGCATCACTCAAAAAACTAAGTCTAAGACCGGCATGCCAATAGTTAATTCAATAGCAAGAGTCAGTACATTATTAAAAATAATATACTGACAAGCACCAAGACAAGCCTAACACTCTACACGTAGGGCATATAATCAAGGAAGACATAATATGGTTCATTTTAGCATAAAGCAAGTTTTATTTGCATAAAACATTTTTCAAATCAGATTTGCCTTCAAATGTAATTTCAGCAAGAAGGTTGTTAGCATATGGGCATCACAGTAGTCATTAATTATGTATAAATATACATCTCACTGCCATCCATGGCGGCAGAAAGGAGATCTTTCTCAAAACTCAGCATAATTTGAAGGTAAATTTCAGCATTTAGAACAATAAGCACAAGTCTTACTCAATACATATCCACACGCCGCTCATGACCATGAGCACGGCTAATCGATTAGTTTTTAGAACTCTGCAGAGTTTGTACAGCTTTACCCACATGATATGAACACTCTAGCTTGTTTTGTGCTCATGACGCACTACCAAACTCTTATGTGGAATGTGGTCTAGAGGTCATAACGAAGCTTTTACACTACATAATTACTAGCTTTGCACCAGCATGATACATGTACCCCCATCCTAGGCATACTGGAAATATAACCTAGAACCGTTAAGTATCGTGTCCACGCCTTAAACTTAACGCCGTGGTGGTGGATGCGATAGGAACCCACCCATGTGGCACAATATCGTTGTATTGGACATACTTAGTCGCCTAAACTACCCATCAGGGTAAATAGGAAGTTCCTCTGGGTTATCTGAACCCATACACACCGGCCTACCATAGTGCAAGGCTAGGTGCTAAGTGGATTAGTCAGCTTAGGTCATCTTATACTAACACATGTGGATGTACGGATAAATTAGTTGGTGACACAAGTTTGGTCCTTACGGACTTGGGTAAATATCTCTCCCCCTCTCGACATGCAACTGATCCGTGCCACTTGCCGCCCAAGTCAAAAGTCACATTTTGACACATTTTGGTTCACAAATACTCATCATATTTATTCTATCCCAGCAAGGGTTCACATCTCAAAATCACATTTTAGTTATCGATGGAACGAGCATTTGCATAAGTCTAAGCAAGGCTAAGCAAGCAGTTGCAATAAGCATATATATAAACCCATTTGATCACAAGTAGTCTACTCTAACCATTTCTAGGGGTACAATAAGCAAAGATTACAATTATCCAAGGTGGGAGATGCAGCAAATAGGTCATAACTACCATAACCGAATTTTAAATGCTAATATAGTCTAAGGTTATATGCAACTTTGCAAACAAACAATTTCATCCCTCAATTCATGGGATTCAATGTGTTCAAAGGATTGGAGGGGAAAAGCTTTCCTTGATTCTTGAGAAATGTTAGCACCTTATCCACTCCTTCACCGTTTATGCAATTATCTAAATAAAACACAAGATATGCAATTAGACACCGAAAAGAAGCGAAAATCTAAAATGTTCTAAAATGCATGAGGTGTACACGTTGAATAGGTAATGCTCTAAAATGAATTTAGGGGAAAGAATTACTAATTTATCTTGTTCTATTTGGGAGTTATTAATTTTTAGAAGTTCGCTCGGTATAGGGTAGTATTTAATTAGGTAGAGTTATAAAATGTTTCTATAATTTGAATTTTATTAACTTTGACTTCACCGAGGTAAAGAGAAATTTTTTATAAGACTAACACATGTGGTTCCACAAATTTTGGAGTAACTAATAATTTCTTATGTGTTTTACGAGTTATAACGTATTCTCGGTTTATAGTGTTCAATAAGGGCTTGTCTCCGGAGTTGTATGTCCAGAAAATGTTACTTCTTGATTTAGTTGAGTGAACTAAATATTTTTTGGCTATTTATTCCACTCTAAGTCTACAAGTTTAGACCCTTTTATTATTTTACTTCATCCTTTGCAACTAAAGGTGATCTATGTCATTATATTAACCTAGATAGTGCTATACGAGCTAGTGCTCTAAATCTTAGTGTATGGAGATGGAACTATGGCCTCACTGGTTTAATAAGTTTTATTTAGGTTTTTTAAAGCTCAAGTTCATACACACCAATATATATCTATGTATTGCTTTACCAATCCTATATGTTTAATTTCCTCTTTTTCCAAATCAAGGTTTTGAGCTAAGTCCTGTACAATAGATGCCAAATTTTATTTCACAGAGTTGAAGTATGCTTCTTGCTGGTTCTCTAGGAATTTAGTTCATTTCAAATGGATTAAAGATGAATTTTGTACAAACTTTACAAGTTGAAGGGTGCGCTAAGTTGTTTATTCCGTACATAAATATTAAAGAGATTTTATTATACAGTAAGTATATACTTTTATTTTACAATGTGAAAGTACATGCTTTTTAAGTTTACTCAAAAGGAGTTAAAATTGATTTTATATAATTCCCTAAAGTTCAGCTTATCTAAAACTCATTATTTAAATGGCATTGGTATTTTTCATGCATTTGGCAAAAAGTAATTATATCCTTTTATTTTTCCGAATCGAGGCTGTAAGTTGAGGAATCTGTATCATTTGATTTTGTCAATAAATAAGTCAATTTGAATATCCTATGCATTTTATAAGTTTGTGCAAGTGTTATGTGTAATTTTCCATAGATAAATTTTTGAGGGAAAATTTGTACCGTGAGTGCTAAGTTTTATGCTTCTACATTACAGTCCACCATTTTGTGAGTTCACAAAAATTTGTTTCATCCCAAAATGAGTTATATTGGATTTTATATTGATTTTTCAAATTTGTACAATTTTATATTAAAAAATATTGCTTTTGCTATTTCTATTTTATATTTTCAAATTTTAATACATGGGGTCCATTGGTTAGTGCCTGGCCATTTTGCAGAATGGCCCCTGGAGTTTTTGAATTAGGACCCGAGGTCCTCCACACGTGGTAAATGGAAACTTCATTAAGAGTCTACTAGTTTTAGTTTATTTACATATAGATCCATGACCCCACATGTCATAGAGTGAATTCTTACTAATTAGACCTTGGTGTTTTAATCTTTTCGCTAAATGAAGGCCCTGCACGCTAATGGAGCTGGGCCCACGTATTAGTGTGTCGACGGCCAGGAGCAGAGCAGCGATGGCTCAGCGAGCTTCTCGCCGGCGGCGGCTGCGAACGGCGGCGAACTAGATGGAGCAGCCAAAAGGGAAATTGTAGAGAGGAAGGTTGCGAAGCTATTGGTGGTGGTCTCATGCACTGTGGTGACCTGAATCGGTGTTGACGACGGTGCAAGCGGCGACCGTGCCCGGGATGACGAGCCATATGGAGCTACGGTTCGATTCATGCCAAGTTAGTGCATGCATGTTAGTCTCCAAGGTTCCTGGGTGCTTACGCGAGGTCGCGCGGGTGCTTGCGAAGATTGAACAACCACGGCGGTGGGAGGAAACGGCCCGGTGGCTGCACTCCTCCTTGGGTGAATGGCGACAGCACAAATGGGTCGACGAGCTGCCAGAGAAAGGCATGCATGATGGCGAGGAGGTCCTAAGGAGGGTACCCATACAATGAATCGATGCGGAGCTCACCGGAACAGCCAGATTTGAAGGTTGACGCCGGCGGCGGGAGTTGAGGAAGACGAAGTCGATCTCTGGGTTCACGTCATCCTAGCTCGATTTCTTCGGTCGGCGGGCTCCTGTGGTTGAGGCGAAGGTTATGGCGCGGCGGCTAGTCCTGCATTGGCCGGAGGTGGCTGAGCGACGACGAGGCCAAGGCCATAGCTATGCCCAGAGCATGCTCAAAACTGGCGAGGGCACGTCGGCGTTCCTGCCGCTGCAGTGGATGAAATGAGATAGTATCAAAAGAGAAATTGCTCGGCATCAAGAGGAGGAGATGGAACACTAAAGAGAGGGAACGACTGTGGCTCAATCAGCAATGGCGACAGCAATCATCTTCCCGGTCGGCGATGAAGATGGAGGGAAATGGAGACACTGGAGCTCTCTCTCTTGATTCAATCGGCTTTGGGATGGAGAGTGAGGTTGGGCGATGTGGCTAGGGAAAGTAGAGGGCATGAGGTGGAGCTTGCGTCGTCGACACGTCGTGGCCACGCGTCACCGGCGTCCAGAGCGTTGTCTCCCTCCCTCTCACACGTTCTCGGTCGGCTAGGTGATTGGCACAAGGTGAGGACAAGCCAGAGGGGCTGCCAAGTGGGTCCAGGGCGTGGCAAGCTATGTGGGTAAGTGAGGGATGGGTAAGAATATGTGCACACTTTAGTTTTTAGTTGGATTTTCGGATTATTTTCTCCCCCTAACTTTGTAGCTCCATAACTTAATGTGTGGTCAAAATAAATCAGTGAAAATTCTACTGGAGGTAGATGATTATACCTAGATTCCATTTTCTTTGGTTGTACACAAAAATCATTTGTGGATTGCTCACAGAAATTAAACAAAGATGGGCTACGTAGAAATTTTTTGAATATTTAGGAGACCTAAACTGAGGAGAAAAATTCTAAAAAATTATATTTATTCTTGATAATTAACCTAGTATTTGATTAAATTATTTCCTATATACACTTCTGTGCATTTTATTTCACTTTTAGGTGGGGTATTGTTTTAGCCGATAAAAGACTTTAATTTTTGACCTATGTGACTATTTTTGTTTAATTTGTTTGAGGCATCAAACTTAGTTATTAAATTGTACAAAAATTATATTGAGTTGAATATAGTGAGGGCACCCACATGGATTTTTCCATGATTTAGTGGGGTGCCCTAAACCCTGGATCCACATCATAGAGAAATTTTTGTAATATACGATATAGAATAGTAAAAATTAACTAAATTTTTACTAGGAATGTAATATATGTGTATATTTATATGTGTGTAGATATTTTGGTAATACATGTATATATTTTCTTAATTAAGTGTATTTATATGTGTGTAAAATATGTATTTATACATATATATCACTACTACAAAAAGGCTCATTGGTGTCGCCCCAAAAGGTGCCGGTCAAACCAAATCCGGCACCTATAATGTATATAGGTGGCGGCAAAAGAATAGGTGGCGGTTCATGTTAAGAACCGTCACCTATAGTCTCAAATAGGTGCGGGTGAACAGTAAAACCGCCACCTATAGTATAGGTGGCGGTTCTTATTACGAACCGCTACCTATTCTTCGTGAATAGGTGGCGGTTCTTATTACGAACCGCCACCTATACTACAGGTGGCGGTTTTACTGTTCACTCGGCACCTATTTGAGACTATAGGTGGCGGTTCTTAACACGAACCGCCACCTATTCTCAGAAAAACACTATTCCCTCGATTTGTACCATACCCCTCGCCGAACAAGAGCAACACCAGCTTAAATAGATTCGTGCCTCGCTCGCTCGTCATGTAGAACCGCTCGCTGAACCGCTCGCTCGTGCCTGTAGCTCTATCTCGCGGGCCCGCGCCCGCGTGGAAAAATATGGTGGGTCCGGTAAATATGGTGGGTCCGTCTAAAGGAGTGGGCCCATAAGAAAAGATTGGGAGCACCTCATTGAATGGTGTTTGGTCCGTATAGGTGTCGGATAAATAGGTGTCGGTTCTACACGAACCGGCACTTATTTGCCCGAATAGGTGCCGGTCGAAGAACCGGTACCAATAACCAAAATCATTGGTGTCGACCAATAGGTGCCGATTGGGAAAACCGGCACCTAATGGGGTTTTCCAACCAGCACCTATGAGGTATTCTGTACTAGTGTATGCATATTGCATATATATGTATAAATATATATATATATATGTGTGTGTGTATGTAAAATATGTATGCATAATAATATATAAACAAGCAACAAGCTAGCAGCAGGAGCAAAATTTAAAAAAAAAATAGTCCCGGTTGGTGTTACCAACCGGGACTAAAGATGGATATTTAGTCCCGGGTTTTTCACCCGGGACTAAAGATAGACATCTTTAGTTTTGTTTTTGTAGTCTCGGTTTGAAACTCGAGACTAAAGAGGGTTACAAACCGGGACAAAATAAGGGTTCCCGAGCAGTGAAAGGGGTTGCAAACCGATACTACATAGGGTTTTCGCAGCAGTAGAGATAAATTTATTTCTAAACATCTGAGAACAAGGTTAATTACAAATGCGGCATGCATGTGATAACCATGCGCATCAAACATATAATTATTTGAAGTAGAGATGCATTCGTGATAATATATATATAGACACACACTAAGATCATATGTCATAAATATCATGAGAATTAACCAAAATAAAAACAAAATAAAAAATAAAATGTAGTAGAAGGTATAGCTAAGATTGATAGGATGATCGATCAATCAAGGCTTTATGGCGTTGAGGAGGTGGATGGCGGTGGTCATGGCTGTGTCAATGACCCAAACGGTGGGAACCTTGTCACCATACTTGAACAGATCACCTAACTTGCATCTCGTGGTCCCGTTGTATTGGGTCTCCAAATTCTTAGTCCACTTGTGTACAGTTTCTAGGTCGTTCTTGTTGCGTTTGCCTTCTCCGGTGGCAGCGAGGCGCTCGAGTGCATATAACGTCGAGTTGGTGGTCTCGAAAATTTGGAGAAAATGTCGAAGAAAGGCATGCGATCGTTGATGTTTGGGTCCCTTATGCCGTTCAATATTATTGAGTTTGCCTCTCCAAAGAGTTTTTCCATCTTGGTGATCGGGATGATGGTGGCCACCTGGGTGTAGGAATACAAGTGAGCATCTCGGTGTCCATATAAAAACTTAATTGCTAGTTCATCTTTTATATGGTAGTATAATCTTTGAAAGAAGAAAATATGACCTAGAAGTGGAATAAGCAAGCAAAAGAATCCCGCTTATCCGCCCCACTCGCATCCTTACCTGGGTGGCCTTAACTTGGTTGTGCTTGAAGTACTCGGCATACGGGATAAGTTGTTCGATGCAGCGGTTCTGTTATTCTCACCGACCGGGGTCCAATCTCTGTGTCGCAGAATTCTTCAGTGATATTAGTCGCCTCACGGGACTCCTTCCGGGTGGCGACGGCGGTGGCAGCTTAAGGGGTAGTGTCCCAAACACCTCATACTCCCTCTGCAGTTGCACATGGTGGGGATAAGCCGCCGACGTTGATGGCTATCAATACCACTAGGAGGTTAGCAGCCATGTTCGACCTGCTCATTGTACTCTCCCTCTCTCTCTCTCTCTTAGTTTGATTAGAAGCTACAGGATGGATTAGTGCATGTATTGAGGAACGAATTAATTTATACTAGCTAACTAGGCTGGCTCGATTGGTCAGTACTAATTGTCAACCTTTCTAATTTATTCAATGGCTGTGATAGCATCATGGCATGCTTGCATTTATATCCTCTTATCCCTTTCTAAAAATAGTACAGGCACACGTCGGCTATTCTAAAAATAGCCAAGCAGGGGCAGGCAACGCGGCCAGCGCAAGTGTACAATGGTACCTACCCTTTAGACCTTGTACAGTTGGGCTGGGAAAACCCGGGGTTGGGCTGCTGCACCTGTGGATCAACCCACTATATATATGAAAAGAGTCCACGCACATTGAATAATCCGCTTTCGGTTAAGCGCAGTCTCAATTATAACACAACCCATCCCAGTGTTTCTGCCGCGTTCCCTCTCAAGAAATATTCATCCCAGTGTTTCACACTAGTAAAAAAAGGTAACCATCGCCGGTTCATCACTGTCGGCCCATTACTACCTATAAGGTCAGGCCCTGATAAACTCACTTGGTAATGGAATAACATAAATTATTAAAAGCCCTAGAAAAAGATCTGAAACAATAAATATGTCCAAGAAAAATCTAAATATATTGCTTCCCCAAAATTCACGTCAACTTTAAGATCTTAAATCTCGGTCTCTACTACTTAAAAAATACACTAGTAATCGTGTACGTGTAACACATGTCTCCCTAAATATCTATGGCATGAAAAAGTATATGCTTACAATCATTGAATGAAAATTACAAATTATATCTTTACTGTTAAATATATATGAAATTTATAAGCCCCTCCCAGACATCAAAAGATCAAATAATTGATTACCTATGATTAATAATTTCACATATACCAGAATTTAGTGTGATACGCACTGTATCATGGCCCAAGCAAGCCATATGTGGACGTTGAAGATGCACCAACCACTACTGGAGAAGTGGTCTTTGTAGATACACATCGTAACAGGCCAAGTGCTATGGCCGCTACTCATCTCTCCAAATAGATTCATGCATCCGTACTTAAACCGAACCTTACGTTTTGTACATTCTCTCTGAAGTATCACTACTATAGATTCTCTCCTCTGTCAGGCCAAGTGTTATGGCCGCTGCTCATCTCTCCAAATAGATTCATGCTATCCGTACTTAAACCGAACCTTACGTTTTGTGCATCCTCTCCGAAGTATCACTACTATAGATTCTCTCCTATGTGATGGCCCATCACATGACTGATATTTGCGGGCCGTCACAACGAAGTCATCTCAAACAAGCCTAAAAAGAGGACGACAAAGATATACTTGCACATACATGTTAGATGTGAATAAATCTAAAGCCGTCAAGGATGGTACCTATCTGTGACGGGCTCAATCCATGGCCCGACAAAGATAACCAATGTTATCTTTGTAGGGCCCCAATATCAGCCCGTCACCGATATTTGTCATTGGTGACGGGCTCGAACTGATGGCCCTATTGAGATAACAATTAGGCAAATCACTGATGAGTGTCGTTGGTGGCAGGCTTGGAGTTAGGCCTGACAACGATAATTGCAATATCCATCACAGCTGCTAGTTCATTGGCCGTTACAGCTAGTTATTGCACTCTATAAATACCCCAACCACCTAGTTCCGGTTAGGTTCCTGTCAGAGGCTGTCATGGTGCCAGGGATCTTTAGTCCTGGTTGGTAACACCAATCGAGACTAAAGATCCTGTTTTCTGCCCCGGTTGGTGTTACCAACCGGCACGAAAGATCATTTTGATCTTTAGTGCTGGTTGGTAACACCAACCGGGACTAAAGTGAAGTTGCTTCTTATACTTCTTCTTCCTCCTCGAGCCCGAGCCAGCTGCAGTGTCTTCAAACTTTTGCTCTAGAAGCTAGGGAGGTGCTGCCAAAATTTTTCGTGAATTTCCTTTGGTGATAATACGCAAATCTTTGCTATCTATAAGGTTAGCAACTTCATCCTCTTATGATCTATGCTTAGCATATTTCTTTTTATGGTTTATTTTTATACATTTTTATCTCTCGATAGGTTATGAAAAATGAAGAGAGAGAAAATTTGTTTGGGAAAATTATCTTACTAAGCACATTATATTTTGTTGTGATATTTTTTTGGGAAAATGAAGAGGGAGAAAAGTGTGCTTAGCTCATTACATTTGTAGGTATATTTTATGTACAATTTTATCTCAAAAAATATTTATGGAAAATGATGAGAGAGAAACTTTTGGATAAAAAATATTATAAAATAGATGACAAGAAAAAATATAGAAAATTTGATAATAGATTAGAAAACTAACGTAATTTAAAGATCGTTAAAATAGTTAGAAATAATTTACACTACGTACATTAATTAATTTTATGTTTACACTACGAAGAAGTTGCCGACGCCGTCGACGAGGCTGCAGCCGACTAGAGCTCAAAGAAGTACGCTGCCACCCCGTCAGCCGATGAAGGAGAAACCCAAAAAATAGCAAGTCCTCCGAAGCGCCCCGTCCGACCGATCACAGTAAGTGACTTCAACTCTTTGTCTTTCTCCAAAACTATTCACTTGCAGTTGCTCAGATGCTTCTAAATCGGTAGAGGACCAAGCTCGTGACGAGGAAACCACCAGTCGTCTTGCGAACAGTAAGGTTTTGCTCCCCCTCTCCTCTTTACATCGCTAGCCAATTCTTGACTAACTCTTCTTGCAGCCACCACGTGCGTCGACGCCCGCCCCCCAAGCATCAAGTGAATGCACCAAGTCTGCTGCGGGCAGCGGTGACAACACTGATGATGAGGCCACATCGGCCGCGGGCAACCAACCAGCCGATGAACAAGTTGCCCCAGCCCTAGTGTCCAAGGTAAATCGACTGAGTTTTATAATCGGCTTCGTCAATTTAACAATTTTTCTCTAATCATCATCTCCTTTTTGCAGAACATAGCGGACATCGTATATTTTGACTTGTCGGAATTCGAGGAGCCTAGCGAAGTTGGCGAGGAAGCATTGGTGCCACTGGATCCAGACCTAAGGGCCGCTCTAGCTGACATAGGCAATCGCCTGGAGGCCTCGCTCGACGTGCTGGTGGCCGACTACGGCTCAATCCGGTCGCGTTTCAAAGAGATTCAAGGCCAATTGCCTGAGGCGATAGCCGACGCAATTATGCCAGCGACTTTCCTATAAGCGCACCAGCTCAAGTACGAGCGAGCCCAGCAACGCATAGCCGACCGCAGAGAGAACCAAATGCTGTCGGCAGCCATCCTGTCCAGCAAAAAAATATTGAAGCACAGAAGGCCAAATTCGACCGCCTAAAGACCGAGCCGGCCGCCAAGCTCGAGCAACTTCTCGTGCGTCAAGACCAGCTGATGGACTATTTAGTTCAAGTCACGAATGAAATCGACATCCACAAGGAGTATATGGTTGGCCTGCCAGCAAAAGTCGAAGCCCAACGACAAAGCATCAAGGCGGCTGTGTCTCACCTCTGGGGCTTGGCGAAAGGGGTGCGGCCAGTGACTGGATCTGACGCCGATGACACCAAGTCGATCGAAGAAATAGACCAGATAAGGTGGAAGGCGCTATCGGCCATAGCCGATTTCCTCAAGAATTGAAGCCCGCTCCTGTAATCTTAGATATAGAGAAAATCAGCTTAGGCCTTTTGCACATACTTGTCAAACTTTTGTAATCGGCTCCGGCTCTCGGCTTTAACACAATTTGTTAATTCTCAAAACTGTGCCTATACTCAAATCAGCTTTGGCCTTGCATGCTTAATATAAGTTAACTTTTGAAATTGCGTTTGTGAATGAAATCGGCTTCATCCTCATGTATTGTCTTTAAAAACTCTTATTGACTGCCGATTATGATGACCGCCGACAACACGTGCCAAGAAGCGTTTGATTCTGTAATAATGCCGATTACGAAGCCCAAAAATTTTTGGCGTCCACTTTTCTAATCGGCTCGAATCTTGTGTGTGTATATGCCCCCTAATTTTGTTGATGTCTTTGATGACGACAAAATTATGAACTCAATGCAAATTTCACTTCGTTGTAGTCACTATCGGCCAATAGCATCCGATTATGGAAATCGGGGAAAAACATGCCATAAAAATGGCCTAAAGGCATTGCTGATTGAAACAAGGCATTTGCAAGCACGAATCGGCTAAACAAACAGTGAATCACGAGTTGATCCATACACTTGGGTAGTATTTTTCAAGTATTTTCCATTAAGAGCCCTTGAAACACTTCTCCATCTAAACCTTCTAGCATATAAGCTCCTTTAGAGACGCATCTATGGATCTTGAAAGGCCCTTCCCTATTTGGTGACCACTTGCCGAATTTATTTTCTCTGGATCCAATCGGCGGTATCAATTTCCAAACAAGTTCGCCCTCTTCAAAAGATTTAGGCACAACTTTTTATTATAATGTCGGCTACTCGTTCTTTGTCCCTTATAACTTTTTCCAATGACCTCATCCTGGATAAAACTAAGTCTTCGATTCGTCCACCATCAAGTGATAATAATCATCGGTGTGAGTTGATCCTGTAGTTGAATGCGCCTTGAGCCGATGACGCTTTCCCATGGTAGCACCGCCTCATGCCCATAGACTACCTTGTATGGAGGGACTTGAATTGATCCATGGCGGCCATCCGACATGCCCACGTGATTTGGCTAGTCGGTGTGCCATTGCTTGGGGTACTCGAGAGATCTTTCTTTTAATCAATTTAATAAAACTTTTATTTGAAGCTTCGGCTTGCCCGTTGGCTGTGGGTAGTACGGAGAAGAATTAAGTAGCTTAATCCCCATGCCGTCGGCAAACGACAAATTCTTCGATATGAATTTAGATCCCCGGTCCGTCGTAATTGTTTGTGGGATGCCAAATCGGTAGATAATATGTTGTTTAATAAACTCGATTGCGTCTTTAGAGTCAACTTTATTTAAGGGAACTTCTTCCACCCATTTTGTAAAATAGTCTGTTGCCACCAGAATAAACTTGTGCCCTTTGCTTGAGGGTGGATTGATCTGGCCGATCATGTCAATGCCCCATCCTCTGAACAACCAAGGCTTGATGATTGGATTCATAGCCGATGCTAGTGCTCGTTGTATGGCGCCGAATTTCTAACAATCCTGGCAACCCTTGTAATACTTGAAACAGTCCTCCAGCATTGTCGGCCAGAAATATCCTGCTCACCGAAGTAGCAACTTCATCTTATGAGCCGATTGACGTGTGCCGCAAATCCCTTCATGCACCTCTCCGATAACCACTTTGGCTTGATCGGTTTCCAAACACTTAAGCAACACACCATCAATCGTCCAATAATACGATCTTCATCGAGCAAAACATATCTTAGTGCCTTGTATCGCGGTTTCCTTGTGGCCGATTGAGAGGGGTTCTTGAGATAGTTGTAGACTTCAAACCTCCAATCATCGGGTAATGACAGCGCCTTCGATTTCAATATCTTTTATCATCGGCATGTAGCCGGATGCCCCTTGAGCTAAATCATTGGCCTCAATATTCTGTTCTCTCGAGGATATGCTTCAACATGACTAGCCGAAAACCTTCCATCAATTCCGGCATTGTTGATTGTAGATCATTAGCGCATCATTTTTGCATTCTTATTCTCCCGATAACGGGCGATGACCAACAGTGAATCTCCCATTATTTCGATGGCGTCGGCTTCAACTTCCTTGAGTAGATGCAATCCTTTAAGTACGGTTTCGTATTCGGCTTGGTTGTATGTAGCATGGGGGTTAATAGCGAAAGCAAATTCAAAACTTGCCCCTAGGCGAAATAACGACCAAGCCGATGCCGCGCCATTGGTGCAAACCGAGCCATCAAATGTTAATGTCCAAGGCATGATTTCTACGAGTCGATTGAGCCATTCCTGTGCTCCATGATAAAATCGGCTATAGCTTGTCCTTTGACTGCCCTGGGTGCCTGATACCTCAAATCAAACTCTGTTAGAGCAAAAATCCACTTCCCAATTCTTCCTTTCAATACTGGAGCCGATAGCAAGTACTTAACTACATTGGCTTTACGATTATTGTGCACTCGTTGGATAGCGATAATGCCTTAACTTTGTACATGAAAAATATAGGCACAGGCATAGCTTCTCCACTAGTAAATACCTTGTCTCTGCGTCCAATAGCCGTCGGCTGAGATAGAAGATAGTTTTTTCTTTGCCTTCAACCTCCTGGATTAGGACTGAGCCGATTGACTTGTCATCGGCTGATAAGTATAGCTTGAACGGTATTCCCTCTCATGGAGAAATTAGAACTAGAGGCGAGCTTAAATAACTCTTGATATTGTCTAAGGCCTTCTGCTGCTCTGCCCCCAAGGTGAATGATTGATCGGCTTTGAGCCGAAGCAGTGGTGTGAACGGCCCCATCTTCTCTGAAAGATTGGCTATGAACCGTCTAATGAATTTGATTGCGCCGATCAATGATTGAAGTTGCTTCTTATCCTTCGGAGGTTGTATCGTTTTGATAGCATTGATGCTTCTTGGTGTAACCTTAATTCCTCTTTCATGAACAAGAAACCCTAAAAACTGCCCGGCCGATACGCCGAATGCGCATTTCAACGGATTCATTTTCAAGCCATATTTTCTTGTCTGCTCCAAAACCTGCCTCAGATCGGCTATATGGTCCTCTATCTCCCTGGACTTGACAACGACATCGTCGATGTAGATCTCCACAAGAGAGCCGATCATGTCGTGGAAGATGTAGTTCATTGCCCGTTGATATGTTGCCCCATCATTTTTTAGCCCAAACGTCATAACGACCCATTCATACAAGCCGATTGCCCCAGGACATCGAAAGGCAATTTTGTGAATGTCCTCTTCGGCCATGAAGATTTGATTGTAGCCTGCGTTGCCATCCATAAAGCGATGATTTTATGGCACGATGCGGTGTCTACGAGCAAATCGGCTATAGGCATTGGGTATTCATCTTTGGGGTAGCCTTATTCAAGTCTCTTAAATCGATGCATACCCTGAGTTTGCCATTCTTTTTTAACACTGGGACAATGTTTGAGACCCACTCGGCATATTGGCACGGCCGAATGAATCCAGCATCGTATAGCCGAGTTATTTTGGCTTTGATCGCATCATACATATCGGCTTTGAACCTCCTGGGAGGTTGTTTGAACGGCCGATAGCCTGCCTTCATTGGTAGCTGATGAACAACTATGGATCGGCTAAGGCTAGGCATCTCGAAGTACTCCCAAGCAAAACAATATTTATATTCTTTTAGCAAGTCGATCAGCTGGGATCTACAATGAGAAGATAAATTTCTGCTAATATATGTCGGCCTAGGCTTGTCTCCAGAGCCTATGTCTATTTCTTCTAATTCATCGGCCGATGTAAAACCCTGCCCTAGCTTGCCATCGTCTTCGTCCGCGGTGTCCGTGCCGTAGACGTTCGAGCCCTCCACGACATCTTGTTCAGAGCAGCAGCTGCGGCCCGTCGTCTCCAATCGGCTGTATTGCAGAATCGGACACTTTTAGAAAATCGGCTTGCCAGATTTTCCCGGACAAACAATCAATGCCATCGATTTCCCAAAGCAGCAAATCGGAATTGGCGACACTTACTGACCTATCGGCTGGCACAATCTCCACCTTGTCGTCGTCCCATTGAAGTAAACACTAAATGCATAGTGGAAGGGACGCAGTAGTTGGCATGTATCCAATCGCTCCCGAGCAGCGGTCGTAAGACCCCTTCCCGTCGATGACAAAAAGGTTGTGGGCACGGTCTTGTTGCCGACGGTCACTTCGACGTTCAGGACGCCCTTGGTTTCTGACAGGTTGCCGCCGAAGTCCTTGAGCACCATATTGGTCTTGATCAGGTCTTCGGCTCCTTTGCCTAATTTTCTGAATGTTGAGTAGGGCATTAGGATGACTGCGGCTCCCCCATCAACTAGCATCTTGGACATTGGTTTGCCGTTGACGAATCCTTTAACGTACAACGGCTTCAGTGCCGATTTTCGGCCCCTCGGGTTTGTCAAAAATAGCTTGGTCCGGGAGAGTGCTAGTTTCACCAAGTCGTTTTCGATAGTGTTTGCATCGGCTTCGGGAGCACCAAATTCGGTGGTAATATGAATACCATGTTGACCGATGCGAAACTTTGCCTTTCCCTCCGCTGCCCTCCCGGCTTGATCGGCTGAACTCTCCTTGGCTTGCTCCTCGTCGGCTGTGGCGGTTTTCTATTTGGGTATCCATCGCCTTTTGATTTTACCTAGCCGACGGCGTTGTTCTTCGATCATTTGCCAAACTTCTTCTTCCCTTCCTTCACACTTTAGCCTTTGAATTCTTCGTTTCTGTGTTTTGGTGAAGAGGTCAGAGGGGCACCATTGGTGGTTTGCCGATTCTTCATCGTCGGCCTCTTCTTCGTCGTAGTAGTCGTCGTTCTCATTTTCGTCGAAGAAGTCTTGATGGATCGGCCCTAGCCGATCGTGAACGGACTGCCAGTGCTGGTTGAGCTGAACGGGCCTTAAGACGAACCGAGTTGGACTTGTGATCGGGGCTTCGTGTTCGTCCTCGTGGTACTCGCTGCAAGCCGGGCAATTTTCTAGCGTCGGCAATCTCATCCCGGTTTCCCAGCGGTGCTGAAAAATTCACAATGCCAATGGGGATCGGCACCGCTGTGATTCCCGTCGTACCGACGGCCTCGCGTTTCTGGCTCTTGCCGATAAAACCTTTCAAACCGAGCCTCTTCCCGCCAATATTGCTGTTGGGGGCAGCGTCAGCTGTTTGTGTTGATCAGCCATCGATCAGCTGATCGGGCAACGGGGTGCACCATGTTGATTGGTGCAGCTTGGCTTCCAGTCGGCTCGTCCTCTGCACAGACCCCTCTCCATGTTTCGGCTAAGCTGTACGTCATTCTGCGCTGCCGATCAGCTTGCCTAGGGACGGTTTGAACCATATTGATTGGCAAGGGGTCTCCATCTACCTTCATCGGCCAATTGGAATTGGCGAACTTGAGTTTCCCGGCCTCTATTGCCGACTGGATTTGCTACCTGAAGACTTTGCAGTCGTTGGTGGCATGAGATGTAGAGTTGTGCCAATTGTAGTACTTTTTCTTCTTTAGTTCTTCGGCCGATGGGATCACGTGGTTCTCAGGAAGCTGGATCTGTTTCTCCTTGAGCAATAGTCAAAAATCCTATCGGCCTTGGTGATGTCAAAGTCATATTTTTCCTCTTTGGCCGTCTTCGCAGCCACGGCGACGATGGCCTTTTTGTTCTTGGCCCATTAGACGCCGCCACCTCTTGTGTCATCGTCATTGGAATCGGAGTCGACTCAATGATGACTTGAGTTATGTTTTTGATGGCCTTCCGGTGTCCCGAAATCTTTGTTCATGGGCCGTCACCTTCGTGCCGATGTGCCAGTGTCGAAGTCTGAGCGGAGAAGCATTCACGGATCGGTGCGATCAGGCCGTGGAAAGCCAAATCGGCTAGCTGGGCGTCCGACAGCACCAGGCTGTAGCATCGGTTCCTCAACTCCCTGAAGCGTTGAATGTATTCTTGAATCGACTCGTTGTGCTTCGCACGATATCGGTGAGGTCCGACGCTTCATTTCATGGTTGCCGGAGTAGAAGTAGCTATGAAATTGTTTCTCGAGATCGGCCAAGCTCTGAATTGAGTTGTAAGGCAATGAAGAGAACCAGGTGAAAGCCGATCCCGAAAGAGACAGAGGGAACAACCGGACTCTCAAGGCGTCTGTAGCCGATGCTTCGTCGCACTGCGCCAAGAATCGACTGACGTGCTCGTAGGTTGACACATTGTCTTGCCCTGAGAACTTCGAGAAGTCTGGGATTTTGTGCCTGTTGGGCAATGGAATTCGCTCAAAATGCTCCGGATAAGGATACCGATACATGTGCCCCGAGTCTTTCGATTTTAGGCCGAATTGATCGTGCATGACGTTCGCAATCAAATCGTCCCAAGTCCGGTTGTCCTGTTGTATCGGCTCATATTGATCATATGGCGCAGGTGCTTGCCGGTACAGTGGTGGTGGCGTCTGGGGCCTCCCTGATGCTGGTACTAGAACGGGTGATCAGCGGGAGGCGGTCGATTTGCCGGTGGTGGCGTTGGTGGACCCGGGAACAGCTGTCGGCCACCGGCGTTGTACTGTCTGTCCGCCAATCGGGCAACCGGCTCTAAGTGCCGATTGTCGTCGAACATGTTAGCGATTTGATCCTAGGTCAGCGGTTGTTGTCGGTTCAGCATGGTAATCACGGTATTGCAACCGATTCGGTTGGATTCGGCTGGCTAAGGACCCCTCCTGGCGGCCCTGGATGTGTTTGTGGTGGAATCGGCCGATTCTGGGTGGCCAACGTCCTCTAACCAGGAAACTGGCCATCTGTGAAGTATGTCGGCCTCCGCTACAGTTGGTCAGCTATCTTGGCGTCGACCAAAGTTGCAATCATGTTGTTAAGGGTGTTGACAAGGATGCTACTCTAGTTGACTAACACATGGTGGACGGCCGAATCAATTCGGTCTTGCAAAGTATGCAGGCCCAAACCGTCTTGTTCTTGAATCGGCTCCTTCGCCTTCTGTTTGCCCTTTGACCCACTGGAGGAGGATGCCTTGAGCTCATCCATGCTGAACTTGTACTTTTGATGTACAGCCCCGGATCTTGTCTGGGTACAAGATTGTAGGTAGTTGGCCTGGAGCTCTTCCACCATCTTTCTGTAATCGACTTGCTGCTCAGCCGATAATTGCTCCATCTTCACAGGCACGATGTTGTCCTGATAAACACTGGGGCTCTTGGAGTCGACCATCTTGTCAGCTGCGCCGATGTGTCCTAGCCGAGTTGACAGAGAAAGTCCCACTGGGTGTGCCAAGAAGCGTGTTGATGAGAAATTTCTCTCACACGCTAGCCTGGGAGATCTGCTTAACTCCAGTGTAGGTCCTTCTCGGCTACCTATGCTGTGCAAGGCGTGCCAGTTGGTTTGATCTGTTAACCAACAAGAAAAATAGAAATATATGCGTTAAGTATTAAGTTAGATCCTACTGGATCGGCTGCAGGAGTCAATTTTTACATATATATGCTATTCCAAAGTGTATTTAAACCAAGTGACTAGAATAGATCAGCTGCACCGACACAGTATTAGCCACTTAACCCAAATATACAACGGAATAATAAATATATGCTTTAACAATCTTAGCCGATGTCATAAGTCCGACTGTGAATCGGCTAATACTCTGATTTATCTTATGAAAAGATATTGATCTAAACTAAATGCGCTAAACCTAGATCAGTCGGCTGTTGGCTGAAGCTGACAAACTGATTCTGGCTTAGGGCATTTAACTAGAGCAAGATCTTAATATAAGAGGCAGTTTTAATAATCCTGATAGCAAATATCAAAAGAACATTAAAACAGATAAGGCCGGCTGAAACCCCGGCACTGTCTCTAAACATATACATCTAGCCGAGTAGATTATGAAAGCTCTAAAAAAGGACTTAATAGTTCAACACTGATGTAGCATTAAGTATAAAAAAGACAGTCTGATCTACTATAGGTGATGTAAATACCTCAAGACGGTGAATATCGCATATAATTCAGGCCAACCCTTAGATCTAGCTCTATCGGCTACCGATTCTTGACAGAAACGAGCCGATGTCGAGATAGATCTAAACATTATTCTAGATTATATGTGATATATGATAACTAACACAGCATAAATCATCGAATTTAGAGTGTCATGACGATGGAAGCACTAAATTCGACGAGATACACCACTAATGACAAACATTTACCGAACTTGGGGATCGAAACGATGCAGCCCGAAGCCAGATCAGCTGTTCGTCTGAAGAAAAAGGAGGCGATGCGCCGAAGGTTGTATTGATTGTGTTAGAATGAATTGTTTACAGGGGTCTCGGGTCCAATTTATACCCAAGTACAACAAAGACTGCGCTAAACACGGCTGCAACTAACTACTATATCTATACGACAAAAGCGCGGGAAGCAATCCTTTGCTGCCGTTACAATAGGGTTATATCTCTAAACAAATCTCTAATTTACATACATTCGCCATTATGGGACTTATCCCTATATGGCAATATCTCTTAATGCGCAATTTGGAAACCGAATCTTCTATTTTATCTCCAAATATCTGCATCAAAAATGGTTTCGACCTCTCCGAACATGGAATCGGCTATCGCTGTTCTCGTCCGATTCAACCTTGGCCGACGGCCGCAGCCCCGATCGCATCTCAATCGACCCGGCCTCTGTTTCTCCGTCAAACCAGCCGATCTGATTCTGCTTCAACTTTAACTAGGACTTAGGGATTTGGTTACCAAATTTAGCAGTTAACAGCTAGGAATCGGCTGACGTGCTCGTACATTGAAGTACTGTCCTGCCCCAAGAATTTGGAGAAATCTGGGACCTTGTACCGGTTGGGCAACGGTACCCTCTCAAAGTGCTCGGGTATGGATACCGATACATGTTCCCGAAATCATTTGGTTTAAGGCCGAATTGATCGTGCATAACGTCGGCAATCAAATCGGCCCAAGTCTTGTTGTCTTCAACTGTTGTATCGGCTCGTCGATCATACTACATGGGTGCTTGCCGATGCGAGGTGGCGTTTGAGGCCAATAATGTCGGTCTTGATAGCCTCCCGGTACGATACTAAAGTGGGTTGCCATCGGGAGGCAATCGCGGGGTGTCTCGGATCAGGAAGAGCTGTCGGCCACCAGCATTGTACTATGCCCCTTGAATGAGATTGGCAATCGGCTCTTGCTGCCGATTGAAGTTGAACATACCGGCTAGCTGCTCCTCGAAGGGAGGTTGTTGCTGGTTCAGAACAACAGGCGATGGTCTTGAAGCCGATGCGGCTGCAGTCGGCTGACTGAGGACTCCTCCTAGTTGCCCTGGCTATATCGAAGGCGGGATCGGCCGGTTCTAGGTGGCCAAGACCCCGTAATTGAGGAACTGGCCGTCTATGAAGTAGGTTGGCCCCCGCTGCAGCTGATCTGCAATCTTGGAATCGACCACAGTGGCAATCATATTATTCAGGGTGTTGACCAAGATTCCACTTTGATTGACGAGTGCATGGTGCACAGCCGAATCGATCCGGTCTTGCAAAGTGTGCAGCTCCGAATCATCTTGTTCTTGCTTCGGCTCCTCCATCTTGTGTTTTCCTTTTGCGTCGTCTGAGGAGGCCGCCTTGAAGTCGTCTATGCTGAATTTTTACTTTTGGTGGATGGCTCCAGACCTGGTATGGGCAAAAGATTGCAGATAGTTAGCCTGCAGTTCCTCCACCATCTTCTTGTAGTCGGCCAATTGCTCGGCCGGCAGTTGTTCCATCTCGACAAGAATTGTGTTTTCCTCGCTGATTTCAGGGCTCTTGACGTTAACCATCACGTCGGCTTTGTTGAAGCGCTCTAACCGAGTCGATGGTCCCACTAGGTGTGCCTAGAAGCGTGTTGATGAGAAATATCTCTCACGTGCTGGCATGGGAGATCTGCTTAGCTCCAGTGTAGGTCCGTCCTTGGCTACCTGTGATGAGCTAGGCATGCCAATTGGTTTGATCTGCTAACCAATAAGAAATAATAAACAGATACATGCGATAAGGTTAAAGTTAGATCCTACTGGATCGGCTCACGAAATCAACTTGCATATAATTGCCTTCCCGAAGTAATTTTGAACTAAGTGACTGGGATAGATAGGTTGTGCCGAGACAGTATGAATCACTTAATCCAAATATACATCGAGATAATAAATATATGCGTTTATAACCTAGCCGATGCTGCAGGTCTAATGTGAATCGGCTAATACTCTGATACATCTTATAAAAAGATATCGATCTAACTTAAACGTGTTAAACCTAGATCAATCGACAGTCGGCTGATGCCAACAAATTGATATCAATTTAAGGCATTTAACCAGATCGAGATCTTAATATAAGAGGCAGCTTTAATATATCTAATAGTGAATAATTCTAAAAGATTATTAAAACAGGTAAGGCTGGCTGAAACCCCAGCACTCTCTCTACAAGTAGGCATATAATCGAAGAGTTCTAAATACTTCTAAAAACGACTTAACAGATCATAGATGATGCAACATTAAGTACAAAAAGATAGTATTAGATCTATATAGACCGATGAAAACCCCTCAAGACGATAGATACAGCATACAACCTAGTCCAACATCTAGATCTAGATTTATCAGCTGTTGTCTCCAGAGAGAAACGAGCTGACGGCGGGATAGATCTAGTCATTGTTCTAGATTATATACCGTATATGATAACTTGCACGGTCTACAACATTAAACCTAGAGTATCATGATGATATAAGCACTAGATCCAACGGAATAAACCACTAATGACGAGAATTTACCTTATTCGGGGGTCGAATCGATGCAGCCCGAAGCCGGATCAAGAACTCGTCTAAAAGAAAAGGTTTGGCGATACGCCGAGATTATATTGATGTGTGTTGTTATTTTACAAGAGGTCTCGGGTCCTATTTATACCCAAGTACAACAAAATCCATGTAGAACACGGTTTCTATCTAATCTACTATTTAAAATATGACAACATCTTGGGAGACACCCCAATGTCGTATCACAAGAGGAAATCTAAATAAATCCCTATTTTACGAGATACAATTGCCGTTACATGACCCTATTCATAGATGGCAATATCTTACCGAACATTTAGGAACCGAATCTTACTTTTATCTTCAAGCTTCTTTATCAGAAACGGTTCCATCTCCCTCTCTGAATCGGAATCAGCTATCGGCTATCCCTATCCGATTCGGCCTCAACCGACTGGTCTTCCAGCTGATTTGATCGCGGCCGATGCAGCCTCTGTTTCTCCGCAGATTATGTTCCAATCCAATTCCATTTCAGTTTCACTCTTGAACTTAGGGATTTGGTTACCAAATTTGGTCGTTAACAGTAAGTGAGGGATGGGTAAGAATATGTGTACACTTTGGTTTTTAGTTGGATTTTCGCATTATTTTCTCCCCTAAATTTGTAGCTCCATAACTTAATGTGTGGTCAAAATAAATCGTGAAAATTTTACTGGAGGTAGATGATTATACCTAGATTCCATTTTCTTTGGTTGTACACAAAAATCATTTGTAGATTGCTCACAGAAATTAAACAAAGATGGGCTATTTAGAAATTGTTTGAATTTTTAGGAGATCTAAACTGAGGAGAAAAATTCTAGAAAAATTATATTTATTCTTGATAATTAACCTAGTATTTGATTAAATTATTTTCTATATACACTTATGTGCATTTTATTTCACTTTTAGGTGGGGTACGGTTTTAGCTCATAAAAGACTTTAATTTTTGACCTACGTGACTATTTTTGTTTAATTTGTTTGAAGCATCAAACTTAGTTATTAAATTGTACCAAAATTATATTGAGTTCAATATAGTGAGGGGCACCCACATGGATTTTTCCATGATTTAGTGGTGTGCCCTAAACCTTGGATCCACATCGTAGAGAAATTTTTGTAATATACATATAGAATAGTAAAAATTAACTAAATTTTTACTAGGAACGTAATATATGTGTATATATTTTGATAATACATGTATATATTTTCTTAATTAAGTGTATTTATATATGTGTAAAATATATATTTATACATATATATCACTACTAAAAAAAGGCTCATTGGTGTCGCCCCAAAAGGTGCCGGTCAAACCAAATCCAGTACCTATAATGTATATAGGTGGCGGCAAAACAATAGGTGGCGGTTCATGTTAAGAACCGTCACCTATAGTCTCAAATAGGTGTCGGGTGAACAGTAAAACCGTCACCTATAGTATAGGTGGCGGTTCTTATTACGAAACGCTACTTATTCTTCGTGAATAGGTGGCGGTTCTTATTACCGCTCGATTAGTACCATACCGCTCGCCGAACCAGAGCAACACCAGCTTAAATAGGTTCGTGCCTCGCTCGCTCGTCGTGTAGAACCGCTCGCTCGTGCATGTAGCTCTATCTCGCGGGCCCGCGCCCACATGAAAAAATATGGTGGGTCCGGTAAATATGGTGGGTCCGGCTAAATGAGTGGGCCCATAAGAAAAGATTGGGAGCACCTCATTGAATGGTGTTTGGTCCGTATAGGTATCGGATAAATAGGTGTCGGTTCTACACGAACCGGCACTTATTTGCCCGAATAGGTGCCGGTCGAAGAATCGACACCAATGACCAAAGTCATTGGTGCCGACCAATAGGTGCCGGTTGGAAAAACCGGCACCTAAGGGGGTTCCCCAACCGGCACCTATGAGGCATTCTATACTAGTGTATGCATATTGCATATATATGTATAAATATATGTATATATGTGTGTAAAATATGTATGCATAATAATATATAAACAAGCAACAAGCTAGCAGCAGGAGCAAAATTTAAAAAAAGGAAAAAAAATTTAGTCCCAGTTGGTGTTACCAACCGGGACTAAAGATGGATCTTTAGTCCCGGGTTTTTCACCCAGGACTAAAGATAGGCATCTTTAGTCCTGCTTTTGTAGTCTCGGTTTGAAACTCGAGACTAAAGAGGGTTACAAACCGGGACAAAATGAGGTTTCCCGAGCAGTGAAAGGGGTTGCAAACCGATACTACATAGGGTTTTCGCAGCAGTAGAGATAAATTTATTTCTAAACATCTGAGAACAAGGTTAATTACAAATGCGGCATGCATGTGATATCCATGCGCATCAAACATATAATTATTTGAAGTAGAGATGCATTCGTGATAATATATATATAGACACACACTAAGATCATATGTCATATATCATGAGAATTAACCAAAATAAAAACAAAATAAAAAATAAAATGTAGTAGAAGGTATAGCTAAGATTGATAGGATGATCGATCAATCAAGGCTTTATGGCGTTGAGGAGGTGGATGGCGGTGGTCTTGACTGTGGCAATGACCCAAATGGTGGGAACCTTGTCACCATACTTGAACAGATCACCTAACTTGCACTTGCTCGTGGTCCCGTTGTATTGGGTCTCCAGTGATATTAGTCGCCTCACGGGACTCCTCATTGTTAGCCATGTTCGACCTGCTCATTGTACTCTCCCTCTCTCTCTCTCTCTCTTAGTTTGATTAGAAGCTACAGGATGGATTAGTGCATGTATTGAGGAACGAATTAATTTATACTAGCTAACTAGGCTGGCTCGATTGGTCAGTACTAATTGTCAACCTTTCTAATTTATTCAATGGCTGTGATAGCATCAT
Source organism: Oryza australiensis (assembly GCA_019925245.2). NCBI lineage: Eukaryota > Viridiplantae > Streptophyta > Magnoliopsida > Poales > Poaceae > Oryza > Oryza australiensis. Next base: position 152,904 of record JAIFGZ020000401.1, on the reverse strand, counting down.
GGCATGCTTGCATTTATATCCTCTTATCCCTTTCTAAAAATAGTACGGCACACGTCAGCTATTCTAAAAATAACCAAGCAGGGGCAGGCAACGCGGCCAGCGCAAGTGTACAATGGTACGTACCCTTTAGGGCTGGGAAAACCCGGGGTTTGGCTGCTGCACCTATGGATCAACCCACTATATATATGAAAAGAGTCCACGCACATTGAATAATCCGCTTTCGGTTAAGCGCAGTCTCAATTATAACACAACCCATCCCAGTGTTTCTGTCGCGTTCCCTCTCAAAAAATATTCATCCCAGTGTTTCACACTAGGAAAAAAAGTAACCATCGCCGGTTGCCCATTACTACCTATAGGGTCAGGCCCTGATAAACTCACTTGATAATGGAATAACATAAATTATTAAAAGCCCTAGAAAAAGATCTGAAACAATAAATATGTCCAAGAAAAATCTAAATATATTGCTTCCCCAAAATTCACATCAACTTTCAGAGCACAATAAATCTCGGTCTCTACTACTTAAAAAATACACTAGCAATCGTGTATGTGTAACACATGTCTCCCTAAATATCTATGGCATGAAAAAGTATATGCTTAGATTCATTGAATGAAAATTACAAATTATATCTTTACTGTTCAATATATATGAAATTTATAAGCCCCTCCCAGACATCAAAAGATCGAATAATTGATTACCTGTGATTAATAATTTCACATATACAAGAATTTAGTGTGATACGCACTGTATCATGGCCCAAGCAAGCCATATGTGGACGTTGAAGATGCACCAACCACTTCTGAAGAAGTGGTCTTTGTAGATACACATCGTAAAAGGCCAAGTGCTATGGTCGCTACTCATCTCTCCAAATAGATTCATGCTATCCGTACTTAAACCGAACCTTACGTTTTGTACATCCTCTCCAAAGTATCACTACTATAGATTCTCTCCTCTGTCAGGCCAAGTGCTATAGCCGCTGCTCATCTCTTCAAATAGATTCATGTAATCCGTACTTAAACCGAACCTTACGTTTTGTGCATCCTCTCCGAAGTATCACTACTATAGATTCTCTCCTCTGTGATGGCCCATCACATGACTGAGATTTACGGGCCGTCACAACGAAGTCATCTCAAACAAGCCTAAAAAGAGGACGACAAAGATATACTTGCACAGACATGTTAGATGTGAATAAATCTAAAGCCGTCACGGATGGTACCTATCTGTGATGGGCTCAATCCATGGCCCGACAAAGATAACCAATGTTATCTTTGTAGGGCCCCAATATAAGCCCGTCACCGATATTTGTCATTGGTGACGGGCTCGAACTGATGGCCCCATTGAGATAACAATTAGGCAAATCACTGATGATTGTCGTTGGTGGCGGGCTTGGAGTTAGGCCTGACAAAGATAACTGCAATTCCATCACAGCTGCTAGTTCATTGGCCGTTACAGCTAGTTATTGCACTCTATAAATACCCCAACCACCTAGTTCCGGTTAGGTTCCTGTCAGAGGCTGTCATGGTGCCAGGGATCTTTAGTCCTGGTTGGTAACACCAACCGAGACTAAAGATCCTGTTTTCTGTCCCGGTTGGTGATACCAACCGGCACGAAAGATCATTTTGATCTTTAGTGCTGGTTGGTAACACCAACCGGGACTAAAGTGAAGTTGCTTCTTATACTTCTTCTTCCTCCTCGAGCCCGAGCCTACTGCAGTGTCTTCAAACTTTTGCTCCAGAAGCTAGCGAGGTGCTGCCAAAATTTTTCGTGAATTTCTTTTGGTGATAATACACAAATCTTTGCTATCTATAAGGTTAGCAAATTATCCCTCTTATGATCTATGCTTAGCATATTTCTTTTTACGGTTTTTTCTATACATTTTTATCTCTAGGTAGGTTATGAAAAATGAAGAAAGAGAAAATTTGTTTGGGAAAATTATTTTATTAATCACATAACATTTTGTTGTGAAAATTTTTTGGGAAAATGAAGAGGGAGAAAAGTATGCTTAGCACATTGCATTTGTAGGTATATTTTATGTACAATTTTATCTCAAAAAATATTTATGGCAAACGATGAGAGAGAGACTTTTGGACAAAAAATGTTATAAAATAGATGACAAAGAAAAATATAGAAAATTTGATAATAGATTAGAAAACTAAGGTAATTTAAAGATCGTTAAAATAGTTAGAAATAAATACACTACGTACATTAATTAATTTTATGTTTACAACTTTATAATAACTTTTAAAAATAATTCTAATTTTTTAAGTACAACACATTGCGTATGTTGGATTATTATATAATTACTGTTTGATTACATATATATAATTATTATAATATTATTTAAATGGTTTGACTTTTAGGAATTTTTCTTACGATTTTTTTGCATTTTGTCTGGACGCCCTTCGAACCCCTTATTATTTTTGAGGGATGAATGGAATGCATCGCTTCTTCCCACAAACATAATAAGACATTCGACGCTCGAGAGAAGGATATTGGAGATGTTTCGGGTCTTTAGCCTGCCATCAACTTCAACCGATATGTGCCCGTCAAACCACTCGAAGGCAGCGACCAAATGTATTACATATTCAGGAGACTTCATAAAAATGGCTAAAGATCTACAACATCTAAAACATCCCAGGATGTGCACTAGATTCACACTTTCATCTTAAGCATTGACATACATAGCAAAGATATTTAAGATCAAAGGGTATTAAAGACTTACATCAACATATTAGATACATAGGCTTACCGGCCAAATATATATATTTAAATCAAAGAACAACGAAAGATTGGATACCCAAATCATAAGCGCACCGACTAGGGGTTTATCCCATTAAGTTCAAGTCCTAGAGGAAGCAGTGGATTACCCGCATCACTCAAAAAACTAAGTCTAAGACCTGCATGCCAATAGTTAATTCAATAGCAAGAGTCAGTACATTATTAGAAATAATGTACTGGCAAGCACCAAGACAAGCCTAACACTCTACACGTAGGGCATATAATCATGGAAGACATAATATGGTTCATTTTAGCATAAAGCAAGTTTTATTTGCATAAAACATTTTTCAAATCAGATTTGCCTTCAAATGTAATTTCAGCAAGAAGGTTGTTAGCATATGGGCATCACAGTAGTCATTAATTATGTATAAATATACATCTCACTGCCATCCATGGCAGCAAGGAGATCGTTCTCAAAACTCACCATAATTTGAAGGTAAATTTCAGCATTTAGAACAATAAACACAAGTCTTACTCAATACATATCCACACGCCGCTCATGACCATGAGCACGGCTAATCGATTAGTTTTTAGAACTCTGCAGAGTTTGTACAGCTTTACCCACATGATATGAACACTCTAGTTTGTTTTGTGCTCATGACGCACTACCAAACTCTTCATGTGGAATGTGGTCTAGAGGTCATAACGAAGCTTTTACACTACTTAATTACTAGCTTTGCACCAGCATGATACATGTACCCCCATCCTAGGCATACTGGAAATATAACCTAGAACCGTTAAGTATCGTGTCCACGCCTTAAACTTAACGCCGTGGTGGTGGATGCGATAGGAACCCACCCACGTGGCACAATATCGTTGTATTGGACATACTTAGTCGCCTAAACTACCCATCAAGGTAAATAGGAAGTTCCTCTGGGTTATCCGAACCCATACACACCGGCCTACCATAGTGCAAGGCTAGGTGCTAAGTGGATTAGTCAGCTTAGGTCATCTTATACTAACACATGTGGATGTACGGATAACTTAGTTGGTGACACAAGTTCGGTCCTTACGGACTTGGGTAAATATCTCTCCCCCTCTCGACATGCAACTGATCCGTGCCACTTGCCGCCCAAGTCAAAAGTCACATTTTGACACATTTTGGTTCACAAATACTCATCATATTTATTCTATCCCAGCAAGGGTTCACATCTCAAAATCATATTTTAGTTATCGATGGAACGAGCATTTGCATAATTCTAAGCAAGGCTAAGCAAGCAGTTGCAATAAGCATATATATAAACCCATTTGAGCACAAGTAGTCTACTCTAACCATTTCTAGGGGTACAATAAGCAAATATTACAATTATCCAAGGTGGGAGATGCAGCAAATAGGTCATAACTACCATAACCGAATTTTAAATGCTAATATAGTCTAAGGTTATATGCAACTTTGCAAACAAACAATTTCATCCCTCAATTCATGGGATTCAATGTGTTGAAAGGATTGGAGGGGAAAAGCTTTCCTTGATTCTTGAGAAATGTTAGCACCTTATCCACTCCTTCACCGTTTATGCAATTATCTAAATAAAACACAAGATATGCAATTAGACACCGAAAAGAAGCGAAAATCTAAAATGTTCTAAAATGCATGAGGTGTACACGTTGAATAGGTAATGCTCTAAAATGAATTTAGGGGAAAGAATTACTAATTTATCTTGTTCTATTTGGGAGTTATTAATTTTTAGAAGTTCGCTCGGTATAGGGTAGTATTTAATTAGGTAGAGTTATAAAATGTTTCTATAATTTGAATTTTATTAACTTTGACTTCACCGAGGTAAAGAGAAATTTTTTATAAGACTAACACATTTGGTTCCACAAATTTTGGAGTAACTAATAATTTCTTATGTGTTTTACGAGTTATAACGTATTCTCGGTTTATAGTGTTCAATAAGGGCTTGTCTCCGGAGTTGTATGTCCAGAAAATGTTACTTCTTGATTTAGTTGAGTGAACTAAATATTTTTTGGCTATTTATTCCACTCTAAGTCTACAAGTTTAGACCCTTTTATTATTTTACTTCATACTTTGCAACTAAAGGTGATCTATGTCATTATATTAACCTAGATAGTGCTATACGAGCTAGTGCTCTAAATCTTAGTGTATGGAGATGGAACTATGGCCTCACTGGTTTAATAAGTTTTATTTAGGTTTTTTTAAAGCTCAAGTTCATACACACCAATATATATCTATGTATTGCTTTACCAATCCTATATGTTTAATTTCCTCTTTTTCCAAATCAAGGTTTTGAGCTAAGTCCTGTACAATAGATGCCAAATTTTATTTCACAGAGTTGAAGTATGCTTCTTGCTGGTTCTCTAGGAATTTAGTTCATTTCAAATGGATTAAAGATGAATTTTGTACAAACTTTACAAGTTGAAGGGTGCGCTAAGTTGTTTATTCCGTACATAAATATTAAAGAGATTTTATTATACAGTAAGTATATACTTTTATTTTACAATGTGAAAGTACATGCTTTTAAGTTTACTCAAAAAGGAGTTAAAATTGATTTTATATAATTCCCTAAAGTTCAGCTTATCTAAAACTCATTATTTAAATGGCATTGGTATTTTTCATGCATTTGGCAAAAAGTAATTATATCCTTTTATTTTTCCGAATCAGAGGCTGTAAGTTGAGGAATCTGTATCATTTGATTTTGTCAATAAATAAGTCAATTTGAATATCCTATGCATTTTATAAGTTTGTGCAAGTGTTATGTGTAATTTTCCTTAGATAAATTTTTGAGGGAAAATTTGTACCGTGAGTGCTAAGTTTTATGCTTCTACATTACAGTCCACCATTTTGTGAGTTCACAAAAATTTGTTTCATCCCAAAATGAGTTATATTGGATTTTATATTGATTTTTCAAATTTGTACAATTTTCTATTAAAAAATATTGCTTTTGCTATTTCTATTTTATATTTTCAAATTTTAATACATGGGGTCCATTGGTTAGTGCCTGGCCATTTTGCAGAATGGCCCGGAGTTTTTGAATTAGGACCCGAGGTCCTCCACACGTGGTAAATGGAAACTTCATTAAGAGTCTACTAGTTTTAGTTTATTTACATATAGATCCATGACCCCACATGTCATAGAGTGAATTCTTACTAATTAGACCTTGGTGTTTTAATCTTTTCGCTAAATGAAGGCCCTGCACGCTAATGGAGCTGGGCCCACGTGTTAGTGTGTCGACGGCCAGGAGCAGAGCAGCGATGGCTCAGCGAGCTTCTCGCCGGCGGCGGCTGCGAACGGCGGCGAACTAGATGGAGCAGCCAAAAGGGAAATTGTAGAGAGGAAGGTTGCGAAGCTATTGGTGGTGGTCTCATGCACTGTGGTGACCTGAATCGGTGTTGACGACGGTGCAAGCGGCGACCGTGCCCGGGATGACGAGCCATATGGAGCTATGGTTCGATTCATGCCAAGTTAGTGCATGCATGTTAGTCTCCAAGGTTCCTGGGTGCTTACGCGAGGTCGCGCGGGTACTTGCGAAGATTGAACAACCACGGCGGTGGGAGGAAACGGTCCGGTGGCTGCACTCCTCCTTGGGTGAATGGCGACAGCACAAATGGGTCGACGAGCTGCCAGAGAAAGGCATGCATGATGGCGAGGAGGTCCTAAGGAGGGTACCCATACAATGAATCGATGCGGAGCTCACCGGAACGCCGATTTGAAGGTTGACGCCGGCGGCGGAGTTGAGGAAGACGAAGTCGATCTCTGGGTTCACGTCATCCTAGCTCGATTTCTTCGGTCGGCGGGCTCCTGTGGTTGAGGCGAAGGTTATGGCGCGGCGGCTAGTCCTGCATTGGCCGGAGGTGGCTGAGCGACGACGAGGCCAAGGCCATAGCTATGCCCAGAGCATGCTCAAAACTGGCGAGGGCACGTCGGCGTTCCTGCCGCTGCAGTGGATGAAATGAGATAGTATCAAAAGAGAAATTGCTCGGCATCAAGAGGAGGAGATGGAACACTAAAGAGAGGGAACGACTGTGGCTCAATCAGCAATGGCGACAGCAATCATCTTCCCGGTCGGCGATGAAGATGGAGGGAAATGGAGACACTGGAGCTCTCTCTCTTGATTCAATCGGCTTTGGGATGGAGAGTGAGGTTGGGCGATGTGGCTGGGGAAAGTAGAGGGCATGAGGTGGAGCTTGCGTCGTCGACACGTCGTGGCCACGCGTCACCGGCGTCCAGAGCGTTGTCTCCCTCCCTCTCACACGTTCTCGGTCGGCTAGGTGATTGGCACAAGGTGAGGACAAGCCAGAGGGGCTGCCAAGTGGGTCCAGGGCGTGGCAAGCTATGTGGGTAAGTGAGGGATGGGTAAGAATATGTGCACACTTTAGTTTTTAGTTGGATTTTCGGATTATTTTCTCCCCCTAACTTTGTAGCTCCATAACTTAATGTGTGGTCAAAATAAATCGTGAAAATTCTACTGGAGGTAGATGATTATACCTAGATTCCATTTTCTTTGGTTGTACACAAAAATCATTTGTGGATTGCTCACGAAATTAAACAAAGATGGGCTACGTAGAAATTTTTTGAATATTTAGGAGACCTAAACTGAGGAGAAAAATTCTAAAAAATTATATTTATTCTTGATAATTAACCTAGTATTTGATTAAATTATTTCCTATATACACTTCTGTGCATTTTATTTCACTTTTAGGTGGGGTATTGTTTTAGCCGATAAAAGACTTTAATTTTTGACCTATGTGACTATTTTTGTTTAATTTGTTTGAGGCATCAAACTTAGTTATTAAATTGTACAAAAATTATATTGAGTTGAATATAGTGAGGGGCACCCACATGGATTTTTCCATGATTTAGTGGGGTGCCCTAAACCCTGGATCCACATCATAGAGAAATTTTTGTAATATACGATATAGAATAGTAATAATTAACTAAATTTTTACTAGGAATGTAATATATGTGTATATTTATATGTGTGTAGATATTTTGGTAATACATGTATATATTTTCTTAATTAAGTGTATTTATATGTGTGTAAAATATGTATTTATACATACATATAAAAAGGCTCTTTGGTGTCGCCCCAAAAGGTGCCGGTCAAACCAAATCCGGCACCTATAATGTATATAGGTGACGACAAAAGAATAGATGGCGGTTCTTGTTAAGAACCGTCACCTATAGTCTCAAATAGGTGCCGGGTGAACAGTAAAAGCGCCACCAATAGTATAGGTGGCGGTTCTTATTACGAACCGCTACCTATTCTTCGTGAATAGGTGGCGGTTCTTATTACGAACCGCCACCTATACTACAGGTGGCGGTTTTACTGTTCACTCGGCACCTATTTGAGACTATAGGTGGCGGTTCTTAACACGAACCGCCACCTATTCTCAGAAAAACACTATTCCCTCGATTTGTACCATACCCCTCGCCGAACAAGAGCAACACCAGCTTAAATAGATTCGTGCCTCGCTCGCTCGTCATGTAGAACCGCTCGCTGAACCGCTCGCTCGTGCCTGTAGCTCTATCTCGCGGGCCCGCGCCCGCGTGGAAAAATATGGTGGGTCCGGTAAATATGGTGGGTCCGTCTAAAGGAGTGGGCCCATAAGAAAAGATTGGGAGCACCTCATTGAATGGTGTTTGGTCCGTATAGGTGTCGGATAAATAGGTGTCGGTTCTACACGAACCGGCACTTATTTGCCCGAATAGGTGCCGGTCGAAGAACCGGTACCAATAACCAAAATCATTGGTGTCGACCAATAGGTGCCGATTGGGAAAACCGGCACCTAATGGGGTTTCCCAACCAGCACCTATGAGGCATTCTGTACTAGTGTATGCATATTGCATATATATGTATAAATATATATATATATATATATGTGTGTGTGTATGTAAAATATGTATGCATAATAATATATAAACAAGCAACAAGCTAGCAGCAGGAGCAAAATTTAAAAAAAAATTAGTCCCGGTTGGTGTTACCAACCGGGACTAAAGATGGATATTTAGTCCCGGGTTTTCACCCGGACTAAAGATAGACATCTTTAGTTTTGTTTTTGTAGTCTCGGTTTGAAACTCGAGACTAAAGAGGGTTACAAACCGGGACAAAATAAGGTTTCCCGAGCAGTGAAAGGGGTTGCAAACCGATACTACATAGGGTTTTCGCAGCAGTAGAGATAAATTTATTTCTAAACATCTGAGAACAAGGTTAATTACAAATGCGGCATGCATGTGATAACCATGCGCATCAAACATATAATTATTTGAAGTAGAGATGCATTCGTGATAATATATATATAGACACACACTAAGATCATATGTCATATATCATGAGAATTAACCAAAATAAAAACAAAATAAAAAATAAAATGTAGTAGAAGGTATAGCTAAGATTGATAGGATGATCGATCAATCAAGGCTTTATGGCGTTGAGGAGGTGGATGGCGGTGGTCATGGCTGTGTCAATGCCCAAACGGTGGGAACCTTGTCACCATACTTGAACAGATCACCTAACTTGCATCTCGTGGTCCCGTTGTATTGGGTCTCCAAATTCTTAGTCCACTTGTGTACAGTTTCTAGGTCGTTCTTGTTGCGTTTGCCTTCTCCGGTGGCAGCGAGGCGCTCGAGTGCATATAACGTCGAGTTGGTGGTCTCTGAAAATTTGGAGAAAATGTCGAAGAAAGGCATGCAGTCGTTGATGTTTGGGTCCCTTATGCCGTTCAATATTATTGAGTTTGCCTCTCCAAAGAGTTTTTCCATCTTGGTGATCGGGATGATGGTGGCCACCGGGTGTAGGAATACAAGTGAGCATCTCGGTGTCCATATAAAAACTTAATTGCTAGTTCATCTTTTATATGGTAGTATAATCTTTGAAAGAAGAAAATATGACCTAGAAGTGGAATAAGCAAGCAAAAGAATCCCGCTTATCCGCCCCACTCGCATCCTTACCTGGGTGGCCTTAACTTGGTTGTGCTTGAAGTACTCGGCATACGGGATAAGTTGTTCGATGCAGCGGTTCCTGTTATTCTCACCGACTGGGGTCCAATCTCCTGTGTCGCAGAATTCTTCAGTGATATTAGTCGCCTCACGGGACTCCTTCCGGGTGGCGACGGCGGTGGCAGCTTAAGGGGTAGTGTCCCAAACACCTCATACTCCTCTCAGCTGCACATGGTGGGGATAAGCCGCCGACGTTGATGGCTATCAATACCACTAGGAGGTTAGCAGCCATGTTCGACCTGCTCATTGTACTCTCCCTCTCTCTCTCTCTCTCTTAGTTTGATTAGAAGCTACAGGATGGATTAGTGCATGTATTGAGGAACGAATTAATTTATACTAGCTAACTAGGCTGGCTCGATTGGTCAGTACTAATTGTCAACCTTTCTAATTTATTCAATGGCTGTGATAGCATCATGGCATGCTTGCATTTATATCCTCTTATCCCTTTCTAAAAATAGTACAGGCACACGTCGCTATTCTAAAAATAGCCAAGCGGGCGAGCAACGCGGCCGCGCAAGTGTACAATGGTACCTACCCTTTAGACCTTGTACAGTTGGGCTGGGAAAACCCGGGGTTGGGCTGCTGCACCTGTGGATCAACCCACTATATATATGAAAAGAGTCCACGCACATTGAATAATCCGCTTTCGGTTAAGCGCAGTCTCAATTATAACACAACCCATCCCAGTGTTTCTGCCGCGTTCCCTCTCAAGAAATATTCATCCCAGTGTTTCACACTAGTAAAAAAAGGTAACCATCGCCGGTTCATCACTGTCGGCCCATTACTACCTATAAGGTCAGGCCCTGATAAACTCACTTGGTAATGGAATAACATAAATTATTAAAAGCCCTAGAAAAAGATCTGAAACAATAAATATGTCCAAGAAAAATCTAAATATATTGCTTCCCCAAAATTCACGTCAACTTTAAGATCTTAAATCTCGGTCTCTACTACTTAAAAAATACACTAGTAATCGTGTACGTGTAACACATGTCTCCCTAAATATCTATGGCATGAAAAAGTATATGCTTACAATCATTGAATGAAAATTACAAATTATATCTTTACTGTTAAATATATATGAAATTTATAAGCCCCTCCCAGACATCAAAAGATCAAATAATTGATTACCTATGATTAATAATTTCACATATACCAGAATTTAGTGTGATACGCACTGTATCATGGCCCAAGCAAGCCATATGTGGACGTTGAAGATGCACCAACCACTCTTGGAGAAGTGGTCTTTGTAGATACACATCGTAACAGGCCAAGTGCTATGGCCGCTACTCATCTCTCCAAATAGATTCATGCATCCGTACTTAAACCGAACCTTACGTTTTGTACATTCTCTCTGAAGTATCACTACTATAGATTCTCTCCTCTGTCAGGCCAAGTGCTATGGCCGCTGCTCATCTCTCCAAATAGATTCATGCTATCCGTACTTAAACCGAACCTTACGTTTTGTGCATCCTCTCCGAAGTATCACTACTATAGATTCTCTCCTATGTGATGGCCCATCACATGACTGATATTTGCGGGCCGTCACAACGAAGTCATCTCAAACAAGCCTAAAAAGAGGACGACAAAGATATACTTGCACATACATGTTAGATGTGAATAAATCTAAAGCCGTCAAGGATGGTACCTATCTGTGACGGGCTCAATCCATGGCCCGACAAAGATAACCAATGTTATCTTTGTAGGGCCCCAATATCAGCCCGTCACCGATATTTGTCATTGGTGACGGGCTCGAACTGATGGCCCTATTGAGATAACAATTAGGCAAATCACTGATGAGTGTCGTTGGTGGCAGGCTTGGAGTTAGGCCTGACAAAGATAATTGCAATATCCATCACAGCTGCTAGTTCATTGGTCGTTACAGCTAGTTATTGCACTCTATAAATACTCCAACCACCTAGTTCCGGTTAGGTTCCTGTCAGAGGTTGTCATGGTGCCAGGGATCTTTAGTCCTGGTTGGTAACACAAATCGAGACTAAAGATCCTGTTTTCTGCCCCGGTTGGTGTTACCAACCGGCACGAAAGATCATTTTGATCTTTAGTGCTGGTTGGTAACACCAACCGGGACTAAAGTGAAGTTGCTTCTTATACTTCTTCTTCCTCCTCGAGCCCGAGCCAGCTGCAGTGTCTTCAAACTTTTGCTCTAGAAGCTAGGGAGGTGCTGCCAAAATTTTTCGTGAATTTCCTTTGGTGATAATACGCAAATCTTTGCTATCTATAAGGTTAGCAACTTCATCCTCTTATGATCTATGCTTAGCATATTTCTTTTTATGGTTTATTTTTATACATTTTTATCTCTCGATAGGTTATGAAAAATGAAGAGAGAGAAAATTTGTTTGGGAAAATTATCTTACTAAGCACATTATATTTTGTTGTGATATTTTTTTGGGAAAATGAAGAGGGAGAAAAGTGTGCTTAGCACATTACATTTGTAGGTATATTTTATGTACAATTTTATCTCAAAAAATATTTATGGAAAATGATGAGAGAGAAACTTTTGGATAAAAAATATTATAAAATAGATGACAAGAAAAAATATAGAAAATTTGATAATAGATTAGAAAACTAACGTAATTTAAAGATCGTTAAAATAGTTAGAAATAATTTACACTACGTACATTAATTAATTTTATGTTTACAACTTTAAAATAACTTTTAAAAATAATTCTAATTTTTTTAAGTACAACACATTACGTATGTTGGATTATTATATAATTACTGTTTGATTACATATATATAATTATTATAATATTATTTAAATAGTTTGACTTTCATGGATTCTTCTTACGATTTTCTTGCATTTTGTATGGACGCCTTTCGAACCCCTTATTATATTTGAGGGATGAATGGAATGCATGAGTTCTTCCCACAAACATAATAAGACATTAGACGCTCTGAGAGAAGGATATTGGAGATGTTGCTGGGCCTTTAGCCTTGCAAGTCAACTTCAGCCTGAGATGTGCCCGTCAAACCACTCGAAGGCAGCGACCAGATGTGTTACACATTCAGGAGACTTGACAAAAATGGCTAAAGATCTACAACATCGCAAATATCCTTCACTCTTACTCATGTGAATCTAGTTCCCATGATGTGCACTAGATTCACACTTTCATCTTAAGCATTGACAAACATAGCCAACATATTTAAGATGAAAGGGTATTAAAGACTTACATCAACATATTAGATACATAGGCCTACCGGCCAAATAATATATTTAAATCAGAGAACAGCGAAAGATTGGATACCCAAATCATAAGCACACCGACTAGGGGTTTATCCCGTTAAGTTCAAGTCCTAGAAGAAGTAGACGATTACCCACATCACTCAAAAAACTAACTCTACGACCTGCATGCCAATAGTTAATTCAATAGCAAGAGTGAGTACATTATTAGAAATAATGTACTGGCAAGATACAAGACAAGCCTAACACTCTACATGTAGGGCATATAATCAAGGAAGACATAATATAGTTCATTTTAGCATAAAACAAGTTTTATTTGCATAAAACATTTTTCAAATCAGATTTTTCTTCAAATGTAATTTCAGCAAGCAAGTTCTTAGCATATGGGCATCACAGTAGTTATTAATTATGATAAATATACATCTCACTACCATCCATGGCAGCAAGGAGATCTTTCTCAAAACTCAGCATAATTTGAAGGTAAATTTCAGCATTTAGAAAAATAAACACAAGTCTTACTTAATACATATCCACACGCCACTCATGACCATGAGCACGGCTAATCGATTAATTTTTAGAACTCTGTTGAGTTTGTACAGCTTTACCCACATGATATGAACACTCTAGTTTGTTTTGTGCTCGCGACGCACTACCAAACTCTTCATGTTGAATGTGGTCTAGAGGTCATAACGAAGCCTTTACACTACTTAATATCTAGCCTTGCACCAGCATGATACGTGTTCCCCCATCCTAGGCATACTGGAAATATAACCTAGAACCGTTAAGTAGAGTGTCCACGCCGTAAACTTAACGCTGTGGTGGCGGATGCGCAAGGAAGCCACCCACGTGGCACAATATCGTTGTATTGGACAGACTTAGTCGCCTAAACTACCCATCAGGGTAAATTGGAAGTTCCTCTGGGTTATCCGAACCCATACACACCGGCCTACCATAGTGCAAGGCTAGGTGCTAAGTAGATTAGTCAGCTTAGATCATCCCATACTAACACATGTGGATGTACGGATAACTTAGTTGGTAACACAAGTTCGGTCCTTACGGACTTGGGCAAACATCTCTCCCCCTATCGGCATACAACTGAACACCATATGCATGCGACTTGCCGCCCAAGTCAAAAGTCACATTTTGACACATTTTGGTTCGCAAATACTCATCATATTTATTCTATCCCAGCAAGGGTTCACATCTCAAAATCACATTTTAGTTATCGATGGAATGAGCACTTGCATAATTCTAAGCAAGGCTAAGCAAGCAGTTGCAATAAGCATATATATAAACCCATTTGAGCACAAGTAGTCTACTCTAACCATTTCTAGGGGTACAATAAGCAAAGATTACAATTATCCAAGGTGGGAGATGCAGCAAATAGGTCATAACTACCATAACCGAATTTTAAATGCTAATATAGTCTAAGGTTATATGCAACTTTGCAAACAAATAATTTCATCCCTCAAATCATGGGATTCAATGTGTTCAAAGGATAGGAGGGGAAAAACTTGCCTTGATTCTTGAGAAATGTTAGCACCTTATCCACTCCTTCATCCACTCCTTCACCGTTTATGCAATTATCTAAATAAAACACAAGATATGCAATTAAACACCGAAAAAAGGCGAAAATCTAAAATGTTCTAAAATGCATGAGGTGTGCACATTGAGTAGGTACTGCTCTAAAATGAATTTAGGAAAAAGAATTACTAATTTATCTTGTTCTATTTTGGAGTTATTAATTTTTAGAAGTTTGCTCGATATAGGGTAGTATTTAATTAGGTAGAGTTATAAAATGTTTCTATAATTTGAATTTTATTAACTTTTACTTCACTGAGGTAAAGAGAAATTTTTTATAAGACTAACACATGTGGTTTCACAAATTTTGGAGTTACTAATAATTTCTTATGTGTTTTACAAATTATAACGTGTTCTCGGTTTATAGTGTTCAATAAGGGCTTGTCTCCGGAGTTGTATGTCCAGAACATGTTACTTCTTGATTTAGTTGAGTGAACTAAATATTTTTGGCTATTTATTCCACTCTAAGTCTACAAGTTTAGACCCTATTATTATTTTACTTCATACTTTGCAACTAAAGGTGATCTATGTCATTATATTAACCTAGATTGTGCTATATGAGCTAGTGCTCTAAATCTTAGTGTATGGAGATGGAACTATGGCCTCACTGGTTTGACAAGTTTTATTTAGGTTTATTTAAAGCTAAAGTTCATACACACCAATATATATCTATGTATTGCTTTACCAATCCTATATGTTTAATTTCCTATTTTTCCAAATCAAGGTTTTGAGCTAAGTCCTGTACAATAGATGCCAAATTTTATTTCACGGAGTTGAAGTATGCTTCTTGCTGGTTCTCTAGGAACTTAGTTCATTTCAAATGGATTAAAGATGAATTTTCTTCAAATTTTACAAGTTGAAGGGTGCACTAAATTGTTTATTCCTTACATAAATATTAAAGAGATTTTATTATACAGTAAGTATATACTTTTATTTTACAATGTGAAAGTACATGCTTTGGTGATTCTGCACAACTTAAGTTTACTCAAAAAGGAGTTAAAATTGATTTTATATAATTCCCTAAAATTCAGCTTATAACTCATTAATTAAGTGGCATTGATATTTTTCATGCATTTGGCACAAAGTAATTATATGCTTTTATTTTTTCTAATCAGAGGGTGTAAGTTGAGGAATCTTAATCATTTGAGTATGTCAATAAATAAGTCAATTTAAATTTCCTATGCATTTTATAAGTTTGTGCAAGTTTTATGTGTAATTTTCCTTAGATAAATTTTTGAGGCAAAATCTGTACAGTGAGTTCTAAGTTTTATGCTTCTATATTATAGTTCACCATTTTGTGAGTTCACAGAAATTTGTTTCATCCCAAAATGAGTTATATTGGATTTTATATGGATTTTTCAAATTTGTACAGTTTTGTATTGAAAAATATTGCTTTTGCTATTTCTATTTTATATTTTCAAATATAATACATGGGGGTCCACTGGTCAGTGCCTGACCATTTTGCAGAATGGCCCCTGGAGTTTTTGAATTAGGACCCGAGGTCCTCCACACGTGGTAAATGGAAACTTCATTATGAGTCTACCAGTTTTAGTTTATTTACATATATATCCATGACCCCACATGTCATAGAGTGAATTCTTACTAATTAGACCTTGGTGCTTTAATCTTTTCACTAAATGGAGGCCCTGCACGCTAATGGAGCTGGGCCCATGTGTCAGTGTGTCGAAGGCCAGGAGCAGAGCAGCGATGGCTCGGCGAGCTTCTCGCCACCGGCAGCGGCAAACTAGATGGAGTGGCCAAAAGGGAAATTGTAGAGAGGAAGGTTGGGAAGCTATTGGTGGTGGTCTCATGCACTGTGGTGACCGGAATCGGTGTTGACGGCGGCGCAAGCGGCGACCATGCTCGGGGTGACGAGCCATATGGAGCTATGGTTCGATTTGTGCCAAGTTAGTGCATGCATGTGAGTCTCCAAGGTTCCTGGGTGCTTACGTGAGGTCGCGCGGGTGCTGGCAGAAGAACCACGGCGGTGGGAGGAAACGGCCCGGCGGCAGCACTCCTCCTTGGGTGAACGGCGACAACACAAATGGGTCGACGAGCTACCAGAGAAAGGCATGCATGATGGCGAGAAGGTCCTAAGGAGGGTACACATACAATGAATCGACGCGGAGCTCATTGGAACGGCCAGATTCGAAGGTTGACGCCAACGGCGGGAGTTAAGGAAGACGAAGTCAATCTTCGGGTTCACGGCATCCTAGCTCAATATTTTCGGTCGGCGGGCTCCTGTGGTTGAGGCAAAGGTTATGGCGCGGCGGCTAGTCCTGCATTGGCCGGAGGTGGCCGAGCGGCAACGAGGCCAAGGCAGCGGCTATGCCCAGAGCACGCTCCAAACCGGCGAGGGCACGTCGGAGTTCCTGCCGCTGCAGTGGATGAATGAGATAGTGTCAAAAGAGAAATTGCTCGGCATCAAGAGGAGGTGATGGAACACTAAAGAGAGGCAACGACCATGGCTCAATCAGCAATGGCGACAACCATCATCTTCCCGGCCAGCGAGGAAGGTGGAGGAAAATGGAGACACTGGAGCTCTCTCTCTCTCTCTCTCGATTCGATCGGCTCTGGGATGGAGAGTGAGGTTGGGCGATGTGGCTGGGGAAAGTAGAGGGCATGAGGTAGAGCTTGCATCGTCGACACGTCGTGGTCATGCGTCGCCGGCGTCCAGAGCGTTGTCTCCCTCCCTCTCACATGTTCCCGGTTGGCTAGGTGATTGGTACAAGGTGAGGACAAGCCACAGGGGCTGCCAAGTGGGTCCAGGGAATGGCAAGCTATGTGGGTAAGTGAGGGATGGGTAAGAATATGTGTACACTTTGGTTTTTAGTTGGAATTTTGGTTTATTTTCTCCCCCTAACTTTGTAGCTCCATAACTTAATGTGTGGTCCAAATAAATCAGTGAAATTTTTACTGCAGGTAGATGATTATACCTAGATTCCATTTTCTTTGGTTGTACACAAAAATCATTTGTAGATTGCTCACATAAATTAAACAAAATAGGCTATTTAGAAATTGTTTGAATTTTCAGGAGACCTAAACTGAGGAGAAAAATTCTAGAAAAGTTATATTTATTCTTGATAATTAACCTAGTATTTGATTAAATTATTTCCTATATACACTTATGTACATTTTATTTCACTTTTAGGTGGGGTATGGTTTTAGCCGATAAAAGACTTTAATTTTTGACCTACGTGACTATTTTTGTTTAATTTGTTTGAGACATCAAACTTAGTTACTAAATTGTACCAAAATTATATTGATTTGAATATAGTGAGGGGCACCCACATGGATTTTTCCATGATTTAGTGGGGTGCCCTAAACCCTGGATCCACATCGTAGAGAAATTTTTGTAATATACGATTTAGAATAGTAAAAATTAACTAAATTCTTACTTGGAATGTAATATATGTGTATATTTATATGTGTGTACATATTTTTGTAATACATGTATATATTTTCTTAATTAGGTGTATTTATATGTGTGTAAAATATGTATATATATATGCATATTGCATATATATATATATATGTATATATGTGTGTAAAATATGTATGCATAATAATATATAAACAAGCAGCAAGCTAGCAGCAGGAGCAAAATTTTAAAAAAAGAAATAAAGATGGATCTTTAGTCCTACTTTCGTAGTCCCAGTTTGAAACTTGAGACTAAAGGAGGTTACAAATCGGGACTAAATGGGGTTTCCCCAGCAGTGAAAGGGGTTGCAAACTGATACTACATAGGGTTTCCCTAGCAGTGAGATAAATTTATTTGTAAATATCTGAGAACAAGGTTACAAATGCGGCATGCATGCGATATCCATGCGCATCAAACTCATAATTATTTGAAGTAGAGATGCATTCATGATTATATATATAGACACACACTAAGATCATATGTGATGTATCATGAGAATCAACCAAAATAAAAACAAAATAAAAAATAAAATGTAGAAGAAGGTATAGCTAAGATTGATAGGATGATCGATCAATCAAGGCTTTATGGCGTTGAGGAGGTGGATGGCGGTGGTCATGACTGTGTCAATGACCCAAACGGTGGGAACCTTGTCACCATACTTGAACAGATCACCTAACTTGCACTTGCTCATGGTCCCGTTGTATTGGGTCTCCAAATTCTTTGTCCACTTGTGCACAGTTTCTAGGTCGTCCTTGTTGTGTTTGCCTTCTCTGGTGGCAGCGAGGCGCTCAAGTGCATATAACGTCGAGTTGGTGGTCTCCGAATAGGCGGAAAAAATGTTGAAGAAAGGTGTGCAGTCGTTGATGTTTTGGTCCCTTATACCGTTCCATATTATCGAGTTCGCCTCTCGAGAGAGTTTTTGCATCTTGGGGATCAGAATGATGGTGGCCACTTGGGTGTAGGAATACAAGTGAGCATCTCTGTGTCCATATAAAAACTTAATTTCTAGTTCATCTTTTATATGGTAGTATAATCTTTGAAAGAAGAAAACATGACCTAGAAGTGGATAAGCAAGCAAAAGAATCCGGCTTATCCGCCCCACTCGCATGCTTACCTTGGTGGCCTTAACATGGTTGTGCTTGAAGTACTCGGCATACGGGATGAGTTGATCGATGCATTGGTTTCAGTTCTTCTCATCGACTACGGTCAAAACTCCTAGGTCGCAGAATCCTTAAGTGATTGTGATCGCATCACGGGGCTCCTTTCCGGGTGGCGACGGCGGTGGCAGCTTAAGGGGTAGTGCCCCAAACTCCTCATAGTCCTCCGCTGCAGTTGCACATGGTGGTGATAAGCCGCCGACGTTGATGGCTATCAACACCACCACGAGGTTAGCGGCCATGTTCGACCTGCTCATTGTACTCTCCCTCTCTCTCTCTTAGTTTGATTAGAAGCTACAGGATAGATTAGTGCATGTGTCGAAACTCAGTTTCGGCAATAGAAATTTGGGGGTGCAGTCAAGATCACCAAGCACAATGGGTTAGGTTGAAAACAAGGTTTAGACAAGTTCAGGCCCTCTCGTGAGGTAATACCCTACTCCTGTTTTGGGTATTCGATCCGCCGAGTGTGTATTGATCTCAAGATCTGTTGCACCTAAAGTCGATAGCTCATAAAAGCATATCCGTCAAGGGACGCCCCTTACCCCCCTTATATAGTCTTGGGAGGCGGGCTTACAAGTCGGAAACCCTATCTTACTCTAAGTCGGTTTCCTCAATCTTACCAAACCGTGACTATGAGTCGTTGCCTTATCTAATCGGCAACTTAATACCCAAGTCATAGTTGGTTTACATAATTAGCAGGCGTAACCTATCCCTATATCCAGTCGGATAAGCTTGTCGTGTGAATATCCGATTGCCATAATCTCCACAGTAGCCCCCGAGTCCTTTGCAGTCGACGAGATAACTCAGCCTCGAACCAAGATAGTACACAGCCAAACAATTCTTTGGCCGAGTGCTTCTGGTGCCGAGTGATTCCATCACCTCTGCCTGAATCTCCCAAGTGGCTCGAAAGACTGTGAAGGGCTGGAAAATATCCAAAAAATTCTCAAAGTTAAATATCTAGGGGCATCTCCTGATGCGCCTAATTAGGTGTAGCCCCCGACTATGTGGTTAGTCAAAAACAGACTAAGCATATAGTCAAGAACTATAAAAAATCATTCTCATATAAATGCCTAGCTCAAGCTAAAGCAATCATAAAAAATCTCATCACTCGGCAAGCTCATGCTTATCCGAGTAAATTTGCCCGAGTCATCTCAAAACAAACAACTTAATCAACCCTCGTGGGTAAAAAGCACTCGGTAAGCTCATGCTTATCCGAATTAACCTGCCCGAGTCATCTCGGAACAAATAATTCTATCGACCCTCATGGGTTAGAAAATCAATTCACTCGGCAAGCTCATGCTTATGCGAGCTAATCTACCCGAGTCATCCCGGAATAAATAATTTAATCACCCCTCATGGGTAAACAAATTTCTCAGTCATGTGAAAAATATGACCAAAACATTAAACAACTCCTGCCATAATATTGGTCTTTAATATAAAAAGATCTTCACCAAGGTGGAAAAACAACATTGATATAATCATTTAATCAAATGCTTAAAAAACCAAACAGTCTCTGTCATCAAGGCAGCCATGAAAAGCTTAACTGTTTGTCACCTTTCAAATTGCATCGTGCCAACTTCTCATGAAGTTACGCAAACCGCGGTATGAAAGGATTTTAAAGGTATTGGGCTATGTGACACGTGCATATTGCCAAGGCAAATCTGCTTAAGTCCATTCACTTAAGTCCCTAAGGACACGTGTCAAGCCACACCTTAGCTGGGTCGCAAGTCTCTCATGGGCTCCGCCCAATCGCGAGATAACTTGGCAAAAAACCCTCAAGTCTTTTTACGAAGCCTCGAGGTCATCCCCGCCACTTTGTCTTCCCAAAAATTTCCTCTTTCGCAGTACTGTTCACCAGCTCTCTGCCTTTGTCCCGATTGCTCCCATCTTTCTCTTTGCAGGAGGCCTCAGAACATAGACCCCACTCCCGGGTGAAAGCCCAAAATCATCTGCAGCGGCCGAAACGACAAGGCCTGCAGAACAAGCATCCCTCTCCCGAGTGAGAGCGCTCCGAGTGAGAAGCCCCCACCTCCCAGTGAGGATGTCCCAGCGAAGGAACCCTTGACTGCTAGCCAAGAGACCCCCGCTAGAAACCAGTCGGCTGAAGAAGATCTCCCGACAGTCAAGGGTTCGACCACTGATGCTGGTAAGCTTTGAAGCGGTCTTCTGACTTTAGTCTTCAATCTGTCTTTTCTTTGTCTTCATTTATCTTCTTTAAATCGATCAACAAAAGAGGAGGAGATCCCCAGGCTGCAATCTTCAGAGGCCTGGATCTCAATGACTTTGTGAATGTTGCTTGTAAACTCTGATGTGAACTTGTAGATATCTAGCTTATTTATGTTAATGCCTTGACCCGAGTTTTCATAGAAAATTTTTTAAGTAATTTTCGTCCGACTGTCACCAAGCGTAAGCTTGATTAGGTCATCAAAAAATTCTCAGTCCTTATCTATTGAACTCGAATCAAAACACTAAACAATGATAAACCAAATATAAATAAGTTGTCAAAGAAAACCATGCTTTGTTGACACAAGTGTAGCCCCCGATTGTCAACTCAAGAAGTCATCTTGCCTGAGGTTGGCAGTCAAGAATAACATGAAACTTGAGGCAATTTAAGCATAGTATCGTCGAAGATGTTCGATGTTCCAAGAGTTCTCCACCATGGATCCATCTTCACGCTTTAGTCGATATGCTCCCGGCCGAGTCACCTCAGCGATTATATATGGCCCTTCCCATAGTGGAGATAATTTGTGACGGTCCTTGGTGGTTTGAATCTTGCGTAGAACCAAATCGCTGACAATGAAAGCTCGCGCCCGAACATTGCGACTATGGTATCGTCTTAGTCCTTGAAGATATCTTGCCGACTGGGTCAGGGCTGCCTCAAGGCCTCCTCCAGTCGGGTCAGGTCGTCCACTCGGTCTTGATCGTAGCGCTCGTCGTTGAAGCTGCGGACTCGAAGAGACTCGTACTCCATTTCATTCGGCAACATGGCTTCTGCCACATAAACCAGGAAGAAAGGAGTTTGGCCGGTGGCCCGACTGGGCGTAGTATGTAGTGACCATAGAACCGAGGGCAGTTCTTGAACCCATTTCCCAGCATAAGGACTTAGCCGGTCAAACACTCGGGCCTTGATGCCTTGAAGTATCATGTCGTTAGCGTGATCAACATGTCCATTGCTCTTGGGATGCACGACTGATGCGTAGCAAATTTTGATGCCGAAGTCTTCGCAGAATTCCTTGAGAATGCCTCCAGTGAATTGAGTTCCATTGTCGGTTATAATTCTGTTTGGGACGCCAAACCGGTGCACGATGTTGAGGATGAAGTCTCGCGCCTTGTCAGCGATGATCATAGCAACCGGCTTCACCTCGATCCACTTGGAGAACTTGTCGATTGCGACGAACAGATGCGTAAATCCTCCTGGAGCCTTCTTGAAGGGACCGATCATATCCAAGCCCCATATCACAAACAACCAAGATAATGGAATCGTTTGTAGCTCTTGGGCTGGAACATGGCTCTGCCGAGCGAAGAACTGGCAACCTTCACACGTTCGGACCACTTTGTCGGCGTCGGAGACTGCCGTAAGCCAGAAAAAACCTTGTCTGTAGGCTTTGCCCACCAAGGTGCGTGCTGCCGCGTGACTTCCGCATATACCCGAGTGGATATCTTGGAGTAGTTGCCGTCCTTCCTCAGGCGTGATACATCTCATTAGGACTCCAGAGGGGCTCCTCTTGAACAATTCAGAGTTGACCATGACATACGCTTGACAACAGCGTCGGACTCGTTCCGCCTCATCCCGGTCTTCCGACAGCTCTTGCTGTGTTAAAAATTTAATGAGCGGTGTCCTCCAGTTGGTGTCAAGTGTGGCGACTTGATTTGCAGCTTGCTCGTTGGGAGTTGGTTTTGCTGCCACAGTCGGTTCATAGAGATGCTCTACGAAGACGTCTGTTGGAGCAGCTTCTCGTTTGGACCCGAACTGCGCCAACTCGTCAGCTGCCTCATTGTTATGTCTCAAGACATGGGATAGCTCCAATCCGTCAAACATGTCTTCAAGTTTGCGAACTTCTTGCCGATAGTCCTCCATGGTGTCGTTTAGACAGGACCAGTCTTTCATCACTTGGTTGACGACCAGCTGGGAATCTCCTTTCACGACCATCCGTCGTATCCCGAGTGAAACAGCAAGGCGTAGGCCGTGCAGCAGGGCTTCGTACTCGGCGACGTTGTGTGAGGCGGAGAAGTGGAGGTGGAGAACATATCTTAGCCTTTCCCCAGTCGGGGAGATCAGCACGACTCCCGCTCCCAAGCCAGTGATCCTCTTGGATCCGTCAAAGTGCATGGTCCAGTATTGTAGGTCTTCTCGAGGTACATCTTCTTGTTGTTCGGTCCATTCGACCAGGAAATCCGCTAAGGCTTGTGACTTTACAGACGTTCTCGCCTTGGAAGTTAAGTCCGGTGGCATCAGTTCCAGGGCCTACTTTGCGATGCGCCCAGTCGCCTCCCGGTTGTGGATGACATCGCCGAGTGGAAAGGAAGTGACGATGGTGACCGAGTGACCCAGCACTTCGCTAACAAAGTAGATTGGCCTTTGAATCTTCTGGACTCGTCCTTCTTCCTCACGCTCAACGACGAGTACTATGGTGACCACCTGTGGTTGAGATGAGGCTAGGACGGGCGGCGTCGTGAGAAACTCTTTGAAATCTTCAAAGGCTTTGTGGGCTTCCGTAGTCCATTGAAAGTCGTCTGTTTTCTTCAGTATCCTGAAAAAAGGCATGCCTCACTCGCCGAGTCGAGAGACGAATCGGCTTAGCGCCGCCATGCAGCCAGTGAGCTTCTGGACATCTTTCTGGTTACTCGGGGGCTTCATCAGTCAGCTTCTTGTTTAGTTGCGCTGCATATTGTTTGGCGAATTGCTTGTAGATGAAGCAGTCCTTGGCCGCATGCTTGTGATTTGGGTGATGCGTGCACTGGGCGTTCATGATCGCGTCGTAGGCTGCGACTCGGGGACGACGTTGGGAGTTGGAGGTCATGGCAACCAGGTCTTCGGGCCGGCGCTTGCAGTCTTTTTGTCCTTGGTTGTTGTTGCCGTTATCCTTCTTAGGATGGCAGCTGCCTCCCGACTGCTTGTTGTCCCTTCTGTCAGGCCGATCTTGCCGCGCCACCTTGATTGCGTCGTTGGATTTGGCATAGGAGTTCGCTGTCTCGAACATTTGCTTCACCGTCTTCGGTGGCTTACGCCCAAACTTTTCGATCAACAGTTCATCACGAACTCCCCTCTGGAAAGTGGCGATGATGATGTCATCGGTGATGTTGGGGATCTTGTTGCGCTTTTCCAAGAAGCTCCGGATGTAGTCCTTCAGTGGCTCGTCTGGCTTCTGGATGACATTGTAAAGGTCGAAGTGGGTCCCAGGTCTTTCGAAAGTACCCTGGAAATTGGCGACGAAGTGGTCCCGGAGTTTGCCCCACGAGCTGATTGAGCCTCTTGGCAAGCTCGTGAGCCAGTTCCTGGCTGAGTTGGTGAGGGCAACAGGCAAGTAATTGGCCATAGCCTTGTTATCTCCTCCTGCTGCGCGGATGGTGAGGGTGTACACGGTCAGCCACGACTCGGGGTCGGTCTTTCCGTCATACTTCTCGATTCCTGTTGGCTTAAAACCACTCGGCCAATGCACTCGGCGCAGGTCCCGAGTGAACGCAGGTACTCCGTCGTCGTTGCTGTCGGGCAATCTCCTTCGATCTTCGTGGGAGCGTTGTTCTCGTTCTTGATAGCGCCGGCCAAGGACTTCCCGCAGATCACTCGGCGGGGTCCTTGGTAGGCTGCTTCGGTAGTCAGAGTTGTTGCTGCGGCGGACCCGGTCGTGGACGGGTGGCCATCCATGCCGCTTTTCACGGGAGTCGGTCGATTGCTCTTGGTGCTTCCGTGTGGCCTCATGGCGGGGTCCTCTTGACCTGGTGGCTGTCCGAGCTTGTTCGGGCCTCCTGTAATCCTTCGAGACGCAGCGGCGAAAGTCGGCTTCTGTCGGGCGTTTCTGCCATGGACTCAGTCGGCCTTCGTGCTGAGGTGGAGGGAGAGTAGTTGGTTGTTGCCGTGACGATGGTCTTGATCTTGTCCAAGATGGGCGTTATCGTAGCTGGCGCCGCTTCGATAACGGTGTCGAGGAGGGTGAGGGCGGCAACGACGTTCTGTTGAGGCGTTTGGAAGATGTTGATGTTGTCGACTCGCGTCTGAAGTATGGCCTCCCGAGCGGATCGTCCGGTCGTCCTCAAGTCTCGTTTTCTCCCGTCAGCTTCCTCCTTGCGTCTATTCTCGTCTTCTGCCAGCTTATGCTCCTGCTCAAGCCTGGCTTGTTCATCCTCTGCAATCCTGCGGGCCATGGCTGAGTCGGTCTCGGCCACCTTAGCCATGAGAACATCGAAGCACTTTGGCTCGTAATCCTTATCGCAGTCGGAATCGTTGGCCTCGTCCGAGGGGATGCCGTAGAGATCGTTGAAGCCTGAAGAGCTGAGGTACTCGTCAAACTCTGTGGATGAGCATGACCCGAACGGTTGGAGGATGACGGCCACTTCCCTTGAGCCCGGGTTGCTTGAATCTGGATCGCTCCAGTCCGGGTTGTAGCTTGATGACGGGGGTTTCTCCGAGTGGATAGAATTCGACTCGGAGGAAAGAAGTTTGCAGTAGACCTCGGCGGCGTTTGGTAGCCCAAACGGTGCCGAGAGGGTTTCTCCTCCCGAGTGGATCGATTCCGACGGGGAGGTGAGAAGGTGGCTGCAGGTTTCAGCGGCGTTTGGTAGTCCGAACGACGCTGAGTGGATTCCTCCTTCCGAGTGGACGGATTACAACTTGGAAGTTAAAGCTCTGTTGTAGATCTCAGCGTTGTTCGGCAACCCGAACGGCGCCGAGCGGGTTTCCCCTCCCGACTGGTCCGAATCCAAGTCGGGGAAGGAGATCTTGTCGAATCCTTTAGCAGCGAAGTCGTTGATGTCTGACGAAGATCCCATCGTGCTTGCTGGCGAGATTGAAGAAGAAGTCTTGACGAGCGGGACCCTACCTGGCGCGCCAACTGTTGAAACTCAGTTTTGGCAATTGAAATTTGGGGGTGCAGTCAAGATCGCCAAGCACAATGGGTTAGGTGGAAAATAAGGTTTAGACAGGTTCAGGCCCTCTCGTGAGGTAATACCCTACTCCTGTTTCGAGGATTCGATCCGCTGAGTGTTTATTGATCTCAAGATCTGTTGCTCCTAAAGTCGATAGCTCATAAAAGCATATCCCTCAAGGGACGCCCCTTACCCCCCTTATATAGTCTTGGGAGGCGGGCTTACAAGTCGGAAACCCTATCTTACTCTAAGTCGGTTTCCTCAATCTTACCAAACCGTGACTATGAGCCGTTGCCTAATCTAATCGGCAACGTAATACCCAAGTCATAGTTGGTTTACATAATTAGCAGGCGTAACCTATCCCTATCTCCAGTCGAATAAGATTGCCCTCTGAATATCCGATTGCCATAATCTCCACAGCATGTATTGAGGAACGAATTAATTTCTACTAGCTAACTAGGTTGGCTCGATTGGTCAGTACTAATTGTCAACCTTTCTAATTTGTTCAATGGCTGTGATAGCATCATGGCATGCTTGCATTTATATCCTCTTATCCCTTTCTAAAAATAGTACAGGCACACGTCAGCTATTCTAAAAATAGCCAAGCAGGGGCAGGCAACGCGGCCAGCGCAAGTGTACACTGGCACGTACCCTTTAGAGCTTGTACAGTTGGGGTGGGAAAACCCGGGGTTGGGCTGCTGCACCAATGGACACTACTACAGAAAGACTCATTGGTGTCGTCCCAAAAGGTGCCGGTCAAAACAAATCCAGCACCTATAATGCATATGGGTAGCGGCTAAAGAATAGGTGGCGGTTCTTGTTAAGAACCGTCACCTATAGTCCCAAAAAGGTGTCGGGTTGTTGATGAGAATTTTGTCTCATGCGCTGGCCTGGGAGATCCGCTTAGCTCCAGTGCAGGTCCTTCTCGGCTGTCTATGAAAGACAGGGCATGTCAGTTGGTTTGATCTGTTAACCAACAAGAAAACAAAGATGTATGCATTAAGGGTTAAGTTAGATCCTGATGGATCGGCTGAGGGAGTCAATTTACATATATATGCTATCCCAAAGTGCATTTAAACTAAGTGACTAGTATAGATCGGCTACGTCGGGACAGTATTAACCACTTAATCCAAATATACAAAGGGATAATAAATACATGCATTAACAGCCTAGCTGATACGTAAGACTAACTATGAATCGGCTAGTACTCCGATACATGTTATAAAAAGATATTGTTCTAAGCTAAATGCGCTAAACCTAGATCAGTCGGCTATCGGCTATGGCTGACAGGCTGATTCTGGCTTAGGGCATTTTACCAGAGCAAGATCTTAATATAAGAGGCGGCTTTAATAAATCTAATAGTAAACATACCAAAAGAATATTAAAACTGATAAGGCCGGCTGAAACCCCGACACTATCTCTAACCATATACATCTAGCCGAATAGATCATAAGAGCTCTAAAAATGACTTAATAGGTCAAATTGATGCAACATTAAGTATAAAAAGAACAGTGAGATCTATTATAACTGATGTGAACCCCTTGAGACGGTGGATACCGCATACAACCTAGGCCAACCCCTAGATCTAGCTCTATCGGCTGTTGGTTCTTGACAGAAACAAGCCGATGTCGAGATAGATCTTGACATTGTTCTAGATTATATGCGATATATGATAACTAGCAGCATAAACATTGAATCTAGAGTATCATAGCGACGGAAGCACTAAATTCGACGAGATACACCACTAATGACAAACATTTACCTTAATCGGGGATCGAAACGATGCAACCCGAAGCCGGATCAAGTGTTCATCTGAAGAAAATAGGAGGCGATGCGCCAAAAGTTCTATTGATTGTGTGTAATGTTTATTTACAAGGGTCTCGAGTCCTATTTATACCCAAGAATAACATTATCCGTATGAACCATAGTTTCTATCTAATATACTATTCAAAATACGATAATATCCCGGGACGTGGTCCCATGCTACATTCAGTACTTCGCTAACAAAGTAGATTGGCCTCTAAATCTTCTGGACTCGCCCTTCTTCTTCGCGCTCGACCACGAGAACCGTGCTAACCACTTGGTGAGTCGCTGAGGCATATAATAGCAAGGGCTCCTGAGGCTGAGGTGAGGCTAGGACGGGCAGTGTTGTGAGGAATTCTTTGAAATCTTCAAAGGCCTTTTGGGCTTCCGTAGTCCACTGGAAATCGTCAGTTTTCTTCAGTACCCTGAAGAAAGGCATGCCACGTTCGCTGAGTCGACAGATAAATCGGCTTAGCGCCGCCATGCAGCCGGTAAGCTTCTGAACATCTTTCTGGTTACTCGGGGCTTCATATTTAAGATGGCATTGATTTTTTCTGGATAAGCTTCGATGCCACGATGTGACACCATGAAGCCGAGCAGTTTGCCTGATGGCACGCCGAACGTGCACTTCTCCGGGTTCAACTTCATTCTAAAGGCCCGAATGTTTGCGAAGGTTTCTTCTAAGTCGGCAATCAGGTCTTCCTTCTGCTTGGTTTTGATGACGACATCATCGACGTAAGCTTCCACGTTCTTCCTGATCTGCATCTGAAAACACCTTTGGATCATGCACCGGTATGTGGCTCCGGCGTTTTTTAGGCCGAAGGGCATCGTGGCGTAGCAGTAAGCTCCAAAAGGCATGATGAACGATGTCTTTAGGCAGTCGGATTCCTTTAAGCTGATCTGGTGGTAGCCCGAGTAACAATCCAGAAAGCTTAAGAGCTGGCAGCCGGCTGTTGAGTCCACGAGTTGGTCGATGCGAGGCAGCCCGAATGGATCTTTGGGGCAGGCTTTGTTGAGGTCGGTGTAGTCAACGCACATGCGCCATTGCCCTGTCTTTTTCCGGACCAAGACCGGGTTAGCATGCCAGTCGGGATGTAGAACTTCCTTGATAAAACCGGTGGCTAAGAGTTTTGTGAGTTCTTCCTTGATGGCGTCTTTTCGATCCTGAGCAAAATGGCGTAATCGCTATTTGATAGATTTCGCGTCATCTTCGACGTGTAAAGAATGCTCGATCACCTCCCTAGGAATTCCAGGCATATCAGATGGTTTCCAAGCAAAAACATCTTTATTATTTTGGAGGAAGGTGACGAGCTCGCTTTCCTATTTAGGATCTAGCTCAGCGCCGATTACAGCGGTTTTTGAAGGATCCCATGGATCGAGGGAGATCTTCTTCGCTTTGGCATCGCCTTGTCCCGACTTGGCTATCTTCTTTGCGGGGATTTCGCCCTCTGCAGAAGTTGATGCAGCCAGTCGGATTTCTTCGTGGCCACGCGATCTCTCACGAGATTGGGCCATGTCGCAGGTGAAGGCTTGTTTGACATCGCTGCGCAGAGTGATGACGCCGTTCGGCCCCGGCATCTTCATACAGAGATAGGTGTAATGCAGTATCGCCATGAACTTGGCGAGTGTGGGCCTTCCGATGATTGCGTGGTAGGCCATCTCAAAGTCGGCCACCTCGAAAGTGATATTCTCGGTCCGGAAGTTCTCGCGAACTCCGAAGGTGACTGGAAGGGCGATGTGCCCGAGTGGCGTGGACGACAGCCCCGGGATAACTCCGTGGAAGGGGGCTGAGCTTGCCTTCAATTCGGCTCTCGGGATTTGCATCTCGTCCAAGGTCTTGGCGAACAAAATATTGAGGGGTGCTGCCCCCATCAATGAGGATGCGCTTCAGCTTGATGTTGCAGACCACCGGGTCTAGCACAAGTGGATAGCGCCCCGAGTGGACCACTCGGTCAGGATGATCCAAGCGGTCGAACGTGATGGCCACCTCTGACCATCATAGATATTGTGGGACCTCAGGTTGTGCCGCGTTGACCTCGCGGTCGGTTAGCTTCTGCTTCCTCTTGGACTCATACGCTTGCAGTCCACCGAAGATGTGATTCAGCTCGCCCACGGGGTCATTAAAGGGCTCCGTATTTCCAGTCAGGTTGTTCTTCTTGGTGCCCGATGGACCGGCTTCGTCAGTCGGCTTCTTGTTGAGTTGTGCCGTATATTGCTCGGCGAAATGTTTATAAATAAAACAGTCCTTGGCCGCATGCTTGTGGTTGGGATGATGTGTGCACTGAGCGTTCATGATTGCGTCATAGGCCGTGACTCGGGGACGGCGTTGGGAGTTGGACGTTGCGGCAACCAGGTCCTCAGGTCGGCGCTTGCGGTCCTTTTGGCCCTGGTTGTTGTTGCCATTGTCCTTCTTAGGATGCCGGCTTCCTCCCGACTGCTTGTCGTCCCTTCTGTCACGCCGATCTTGGCGCGCCTCTTTGATCGCGTCGCTGGACTTGGCGTATGAGTTTGCCGTCTCGAACATCTGTTTCACCGTCTTTGGTGGCTTGCGCCCAAATTTTCCGATCAATAGTTCATCACAGACTCCCTTCTGGAAGGCGGCGATGATGATGTCGTCGGTGATGTTGGGGATCTTGTTGCGCTTTTCGGAGAAGCGTCGGATGTAGTCCTTCAATGGCTCATCTGGCTTCTAGACGACGTTGTAGAGGTCGAAGTGGGTCCCGGGCCTTTCAAAAGTGCCTTGGAAGTTGGCGATGAAGTGGTCCCTTAACACACTCCACGAGCTGATTGAGCCTCTTGGCAAGCTCGTGAGCCAGTTCCTGGCCGAGTTGGTGTAACATCCTGAAAATCGAAGAAACTGAAATCGGAACGTAAAAATCGGAACTTTCAAAAACCTTCGCTTGTTGCTTTCCCTCGGGTTTGTTGCTTCTTATTTGCCAGCTCAGTTGCATAAATCTAGTTGTGATCAATTTCCTTTTTGGTGTTTGTGGATGATTTGGAGTTTGTCGGAGAGAAAAATTCAAAATTCAGAATTAGGATTTTTTTAAAAGAAATCGGAGATAAGATGCGGATTTATGAAAATGCGAATTTGTGAAATAGAGTATCATTTGTGGATGGTGGAATATTAATTAGGGTATAAAATAAACAATAAAAATATTTAGGGATTTATAAGAAATCTAGGAGATTTTTGGAAAATAAATAGGTGAATTATGAAAATTTGGAAAAAGAAATTTAAATAAATATGAAAAATAAATGTGAAAAAATAAAAGTGGAGAAAAAGTTGAAAATATAATGTTACGAATTATTTTTGGAATATTGAAATTTATTTTGAATTTTTAGAAGGAAGGAAAATAGAAATAAGAAAATAGAATTTGAAAGTCGGGAAAATATAAAATCGCACTGTTCATGCACATGAGGTGCTCGACGCCGTACCGGCCCCGGCCGCGCGCCCGCCGCGCGTTGCCCGGCCGTCCGCGCCCGCGCCCACGCCCGCAGCCACGCGCCACGCGCACGCCGCGCGCCCCGACGCCCGCGACCCGGCGCCATGGCCCCGCCCGCGCCCGCTCACCCGCGACTCGCGCCCTCGCGCACCGCGTCCACCCGGACCCCGCCCGCGCCCCGCTCGCCCGCGCACGCGCACGACGCCGTACGCGGCCCCGCGCCCGCGCCGCGTCCCTCCCGCCATGTCGCAAGCGCCCGCGCCGGCCCGGCCTCCGCGCCGCCGCATGGCAACCGCCGAGCCGCGCTTGCGCCGCCCCCCTTCCCTCCCATTTCCGCTCCCCGGCCGCGCCTATAAAGGGCTGAGCTCCCCCGCCCCTTTTCCGCACCGCCCCGCCCTCCCTTCTCCTTCCCGAGCCCCAACGCCACCCTAAATGCCGTCGCCGCCGTGCGCCGAAACCGCCCGAGCCTCGCCGTACCTCCCCGAGGGCCGCCATCGCCGGTAAGCCCCGCCGCCGCCCCTTTTTTTCCTCGCGCGCTAGCGCCGCCGCCGCCTCTGTTTTGCCGAGCCTCGGTCGAACATGTTGCGGGCAATGAACAGTGGCGTTGAGAAAATAAAAAAAAAGAAAAAGAAAAATAGGAGAAAATTTGGAAAAATATTTTGGGAAGATTTGAGTACAATTTTGGGCAAAATTAAATTATTCTTTTTGTATGTTTTCTCGGTGCAAAAATTTGAAAATCAAAACCGGACTTTTTCGAAATTTTGTTTTGCGTCGTTTTTGAATCCGAATTTCGTTTAGATCTTTCTCGCCATTTAAATATGTTTCTCTTTTGTGCGCGGACCTTCAAAACCTCGAGCACCAATCCCTCCGTGGATATTTTCAAATCCATTTTCTCAAACATCGCGACCGTCGTTTTGCGAAAACCCTAAGTCATTGACGCGATGTCAAAACTTGGAGTTTTCCCGGGCGATCTTAGTACAAACTCAAGTAGGAATTTGGGCTTAGCGCATGGAATCGTTTCTGAGGCTTTTTCAGATCTTTTCAACCTTTTGGTGTTATATGGGATTCTAATCGGATTCGATTAATCTTTCGCACGTACGGGTAGAACCTGAAGAGACCGGCATCGACCCCGTTGAAGACACCACTCCACAAGCGTGCGAGCAAGGCAAGTCATCACACTCTTTGAACATATTGATCCTACTTTACGAAATGATGTTGATTTTAATTACAAATTGCATGCTATACACAAATGAGTACCTATGCTTGACATACCCTGCCTTGATGTTGATTACCATTAGAATTATTCTTTGTAACCTTCGATGTGATATGACCGGAGGCTAACTTCGGTAAAAATGCTTAGCCCTGCTTATACTAGATCCCTGCATACTCATGATTTTACAAAGAAGCTTTGTGCTTGGGCAACTAC
Source organism: Oryza australiensis (assembly GCA_019925245.2). NCBI lineage: Eukaryota > Viridiplantae > Streptophyta > Magnoliopsida > Poales > Poaceae > Oryza > Oryza australiensis. The sequence goes on along the minus strand of JAIFGZ020000401.1, from coordinate 120,060 downwards.
CTCAAGGAAGGTAGTTGAGATGCGGCCTGTGGAGACATGAGCGCCACATGGCCATGAGAATGATGAACTAAGTTTGATGAAAATTAAAAATACTATACAAATGTTTTAGACTGGGGCGGCCGGATGATTTGGGTGGATTCCGGAAAAGGCAAGTGCCGACCCTGGTCAATTAAGGACCGAGCCATGAGATAGCCGGGAAACGAGCCAGTACAACCGTACTTCTCGAATGGGTATAGACCTAGCTGACTAGATAGCTGAGTGGAGGCAATATCCTTGCATAGATGGTTCTTTATGATGTGGTTTGTGTGATGAGGATGAGGCTGCGGCCTATGTTGTGGATGGTGGAATTAAATCGATATTAATTGAACTTAAAGATTGAGGAAGTTTTCCCTTACCCCGGGTGCGCCAGAACTCCTCTCACTGCTAGAAAATGACGGCTAGAGTGCATGAGGGCTTAAGTTCATGGAGCGGGTACTGCCAAAGTGAGGTTACCGAAAGGCTTTGTCGTGACCGTCTCATGTGTTGGGACGTAGGCTCATTTGTTGGGTTGTCACGGAGTACGGGTAAAGTGTACATCCACTACAGTGTGAATGAATCAATCTATTCGAATAGCCGTGCTTGCAGATATTGAGCGTCGTGACAAGACTTTCGCTTGGCTAGACTTTAAACTTAAAAATGCTGGGATGGGTTGCATGATGATTTCATAAGCTGGTGGATCAACTTCTCGAGAGGCGAGAAGGGGTGGACTCCCCAGAAAACCATAACGAATCGGAGGCGGGAAGCCATCCTTGGAATCACGATGGATGATAGACAGAACCGTCGCCGAATTAATGAACCATGGAACTAAAACTTGACTTGGCTAGTTGTTAGGCTTGTGAAAAGATTTATGAAAATTGGCTTTATGCAAAAGAGCTCCAGCCATTCCTTGAATAACCCTATCATATGCATCACTCCCGTGTTGGCTTGCTGAGTACGGTTGGTACTCACTCTTGCTATACGCACAAACCTTCAGATGGTGGGAATGAAGAATCGGAGGATCCTTACGCCTACTACCAGGAAGGCAAAGAAGTTGATGGCGCTTACTAGGTCTTAGTCCCCGGTCGTTGCCTGTGGCAACCGACATGCCGCTGCCTTTATTCCGCTGCCGTATCTAATTTCTGTTTTTGTGTTGTATCCGGACCATTAGGTCCTGTGTGGTGAACATTGCCTTCGGGCCTATCGTTGTAATAATTTCGTTGTAAGACTATTCGTGCATGTGCACTTGGTTATTCAGTACTGTATTTCGTGGGTACCAACTACTCGATCCAGGGAAATGGTACTAAGAACACGAAAGATTCCCGTTCCAAAAACGGGGGTCCACAGTTGGCGAGGGCAAAAGGTAAGTAATTGGCCATGGCCTTATTGTCTCCTCCTGCTGCGTGGATGGCGAGGGTGTACACGGTCAGCCACGACCCGAGGTCGGTCTTCCCGTCGTACTTCTCGATTCCAGTCGGCTTAAAGCCATTCGGCTAGTGCACTCGACGCAGGTCCCGAGTGAAAGCGGGTACTCACCCGTCATTGCTGTCGGGCGAGCCCCTTTGATCTTCGCGGGAGCGCTGATCTCGTTCTTGATAGCGCTGGTCAAGGACTTCTCGCAGATCACTCGACGGGGTCCTTGGCAGGCTGCTTCCGTAGTCAAAGTTGTTGCTGTGGCGGACCCGGTGGTGGACGGGTGGTCGTCCATGTCGCTTCTCGCGGGAGTCAGCCGATAGCTCTTGATGCTTCCGAGTGGTCTCATGGCGAAGGTCTCTTGACCTAGTGGTTGTGCGGTCTTGTTCGGGCCTCTTGTAATCCTTCGACCTCAGCGGCAGGAGTCGGCTTCTGTCGGGCATTTCTACCACAGACTCAGTCGGCCTTCGGGCTAAGGTGGAGGGAGAGCAGTTGGCTGTGGCCGCAACAATGGTCTTGATTTTGTCCAGAATTGGTGTCACGTTGGCGGGAGCCATTTCGATCACGGTGTCGAGGAGGGTGAGTGCGGCAACGACGTTCTGCTGGGGTGTTTGGAAGATATTGGCGTTGTCGACTCGCGTCTGAAGAATGGCCTCCCGAGCGGATTGTTCGGTCGCCCTCAGGTCCCGCTTTCTCCTGTTGGCCTCCTCCTTGTGCCTCCTCTCATCTTCTGCCAGCTTGCGCTCCTGCTCAAGTCTGGCTTGTTCTTCTTCTGCGACCCTACGGGCCATGGCTGAATCGTTCTCGGCCACCTCAGCCATGAGGACGTCGAAGCACTTCGGCTCGTAGTCCTTGTCGCAGTCGGAGTCGTTGGCCTCGTCCGAGGGGATTCCGTAGAGGTCGTCGAAGCCTGAAGAGGTGAGGTATTCATCGAGCTCCGAGGATGAGCATGACCCGAACGGTTGGAGAATGACTGTGACTTCCCTCGAGCCTGGGTTGCTCGAATCTGGATCATTCCAGTCCGAGTCGTAGCTTGATGACGTGGATCCCTCCGAGTGGGTCGATCTCAACTTGGGGGAGAGGAGTTTGCAGTAGATCTCAGTGGCGTTTGGTAGTCCAAATGGCGCCGAGAGGGTTTCTCCATCTGAGTAGATTGATTCCGACGGGAAGGTGAGGAGACAGCTGAAGATCTCAGCGGCGTTCGGTAGTCCGGATGGCGCCGAGTGGACTCCTCCTTCTGAGTGGATGGACTTCATCCTGGAAGTCAAAACTGTGTCGCAGATCTCAGCGGCGTTCGGTAACCCGAACGGCGCCGAGTGGATTTCTCCTTCCAAGTGGGCAGCACCCAATTCGGAAGTCAGAACCTTGTTGTAGATCTTGGCATTGTTCGGTAGCCCGAACGGCGCTGAGCGGGTGTCCCCTCTGAAGGGTTACGCAGAGGCTACGCTAGCCGAAAACAAAAACTTTTAACCACGCAAACCAGGAACACTTGCAAGTAAGGGCCGATAGATCGTTACCGATTGGAGAGTGCAGCGGAAACAGCCAATCAGGGCTATCCGATCTGGAACTGTGCTGGCCGATGAAAGTCGATTCCCGGGGACAGCCGATTCACCAATCAGCCGATTCACAGATGCCGCAGCCGATCCGAGTCGTCCGACTGTGTTCTCGCGCCTCGCTCCGATGCGCTCGACCGCAGCCGATTCCTCCACAGCCGATCAACAGCGCGCAACGTAGCAGCGCCTCTACCGGTATCCACACGTTCGGGGACAGAACGCCGAACACCTGTCTGCTAGCACGCGATGCAAGGCTAGGGTTTGGCTCGAAAGTGGGGAGGGTTTCCGTGGAGTTTGATCTCGGCGACTTCTGTTGCGGATTCGGTTTAAAGCGATCCAACTGATGTGTCGCAGCTCTCCACCCCTCGCCCCTTTATATAGAGTTGGCCGACTGGGACTAGTGACCGATCAGGACTCTATTTCAAATCGGATCCTATCCGAATCTCATAGAGTCGGCCGCCCATACGTCGTAAGACCATAGGACTCTATCCGATCGGATCCCTATCCGATCGAGCCGTATCCGAGTCCAACTCGAGTATCTATTCTATCCCCTTAAGCGTGCGACCCTGTAGGTTCAGGTATACTCGGTCTCGGCTATAGTCTAACTTAGCCGATTGTCGGCTCGAGTCCAACTCAGCCGACCCGTCAACAGCGGCGCCTAGCAGCACATATTGACACCATAGTATACAAGAATAATATCGGCTCTGAACCTGTAATGTGTACACAAATCCCTTTGCCTCACGATACCAGTTAAGCTATAGGCAAGATGTGTGCCATCCCTTCAATAGCTTAACCATTCACTCGAATTGTATTGAATTATCTGTCTGTTGATTGACTCCTCAATCAACTTAGCATGGCCATGCATTTCCATAATCCATTACCTCGAGGGGCCCAGAGATATCTCTCCAAAGGAGGGGCAAATTCCATCTTGATCACTCACCATCCACTCCATGTTTCATAGCAAACCCGAAAACTACCTTTATAACTACCCAGTTACGGAATAGCGTTTGGTAGTCCCAAAGTAGGCTACTACACATGTTGGAATCCATGGTGATCTCAGGTCTAAGGACTTTGTACCAACACTACCTGAGACCAACTAATGGCACATTGATTCCTGTAGTGTCTCATGGTGGGTCTATCCAACAATGTCTTCTCTAACACATATGTCCATGTTTATTAATTTGGTATCTCCATACCCATGATCTATGAGACATGATCATCAATCAATAAACATGCCGATCTTAGAATCATATTTGTTCCAACAATATGACATATGATCAGGGATCGTTTAGAAATAGATTCATACATATCGAGTCTCATAAATAAGTCACGTACTTATTAATCAATACAAGATGTCTATTTCATGGAACTGAATAACACTTTATTCATAAATACATAAACATTGACGTGATATCCAACATCTCCATGTTGCCTCTAGGGCATATCACTAACACCCTCCCGACTGGTCCGAATCCGAGTCGGGGAAGGAGAGCTTGTTGAAGCCTTCGGCGGGGAAGTTGTTGATGCCTGAAGAAGATCCCATCGCGCTTGCCGGCGAGATTGTCGAAGAAGTATTGACGCACTCGGATTCGGACCAGTCGGGAGGGGACACCCGCTCAGCGTCGTTCATGCTACCGAACAACGCCAAGATCTACAACGAGGTTCTGACTTCCGAATTGGGTGCTGCCCACTTGGAAGGAGAAATCCACTCGGCGCCGTTCGGGTTACCGAACGCTGCTGAGATCTGCGACACAGTTTTGACTTCCAGGATGAAGTCCATCCACTCAGAAGGAGGAGTCCACGCGTGGTCCCCTACCTGGCATGCCAACTGTCGAAACTCGGTTTCGGCAATATAATTTTGAGGGTGCAGTCAAGATCGCCAAGCACAATGGGTTAGGTGGAGAACAAGGTTTAGACAGGTTCAGGCCCTCTCGTGAGGTAATACCCTACTCCTGTTTCAGGGATTCGATCCGTCGAGTGTTTATTGATCTCAAGATCTCTTGCTCCTAAAGTCTGATCTCTTGAATCTAAAGCTGAAAGCTGATAAAGCATATCCCTCAAGGGACGCCCCTTACCCCCCTTATATAGTCTTGAGAGGCGGGTTTACAAATCGGAAACCCTATCTTATTCTAAGTCGGTTTTCTCAATCTTACCAAACCGTGACTATGGGCCATTGCCTTATCTAATCGGCAAGGTAATACCCAAGTCATAGCCGGGTTACATAATTAGAAGGCGTAACCTATCCCTATCTCTAGTCGGATAAGCTTGCCATGTGGATATTCGATTGCCACAATCTCCACAACGGCTTTGGGTTTCTAGCTCGCGCCGACGAGGTGCTTCATCGCGAGCTTCTCCCCGCCGAGACCGATGCTGAGGACAGTGTCGGCTGTCGTCATGGACTGGCCATCGGTCAGCCGATCTAATAACGGGGCGCACCATGTTGATTGGCGCGGCGTGATGTCCAGTCGGCTTGCCTTCTGCCCTGGCCCCGATTGATGTGTCGACTAAGACATGCACCATTCTGTTCTGTCGATCGGCTTGCCAGGGGCCGGCTTGAACTATGTTGACCGGGAAAGGGTTGCCGTCTACCTTCATCGGCCGACTTGAATCGGAAAACTTCAATTTCCCGGCCTCAATTGCCGACTGGATTTGTTGCCTGAGGACTTTGCAATCGATAGTGGCATGGGATGTGGAGTTGTGCCACTTGCAATATTTCTTCTTCTTTAGTTCTTCGGTCGATGGGATCACGTGATTTTCAGAGAGCTGGATCTGTTTCTCCTTGAGCAGCAAGTCAAAAATCATGTCGGCCTTGGTGATGTCGAAGTTGTATCTCTCTTCCTTGGCCGTCTTCAGCAGCCATTGGCAGACGATGGCTTTTTTGTTCTTGGCCCATTCGGCTGCTGCCACCTCGCGTCATCATCATTGGAATTGTAGTCTAATTCAACGATGACTTGAGTTATGTTCTTGACGGCCTTCCTGGTGTCTTGAAATCGCTGCTCGTGGGCCGTCACCTTCTGCGCCAAGTGAGCTAGGTTGTCGAAGTCCTGTGCAGAGAATCGCTCTTGGATCGGCGCGATCAAGCCGTGAAAGGCCAAATCGGTCAACTGGGCATCCGATAGCACCAAGCTGTAGCATCGGTTCCTCATTTCTCTGAAGTGTTGGATGTATTCCTGAACCGATTCGTTGTGCTTTTGCTTGATACTGGTGAGGGTCGACAACTTCATTTCATGGTTGCCAGAGTAAAAGTAGCTATGAAATTGTTTTTCGAGATCGACCCAGCTCTGAATTGAGTTGTAAGGTAATGAGGAGAACCAGGTAAAAGCCGATCCTGAAAGGGACAGGGGGAACAACCAGACTCTTAGGGCATCTGTAGCCGATGCTTTGCCGCACTGCGCCAAGAATCGGCTGACATGCTCGTAGGTCGAAACGTTGTCTTGCCCTGAGAACCTCAAAAAATCTGGGATCTTGTATCGATTGGGCAACGGAATCCGCTCAAAATGCTCTGGATAGGGATACCGATACATGTTCCCTGAGTCCTTTGGCTTGAGGCTGAATTGATCGTGCATGACGTCTCCAATCAGATCGGCCCAAGTTCGGTTGTCCTGCTGTATCGGCTCATACGGGTCATATGGTGCGGGTGCTTGTCGATACAACGGTGGTGGCGTCTAAGGCCTGTAGTGATCGTGGCGGCCTCATTGATACTGGTAGTGGAGTGGATGATCAGCGGGAGGCGGCCGATTCGCCGGTGGTGGTGTTGGTGGACCCGGGAACAGCTGTCAGCCACCGGCATTGTACCGTCTGTCCAGGTCAATCTGAAAATCGGCTCTAACTGCCGATTGTCGTTGAACATGTTGGCGATCTGATCCTGGGGCAGCGGTTGCTGTCGGTTTAGCATGAAATTACTGGCCTTGTAGCCAATTCAGCTGGATTGGGCTGGCCGAGGACCCCTCCTAGCGGCCCTGGTTGCGTTGGCGGTGGAATCGGCGGATTCTGGGTGACCAACGTCCTGTAACCAGGAAATTGGCTGTCTGTGAAGTACGTCGGTCCCCGTTGCAACTGGTCGGCTATCTTGGCGTCGACCACAGTAGCAATCATGTTGTTGAGAGTGTTGACAAGGATGCTACTCTGGTTGACCAGCGCGTGATGGATGGCCGAATCGATCCGGTCTTGCAAAGTATGCAGGGCCGAATCATCTTGTTCCTGAATCGGCTCCTCCACCTTTTGTTTGCCTTTTGATCCACTGGAGGAGGATGCCTTGAGCTCGTCTATGCTGAACTTGTACTTTTGATGTACAGCCCTGGATCTCGTCTGGCTGAATGATTGCAAGTAGTTGGCCTAGAGCTCTTCCACAATCTTCTTGTAATCGGCTTGCTGCTCAGCCGATAATTGTTCCATCTTCACAGGCACGATGTTGTCTTGAGAAACATTGGGGCTCTTGGAGTCGACCATCTTGTCGGTTGAGTCGATGCGTCCTAGCCGAGCCGACAGAGAAAGTCCCACCGGGCATGCCAAGAAGCGTGTTGACGAGAAATTTCTCTCACGCACTTGCCTGGGAGATCTACTTAGCTCCAGTGCAGGTCCTTCTCGGCTGCCTGTGCAGTATAGGGCGTGCCAGTTGGTTTGATCTGTTAACCAACAAGAAAAACAAGATATACGCGTTAAGTGTTAGGTTAGATCCCCACTGGATCAGCTGAGGGAATCCATGAGCATATATATGCTATCCTAAAATATATTTAAGCCAAGTGACTGGAATGGATCGGCTCTACCGAGACAGCATCAGCCGCTTAACCCAAATAAAGTAAAGGATAATAAATATATGAATTGATAACCTAGCTGATACTGGAAAGCTAAGTATGGATCGACTAGTACTCCGATGATTTTTATGAAAAGATATCATTCTTGAACCAGATGCTTAGCCTAGGAAATCGGCCGTCGGCTATTGCTAGCAGGCCAATTTCGGCTTACAATGTCCGACAAGAATGGGATCTTAATATAAGAGGCAGTCCTAACATAAATCTAGTAATAAACATACTAAAAATATATCAGGGCGGTAAGGCCAGCTGAAACCCTGGCACTGTCTCTAAACATATAAATCTAACTAAACAGATCATTGGAAGTTCTAAAAACTACTTAATAGTTCAATGTTGATGCAGCATTAAGTATAAAAAGAACAACCTAATCTATTGTAGCTGATTTATACCTCTCGAGACGGTGGATACCGCATATAAACTAGTTCAACCTTTAGATCTAGCCCTATCGCCTGCGGGTTCTTGATAGAACTGGTCGATGGCAAGATAGATCTAAACATTGCTCCAGTTTATATGCGATATATGGTAAATAGCGCAGTATAAACCCCTGAATCTAATGTGTCATTACGATGGAAGCATTAGAATCAGCAGAACATACCACTAATGACAAGCATTTACCTAGATTTGGGGATCGAAACGATGCAGCTCGGAGCCAAATCAATTGCTCGTCTGAAGAAAAGGTTTCGCAATGCGTCGAAAGTTGTTTGATTGATTGTTGAATGAATGTTTTTACAGGGGTCTCGGGTCCTATTTATACCCAAGAGTAACATTGTCTGTACAAACCCTAGACTCTATCTAAACTACTATTTAAAATACGACGATATCCCGGGAAGGACCCACGCCGCATTACAATAAACAGTTTAAACAAACTCCTAATTTACAGAAACAATTGCCGTTACAGGACTCTATCCATAGATGGCAATATCTTTTAACGCACAAACTGATAACCGAATCTTCCATTTATCTTCAAATATCTGCACCAGAAATGGTTTTATCTTCTCTGAACCTAGAATCGGCTATCGGCCGCTCTTGTTCGATTCAACCTTAGCCGACTGGCTTCACAGCCGATCGCTTCTCAACCGATGCGGCCTCTATTTCTCCGTCAAACCAGCCGATCCGATTCTGTTTCATCCTTGCTAGGACTTAGGGATTCGATTACCAAATTTAGGTATTAACACGGGGCTGGACGTGGGGTCGATGGGCCTGCTCTCGCCGCGTGACCCGTCCCGCGTTGCAGGAACGGTGCACGTTGCGATGAGTGTCGCACTCCTGGGAGCCTGAAGCCTCATTGTCAGACACCACGTCCGCCATCATGACGAAGTTGGCGGGCCAGCAGTTGCCAGGGATGAACACTAGACCATGGAGTCGCCCAGCCGACGCCAAGCGAGGAAGAGAGGCACAACGGGCGATCTTGCTGGAGCTCGTCGCGCCGGAAGACACAGGAGCATGTCCAGCAGCACGCAAGGATGAGGAAGACGACCCTCGTCATGGGGAAGTAGAGCGCGTGGAGCGGATCCGGGCAGGACACTAGATCCGGGTCCACGCGTCGTTTGTCCTCAAGACTGCCATGCGGGCAGTCGGGCTTGGGCTGCCAAACCCTGATGGTCGTGCGGGCCTTGGGGCAGAGGCCACCGGGCGCAAAGCCGCAGGCCTTGGCCTCGCCACCGCGAGCTGTGGCGCGGCCGCATGCTCCAGCTTGCCAGAGGCCGCTTGAGGGAGAGTGAGGCGACGGTAGTGTTGATGAGAAAATTCTCTCACGCGCTAGCCTGGGAGATCTGCTTAGCTCCAGTGCAGGTCCGTCCTTGGCTACCTGTGATGATCTAGGCGTGCCAATTGGTTTGATCTGCTAACCAATAAGAAATAATAAACAGATACATGCGTTAAGGTTGAAGTTAGATCCTACCAAATTTGCTCAGGAAACCAACCTGCATATAATTGTTTTCTCGAAGCATATTTAAACTAAGTGATTGGGATAGATCGGCTATGCCGAGACAGTATGAATCACTTAACCTAAATACACTCCAAGATAATAAATATATGTGTTCATAACCTAGCCCATGTTGTAGGTCTAACGTAAATCGGCTAATATTCTGATATATCTTATAAAAAGATATCGATCTGACCTAAATGCGGTAAACCTAGATCAATCGGTTGTCGGCTGATGCCAACGGACTGATACTGGCTTAAGGCATTTAACTAGATCAAGGTCTTAATATAAGAGGCGGTTCTAATAGATCTTATAGCAAATAATACTAAAGAAATATTAGAACAGATAAGGTCAGCTGAAACCCCGGCACTATCTCCATAAACTTACATCTAGTCGAATAGATCATAATACTTCTAAAAGCGACTTAATAGGTCATGGATGATGCAGCATTAAGTACAAAAAGATAGCATTGGATCTATATGGACCGATGTAAACCCTGCAAGACGGTAGATACAGCATATAATCCAGGTCAACATTTAGATCTAGCTCTATCAGCTGCTGCTTCCTGAGAAGAACAAGCCGATGGCAAGATAGATCTAGACATTGTTCTAGATTATATGTCGTATATGATAACTTGCGCAGTTTATAACATGAAACCTAGAGTGTCATAATGATGGAAGCACTAGATTCGACGAAATAAACCACTAAACGACAAGCATTTACCTTAATCAGGGTTCGAAACGATGCAGCCCAAAGCCGGATCAAAAACTCGTCTAAAAGAAAATAGGAGGCGATGCGCCGAGTTTGTATTGATTGTGATATCTTGTTTACAGGGGTCTTGGGTCCTATTTATACCCAAGAATAAAACTACTCGTGCAAGGCACGGTTTCTATCTAATCTACTATACATGGTACGAAAATATCCCGAGACATGGTCCCATGCCGCATTACAATAGGAAATCTAAATAAATCCCTAGTTTACAGATATAATTGCCGTTACAGGACTCTATCCATAGATGGCAATATCTTTTAACGCGCAATTTGGGAACCGAATCCAACTCCTTATCTCTACGCTTTCCATCGGGACTGGTCCCACTTCAACCCTGACTCAGAATCGGCTATCGGCTATCCTAGTCCGATTCACTCTCACCGACCGGCACCGTAGCCGATCGGACTCGGCCGGTCTGTTTTCGTCTCTTCTCGGATCGCATACCTTCTCTGATTCCGCTTCAATTTCTGCTTTAAACTCGGGGATTAGGTTACCAAATTTGGTCGTTAATAGGTAGTCATTGGCACGGAACACCAGGGTACCGAAGACAACGGCTGCCCAGGCAGGAACCGCGAAGTTGGTGGAGAAGGAAACAGCCATCAGATTGCTTGAAACAAAGAACAGCGCCCCTACCTGGCATGCCAACTGTCGATGGGTGGGTTAGCAGTCCTCAAAGGGTAGTCCCCGAGGAGGTGAAAGAGAATGGTAAAGATTCTATCCTCCGATGGATCCGATGGTCGACTCGAGTCCTAAGATGAGCCAAAGGGCAAAGTCACAGAGAGTTATACTGGTTCAACCCTCCCGAAGGATAATAGGGCTATGTCCAGTGTTCCTTGTTGGGGTATATGATGAACAGGGGTTACAAGGGTGAGATGCAAGCTCGGGGTTGAGTTTCCAATATTCTGGATCCTTGGCCCTGTTGCCCTGCCCTCCCTTTTATAGCTCAAGGGGGGCACGAACAGGAGAGCTTGGGGGCCAAGGAAGCTAAGACTAATGTGCTAAAAGGTGAGTACAAACAATATCTGAAAAGGTACATTATGGTCTGCAAGGTCCTATACGCCGTGCGCATCTTGTGCTCTCTCTAACCTTGGGATCCTTCCTCTGTGCTGTCAGGTGGTGTTAGACTCTGCCTGGTTGTCTCCTCCCTCTTCATTCTTGCGCACCAAGTCTTGTCCCGAGGACGCTCGAGGTCGGGTGACGAGTTGGGGTCGAGAGAGAGAGAAGAGCCGAGGTCGGACTTGGGGAAAGGTCGGGACGACCGACCCCGCAAAAGGGGGTCGGGCCATCGACCACATCCCGAGGACTCTCGGTTCGACTTCAGCTAGATATTGACTCTAGTCTATGGGGTACCCCGGGGTGACACCCCCCACACAGACCATCTGTCTCATATGCATTATACTAACATGCAAGAACTACCCATCAATGATTTTCTACGAGACGATATGCTACTAAAAGTGACAGACTCTAGCCCTTGGTATGCGGACATAGTGAACTTTATAGTTACCGGATATGTCTCGCTAGGGGAGAATAAAAGGAAACTCCTCTATGAGGGTCGACGTCACTTGTGGGAGGAACCATACCTTTACAGAGTGTGCTCTGATGGACTGTTAAAAAGATGCATCCTGACTGCCGAAGCTACCCAAATCATAGAAAAATGTTCTATGGCCTCGTACAGAGGGCACTACGGTGCATTCCGGACATAGGCCAAAATTTGACAAAGTGGGATTTTCTGGCCAACCATGTATGAAGACACCAAGGAGTTTATTTGGAGGTGTCACAAATGCCAGAAACACGGCGGGATCATTGCTCGAGATGCAATGCCCCTTACATACAATCTTCAAGTGGAACTTTTTGATGTATGGGGTATTGACTTCATGGGACCTTTCCCAAGGTCCTATGATTGCGAGTATATACTAGTGGCCGTCGACTACGTGTCCAAGTGGGTAGAAGCAATGCCTTACCGAGTTGCTGACGCCAAGCATGCCAGAAAGATGTTTCATGAAATCATCTTCCCTCGGTACGGAACGCCATGGATGGTAATAAGTGACGGAGGGTCTCATTTCATCGATAAGACCTTCCATAACTTCTTGAAGAAGCTTGGAGCCCAGCACAACATAGCAACTTCATATCACCCTCAGACCAGCGGTCAAGCAGAAACATCTAACAAGCAGATCAAAAATATTCTACAGAAGACTGTACATAAGATGGGGAAATCATGGAAGTTAAGGCTACCCGATGCACTCTGGGCATATTGGACTGCGTACAAGACACCCCTCGGCATGTCACCCTATCAGCTCGTTTATGGAAAAACATGCCATCTACGAGACGAGTTGGAACATAGGGCCTACTGGACGATCCATAAATGGAACATGGACTTTTACCAGCCGGAGCCCGTAGAAAGATGCAACTTTCGGAGTTGGAAGAATGGAGAGACAAGGCTTATCATAGTGCCATGCTCTATAAGGAAAGAACAAAGTGATGGCATGATAAGAGAATCAAGCCAAAGGAGTTCAAGCCTGAGGACAATGTATTACTTTTTAATTCAAGGGTCAAGCTATTCAGGCATGGAAAACTTTGAAGCAAGTGGGAAGGACCGTTCACCGTCATCAACTCATCATCGCACGAAGCAATCACACTCCAGAATGATGAAGGTAACATTTTTAAGGTAAATGGTCATCGCTTAAAAGTTTTTCTTGATCCCGTTGATAATTTAGAGTCTGAGGTAGATGCGATGGACTTGATTGATCTAGAAGCTTTGCCTGAGTGCTCTAGTTTATCCGTAGCTGGACCTACCTTTTCCTTATCCCAATAGGTTCAAGCCTCATCCTGCAAAAATTGGAACGGAACGGGCCCTACAAGGGTTCGGTCGAACCCCAGTTCGGCCGAACAATTTCGGAGTCCGATTCGTCATATTTTTTTCTTATCTCCTTAAAACTCCAATCCCCACACGTTAGGCTTGGTCCGATGATGTTTGAGCTTCGGGACCCATGACTTCCCATATAAATTCCCAGCCAATCTCGCCACTTTCCATATCGAAAACTCTGTAAACTTTCCATCTAGCCAAAATCTTCAAAATTCCTCCCATGGCTAGCAAAGGCAAGGGAATCGCGCCGTCATCTTCAACTTTTGATCTTGAGGGAGAGCCATTGCCCGCAAACCGGATGGACGCCGACGAGGACTACCTGTTAGAAGATGCTTGTCTTGTCGATGTTGAGCCCCTTGCCATGTTGCTGCCCACGAACGGAGGACGCGGCGGTAATTCAGCTGGGCTGGCGGTTCGGCCGAGTCGTAGCCGTTAGCCCCCATTGTCCTGTTTGGTCCTGCGTACTCCATCACCATGAGGACAATCCTGCTCCACTCCCTATGATCGTCCTACTACTCCATCAGCTCCAGGACCAAAACGGTCGTTGAAATCTCGTCTTTTCCAAAATGAGGAATCAGGACCGTTTGTCGATCCATCCAACCCGGCATCTTATTCCGTGGAAAGTCTGCTGCCGCAACCTTGGTATCAAGTTGTTGGAGTGAAAATCCCTAGAGGCTATGGAAAAGCTTTGAAGAATCTCTCCGTCCCAGAACGGAAACTACCGATCCCGTCAGCTGAGTCCTCGCCCACTGCTAACAAGATTAGGCGTCGCACTTCGCTGCCACCTATCCGTAGGGCACCTGGGATGTATGAGAGTGATGAGGAGAAGCCCCCAGCCACTCCTACCCACGAACAACTGACTACAATGATTAGAGAGCTCCAAGCTTAGAACCGCTCACTACGTGATCAGAACGCGGAGAACACCGTTGAGATTCTTGATCTCAGGGGTAACATGGATATTCTTCGCCGTGGCCTAGGTGCTAAAATCAAGAGACTTTGCAAGGCCATAGGGAAGGAAGACCTCTATTACGCTGCCTCACCATGAAGACCTTCCCGTGTATCGTAGATTTAAGGACTTAGCGCTTTAGTTAGGATTAAATTTTAGGAATAAATTCAGTTTAAATTCTTTGCTTGCTTAGATGTTAGGTTAATGTTAGGATTAAATGTTAAATTTCCCTTTTATTCTATAAGCGCCATCTTTTAATGGAATAAATTGTGGCGATCTATGCCGTTAGGATTGTTTGCTTGTTTCCACTTGTGTTGTGTCCAATAAGCTACAGGTACAAAAATAAGTGTGGGGAGTCCCTCATTTAAACACGCACATCCCTCAGACCACTTCTACACTTTGCACACTCTACCACAATGGCGGCACAAGACATCTTCGTCATGCTCTACCATTGCGCAGATTTGCAACTTTATTTTTGCACCATGCCTACTAATAAGTTGGGTGCTAGTATTTTAGCATGAACCTACATGATCTTGGAGACATGGCACATGATTGGTTGGCTTACATACACTTTATTCCATGACTTGTACTCATATGCTTGTGAAATCAAATGCTTAGGGATAGCATGTTATTCGGGATATTGATCTATGCGAGCAACTATGTTTCATGCTGCATAAAAATACTTGGGAATTTATTTTGCAAAATTCAAAAACCATAACTTTAACTCCTCGATGATGTTTTCTTCCTACCAAGGCCATATGTCGAATTACATGATTTAAACTTTATACATATGCTACTTGCTATCATTTTGATTTTTGTCAAATATTTAGACCCTTGGTAGAATCTTTTCATGTTCTCGTTGATCAAAGTCTTGTGCATATCCACCATATAAAATTTGTTGTCCCTCTACACTAGAGGTTTAGACAAAAATATACATCCAGATCCTCATATATGCAGATTTCTACTCCGGGGATTTCCATCCACTATAGTCATCCACAAAAAAATAAATGCTCCAATAAATTAGTGATCCTCCTACTCATGACAAATGAGGCATGAGCTGAAAAAAAGAAGAGAAAATAAAAGATTCATGATGCTCATGAAAAAAGAAGAAGAAAAATCTTGTCGAGCGAGTGACTATGCTAAAAAAGAAGAAAAATCATA
The DNA here is from genome assembly GCA_019925245.2 of Oryza australiensis. Classification (NCBI taxonomy): domain Eukaryota; kingdom Viridiplantae; phylum Streptophyta; class Magnoliopsida; order Poales; family Poaceae; genus Oryza; species Oryza australiensis. The sequence goes on along the minus strand of JAIFGZ020000401.1, from coordinate 104,606 downwards.
GCCATGCTCTCTAAAATAAAGTAGGAGGATCATGAACAAATAGGAGCTACCAAAATAAATATTTTTATTTTTCCACTTTTCATCTACATATTCCATTCCAATAATATGCACAAGCTTCGTCATGAGTACATGATTAGTTTTCTTCTTGGATCTTTTATTTGACTTTACAAAATATTTGATGCAAGTATGCCGCATGAATTTCCCCTACCTTGAGCTCCACATAAGCCTATTAGTAGTAGGAGAAATTTTGGGCGAGCATTGCCCTGGTAAGAATCAAACACCTCGAGTGATATGAGAGAATCATCAGAGGAGTAAAGTCATGATTTTCATCTTTTTGAAAACTTATCAAAACCCCAAGTTATTTAGTGTAGAAGAAACTATCGTAGCTTATACTTAGACTGTTCTATTTTTCAATACTTAGAATTTCATGGTAGACACATCCAGATTCACAGTTATGAGTATGTCTAGGAATAATTTGTATGTTCACATCATACTGATAATGTATCATCCACCTTAGTCTCGACCTTTACTCGAGGATGAGCAAAGGCTAAGTGTGGGGGAGTTTGTTGACGGTCATTATCACCTTAAATCGACCGTTCGGTTCTGCATAAGTGGAACAAACTTGGCATATCAACATAGCAGTGGGGTTATAAACTAACTTTTTCCATGAGTGTTGGTAACTTAATGTATGCGGTGACTCTTGTATCAAATTGAAGTGAAAGACGTGCTTTCGTGGCAAAGAATATAACTCCAACCAATCGGCGATCACCACGATAGCTTTTCACGGACCGGAGAGCCCACAAGTCAGATGAAACCGACTTAGTTTGCCACCCCTCACCACCAGCTTCCACGTGGCAGCTCACAATTGGATCCTAATGATGGTTAGGTGGGTATGGCAGTTTCTAACCGCCTTAACCACCTATAAAAGGGGAGCTCATCACTCACTTCAACACATCTCCAAGAAGATCAAAGCTTCAACTCCAAAGGTTTTAGTGCTAGCTTTATAGTACTTAGAAGATAGGTTAGAGAGTGAGGGGAAGCTCCGAAAAGAGTGCCCCAAATGTCGGAGTTTTCTCCGAGGGGTAGTTCGGAGGAGTGCCGGGAGTCCCGGTGCCGACCTTCGGCCTTGTACCTCGACGAATGCTTTTTTGAATAAAGTAAACCTGCTTCTTAGAGACACAACCTTAGTAATCCTCTCTATACTATCGTGTACCTAATCTTGGATGTCCTTGGATGATCCTTTCTCTTAGATAGTGCCTATCGTTCGTTGGATTCAATATCCCTTGGAATACTCCCTTGGGTGAAGTGCTACAACGGTATTCCGTGCGCTTGCGGATTATTCTATGGCCGTAAGAAATACCAACAGGCTACTGGTCAGGTCACCATAGCCCAGAGGTTGGTATTGGTTTGAATTGGCTCATAGCCTAGAGGCTATTGGCCATGACACCATAGCCGAGGGACTAGTGGCGGCCGGAGGGAACAAACCGCAGCCTAGAAGCTGGCGATCGGGATTACATGGCCCGAAGGCTGATGGAAAGGGGCACAAGGCCGAGGTGAGGCATCGGGAAAGTTTGTCGTCGAGGCGATGTTTGAACCCAGGTGTTCATGCCTCGCGCGTGGGTTACTGACAGTTTGAACGATGCGCCCATCAGGTCCCGTCAACCCCGTCTAATGCGGGGTTGGGCAACGGTTCATCAAATGTCAGCAATCCCTCCCCGCCCAGATGCCTCGCAAAACCAACAGCCAGGATTGATCTCTCGTGCGCCATGGCGGGCCCAAAGTCAGGTTTACCGGGGCACGTTACGCGCGTCGTTAACCGTTCTGTGGATCTGATGGACCAAATCACTTGTTGAGGCGACGTGGCGGTCAGGGAGGCAAATGGGCTGGGGTGCTTCGGTTGCAATGTGCACACCGTTAATGGTGCCACACGTTTCTCTAGAATAGTGCTGCCAAGCCAATCATTTCCCCTTTTTAGTTCCTCTATTCGCCTTCTTCCTTACGCCATTCCCAAAATTTCGCCAAATCTTCGTGCCCACGCGCTCACCTTCGCTCCATGGCTTCCAATCGCCCTGGTGCTCAAGGTCGGCGTCTCCACTGCCACTATGTAGTCTGCTATCGCAAAGGTCAGTGTTTGTTCTCACTGAAGCCCATGGCGCCTATGAAGAAGATCTCGAAGAAGGAAGGGAAGGGCTCCGCTGGAGATGATACTGAGCGGATCTCGGGCTTCATGCCCTCACGCGTTGGGGGCGACATGCTACATGATCTGGAGTTGTTTGGCGTCCCTCCACCATGGGCGATCGCGCAGTGGTGCCCAGCACAGGGGGAAGCTTTCCCAACTCCCTACTCCAGAGAGTTGGTTGTCTTTTCTTCCTTCCTCCTTCGTGGCTTTAGAGTGTCGACCCACCTCTTTGTCCGGGGCCTCCTCATCTACTACGATATTGTGACATCCTTAAAATTTTACACTCTTGAAAATGTGTAAAATGACGAAGGAATTTTGCAAATAATTTTGTTCAATGCTTAGTGTTAAAAACATTTAAAATCCCCGATGTTTATTAGTTTTTTCCTTATTTTAATTTAGAAAAACAAATTTTATTAAGTTTTTTTGATCGCTATCATTTCAAAAAAAATCCCAATTTATCTTTAATTCAAGGAAATTCCCAAAAATTTGAATTTAAATTAATTTTAAACTCTAAATTAAATTCTTTCTAAATTTTCCTAATTCCAATTTAAAAATGAAACAATCAATTAAACCCTTGTTTTCTATTTTTGCAAAATCCCAATTTGACTTTTAGTTCAAATAAATATCCAAAAATTTAGCTTAAATCAATTCTAAATCCCAGATCAAATTTTTTTCCCCAAATTTTCCTAAACTGTTTTTCTTTTTCCCATATTATTTTTCCTTTTTCCTTATCTTTTTCTTCTTCTTCTTTTTCTTTCCCTCCTTTCCTTATTTTCCTCTTTTCTTCTTTCTCTACCCCAGCCGACAGCGGGCGCCACGGCTTTCGGCCACCCCTGCTATGGGCGCCACCCCGCTCACCGGGGGAAGCTCAGCCACGTCAGCCATCGCCATCCTCATGTACGCGTGCCACCACATCGGTGGTTTATCATCATCATCGTCCAATATCGCGCCGAAGCGACATGAAGTCGTCACCATTGCCGCAAACTCAAAACCGACTTAGAAAGTCTATAAATAGACCAAGATAGGCAAACATTTCTACACACGAATTAATCCTCAATTCCTCCTCCATATTACCCCCAAGTTTCCCCTAGCTATCACACACCGCGCTGCTAGAATTTGAAAGAAACCTGACGAAGAGTTTTTAAGAACCCTAGCTAGCCGCGCGGACGATTCTTCAAAATTAGGCTTCCACAATCGATATTACCCCAAATTAAAGGTAAATTTACAATCTATAAACTTCAAGCTCTATTTGCCCTAACATGATAAGTCTAATTAGTCACCGGAGTGCACTGCCGGCAAGCTCCGCCGCCTATCCCCTGTTTCGCCGCCACCGCACACCGGTGCTAGACCACTCTGATGCTTTTCTAACCAAAAAAAAAACTCTTGTCTAGCTTCTCCTAGTCCCTAGATGCTCACCAACCTTTTAAATTGACCATATCACCGCCGGGCTGGCGTGACGCCGAGCACCGCCGCCGCAATTCCTCTGTCGCGGCCACCGCCATGCACGTCGCCGGCCCACTTTAAAGCTTTTCCGGCAAAAGTGATTACCTAGCCAGCTTCCTCATAACGAGTAGATGCTCTAGGACCCTTTAATTTAACCATGCCTTAGCCGGGACATCACACTGGCGAGCATCGCCACCGCCGCCGTAAGTCCACCATCGCCAGGCCGTGACGTCCCCTTCCCGAACCGGATGACCTCAAAAATGGAATCACCATATCTTTTAGATGAGCAAGGACTCTCCTTAATCCCAAGTTTCGGTTGTCCTCGCCGCCGTCCACCTCTTCCTTCACCAGCGGCCGGCCTCGAGAGAAACAGAGAAGAGGGAGAAGAATAGAGAAGAAGAACAGTAGTAGGGAGAGAGAGAAGGGAGGAAGGAAAAAGAAATGAAAGGGAATAGAAATAAGAAAAAGGAATAACCTAGTGGTTATTGGGCCGTAGAATGGAAGGAGAGGTCCTGAGTTTGAACCGGCCATAGGCCAATTTTTTCCATTTTTTCTATTTTATTTTTAGAGATAGAAAAGGCATAGGAAAAACTCTAGAAAAATAGGTTGATCCCTTTGGTCCCTTCAAAAATTTATTTTCAATTTTTTTATGATTTTAAACTTATTTAACTACTATTTTAATCTTTCAAAAATGTTTGTTTTAAATTTCTTTTATATTTGTATTTGTACAAACTTAAAACCTTAAAACTAAGAATAGATTCTTTAACTTTTCAAATTCAAATTTCTACAAGTTTCTTCAAATTTATCTATATTCTTTTCAGAAATACTATTAGCTTCTAATTTTTATAAATTATTTTATATTGAGTTAAACCCAAATTTCAAAATCTTAGGATTTAACAAATAACTTTAGAAAAATAGTTCGACCCCTTCGACTCCTCTTAAATTCTATAATTTTTAAAACTTTTCCATTTTTCTTAAACTTATTTATTCTCCTTTTTCAACTATTTGAAATATTACTTTTTATTCCTTTTACTTTATTCAAGTTTTAAACTTGAAAATCTAACAAATAATCTCCTTAATTTAAAAACTTCAAGAATTGTCCATATTTATTTCCTCTTTAAAAAATATTCTAAATACTTATTCTATTTTATTTTATCCTACTCTCTTCAAACCTAAATTTTAAGTTTCAAAATCTAACAAATAATCTTCCCTTTGAAACTTCAAAAATTACCTTTTAAACTCCTTTTAAAATTTTATATTTATTTGATGTTTATTTGAAGTTGTCCGTTTGATTTATTTTCTCGTTTATCGATAGATTACAACATTGAGTTCGCGAGAGGAAATTGAGCTCGACCATATCATCAACGCTGACACTTTCACTACTATTCAAAGAGAAGAAAGATTTGAGACCACTCGTCCGAAGGCAAGTCAAACTATCCTTGATCATTTACAGTATTTAAGAATAATAAATTCCATGATATAAATAATACATTCAGTTGGATATATTTTGCGGGATGGGTTAGTTAAGTTAGATAAATATAATTTATCATTTCATTCACTAGACTATGCATGTCAACATTTCAAATGAATATAAGGACTTCTCTCGTTCATGTAAGTTATTATTTCATGCACTAGAAGTATTTAACCATTTTATGTGTAGAAAAGGAGGAGGTTATCATTTCAAATAATTAGATATATTATCCTTCTCCTAGAAAACACCTTGATAACTTGGACTAGGTATAAAACCATCACCATGATAGAATAAGCATTATCACATGTACTAATATTCCATTCATGCTCATAAGAAGTTATTTCATGTGGCAAAATAGATAAGTGATCTATTATTTTATGGGATAGGCAAATATAAGTCATATCATCTCATGTGATATATGTTTTGGTTGTATGCCGAAAACGTAAAAACTCTTGTTTGAATAAGGACATAGTTTTGTCCATCCGATGGACCAGGTTATACCGACATGGCAATTATATATTTCTCTCGATCTCCCGAGGACTTAGGAGTTTTATACATGTGATTCTATGCATGGGAGATTTGTAGTGTTGTTGTTGAAGTCTCATTGGTGGACGCTATGTAAATAGCGGATAACAACGCCGATACTAACCGGATCGCAGGTAGGTTATTTAGAAGGAGATATGAATGAGAATTGTTGATAACTTATATAGCTCCGATTTAATGATGCCCGTAAAAGAATTCATAGATAAAATGAGTCTTGGGTTTCAAACAAAGATCAAATTTGATAGTAGGTTTCACCAAGAAAAAAATGCATTCGAAAGGAATTGTATTTATGAGCCCCATGACAATAGATTCTCAAGAAAGAGCAGGAGAACAATGGCAAATTAGTGAATTTATAAAAAACAAAATTTGAGTCACCAAAACCATAAGTTACCAAGATAAAAGAGGGAATGTTAGTATTAGATTTACAAACTATAAATCCAGAACCACAGAGGACTTGGATGCGAGAATCATCCAATAGAAATATAATAAATAGTAATACCGTGACATAGTGTCTCGAGTTTATGGAAAAATTAGATCAAGATAGCGAAATAAAATATTATGAAGATAAATTAAAGGAAATAAATGAAGAATATAATAATTCAATGAAGAGTGAGTGGCCTAAGATAAGAGATAAAGAATTTTATTTCTATAGAGAATTATCTAGGATAAAGAAACTAAAAAAGAACAAAAATATGGCATTAGAAATTCCAAGACCCAAGAAACCAAAGTAGAACAAATAAAGCGAAAAGAGCAAAGCTGAAAATGACAAAGGAAAGCGTGCTTGATAAAGGTTTAAGTGAAGAAGAACAATGGGAAGAAAATGAAAGATTATTTCTTGAAAGTTATGAAGAAGAAATAAACCTAGTAAATGAAATGGAAAATATAGAAAATGAAATAGATAATGCAGAACAATACAATGATTTTATAAACTCTTTAGACGATATAGGTTTGCATAACCTTGACAATGCAATGGAAGCTATGGAAGTAGAATTAGGAACAGAAAGAGGAAAAGATATGGGGAAGGTAGTGTAAAGAATGAAGGGGAAAGAGAAAGGCCATCTAGGGCAAGCAGAAAGTGGCCCCTAGATAGAGAAGATTTTTCATATAATTATATCCCAGGACAATATAGGCATATGGGCACTAAAAGGAGAGACTTTGAGAAGCCTCGTAAAATTTTAAAATCAAAGGAGTGATGGTGCTATATTAAATTTAGCCGCACATGACCCCATTGACTGGCCCAATATTATTAGCATTTGGAAAGGATTAATAGTTCAAAAATATATACAAAATCAACACAATATAGGAAATAAAGTTGAAGATATGATAACTTATTTAGAAACATTTCTAGGTGAATCTGCTAAGGTCTTATGGGAAGAATGGGTTGAAAAGAATCCTAACAATTATGAAGAATTAAAAAGAGCGGGTAGTAATCCGCATAACTTTGCAAATGTAATATCCAACATTATTATAGCGAAGATCCGAATTAGGATATACAACATTACAAAATTAAAGGTTAAAAGAAATAGAGAAATTAACATTAACAAGTTGGAAAGGCATAAAGAATTTTCTCAACATTACTTATATAATGCTACAACGCCAAACAAGGATATAACAAGGGAATAGTCGAACGTTATTTCAATAAATTACCCGACCCATTAGGAAGCATGATATTTGAAGAATATAAAAAGGAAATGAAGGAGCTGAAATTAATATTTCTCAAGCCATAACATTTGTGTTTAAACAACTAAGAAAAATATGCACTAGCATACAAGCCCAAAGGTCTATGAAGCATTCGATTACAATTTTTGTAACAAAATAGTACAAATACCTTTGTCATATGGAGAGGATAGGACTAGAAGTAAAAGAAATTATAAGCATCAAAATAAAAATAACTATAATACTAGAATTAAGAAAAGATATTTCTTAAGAAGATCAGATAATAGAGCACCTTTCTTATATAAAAGAAATGTAAGAAGGTATAATCCAAAGAAAACTTATGATAGAACGTGTAGATGTTTTATATGTAATTCGCCCGACCATTTAAGCAAGACTCGCCCAAATAAAGATCAAAAAAGATACTCTAGTAAATATGAAGAACAAGAAAGGGTCCTAATTATAGATAGCGTGTAAACGAAAATATACTAGTATGTGATGATGAAATAAAAGATGATGAATCAATATATTCTATCATAGAAACAGACGAAATTGAAAATGTTAATGAAGAGTATGAGTCTACCGATGAGGAGTTAGATTTAGTAGATGAATTAGCAGGCCTAAGAATCGAAATGATGGATCAATTAAATTGTGAACATGATTGGATTAGAGGAAAAGGCGACTACAATATTAAATGTGCCTTTTGCATATATTATCCAAGCCAAGATAATAGGGTAACATGCAGTATGTGCCTAAAACAAGCCTGTGCTGAATGTATAAAAGCAAATAAGCAGAAATGGAGAAAAGAGTTAGAATTAGAGTCAGATGAAAAGATATTATCTAGTAGAGTGAGGGTTTTAGAAAATAGACTAAATAAACTAGAAGTAGAGTTAGAAAAATTAAAAACCAATGTTGAAATTAAAGCATTACCGAAAATGAGGATATACAAAACACGGAATTTAAAGAGCAATTGATAACACTAAAAGACAATAATACCTCTAAGCTAATTCAACTAAAAGATGCCATAACCAATTTTGGAAGTAAATATATAGTAAAGTTACCTTTCAAAGAAATTTTAGGAATAAGGATTCGTGTTAAAGTAAAGTTGTCGCCCAAAATATCTTATAAGATATTAGCACTAGTAGACACCGGGTGTACAAAAAATATTATACACGATAAATATTTCATAAAATGTCCAGAAATAGTTCATACAATTGCTGATAGTAGGGCAGAAGTTTCTACAGACATGTCTGGAATAAAGAAAATCCACAACCAGTTAGCATATAATATTGAAGTATACATCAATGGAACTAAATACATAATAGATGAGATTACAATAAGAGATCTATCAATGATAAATGATGACATGATAATAGGCTTAAGATTTCTTCAACAATCAGTACAGACCACAGTAATACATGAACAAGGAATTACATTTATACCATATCAAGACAATGTTTCTTATATTTCAGAAGTTCGAAAGCGTGGTGGAACCTCCAACCTTGATAACCTTGAAATACCTAAATTTGAACCAGAAAAAATATGTATAGATTATGAGCTTAGTGAAAGTATAGACGAATATTACATTGCAAGTTCTAATATAGAATGTATAGGATTACAATCTTTTGCACCAAATTGGTATAGAGATATTAAATCTAAAAAAAGATATAGAAAGAATTGTTCAAAGATTAGAAGACATTCAAATAATAGGAGAAATCCCAATGAAATATTGGGAGAAAAATTCAATCATTTGTAAAATCAATATAATAAATCCAGACTATATAATCAAAACATGCCCAATAGAGGCAACCCCAAAAGATATAGAAGAATTTAAAATGCATATAGAAGAACTGTTAAAGTTAGGAGCAATAAGGGAAAGTAGAAGCCCCATAGATCGGCTGCCTTTATAGTAAGAAACCATGCCGAAGAAGTTAGAGGCAAATCTAGGATGGTCATAAATTATAAGAGGTTAAATGATAACACAATTGAAGATGCTTATAACATCCCTAATAAACAAGAATGGATCAATAGGATACAAGGAAGCAGATATTTCTCTAAATTTGACCTAAAAGCAGGATTTTGGCAAGTAAGGATGGCACAAGAGTCTATAGAATGGACCGCATTTACATGTCCTCAAGGACATTATGAATGGCTTGTAATGCCATTAGGTCTAAAAAATGCACCTGCCATATTCCAAAGGAAAATGCAAAATATCTTTAATGAAAACCAAGAATTTATATTAGTCTACATAGATGATTTGCTAGTCTTCTCGAAAACATATAAAGAACATATCGCTCATTTAGAGATATTTTTTAGAAAGGTAGAACAAAATGGATTAATTTTATCCAAAAAGAAAATGGAAATATGCAAAGAAAAGATCAACTTCCTTGGCCATGAAATAGGAGAAGGCGAATACATCTACAAGAACATATTGCTAAGAAAATTTTACAATTCCCTGATACTATGAATGATAAAAAACAACTACAACAATTCTTGGGAATTGTAAATTATGCTAGGAATTATATTAATAATTTAGCAAAATTAGCAGGTCCCCTATATGCTAAATTGAGAAAAATGGTCAAAAATATTTTAATTCCGAAGACATTAAATTAGTAAGGCTAATAAAAGAACGAGTGAAAGAGTTAAAGCCTCTAGAATTGCCTTTAGAAGATAATTATTTCATTATTGAAACAGATGCATCTCAACAAGGTTGGGGTGCTGTATTAAAGCAAAGACCTACTAAATATTCACCTAAATCAGAAGAAAAAATATGTAGGTATGCCTCCGGAAGCTATAAATTAAAAACAGTAAACAACACAGACAGAGAAATCTTAGCAGTAATCAACGCTATAAATGCCTTTAGGTTATATCTAGGATTCAAAGAATTTACGGTTAGAACGGATTGTGAAGCAATATGTAGATATTATAATCAACTTAATAGCAAGAAAAGTTCTACTAGAAGGTGGATTTTATTTGAAGATATCATTGCTGAAAATGGATACAAAGTTATATTCGAACATATTAAGGGAAAAAATAATCAGTTGCCTGACATGCTCTCCCGTATACCTTTGTTGCAGGAATGAAGAAATCCATGAGCTACAATGGAGTTGAATTCTTTACATTTGGTGAAGATAACAAACTTAAAGTATTTCCACCAAATACTTATAAGTTTAAACGAAAGACTCATATAATATTAGATGAAGTCCAAGAATGCATTCTAGACAATTTCTGGTACCAATATAATAATAAGAGAGAAGAAAAAGGGTACATGCTATCAATATTAAATAGTCTTGCTGAATATTTTCATCTAATAAATGAGCTAATGCCAACCGCAGAAAATAATAAAATAATACAATAAAAACCTATATATGTAGTGTTTGATGGGAAACTCCCAGGAGTTTACATATCTTTCGAAGAAATAGTAGCCCAAAAAATAGATGCAAAATTAATGGGGGGGCTTATCATGGAAAAAATATATAGATATAGACGAAGCATTAAGCCAAGCCAGGAAAATATTAGGAATAAATTACTATTTGGAGCCGGCCGCAAAAGAATATATACAAAAATGCAAAAGGGCCAAAAATAAGAAAGCACCGGAAACCCCATATTATACAAATATTAAAAGTGAAGGGTCTTCCAAAAAACCTACATATAAAGAATGCTTAATTAAGGGAGTTGATCCCTTAGATGAAGAATATATTGATTGGAAAATAATTGAAAAATTTGAAGAAGCATCACCTCAACTAAAAAGGAATTAAAGAAGAAATACTTAAGGAATTAAAACAAGAAATGAATACCAAATTTGAAGAAATGAAAAAGCATATGACGAAAAATTTGATGTTTCTTTCTCTCGATGTTGATACCATGGATATGGGTGGTCATGGGCAGCCGACCAATGAAGCAATATAACTAAAATACTAAGTTTAAATTTGATAATAATTATCAATCTTCGGTGGGGTAAGCCCAACCATAATAACAATAATTCGAGCCAATCCAAAAATGCTTTCGGTGAAGTGACATTTCACTGAAGAGAATATAACATCTGGCATAAAAGGAATGGCAAAGGTACAAAGGTGTCTCCACCTCAGTCCACAGAGCTAGCTCGTGAATCCACAGTGACAACAAGATAAGCTCGAAGCACCTCAGAGCATCCTTCTCCATCCCCTATAAAAGGAGGAGCCTGCCCAGTTGAGGAGGACACACCGCAAGAAGGAGCCTTCCACTCAGAGCCTTCAAGCAACCCACCAGTCTCGTAGTAATATTCTAGAATCCACCTTGCCAAGCATAGTTGAGCAAGGAGTGTAATATATAATCAGTGTAAGATAAGAAAAAACTTGTTGTATTCTCTTCGGGGTTCCCGAAAGGGAAAACCGTATGTAAGCTTGCCTGTTTAATATGAAGTAATTTTCATTATGTATCCCTGTCTGTTTGTTCTAGTCAAGCGTTTATGCTAGGGACCCTATAGGAGAAACCTCTTCGGTAGTTCTCGTTGTTAGCCTGCATCTTGCATAGGCGTCTGGAGAACCCTGAGTCCGTAGAGAAGTGTTCCCTTTGGGTGGAACTGCCTGGGGAGACGATAAATTCTTAGCTAGATCATTCGTGACTAGGGATATATAGTTCTAAGTTGCTTCTAAGAAGACAGGTAGGTGAGGCATACGGCGAGTACCGAGTAGGATTTTAAAACTTCTGAATCAAGCGCCGGTTGTTTAGGACTCGCCACCCTGCAAAGATCCAAAAAAAAAATTTGCGAATTTTTCAGCGACGTGAAAAAGAAAAGTGAATAGTAGTAAACCGTAGAAGTGAATAGTGAATCGTGAATAGTGAATAGTGAAAGTAAATAGTAGCAAACAGTAATAGTGAATAGTGAGCAGACGCGAATAGTAAAGTGAACAGTTTTTCGAAATAGAGAGAAAAATGGGTGTGTATATATACATATATATATGCAAAAATTTGTTTGTACTTATTCACTGCTGATTGCATATTATATATATACATATACATATACATATATATACACACATATATATACATAAACATATATATATATGTATATACATATGGGAGTGTATATATATACACATATATATACATATCTATATATATATGCAACAATTTGTTTGTACTGTATTCACCACTGATTGCATATTATATATACACATATACATATATACATATATATACATACATACATACATATTTATATATCTTCATATATATATATATGTATATGTGTGTGTATATATATGTATGTATATACATACATATGTAGATATATACATACATATTTATTTATATATACATATATATGTATATATATACATATATATATGTATATATATACATATATACACATATATATACATCTATATATAGGGATATATATGTGTGTCTGTGTGTGTGTGTGTGTATATATATATATATGCAACCATTCGAAAAAGAAGCATCCAGAATCACAAAAAATGATCTCGCTCGGTGGCGAGGCGGTGCTTGACGATAACGACGATCGGCTGAGGTCAAGCTTAACAACGACGACGTTAGGCCAAGGACGAGGACGGGGATGACGATCGGCCAAGGCTGAGCCTAATGACGACGACGTTTGGCTGAGGGCCGCCCGAGGTTGATGACAACGACGATAGGCCAAGGGCAAGCTTAAGGACGACGACGTTCGGCTGAGGGCAAGGACGACGACAACAATCGGCCGAGGCCAAGCCTAACGATGATAACGTTCGGTCGAGGGCGAGCCCGAGGTTGATGACAATGACGATCAGCCAAAGACGATGAAGCGACAGCGCGGCCGGGTCGGGGGAGGCAGCGCGCCTATTGGGGGAGACGCGCGACCGCGAGTCGAGCGGAGGTGGCGGCGGTCAGGGAAAACGTAGGCCGAGGATCTACAAACAAATTATCTAAAAAGCATAGAGGACGGGGCCCTATAAAGCTCCAATAGGCCTATGCTGACTCTAAATAATTTAGAGTAAGTCTTGTTATTCCTATTTCCATGATTCGATCAGATCTTGGAGGGTCAACTTGTGCTTTATAATTTTGTTATACTTGGGCTATCGACTTTCCCTTCTAGCAGCATGTGGAATATCCATCCTCCTTGCCCTAAGGTAGCCTCTACCATCTCGCTCTTCTCAAACAATGGCACCCAGAATGCACAAATGAAGTGCATCGGGGACAATTGGTTCTCCACTTTCACCACACAAGAGATATCATCATGGATGAATTTATTCTTTTTGACCGAAAACACGTGGGGAGATCCCCACAGAACGACCAAGAGGGAATTTATGAAAAGAGGGAACTTACGGTATGGCCAGTTACAAGCTAGAGAAAGAAAAGGCGAGAAAACCGGAAGCTTGAAACCCGAGAAAACAACAAAAGCTAGATCAACGAAAGCATCTAACCAAGCACAAAAGGAAGATTTAAGATCTTCCCTAAACCTTGCTGACTGAAGCTGTCCTTGACATTTTAAGTTATGTTTCCAAAGTCTAAGACTCAGAGATTTTCGATGGAAGACTTTGTCATTTCGAAGTTTCCATATTTCCCAAGCCGCTATTAGAATGACCTCATTGAGGAAAGGCAAAGAATTGGAGTCATGGACTGCAGAAGCCAATCGGCACATTGTAGAGTATTATCCCACCGGAGGTTAACGACAGACCATCATTGAGCGCAAAAGGGCAGCAGAAAAAAGATGATCAATTGTTTCCTCCTCTCCCCTGTCGCACATTACGTAGATTGCAATATCCTGGACATTGAGGTGCCTTCTTTGAATCATGGATTTGTGTTAAGCCTGTCCACTATAAGAAGCCAGGCGAAGAATTTCAAGCATGGAATGCAACTCGATTTCCACATTTTCTTGAAAAAAGGGTGTGCATCGATCTTGTTGAAGACATGTTGATAGAATCTTCCAGAGGTGTACTTGGTTCCCCACACTAGCGTCGAGCAATCATTTGTATCTTCCTTGTAGGCAATATTTTGGATAGATCCGGAGGTCTTGTAATTCATGAGAAGCTTGTTCGATAAGGGGAGATAGAAAATAGAGTCTAGATCAACCGCCGCATGATCTCAACTATCGAAGTAGAATTATTTTTGGCAAAAGAAGCCAGGTGCGGGTGTGTTTCCGAGAGGGTATTACTATTCCAGTGATCCTCCCAAAAGCATATTGTCTGTCCATTGCCTAACTGAATTCATGATATCGTTCTGAAAATTTCATTGAGCCGAAGGACATCTTTCCACCAGAAGGAACCGGTTTCTCTGACTGCATGAGGTACTTTATTGGAATAGTATCTATACCAGACTAGGTTGACCCGGGGATGTCTTCCTTGTTGTAGAATTTGCTTGAGATGTCTTAGGAGGAGTGCATCATTTTGCGCGAGACTCAAGACCCCTAATCCTCCTTTCATTTTAGGTAGCTGCACCTTTGGCCAGGCTACCAGGTTTCCTCCCTTTTTCCATATCATTACCTCTCCAAAGACACTTCTTCCTTGCTCTATCGATGTTGGCAATAACTCCTTTAGGTATCTTGATTGTGCACATTGTGTAGACGTAATTGGAGTAATGACCGAATTCACCATTTCAAGTCGTCCGGAATACGAAAGCCATGTCACACAAGTAGATAATCTTCTCTCTATTCTATCCATCATGGGAGTTAAATCCTCTATTTTCGGCTTTGTTGTACCCATCGGCAGACCCAAATAAGTGAATGGCATTGCGCCCACATCACATCCAAAGGTATTAGCCAAAATATTGAGTTTATCCGGACTGACGTTGATGGTGTAATTTACTTGTAGACCAGTGGAGGCATGGAAGGTGTGCAGTAAAGCTTTGAGGAAGAAGAGTTGCCTGATCTCTACCTGAAGAAAAAGCAATGTGTCATCTGCATATTGAACTATGGGGAAGTCTTGAGAAAGCTGGGAAATGGGTAGATTGAGTAATCCAATTTGTCTTGCTTTATTGATTAGCACCTAAAGTAAATCAGCCGCCAGGACAAAAAGAAGGGGGAAAAGCGGGTCTCCCTGCCGCACGCCCCTTTTGCACTTGAAGAATTTTCCTGGGACTCCATTAAGGAGAACTGCCGATGATCCCGAGGAGAGAATAGCCTGCATCCAACCCAGCCACTCCTCCGGAAAACCTAAACATGACATTGTTTGCATGATCGCTCAGTGCTCAATAGTATCAAAGGCCTTCTCGAAGTCAAGCTTTAAGATTAGAATCTCTCTCTTTGATTGTTGGCATTGGGGAATATACTCATAACTCCAAGCTAAGCAGTCCTGAATTGATCTCATACGGATAAATCCATACTAGTTTCTATGGATCACCCTGAGGATTACATTCTGCAATCTATCTGCCAAGATTTTGGTTATAACTTTAAGGGAGATGTTCATGAGAGAAATTGGTCTATAGTCATTAACTGTCTCCGGGTTATCATTCTTTGGAATCAGAGTGATATAGGAGCTGTTGATCAGCCCAAGGTTAATGTTGCCCTCCTGGAAAGCATCACACAGAGAATAGAAATCTGATTTGATATGTTGCCAACACTTCTTCATAAAAAAACCATTGAATCCATCTGGACCTGGTGCTTTGTCATTTGGCATTTTGCTGATTACCGAGTCTATTTCTTGATGAGAAAAGGTCATTGAGAGCTAAAATAGATCTTCCACCGATGTTATCAAACTTGGTAAATCAAAAACCATAATTGGGTTTGTGGTGCTACCCATACGACTTTTGAAGGCGTTCCAAATGATTCCTGCCTTGCTTGCATGATCCTGTGTCCAGATTCCTTCATCATTCTTGATCTGGGGAATTAAGTTCCTTCTATAAGAGATGGTCGCCATCCCATGGAAATACTTGGTGCATTCGTCTCCCATCTTGATTCTGTTTACCGTATGTCTCTTTCGCCAGTAGATGTTCTTATAGTGTAACCAGGTTTGAAGCTGTTTCTTTACTACTTTTCTCAAATTGAGTTCAGGACTATAAAGACCTCTTCTGTCCTCAAGAGAATCCAAGAAGTTAATAACCATGTTGCAATTGCTGATGAGAATTCCGAGATTTGAAATACCCCTGCTCCAGGTCTTCAAGGTTGCCCTGGCCCCTGAGAGCTTTGAATTTTTTTGAAATGTTCTTTGCTGCATCTATTGAACTTGATGTGGAAGACCAACAATCTGAGACCATCTGAGTGAAGTCCTCCTCTTCAGCCCAGTAGTTTTCAAAGCGGAAAACGCTTGCCTTTGGGATGTTAGTGTCGACAACAACTTTACAAGGTATGTGATCAGAAGTGATCTTAGCTAGAGGCATCACAGAAGTGTTGAGGAAGTCAATGGTCCACTTAGCAGAAGTGAACAACCAATCTAATTGCTCAAGCAGGGGGTTTGATTGCATATTGCTCCACGTGAAAGCTCTGCCCTTCAGAGGTAATTCAATGAGACCAAGATGCCCAATAGCTTCATTAAAGACAAAAGTGTCCAAAATATTTCCTCTCGGCTTGTTTCTGTTATTTAGATATCTGTAAAATTGAAATCTCCAAGAAAAATCTAGTTTTCAGTGTCCTGTATATCATGATCCTTAAACCATGAGTTGAACTCAGCCCGTGCAGGCTCCTCGCAAGGGCCATACACCGTCGTCAATTTCTAGGTATTAAGGTTATGAGCGGACTTGAAGTTAACAGTGATTCCAAATCTCTGCTTGTCCAACACTAAACCAGAAAAGACATTGTTATTCCAAAGAACAAGAATACCCCCAGAAGCCCCGATCGAAGGAATGAAATCAAAGCTATCAAAACGACACGGGGCAAAGTTTTTGATAAAGGTTTGATCAAAGTGTTCTCTCTTAGTTTCTTGGAGACAAACCACCGCGCAGGCGCTTTCCTCTATCTTGTTCCTGACAGCTTCCCATTTTGCCGGGGCATTTATCCCGCGGATGTTCCAGTAGAGGATGAACCAATCATGTGTAATCATTGTGTATCTGGATTTGAGATGTTGGGAGGCCCGATATGACTAGCAAAATCAGGCGATTGAATAGGCAAAAATCTGCCCAGTGAACGGTTGGCCAAGGCATGCATAAAGCCATCAACAGATTAACAATACCATAACAACAGAAATAGAAATAAGACTTAGTCATACAACAACGAGTGTAGCAGCAAGAAACCTAGCAGTTTAAGTTACAACTGTTCATCAGACAAAAGCACAAAAGCTCTAAAATGAGATAGAGGCAGATAGAGAGGAAGATAGGATTGAGAGCGAGAAGCGGATTAGTTTGCGGATTCATCAACATTGTCATTATCTGTCACATTCTGCATTAGTGCATCTTCAGTGAGCTCGCTAGGAGTCACACCGCAACTGATCCCCCAACCCTAAAAAACCGACAGCTGCACTGACCCCTCTTGTCCGGTTGATTCATCAATTTGCACGACAGCGATCTTCCTCTTTTTGGTGGGGTTGGCATTCAATTTCACTGTCGGATAAAAGAAGCCATTAAGATTAGTGTTCCTTCTGGTACTGTGTCTAACCAAACTTTGCACTAGGGGAGTCAAATTGTTGACAGAAGAAAACTATATAAGGAAGAGCAAGAGTTGGTTTACCAGCTAGGAATTTGTTATTTTGCCCACCAGAGATTGATGGACCTGGAACATCAGGGCGTACTGATCACCAACAGCAGACGGGGCAGCTAAAGGCCTCTTCCCACGTGCTTCCCTAAGGCAGCGGTCCACCGTAGGCCATAACTAGAGGGCAATTGCATCTGAGACCGGCTGCCAGGGCACAATCTCTAGCCCATGGACCTCCTGAGCGGCCTGTTGAGTCCCATGGCAAACCAGAATGTTCTTAATGACAATTGGAAAGGATGACAGCAAAGCTTGCACATAAAAAGGATGACAAAAAACGCATTGTTCTTCATTAGGTAAGTCTCTCCTTCCATAAAAAAGATGCTTGCGCATCCGGCTCAAGGCTTCAAAGCGAGCTTTCTCCTCATTTAAGAGGGGTGAGCTAGCATCACTGGAAGAAGAACTGTCCTGGTCTTCATTCAAAGCTTTTATTAGGTCCTCCACCGATATGTCAGGACCATGGGTTCTGAGATATTCCATGGAGGAGCCAGCAGAATCAATGTCCAGGTGATGTTGCTGCACATGGGGGTGTTCAGGGATTTGAGGATCCCAAGCCGGCCAATCATCCCCTTCTACATCTATATCCATGTCGTCGTTGTCGTTCGCGTTGTTGTTGTATCCGGGTCCACCCGATGCCGATGCCGGGGGATCGAGGTGCTGGTGCCGATGCCGGAAGTGCGGCCTTGTTGCGCGTTGCCGCAAGAAGCCCTAAATGTTCTCGGTGCCGCAACCGGCACTTACCAAGACCTACCCAGACCATCAACCGTAGATCCTCCTGAGATCACTATGCTTCTTGGTACCCTTTTAGGGCTGAGAATAAGGGTACGAACTAATATCCTGGACCGGTTAGCATCCCTGTACCATTCTAGCACCTGGCCAAAGGAAGATACCACCGCCTTGATGTAGACATCAGCGTAAAGGCCAAAAACATTACCTAGCAAATTCTTGAGTAAGTGCAGGACCTGAAGTTGATACCCTCGTCGTGTTTGACCACCCTGATGATGTTATCGTCTCCTTGCTGGAAGGGGGAGTTGCGAACCAGACGCTCCCGTTGAACTGCTGACCACAACTTAATCAACCCTAGACCAAGAGGGGAGAGATGCGCATCCACAATATGAACCTATTGCTCTTCTTGAAGAAAGTTGCAAACTGCGTTGAGGGCAGACCGCAGCACATCATCATCATGTGGCATCAACTCGAGGGAGACGATAGCGTACTCCTCAGGCCCTCTTGGCGGTTCTCCTCCCAGAGCAACCCTCCCGCGCGTAGGACGCTCCCAGCCATGAGCGATTTGTAAGTCACCGGTAAGGAATGGTCGAGGGTTAACCGAAAAGTTGGCCATGGAGGAAGAAGCGGGAACCGAGATGACGTCGGCTTGAGGGAGAGGGAAGTTTTTGTTTTGGGAATTGGGGGTGAAGATTGGAGGAAGAAGACGATGGGATTGGGATTGTTGCGAAGAATGTGGGCGGATAGCCGAGAGTTCCCATTCTTTGTTGCTGTGGAGAAGGGCGCAGAAATCGAGGACGTCGGTTGGCTTCCAAGATTCAGCCTTCGGAGCCCAGAGAATACTAGGCTTGGCACGAGTCCTCCAAGTCCAAGTAGTTGGCAAGTACTGTTTCGGTTGCCGCACCAAGTGGGGGACAAAACGAGTATGTGACATGCAACGCTCAGAAGTGTGGCCAAATTTGGAACAGTGGTGGCAACGAGTCTTCCCCGGGCAGTTAGTGCTAAAGTGACCTAGACTGCAACAGGATGAACAAAGCCCAAAAATAGGGGATTTAGCGGTTGGAGAATGAGCCATCAAAGATTTTGGTGCCACCGGATTGGTGTTGCACGCGGCGCCTTGAATGTGCGTACGGTACCGGTCCATAGCGGACCGTTTCAAACAGGTTCGAAGAACACAAACTTCATTCTGAATAGGGATTAAGGTCTTAGTCGAACCACCAAAGATCAACTTTCCAAGGAAAGGATCAAGATTTTCTGCAAGCGGAACCGAGAAAGCCCCAAAAGATATAAACTTTTCCTTAACAAGTTTTTTGATCGGTGAAAGAACCAGGTTCTTAGCAAAAGAAACTTTCTTCGTTCTCTTGAGAGCTTTTTTCCTGGATCTTTTGGAGATGACTTTGGTCCATTCCCCTTTCCTGCTCAATCTCCCAGAGGCATTTCTCACGCTCTCAATGGGGAGAGCCATTGTTCCATAGATGAAAATAGCAATCAAACAACTTAGTGGTAATACGGCGAAGCTTGTAGCTATGAAAGCCCACTTGCTTAGGAAAACGGAGAACCAAAAGTGATTGTTGCTGAGAAAAGTCGCATGGAAATCCGAGGCTTTACCACCCAAGTAGGATTGAAGTGCCAAAGAAACCGAATCCTCCGAAAGGTGAAAGAGAAACCGACGAAAGGTGACAAGTAAGAAGAACGAGCCAGTAGGCAAAGGCAGGGGGTGATGAACTGGACATTTGAAAAGCTCACGCACCTCATTCTAAAAAGACAGACCCCGATTAAAATCGAGTATGTTTACTAGGTCCGGTGAGAAGCCCATAACAAAGTGAGGGAAGGGCGCCTAAAGATCAACATCTTGAGCGATGATGGGAAAACAGGTGGTGAGGAGATGGAGGGACGAGCGAGCCACGGAGAGGTAGAGGGAGAGCGCCATCTCTTTCGCTCTGTGCATGGTGTTGTGAAGGCAGGGGGTGATGAACTGGAGATTTGAAAAGCTCACGCATGATGGATGAATTTCTTGTAAGTTTACCAAAAATGTGTGTGTAGATTTGTGAAGTTCGGTGGAACACAATTCTAATGTGATTGCTGCAGTAACGATACAAGTGGGCTTCTGGGCAGGAAGCTCAGTGCCTGAAGCTATTTGACTGCAAAGTAGGCAGGACAATTCACTGGACACTGTGCGATGAGAAGCGAAGGGCTAGAGTGGAGTTGGCTGCATCAAGGAAAGTGCTGGAAGCTTCGGATGTTACCAGGTCCAAGACACAGACTTGCATAATGAAGGTGGTAGAGAAGAGTTGAAGCAGCCGCGCAGAGATCCAGCAGTAGTGGGGAAAGAAGATGACCCGCTGCAGTGGAAGCCGTGCCCCCCTGAATGGATGCTGCCAAAATGGTGGGAGATGCTGTGTGAACACTGGGCTTCAGAAGAAGTCTTACATGTCTCTGCTCAGAAGAGGAAAAATCGATACACTGGAGGCTTTGCTCAGCACACGGCAGGCTCACGGAGCATAGCAATGCATCGTCAACTTATGGTAGGACCGACATTTGTGCTTGATATAGTACACTTTATTTACCTACTTATGATTATTATTGAATTCATTCAAATAGATAATAGAAAATGGTGGGAAGCCAGTATCAGATCTCAAAGGTATTTAATAAGACTCATAAACATGGTGGCGGCGAGGGAAAGTTTGTTAGGTCAGTCTTAATAGAAGTTTCATTAGAAGTTTCATGTTTCAGCTTTTAACACACCTAGATATCAGATCTCGGCGAGGGGGAATTTGTTAGGTCAGTCTCAATAGAAGTTTCATATTTCAGTTTTTAATACAGCTAGATTTTAAAAAAATTATAGAAGAGTTTCATCCCTATGAAACTATCTTTATTGCCATGAAACTTTTATCATCTCTCTTTATTAATACAGTGTCATGTCAGCATAGTTAATGCTCATGAAAAATCTCCACTGAGATTGGCCTTAGGCTATCCCAAGTGGAGAGTTTCATGATATTTCATACATATTATTTAGTATGTCACGTAGGATTATTTGATGACATGGTATGAAATTAAAGAAGAGAGAGGGAACCAGTTTCATCTTGATGAAACCCTGTGTATATGAACATTAACTCTCAAGAAGTAATAAAATTAAATACGATTTTGATCTTATAAACCATACCATAAAATTATGTATTAAGAAAAATAACTTCAAACACCATTTTATTTTATTCATGTTCATGTGACTTTTTAAAAATATTAATATGAAACTTTTTATTGGAATTAGTCTTACCGTGAGAGACGCAGGCAGTGGTATGTACTAGCTTATTTGTAGCACATGTCATTAATAACACATTACCAAGTCACAGATTAGTCTGATGTGTTAACCAGGACTTGTAATGTTTGCATGCTATTTATATTTTTCAGGAGGGTTGCAAGCGACGGTGGCAAGAGGCAGGTGATACTGAACTAGACGACCCTCATCTTGTAGTGGCTGAGGAGATATGGGCCGTAACCGAGGGATATACTGTGGACTTAACGGCATCATTGACAAAGCCCAAGTAGATGCCTTGTCAAAGTCCATTCTTAAGTCAAAAGACAAAATCAACACATGTTAACACGCGGCAAGTTCAGGGGATGATAAATCACGCTATGCAACGATTAAATGAAACTTGGGAAAAGAGGTTTCAGTTGTTGGCACAAACTATGCGTGGCATGGCGTCACTAGGTGAGCCACACGCAAATCTAACATGGGCGTGTTTAGTTCCCGTTTAAAAACTTTACAGATTGTTACATCAAAAATTTAAATATATTTATGAAGTATTAAATATAGACCTTAAAAATTAACTAATATACAGATCGCATATAATTTATTTCACGAATTTTTAAGTCTAATTAGTCTATGATTTGATAATAAAGTACTACATTAATATTTGTGCTAATGACAGATTAATTAGGTTTAATAAATTCAATATACGAATACCTCATATAACACCCTTGTATATTATTCGATGCGACATTCAAAAAAATTTATGGTTTGCAACTAAACAAGGCCTTGGTTGATGGTTCCAACGAAGGTTGAGATTTCATTTTGATGCGACGATCTAACGTATTCCCCATGGCCTTCAACTGTTGGACCTATAGATGGTCAGATGGGCCGGACCATCGTGGGCCAGCATGCGCACACTTATACTGTTCATGGGCACGGCACGACACGGCACGGACGAAGATGTACCATGCTTGGGCCGCCAACCGAGCCCGTGGGCCGGCACGGCTCGGCACGGCTCCACTGCGTGCTGGCCTGGGCACGACACGGCCCATGGGGCCAGCACGACACCGTAGGGTGGCCGGAGGGGTCCCAGGAGTACGAGGGAAGGATGTCGGCGATGACGGTGGCACGGAGGGATGGCGGCTCAGCGTCGGCCGGAGTCGACGGAGGCGGCTAGGTGCGGAGGCGGAGAGGCGCTGCCGCGCAGAGGCAGCGCGGCGTCGGCAGGCGTCGGCGAGGCGCGGCCCCATGGAGGCGGCGCGGCATCGGCGCGGAGACGGCTCGGCGTCGGCACGAAGGCGGCGGAAGCGGAGGCAGGAGGCGGTCCCAGGCGCGGCCGTGCGGGCGACACGGGCGACACGGCCGGGGGTCAGGCGGCGCGGTCGGCCGGCGCCGATGCGAGCGGCGCGATCGGCCAGCATGCGAGCGTCGGTGGCCGACGATGCGATAGGAGGAGAGGACGAGCAGAGATTGAAGGGAGCTAGGGTTAGGATGGAGATCAAGAAATATATGATTTTACTAGAGTACCCTTAATGTATGTAGCACAGTTACAAAACTATTCATATAAAATGGTAATTTCGCGTTACCGGGCCAAACGGGCCGATCTCAGCTCATGGGTCGTTGGCATGTCGTGCCGGCACGGGCACGGCCCGGCCACTCGTGGGCGTGCTTGGGCCAGGGACGCGACACGTGGGATGATATGACATGACCCGTCATAGTAGTCATGCCTAACGGACTGTGTTGTAGTTGTGTTCGGGTCAGGTCGTGTCGTGCGGTCTATTTGACCATATATAGGTGGACCTAGGGCTGAGGATGACCAGATTTCGCGTGAGGTACATGACAAAAATTAATAAGTTTTCTGTACTTGCGGCACCAATTTCTGTGCCTATCATTCGCCTATAGGCACCCACTGTTGGTCTCTGCAAACTCAGCACGTATAGCTCTACCATTGTTATTTTATTGCTGAAGATTGATCCAATCCGCGTGCAACGCTCTACAGAATAATTGTCAGTCCTCGAGAAATGGCTGACGGCAGTACCGGTGAACAGAGATTTTAATTAAATGTAAATTATTTATAAAATCTATTTATAATTGATGGCTAATTTGTGAGATGAATCTAATGAGTATAATTGTTACGATTTGGCAATATGACGCTACATTAAATATTTGTTAATCGGGATTAAGTAGGTTTAATAGATTCATCTCGTGAATTAGCCACTGATTCTATAATTATTTTATGTTTAGTCTTTTAAATTAATATTTAAACATTCGATGCAAAGTCTAGTTCCTGAATCTAAACACCACCTTCAACTTGAAGCACTTGAATGTCATTCCTCCGAAAGTGTTGCGTGCAACAAATATTCTTTCATCCCAATACAGAGTCCTTTATATATGTTTGTGTAGGCATGAATTGCAATCTTCAAATAGGTTGCATTGTTCAGTTTCGTTGTTATAGCTGTACTATTTTTCAAAGGTCCCTCTATTTATTAAGAAAACTGTTTCGAAACCAGATGTATGCACTCCACAGACAGAAAAAAAACAAGGAATGCCAAACACGATCAAGAGAGAATTTTGGATAAACTAGTAAAATTACGATGTCATGATATTTGCTTAATAAATAATTAAAACTTTATTTTATATAATTAAAAATATTTTTTGTGGAATATGTCCATTTGAGAGCAAAAGGAAAAGGAAAAGGGCTAGGAGTATAGGTGTCACGACGAACTGAGGTTGAACGGTGCGTGCGCGTGCGGGTGGGAGAAGCAGCGGGTCTCACCCTCGCATGGGCCCAGTGTAGAGCCCACCTAACCAGCATTAATTTTAAGCGAAATGGGGTGAAAAGGTTGCAAATTACTAATTTCTAATTGTTTACATGAAACGATACATTTTATATTAGTATAAATGATGTTATCTCTTATCTCTAGTTAAATAATACATGTGACGTTGGGAGAACCAAACTCAGTGCTTCCACCTTCAAATATAATAATTGCCTCTAGTTTTTTTATATTTGACATCGTTGATTTTTGATTTTATGTTTGATCATTTATTTTATTTAAAAGAATTATGTAGCTATTATTTATTTTTTATTTATTTTATCACTAAAATATCTTTAAGTATGACTCATATTTTTGAATTTTTTAAAAAGAAATTGAACAAGACTCAAAAAGTCAAACTATGTAAAATATAAAAAATCGGAAGGAGTAAATGACCAGAGGGAGATTGTGTTGATTAGCTGTCTGCCCCATCCTCAAATCAACCGCAGCTGATTGTGGTTTACCGTCCATAAGCAAATTTTTTTTGTCCACAGTGTAACACCTTTTGGCTTGTAGTTTACATTCAAATTGGCCCAAAAGATTGTACTTCTGGTTTTCTCTTAAACTTGGTTGCTAGTGTTTGGAGGACGGTAAAAGATGGTTTGCAATTCAAAGAAAAACAAAATGGTTCCATGTATCGACACTAGTTGATATACTAGTTTTAAAGTAATTGATATACTAGTTTTAAAGAAAAACAAAACACTAGTTTTAAAGTAATTGATTTTAGGGCCGTTATAGTTCCATGTACACTGCTGAAGAAACTATCATTGGTTAAAGTAGCAAAAACCACATTAGTCCCGGTTTGAGTTGCACCCAGGACTAGAGATGATCTCTAGTCCTGGTTTAAAAAGTCTACGGATTTCTAGAAGCATTAGTCCCGGTTCGTGACACGAACCGGGACTAAAGATGATCTTTAGTCCCGGTTCAAATATTGTCAGAGGTTGTCAGAGCGCTGGGCATCTTTAGTTCCGGTTGATAACACCAACCGAGACTAAAGATGTCATTTTGTCCCGGTTGGTGTTACCAACCGGGACTAAAGATGCCCGCTCCGACAACCTCTCGACAGCTCTGACACCATCTTTAGTCCCGGTTGGTAACACCAACCGAGACTAAAGATGCTATTTATTGTCCCGGTTGGTGTTACCAACCGAGACTAAAGATAATTTTTATATTTAGTGCCAGTTGGTAACACCATGAATGTGTTTATTTTTTTAACTGAACCTAATAAAAATATACAAATATATAAAATTAATTTGAGGGGATTTATAATTTTAAAGAGTGTGGTGTTGTGTGGGAGTGGGTGATTGAAGATAGAAGGAAGCTTTAATTTAATCATTACATTGTAATTACATATCATCATATTGTTATTAACTAATGATTCTCAATATACAAAATCTTTTGTAAAATTATTTTGGTGATAATATATGAATCGAAGGGATGTACAATATTGATAAAATATTTAAAGTCAGACCGAGTGTCCTCGGGATGTGACCAAGAGCCCGACCCCCCGGAGACGGGCATGCCGGCCTTCCCCCGAGTCCGACCTCGGCCCCTTCTCTCAACTTCGACTCGACGCCCGACCTCGAGCGTCCTCGGGAGGAAATTTGGCAGGCAAGGAGGAAAAGGGAGGAGACAGCCCAGCAACATCTGACACCACCTGACAGCACAGGAGCAGGGACCCAAGGCTAGCAGGAGCACAAGACACCCACGGTGTACAGGACCTAGCAGACCAGCTTGTTTGGCCCCCAAGTTCATCTGTTCCTGGCCCCGTTGAGGTATAAAAGGGAGGGCAGGTGGGCTGGAAAAGGCTCACTAGTTTTCCATCTCACACTTGTAACTCTTGTCCATCATCCATCCCTCAGAGAAAGAACACCACACACTGGATGTAGGCATATTATCCTTGGGAGGGCTGAACTAGTATAAACCCTCGCGTCTTATTTCTTGGCTTATATTAGGATTTGACTCGACCATCGGATCCATCGGAGGACAGCTTCTCTACCAAACTCTCTTCTACCTCCTCGGGGACCCCCCTTTGTGGACTACCACCCACCCGTCGACACTCACCACACTGAGCCAAGAATTGGCTAACATGTTCATATGTCGACACATTGTCCTGCTCAGAGAATTTTGAGAAGTCTGGCACCTTGTATCGGTTTGGCAATGGTACCCTCTCGAAGTATTCTGGATATGGATACCGAGACATATTGCCAGTATCCTTAGGCTTGAGGCCAAATTGCTCCCTCATGACGTCGGCTATCATATCAGCCCAAGGTTTTTACTAAGGTGCTTCTTGAAACTGTTGTTGTATCTGCTCAAACTGGTTAAATTGAGGCTGATACTAGGGTTCTTGAGGTGAATGAGGCTGGTATTGAAAATTGATATTGCCCCCCATGTTATGTTGAGGAGACTGATACACCCCATGGGCTTGCTGCTCATGAAAAAATTGAGAGCCGACAGGCTGATGTTGCCAGAGGATTGGCTTCTGCGACCCTATCGGCACTCGTGGAATTGGCTTAACAGCCGGGCTGGCTGGTGCCGAATATAGCTGCAACCTGTTCCGGAGTAACTTGAGGTATATTCTATCCAATGTGCTGGGTTGCGGTTTGGTCAGGAGCATAGGATTGAACCCTGGTTGTTTCTGCACCAATGATGATATAATCAGCTTTTCAGGAGCCGATGCTGATGCAATCGACTGTTTTGGAGGTATGCCTGCAACAGGCTGCAATCCATCGGTAGCCGGAGTCCTATACGGTGGAAACTTGCCCTTAGGAAGGAATACCGGGCCCTTGGCTTGACGCTCAGCAATCCTAGAGTCAACCAGAGAGCTGATCAAGTTGTTCAGAGTGTTAACCATAACTCCTGGCTGGTTGATTAGAGCGTGGTGCAGAGCGTAGTTAATCCTGTCTTGTAGACTGCTAAGTTCTTGGCCTTCTTCCTGCTTGGTATCATGAAGTTTTCCACCTTTGCGAGAACTTGATTCGGGTTCGTCATCGTTTGGTAGCTTCACTTTGTATCTTTGAACCACTGTGCCGGAGCGGGTTTGAACAGATGAATGCAAAAATTGATTCTGCAACTTGTTCATCATATCTTCAAACTTGGCTTTTTGTTCCAGCATTAACTTGTCCATTGTCACGGGGATGATGTTTTCTGGGTCGATGTCAGTCGTCTTGATGTCCACCATGACGTTTTGCCTTGTAATCATGTCCCACCAGGCGTGCCAAAAGCGTGTTGACACAAAAGATATCGCGCACTGGCATGAGAGATCTGCTTAACTCAAGTGCAGGTCCAAATCTTGCTTTTGCGGTTTGTAGGGCGTGCCAGTTGGTTTGATCCTGCAACCAACAAGAAAAAAAGAAAGAAAAACAGAGTTAATATGTAAACGATAGCCAATCGGTGGATGGCCGATGACGTATCGATTGATATTGAGCCGATGCAATATGCACTGAATCGGCAAATGGAAATTAAATCTAATCGATCAGCTATAGATATTCATAATATATAATTCAGTTCTAAAAATACATTTAAACCAAGTGATTGGGATAGATCGGTAGCATACTGAGACAGTATAAATCACTTATGTCTAAAAGTAGCTTAAGACGAAGATTATACATATTTATAGCATAGTCGATGTCATGGATCTAACTCGTATCGACTAGTACTCCGATACCACTTTATGCTAAGATATTACTGCAGATTAAATACGTTAAACACGGACCGCTCAAGTGTTAAAGATAACCTAACAGATCGATAACAAGCTTAACATATTTTGTCATAGTGAGATCTTAATATAAAGGGCAGATTTAGCATATCAGGTAAACATAAAGGATACAAAATAGCTAAAATCAGGTAAGATCGGCTAAAACCCCGATACTATCTCTAGTAGCAATCATATTATGATGGGACCTACTCGATGCAGCACTGAGTATAAAGAGAAGCATAAGATCTAAACAAGTCGATGAAAGCCTTTCGAGATGGTTGATACGCTATATAATCCAAGTTGACGTTGATATCTAACCCAATCGACTGTTGTCTAGTAATAGAAGCTAGCCGATTTGGATTTAGATAGCAATATCGATCTAGATTATATAGCATATATGATAACTCAACGATTTACGTAAACAGGATAAGAGTGTGATAAAGATGTAAGCACTAATCCCAAGAACACAAGCCGCCATAACAAGCTTTACCTCTGGGCGGAGATTGAACCCGATGCAGCCCAACTCGAAAGCAAGAACTCGTTGAAAGAAACTAAAGGAAAAAGGTGGTGATGCGCCGAAGGTGTATTGATCTAATTGTTGATATTGATAACATGATCTTGGGTCATATTTATACCCAGATTCACGATATGTCCCTGCCGGACACGACTCTTATCTCAATTACAATTCAAATTATAGATAAGTCCGTTATGCGGACTCTTACCGGTATAATCTATAAGAAAATTACTTAAAATATCCTAATTAATAGATACCGTTGCCGTTTTGGACTCTATCCACATATGGCAATCCTCATGAAACACATTAATTTGATCTGATAACGATTTCAACGTCATCTTGCCGAAATCGGCTACATCGGTTATCCTTACCAGAATCGGCTACATCGGCTAGCCTCGTTCGACTCGGTATCAGCCGATGAACGCCTTAGCCGATTTGGTTATCAGCCGATGTGCACTGTATTTTCGAGAACCATGATCTCCTCCAAATCCGCTTCGACTTTAATTCCAAACCCGATGATCGGCTTACCAAATTTGGTCGTTAACAAAGGGTTGATCCCGGTCGGACGGAAACCTTTGGGCCATGTCACCCATCGAAGGTTGGCGGTGAAGACCGCAAAGCCGTCGTGCGGTGCACGGCGTCGGGGCACCATCGGACGGGCCATGCGCCCGATCGTACTCATCCCGACACGGCATCTCCTAGAGCCTTCGGTCGGTGGCACGACACTCGATAGTGTTGCGGGCATTAGCTTTCTGTGTGATAATCTCACGCATGTCACCAGTGTACGAGCTGCCTTGATGCTCCGCCGTACAGATACTCTTGGAGCGGCCGGCTGTGGCAACAGGAGCAGCTCCATTCTTCATCGTCCTGTCCTTGGGGGGACACGGGGAGGCCGAATGGCCAACACTCTGTTGCTGCCGAGATCTTGGGCGTTGAACACTCCGAGAGGGGTGCTCTGATGGGCCTTGTATGTTGAGCTACGCACCTCTAGGGAGTCGGGAAGGATGTTGAGCACGCGCTCGATGGCAACCAGATTGGCCGTTGTCGTTCGGAAGACCTGGTGTCCCTCGAACTCCATGGTGAAGTCTAACTCCAGGCACCGGGACTGGACGCGAGGCCGCCGAGCTTGCTCACGCCGCGTGACCCGTCCAGCGTTGCGAGTACGGCACTCATTCCGGTGGGCGTCGAACTCTTGGGAGCATGAGGCCTCGTCCTGGGAGACCACGTCTGCCATCATGACGAAGTTGGTAGGCTTGCTATTGCTAGGATGAACACTAGACCACATAGCCGCTTGGCCAGCGCTGCGCATGATGGAGAGGCACAGGGGTGACCTTGCCAGAGCTCACCGCCCCAGAAGGCATAGGAGTGCATCCGGCAGTGAGCGAATGTGACGGAGGCACTCCTCGTGGTGGGAAGCCGACGCGTGGAGCGGATCGGCCGGGCGCTCGATCCGGGTCCATGCGAAGTCCGCCTCAAGACCGCCGAGCAGAAATCGGGGCTTGGATCGCTGCACCTTCGTGGTCGGGCAGATCACGGGCCGAAGCCGCCGGACGTGAGTCCGTGCACCGTGGCCTTGCCACCGCACGCCGCGACATGGCCGCACACTCCAGCTCGCTGGATGCCACCTGAGAGGGAGTGAGGCGGCAAAAGTCGTTGGCACGGAACACCAGCGTGCCGAAGACAAAGGTCGTCCCAACAAAAACCGTGAAGTTGAAGGAGATAGAAACCGCCATTAGATCACCCAAAACGACAAGCAGCACCCCAAACTGGCGCGCCCACTGTCAACGGGTGGGTCCGCTATCCTCAAAGGGGGTGCCTAAGGAGGTGAATGAGTGGTTGGGATGCTGCCCTGCGATGGATCCGGTGGTTAACTCGATTCCAAAGATGAGCCAAAAGAGCAAAGACACAAAGAGTTATACTGGTTCAGCCCTCCCGAAGGATAATAAACATAGGTCTAGTGTTCTTTGCTGGGGTGGATGATGAACAAGAGTTACAAGGGTCAGTTCTTGGGTCTACGAGCGAGCTGGTAAGAACTGAGAATGAGAAAGTTGGAATTTGTCATCCTTGGCCTTTCGCCCTGCCCTCCCTTTTATAGATTAAGGGGCGAAGTTACAAGAGAACTTGGGGGCAATGAAAACTATGTCTAATGATGATCTGTTGGGTCCTATACACTGTGGGCATCTTCTGCTCTCTCTTCCCATGGGATCCCTCCTCCGCAGGAGATATATGTAGTATGCTGTCAGTGTTGTCAATGCCTACCGGATTGTCTCCCCTGCCTCTTCTTGCGATCCAAGTCTTGTTCGAAGTAGCTCGAGGTTGGGTCGAGGAGTTGAGGTCGAGAAAGGATGGCCGAGGTCGACCCGGGGAAGGTCGGACGGCCGGCCACGCAAGGGGGTCGGGCTGCCGACCACGTCCTGATGACTCTCGGTTTGACTTCAGTCGGACTTTGACTCTAGTCCATGGGGTACCTGGGGTGACACCCACCGCACTGACCACTCTCACTCACCTCCTTGGGCACCCCCCTTGGAGGACTGCCAACCTACCCATCGACAGCTAGCGCGCCGGGTAGGGGTGTTCTTCATTCCTGGTGATCTGATGGTAGTTTCCTCCTCCACCGACTTCGTGGCCCTCGCCGGGACGACGTTCGTCTTCGGTAGCTTGGTCTTCTGCGTCGACGACTTCAACCGCCTTACCCTCTCTCAGGTGGCCTCTAGCGAGCTGGAGCACGCAGCCGCACGGCGGCACATGGGGGCGAGGTGGAGGTGTGCTGTTTCGCGCCCGGCGGCCTCGACCCCCACGATCCGTCCAACCACGAGGGTTTGGCAGCCCAAGCCCCCGACTGAGGGAAAACTTCACGTTGACCCGCATCGAGCTCCCCGACCAGATTGCTCCCGCGCGCTTCCCCACTGCGGGGGCGCCTCCCTCACCTTCGCTAGTCGATGATAGGCTCTCACGCCTTCCGAGGTGGCGAGCTCTAACAAGATCGCCCGTTGTACTTCTCCTCGCGTAGCGTCGGCCAAGCGGCTACGCGGCCCGATTCATTCCCGACAACTACTGGCCTATCAACTTCGTCATGATGGTGGACGCGGTTTCCGAGGATGAGGCCTCGGGCTCTCAAGAGTTCGACGCCCATAGCAACGTGCGCCTTCACCGCAACGTGGGGTCGCATGGTACGAGTTGGCTCGACGACCCCGTGTCCAGCCCCGGTGTCTGGAGTCCGACTTCACCATGGACTTTTAGGGACACCAGGTCTTTCAGACGCACGCGGCCAACCTGGTGGCCATCGAGCATGCGATCATTGGCCTTCCCGACTCTGAGGTGCGGAAGGCCATGGCCATGACCTGCACGGCAGCCGCACCCAGCATTTCGGGCCCATCTCGAGTGCCCCATTGGGAGAGTTCAACGCTCAAGATCTCGGCAGTAGCAAAGTGCCGGCCATTCTGCCTCTCCATGCCCTGCCAAGGACAGAGCTACAAGGGCCGAGAACGTCCCTGCTGGTTCGAGCGGCCACTCCAAGAGTGCCCGTACGATGGTGCACCAAGGCAGCTATTACACTGGGGACATGCACAAGATTATCGCGCAGAAGGTCAATGCCCGCAACACCATTGAGCGTCACGTTGCTGACTGGAGGCACCAGGAGATGCGGCGCTAGGATGACTATGACCAGACGCAAGGTCCTCCCGATGGCGCCGCTGATGCCAAAGTCGTGCCCCGACACAATTTTTTCGTGGCCTTCACCGCCAACCTCCGGCAGGTGATGTCACCCAAGGGTTTCCGTCCGACTGGGATCGATCTCAACGACGGCAAGACCGACCCCACCCTGTGGCTTCAGCTGTACTAGCACGGCTGTTCGGGCGGCGAATGGAGACGCCCACGTAATGGCAAACTACCTCCTGATCATGCTGGCGCTGACTGCCATAAACTGGCTCGCAGGGCTCCTGGAGGGCTCTATTGACTCTTGGGACGCGCTCTGTGACGCCTTTCTTGCCAACTACCATGGCACCTGGCAGTGCTTGGCTTCATGCTACAACCTCTGTCAAGTTCGGCATGGGGCAAGCAAGTCCATCCGGGACTACATCCGACGCCTCTCCAGCGGGTATGATCTCCATCACCAAAAGCTTCGTTGACGCCGAGGACGCTGAACGGTAGGAAATGATCGTCCCTGAGCCCCGTGTCCCAAGGGAGTCTCGGGAAAAGGAGTGGGCCGAGCCTGACCAGTGCTCACCAAGGAGAACGGACTGCCGACCGCCTCTGCGGTTTCGGCGGGATGAGGTGAAGCGCAATCCGACCCCTGAGGTCGCGGCCATTGAAAGGCCGAACTCGAGGGGAGAACCCTCGGGCGAATCACTTTGGGAGGCACTAGACAAGCTATGCTTCCTACACTCGGAAGGAAATCACACCATCCGTCAGTGTTACATCCTCCAGGACCATATGGCTCAGGAGGCGTAGAACTCCCAACCTCCCAAGCCTCGACGGAGGAGGGATGTCGATGCGAAATGCCAGAAGGAGGATAATCGGAGGGATGATGGCTTCCAGGAGCCAACCCACACCATCAACATCATCCTTGGTGGCAAGGCGACCTTGGAGAGCCGACGCCAACATAAGCTTCTCTCCCGTTGGGTGAACGCCATTTCCACAGAGCCTTTCGAGCATGTCCAATGGTCGGAAGTCTGAATCTCTTTCTCCCGAGCCGATTAATGGGCTGACATCTCGAAACTAGGTCGGTTTCCACTGGTTGTGGACCCGGTGGTGCTCAAGGTGCACCTTAGGCACGTCCTCATCAACGGGGGGAGCGACATCAACGTCCTCTTTCGAGGAACCCTGCGCGAGCTCGAGATCTCCCTCTCCACTCTTGAGCCCACAGACTCGCCGTTCTATGGCATCGTCCTTGGCAGGGGAAGCTTGCCTCTCGGTGTGATCTCTCTCCCCGTGACGTTTGGAACGCGAGAGAACTACCACATCGAGTTCGTCAGGTTCTACGTGGCGGAGTTCGAGAGCGCCTACCATGTGGTGTTCGGCCGCCCAACCCTCGCCAAGTTCATGGCAGTCCCCCACTACACATACCTGGTCCTCAAGGTCCCGAGGCCAGCAGGGGAGTTCTCCGTGCGAGGTGACGTCGCCACCTCCTACACCTGTGAAACCGAGAGCCTCACCTTGGGTGAGGTCATCGACCCCTTGGCCCGCATCGGAGGATTCACCCCTTTGCGTGTCGACTCCAAAGGGAAGGAGCTGATGGTCGAGGGAGCCTCGAGCTCGACACCACCAGTGTCAAGAACCACCACTAACCCCGTCGAGTACAACGTTGTCTCCTTCTTCGACACTGACCGCTCCAAAATGGCATTGATAGGCACCGGACTCGGGGAGAAATAGGAAAGCGTGCTCGTCAACATCCTGCGTGTGAACATCTATATGTTTGCTTGGAAACCGGCGAACATGTCGGGAGTACCCAGGGAGTTGGTCGAGCATGAGCTCGACGTTCCCCCCGACGCCAAGCCGGTCAGACAGAGGCTGCGGAGACTCGCCTAGGAGCGCAAGACAAGATTTGGAAGGAGTTGACCAGGCTTCTGGATGCGGATTTCATCAAGGAAGTGTATCATCCGGAATGGTTAGCCAATCCGGTCCTTGTAAAATAGAAGGGAAAATGGGTCCGCAAGGAGGTCAAGGGTGGAATCAACAACGCCCTTACTATCAAGGAGGTAACAATTCTTCTCATGCTTTCAATTCTAATCAACCCTCCTAAAGATCTTGTCTTAGGTCAGGCTAAAATTAATGAAAACATTTCTAAGAAGTTAGCGGCCAATGACAAATCTTTAGAGAATATTAATGCTAAAATGGAAGGTTTTCTTACGACCACAGATAAAATCCGCAAGCGCAAGGAATACTGTTGTATCACTTCACCCAGGGAGTATTCCAAGGGTATTGACTTCATGAGGAACGGTGTGGATTATCAAAGGGTCATGTTCATCCAAGGACACCAAGAATAGGTAGCCTAAGGTATAGAGAGGATTTTTATGGCTGTGGCTCTAGATAAGTGATAATTACATTACTTTCTTTACTTACTCTGGGCATCAGCTTACACTCGGTTTGCCAAGCGACTCTAGCCTACAGCTCTACGACATACCCGAACGTGGAGGATTACAAAGGACGGATAGGGCTGTCACCACCTGCCGCCTTCCTCTACACCCCGTGGAGTATGCGGCAAACAAAGGTAAACTCTAGCCTAGAGACCATGTATACGCTATTGAATACTACTCTAGTCTTGGCCAAGAACACCTATCTTCATCAGGGGTCTTAGACTAGAGCATCCACAAATGGACAATGATTCCCTAAGTAAATGCGGTAAAGTAAATTACTCAATGTAAAGTATAACAACCATAGTAAATTACAAACACTTACTTTAGTGAAGAAAGTATTTGTCGAGGTACAAAGTCAAAGGTCGGTGCCGAGATTCCTGACACTCCTCCGAAATACCCCTCGATGTCACATACCCAAATTCTAGGGTCAAGAAATTTTGTCAAAACCAAATGAAAGTGAAGTTCTTCAATTTTGTGAACCAAAAATTTTCATTTCTAACTTAGGTGAAGTACTTCAACCTATTGCAAGATTTGAAAATTTAGAATAAATTTAAAACTTTTCCATTCCTAACTTAGACCATAAATGCCATCAAATATAAGTGCATATATATGCACAATGCATGTTTTGGGCTAGAGTCTTTTTGTGCATTCGAGAATTTTGGATTGCATTTCATATTAGGTCACATGAACATAATTAAAGATGATAAGCTCACCAAGCAAACAAATGATTAACCTTGTGTGTTAAACCCAAGAACATGAAATGTAGTAAAATGGTATCATTTCAGGTCAAGGAAAAAGTCTAAATAAAATTTGTATGCAAATGTTGGAATGCATCAATAAAATAGGAACCTACATGTAAGGAGAAGCCTTGTAATTATATAAAACAATTCATACAAGGTAAAATCATGGAACAAATCATGCAAGTGCAAACCAATATAACCAAATCAATGTAATTTTGGTACAACTTAATAACTAATTTTAATGCCTCAAACAAATTAGTCAAAACAGTCACATAGTACAATAATTATAATCCTTAATCGGCTAAGACGTCATCATGTCTAAAAGTTCATTAAAATGAACATAAGTGTACATGGGAAATATTTTATTCAAATACTAGGTAAATTATCATGAATAAATATAATTTATCTAGAATTTTTCTCCTCTGTTAAGTCTCCTAAAAATTCAAACCAGTTTCCAATTAACCCATTTTGTTTAATTTATGTGAGCAATCTACAAATGATTTTTGTGTGCAACCAAAGAAAATGGAATCTATGTATAATCAACTACCTCCAGTAAAATTTACACTAATTTATCTGGTCCACACATTAAGTTAAGAAGCTATGATGAAGTGAGAAGGAGAGAAATATTCTGAAAAATAGTCCAAAACCACTTTTACTCATGTTCCTACCCATTCCTCAATCACCCACTTAGCTTACCACACCCTGGACCAACTTGGCAGAACCTCTGGCTCACCCTCACTCTGTCCCTCACCCTTCAATCAACCAGGAACACACGCGAGAGAGAAGACAGTGCTCTGGACGCCGGTGACGCCGGTGACGGCGCAAGCTCCCCCTCTCACCCTCTAACTCTCCCAGTCACGTCGCCAGCTTCACTCTCCACGCCAGTGCCAAGAAAATCGAAGGAGGAGAGCTCTTTCTCTCATCCACCTCACCTCCAGCATTCTGTCGGCCGCCGAGAAGATGCCATCGCCGCCGCCCAATAGGTCATCGTCGTCGCCATCTTACCCCCATTCCATACCCTCCTCATCATACCAATCATTTTCTCTTTGACACGCTCTCAATTCGTGCGGCTAATCGACGGGAACACGGACCTCACCAACGACATCCTAGAGCATGCTCCAAGCGCCACCGCCATGGCGACTCGGTGTTCGACCACCATGGACCACCCCAAGCCCGAGCCACGGTGCCGTCGCTTCTCCTCTAGGTCCTATTCGAAAGCCCTCAATAATCCCCCAAGATCATCCACCGAGGGCGAGATCACGATCGTCTTCTCCGACTCCGCCGCCCATCGCCAACGTTGATTCCTCCTCTCCGGTGAGTCATGGTTCAATCCCTCGCGTGTGTAGTTTTCCGAGACCATATCAACACCATGGACGCGCATGCATGGCGTTCTTCGGGAAGAATCAAGCCGGCATCGTTGTTCGAGCCGCCGCCACCGCCGAGCAGTCCACGCGCCGTCACCGCTATCCAGCAAGTGTCGACCCTGGCCAAGCTTTCGATGAGTACCCTAGTGCCTCACAAGACCACATGCATGCACCCATTCGCATTGAAACAAGCCGAAGCTCGACATGCACTTGCATGCTGAGAGCCACCGCCGCTTCTACCATCGTCGCCATTAATTCCGGCCGTCATAGCTTGCAAGATGACCACCAATAGTTTCGCCAAGAATCCTCTCGTATTTTCTCTTTTTGATGCACACCAAGATCCGTCGCAGTTCATCATCGGTGCGCGAGAAACTTGCCGTCGCGCCCCGCTCCGCCCGGCCGCATCTCCTTCTCCCCGCCTCGCCGACAGTGGGCCCGACCGGATTAGGACGCGAGGACCCCACCTAGGAATAAGTTTAAAAACTCGAACTACTAATTAGTAAAAATGTATTCAATAACATGTGGGACCAAGGACTTGTTGGTGTAAGTTCGGACACGGGGACTCTTAATAAATTTAGTTTTAGACACGTTTTGGACTGTGGGTTCTATTCTTGAGAACATTGGGGGCCTTTTTGCATATTGACCAGAGACCGACCACTGGACCCCTTGTATTTAAAATTTGAAAAGATGAAATAAAACAGCTCAAGCAATTACTTTTAAGTGAAAATCGTGCGAACTGGTAAATTCAATATAAAATCAAATATAGCTCCTTTTAAGGTGATTCCAGTTGATATAGATTCATAAAGTTATGAACTTTATTTTAGAAGCATAAAACATAAAACTCACTGTACAAATTTTGTCTCTAAAATTTATC
Organism: Oryza australiensis; assembly: GCA_019925245.2. Taxonomy (NCBI): domain Eukaryota; kingdom Viridiplantae; phylum Streptophyta; class Magnoliopsida; order Poales; family Poaceae; genus Oryza; species Oryza australiensis. Next base: position 66,671 of record JAIFGZ020000401.1, on the reverse strand, counting down.
AAAGGAAAATCACACATAAAGCTTGCACAAACTTATAAAATGCATAGAAAATTCAATTTGTCTTATTTTGGGACAAACTTAAATTCTACAGGTTCATCAAATTACACTATCTGATTAGGAAAAATAAAAGTATATGATTACTTTGTGCCAAATGCATCTAAACCTATTGTCACTAAAATGATGAGATTTGTACAATCTGAACTTTAGAGATTTATATAAAGTTCATTTTAACTCCTTTTTGAGTAAACTCAACTTCTGTAGAATCACCAACACATATTTTCTGAAATTATAAAATAAAAATACATGCTTACTGTTGGCACCTTTTTTGGCAAAGTCACGAGCACGATCGATTCACCTAAATGCCTTGTGGTAATATGGAGTCGCCAACCACCTCAATCTAGCAAAAAATTAAACCAAGATGTGTTTTGTAGGTTAAACCGGCTAGTGGAGCCGATTTAGATATCAAAATAGACAAACACCCGTCTCGTGGGCGAACGAAAAGTTTTCAAGACAAACTTACAAAGAGATGTCGCACTCTCGCAGCGGCGGCGGACGATTTACAGTGCAAATCGACAAAGATGGACAAACTAATGTAGAAAAAAGTAAAAGAACGATTCAATTGGCTAAAAACTAGAAGCTAGATTGGTTTTGTTTGTGTATGTGTTGGTTATTGTTGTTGTGCCAATTGAACCGGCCTTGGCCCTTAAATAGGGGTTGGTCTTGCCCTCCACAGCCCTTCTCCACGTCCAATTCGGGATATAGACGTTTGGAAACCCGAGACACACCGTAAGGAGGAAGGGAACCCGAGTACCGACAAATTTGGTTAGGTTTTGGGACTCTGTCGGTCAGAAAGGCCACATGCCTCTGGTCTAATCGGCCCCACTGCCCGGTCTGACCGGCCTATACACGGCGGTCAGACCGGCCTCTCCGAAGGAAACCGGCAGATTTCCAAATATTGGCAATTTTTCCTATTTTGATTCCTAGGTGCCAATTTTGGGTGTAAACACATGCCCCCTGCCTTTTATGATGAACATTGTGAATCTAAAAGCATGGAACATGTTTATCTTAAGGGGATAATCTAATTACCGACCATAGAACTTCCTAAGCATCTTGCCAAACACTCGGGAAGTATCTCTTTAGGTATTTACTATTGATAGCTCACTGAAACCGATCTCCTTGAAGTGTTTCTAGAAAATATGCATTCCCGCGAACGATTTCGCATATCCGTTAAGGTCCCTCCCAACTTGGTGACCACTTACCGAATTCTTTAGATCGAGAATCCAAAGGCAAAATTGTCTTCCACACCAAGTCCCCCACTTGGAATGTCTTCGCCTTCACCCTTTTGTTGTATGCTTTGGCCACCCTCTTCTTCTCTTTCTCTATTTCATCCAAAACCTTCAAACGTTTATCAACCACTTCGTCGAGATTATCTCCCATCAATAACTTGTAATTTTCAGCCGACAAATCGTCTTGCTTTATATATCGAAGAGAGCCAAGATTTACCTCAACCGGTAAAATGGCCTCTTGTCCATAGACTAGCTCAAAAGGGGTTACCTTGGTAGCACCATGTTTAGATATTCGATGTGCCCATAATGCCTCGTAAAGCACCTCATGCCACCTCTTGGGATGTTCTTCGATCTTCTTTTTAACCAATTTCAGCAAAGTTTTATTACTAGACTCGGCTTGTCCATTAGCCCGAGCATAGTAAGGAGAAGAACTCAACAATTTAATACCATAAGATTCGGCAAAATTCTTTACCTCTTTGGACATGAAAGAAGCTCCTTGATCCGCAGATCAACGTTTGAGGAATGCCGAATCTATGTATGATATGCTTCAAAATAAAGTCAATTACCTCCGTATGAGTCATATTCTTGAGCGGCACGGCTTCGGCCCACTTAGTAAAGTAATCGGCGCAAATAGCACGAACCGATGCCCTTTTGATGACGAAGGATAAATCGACCAATGAAATCCAAAGCCCAACCTCGGAGCGGCCATGGTTTAATAATAGGGTTCAACACCACAGCCGGTGCCGGGGAACATTGCCGAACCGTTGACAGCTTCACATCGTCTATAATATCTAAAACAATCATCAATCATTCTCGGCCAATAGAACCCCACTCTCCTAAGCAACCAATTCATCTTATGGGCCGATTGATGTGTTCCACAAATACCCCCATGTACCTCTCCCATAGCCACTTTAGATTGATCACTATCTAGGCACTTCAATAAATACCCCATCTATATTTCGGCAATACAAATCTCCATCGAGCAAAGTATACTTAAATGCTTGCCCCGAATCTTCCAATCAACCTTAAGGCTAGGATCCTTTAAATATTGGATCAAAGGTACTCTCCAATCCTCTGCTGTTTCCAGGGCACAAAAGTCCGAATTTAAACTAAATTCGATCTCTACATCAGTGAAATCGTGCCCCCCAGCATCCTCTGTGAGGCCGGTCTGACCGGCAAAGCAACGCCGGTCAGACCGCTGACCACCAACGGTCAGACCGGACACAGAGCACCGGTCAGACCATCGGCCATCCTCGGTCAGACCGGCAACAGTGCGCCGGTCAGACCGCCTGTGATTTGCATCCTTGCCAATTTCTTTCAAAGAATTATAATCAAGCACCGGTTCTCTAATATGAAAAATACCCTCTTTTAATACTATAACAAGATGTTTGTTGAGCCAAATCATTTGCTCTAGAATTTTCACTTTTAGCAATATGCCTAATAGCAAAATTATCAAAATTGGCAATAATATCCAAGCATTGATCAAGATACCTATTTAGCGACCCATCGAAGCACTTGTAAACCCCGGCAACTTGTTGCACCACCAACTCTGAGTCACCAAACGCTTCTACGTGTGTAGCTCCAACGATCTCCATCGCTTATAAACCGAATAACAAAGCATTGTATTCGGCTTGATTATTTGTACAATAAGACTCCAAACGAACCGATGCCTCAAAACATTGACCATTGGGCGAAATTAAAACTACACCTATACCTTGACCCTCCTTACATGAAGAACCATCCAAATAAACCTTCCAAAGTGTAACACTAAGCAAACAAACCTCATCTTCATAGGCAATATCTAGATGATGGTCTACTATAAAATCTACTACAATTTGGCCTTTCATAGATTTTAACGATTCATAAGCCAAATCATACTCAATCAATGTATACGCCCACTTGCCAATTCTCCCACTTAGAATTGGCCTTTGCAACATATGCTTAACGACATCGATCTGACAAGCAACTATGCATGTACTAGATAACAAGTAATGACGCAACTTGGTACAAGCATAGTATAAACAAAGACAAAGTCTCTCTACAAAAACATACCTCGTTTCGGCATCTAAAAGACGACGGCTCAAATATATGATTATGTACTCTTTGTCATCTTCCTCTTGTGTCAAAACGGCTCCAATAACTTTGTCTTCGGCAGCGATATACAGCCGAAATGGAATTCCGGCTTCAGGAGCTCGCACCACGGGCGGAGTAGATAAATATTTTTTCAAATCCTCAAATGCCTCTTGTTGTGCTGCCCCCCAAGTAAAACCGGCTTCCTTTTTCAAACGTAAAATAGGAACAAAAGCATCGATTTTACCCGCTAGATTAGATATAAATATCCTCAAGTAATTCACCTTACCTAGCAACTTCGAACTTCTCTCTTGCATGTCGGCACTTTAAAGTCTTGAATCTTCTCAACCTTCTTAGGATCAATCTCAATCCCTTTCTCATGCACCATGAGTCCTAAGAACTTCCCCGCCGACACACCAAAAGCACACTTGAGTGGATTCATCTTCAAACCATACCGACACATCCTCTCAAAAGCTAATCTCAAATCAGCTATATAACCGTCCATACCATCCGATTTGACGACAATATCATCAATATAAATCTCTAGGATGAAACCTAGCAAATCATGAAAAATCAAGTTCATTGCTCTTTGATATGTTGCGCCGGCATTCTTTAACCCGAATGTCATGACGACCCACTCAAACAACCCAACAAACCCTGGACACCTAAAAGCCGTCTTGTACATATCCTCTTCGCCATAAAGATTTGATTGTAGCCGGCATTACCGTCTAAAAGCTAATCACTCTATGACCCGAAGCATCATTTATTAACATGTCGGCTATAGGCACATGATATTCATTATTAGGAGAGGCTTTATTTAGATCTCTAAAATCTATGCATACTCTAATCTTACCGCTCCCTTTCTTCTCAACCGGAATAATGTTGGACACCCATTCCACATACCGGCATGGCCTAATAAACCTCGCCTTTAATAATCGGTCTATCTCTTCTTTGACACGATCATGTATGAGAGGGTTAAAGCGATGAGGGGGTTGTTTATAAGGCCTAAATCTTGATTTTATCGGAAGCCGATGCTCAACAAGTTCACGGCTAAGTCCCGGCATCTCATGGTATTCCCATGCAAAGCAATCAACGTATTCTTTAAGCAGCTCGATTATTTTAATCTTATAATTGGCTTTCATGTTTTTGTTTACAAAATTCGGCCTTGGAACACTTCCATCCCCTATGTCTACCTCTTCTAATGGGTCGGCCGATGTAAACCCTTGACCAAGTTTCTCTACTTCGTCAAAATCTTCTATGGTCTCTCCAATATCGTTCTTTGTAGACCGATATTCTTGTACCCTCTTCTGTAACCACTCTAAATTGATTGCTTTATTCATCATATAAAGTAATATCACCTAGCCGTGCTAAACTAGCCGGCTTTACAGAAATAGGTACAAAACCATCCTTGGAAACACTAATAAAATCAAAGCTAGAAAGATCTAACCCTGACAAACACTGCATATCTCCATGTTTCCACCCTACTGAAACATCGGTCGTTGCAACCTCAGCCTATGTGTCCGCTTGGACAACCTCAACATCATCACTGTCCCATTGAATTAAACATTGATGCAAGGTAGAAGGAACACAACAGTTGGCATGAACCCAACAACGCCCCAAGATAAGACTGTAGTTACCTTGCACATCGACGATGAAGAAGGCGGTAGGCAATGTCTTGTTACCCACCGTGAGCTCCACAGATAGGACCCCCTTAGCCTCAGTTGATTCACCATTGAAGCTGTTGAGCAACATGTTGGTCTTCTTCAACTCATCCTCCTCACGACGTAACTTGTTGAACAGTGAATAGGGCATCGGGTTCACTGCAGGTGTCTCCATCCACTAGCATCCTAGAGACCGGCTTTCCATCAATATGGCCCTTAAGATAAAAAGGCATCATATGACGGTTAGATTCGTCAGGTTTCTCAAAAACCGCGTCTCTTGGACCAGTGAGAGTTGAGCCACCTCAGCCTTCTCCATGGCACAGAACTTCATGGGAAACAAGCACACCATACTGATGTCCATGCTCTCACCCGGTGATGATTCCTCAGCCGATTGTTCATCTTCTTCCTTTTCTTCTTCCTCTTCCCGAACAACCACCGGCTCTTTACCTTTTGTTGATTTGGACTTCCACACCTTCATTGGTGGTGGTCGCAACTCCTCAAACTCCCTATCTCTCCGCTCTTCAGCCTCCTTTTCCTTTAGCTCGGAAGCCCGAAGACGCTGTAATCTCCTCTTCTATGTAGCCATCAAATCCTTAGGCATCCACCTTGGATTCGGCTCTGTTCCGGGAGGCAAGTAATGTCCCCCGTTGTTTTTTCGCGAAGAGGAAGCCACATTAGAATCTCCCTAACAGAATGTCGGTCGACCGGCCACGATAGCCGGTCGGACCGACCTTGTTCCTACGGTCGACCGGGCTGATGGACCCGGTCGACAGAGCAGGGCCGCGGTCAGACCGGCCAAGACGTTCGGTCTGACTGTCCTCCTGTGCAGTACCCTTCACGGCTTTGGTTCGATTGCAAACTACCATCCTAGCCTGCTCTCCAGATGGTATTGGCACATGGTAAACCCTATCTTGACGGTGATCGCCTCCGAAGCCCTCCCCTCAGCCTTAGCACTCTTGTGTGACTTCTTCTCCCCATCAAACCGGTTTTTTGGTGAAAACCGGCTCCCATTTGAAGTGGACGCATGCTCATGCGGCGATCTCTTCTCCCTTCTCCATCTTTGATGACCCTGCATTGTAGGCACATGGTTGTACATGGGTGGGGGTGCCCTCCAAGGCATGAAGTAAGGGAAAGGATAACCTGGTGGCGGCATCGGGCAAGGTCCCCACGGCATTACTTGAGGACAATACGGGAATGGCGGCTCCAACGCCCTTGATGAATGACCAAATCGCTCCCTAGGAGGCGATCTTGGCCTCTTGCCCTTAGCATGCCCCTTCTCCGCGCTCCTCTTCTCGTACTTGCTAAGGAGCATGTCAAAGGTCACCTTTGGCTTCTGGGGTTTCTTTGATGTTGAAGCTTTACCCTCGTTTCTCTTCCAAACATCAACCTCCGGACTCTTCGGCACAAGCATCTTAGGCATAGGCTCTCCAACGACAACCTCTTTCCCCTTAGTAGATTCTGCTTGCTCAGGCCGAATCAACACCTTCTTGCCGTCGAGATCAATGACATTAACAGGAAAAGGGTCACTGTCAAGCTTCATCTTGGTGCCCTCAGTGAATTTCAACCGTCCTTCTTCTATGGCCGATTGAACCTGTCGACGAAAAACATTACACTCATTAGTAGAATGAGAATAAGGGTCATGCCACTTACAAGTAAGAACGACGCTTCAATTCTTTCGCCGAAGGTATGATGTGGCCTTTAGGCAACTTAATTTTCTTTTCTTGTAAAAGATAATCAAAAATCTTATCACACTTGGCCACATCAAAACTATACTTAATTTCACTTTGCCGATCCTTGAGAGGAGTCGGCATCAAGCTAGAACAAACAAAAGGCTCGTTCTTATTAATCCAAGACCACTCAGCAATGTACATGTCATGATCGCCCTCATCAACATCGGAATCACTATCGGGCAATCAATCATGCTAACATGAGGTTTCTTATCACTGGGCCTAACAAACCTTTTGTTATCTCTGACCCGACTTTCTTGAGCCAGAGCCTTCTGCATAACCTAACTAACGTCCAGAAATTGTTGGCCATCTAGCCTCTCCTTAATAGGAGCAAGTAAACCGCTAAAAGCAAGATCAGCCAGATCTCTTTCAGTTATACTTAAACTGAAACACTGATTTCTAGCATCCCTAAACCTCTTAATGTAATCTGTGACAGATTCATTATATTTTTGCCTAACCGATGTTAAATCACAAAGCCTACGCTCAGTCTCACCAGTATAAAAATAATCATGGAATTTCTGTTCTAACTGAGCCCAAGTATGAATAGAATTAGCCGGTAATGAAGTAAACCATGTAAAAGCAGTACCAGACAACGATAAAGAAAATAAGTGAAATTTAAAAGCATCAGAAGTACTAGCCTCTCCACATTGCGCTAAGAATTGGCCTATATGCTCCCATGTGGTCCTATTATCCTCACCACTGAATTTAGTAAATTCGGGAACTCTATAGCCACGAGGATATGGGATATTGTCGAAGTGATCATGATACGACTTTTGGTAAACCCTAGCACGATTCCTGGGCTCAATTCCAAATGATTCCCTAATAATATTCCTAATTTGTTCCTCCATGTTTTCAGGCCTTGGCGGATTAGGTAAAACTAGTGGCCTAAAAAATGGTTGTTGCGGTGCAATATTGCCATATTGGCCATATCCAGTGTCGTGCGGGTATCCCCTATTAGGATCATTGTACTGATTGGGAACGTGTGGAGGAATTTGTGCATGAATAGTAGCCACAGGGGGGTCGTGTGCGGGAACGTGGTATAGAACTGAGTTACCTATGATCTGATCTACTTCCTGCACCGGCACCAGAGCACCGGTCTAACCGGCCGAGTAGGGTGCGGTCTGACCGGCCATGTAGCCGCCGGTTAGACCGGTGAAGGGGACGGTTGGACCGGCTTGTAGGCCGGTCTGCCCGAGGTGGGGAAAGGTCGGACCGGCCCGTGGACCGGTCTGACCGATGTAGTATGCGCCGTCAGACCGGTCGTTGGGCCGGTGAGACCGACAGAAGCCGCAGAATTTATCCTCTCGTGTTGCTGCGCGATTGCCCCGTCGGTTTTGCTAAATATGTGATGTACATGGGCTTGGCTAGTGCTTGCAATAGAGGCAAACAGTATATCAGCCTTGGGAGAGCTGGATTTAGTACCCATATGCGCATTAAACATACTATTAAAGCAAGACTCCTTAGCGGATTCAATCTTATTATTGACAGCGGCGGTGACGGACTCATCCACCGTACTTGCTACGAGCCTTTGAATAGGAAGAGCTAGGTCATCGGTGCTTACCTCATCGTGGATGACCTTTAGCGGGCTCCCGGGTTTGAGGATGACACCTTGACGAGTTTTAGTACACGATTTGTCCAAAATCTCCCGCGTGATCGCCTTGAACCGCTCCTCGATAATCTTGCGCGTCTCCCCATCTAGGTCATCCAACGAGATGTGGACGACGTTAGATGGGCTTACCTCTTACGCAACTTGCTTTGTCATGGCGGCGTCGAAGTTTAGATTGTGTCGAGCGGACGTTCCCAGCGGAGTCGCCAAAAATCATGTTGGCACCTTTTTGGGCAAAGGCACGAGCACGATCGATTCACCTAAACACCTTGCGGTGATATGGAGTCGCCAACAGCCTCAATCTAGCAAAAAACTAAACCAAGATGGGTTTTGTAGATTAAACCGGCTAGTGGAGCTGATTTAGATATCAAAATAGATAAACACCTGTCTTGTGGGCGAACGAAAAGTTTTCAAGACAAACTTACAAAGAGATGTCGCACTCTCGCAGCGGCGGCGGACGATTTACGGTGTAAATCGACAAAGATGGACAAACTAATGTAGAAAAAAGTAAAAGAAAGATTCAATTGGCTAAAAACTAGAAGCTAGATTGGTTTTGTTTGTGTATGTGTTGGTTATTGTTGTTGTGCCAATTGAACCAGCCTTGGCCCTTAAATAGGGGTTGGTCTTGCCCTCCACAGGCCCTTCTCAACGTCCAATTCGAGATATACACGTTTGGAAACCCGAGACACACCGTATGTAGGAAGGAAACCCGAGTACCGTCGAATTCGGTTAGGTTTCAGACTCTGCCGGTCAGACCGGCCACATGCCTCCGGTCTGACCGGCCCCACTGCCCGGTCTGATCGGCCTATACACGGCGGCCAGACCTGAAGGGTTACGCGGAGGCTACGCTAGCCAAAAACAAAAACTTTTACCGCGCAAACCAGGAACACTTGCAAGTAAGGGCCGATAGATCGTTACCGATTGGAGTAGAGTGCAGCGGAATAACCAATCAGGGCAATCTGATCCGGAACAGTGTAGCCGATTCCCGGAGACAGCCGATTCGCCAATCAGCCGATTCGAGTCGTCCGGCCGCGTTCTCACGCCTCGCTCCGATGCGCCCGACCGCAGCCGATTCCGAAGCCGATCAAGAGCGCGCAACGTAGCAGCGCCTCTACCGGTATCCACACGTCCGGGGACAGAACGCCGTACACCCGTGTGCTAGCACGCGATGCAAGGCTAGGGTTTGGCTCGAAAGTGGGGAGGGTTTCCGTGGAGATTGATCTCGGCGACTTCTGTTGCACGCGATGCAATTGATGTCTATTCAGCTCTCCACCCCTCCCTCCTTTATATAGACTTGGCCGACTGGGACTAGTGGCCGATTAGGACTCTATTTTGAATCGGATCTCATCCGTATCTCATAGAGTTGGCCGCCCATACGTCGTAAGCCCATAGGACTCTATCCGATCGGATCCCTATCCGATCGAGCCGTATCCGAGTCCAACTCGAATATCTATTCTATCCCCTTAAGCGTGCAACCCGTCGGTTCAGGTATACTCGGTTTCGGCTATAGTCTAACTTAGCCGATCGTCGGCTCGAGTCCAACTCAGCCGACACCAATAGCGGCGCCTAGCAGCACATATTGACACCATAGTATACAAGAATATAATATCGGCTCGAACCTGTAATGTGTACACAAATCCCTTTGCCTCACGATACCGGTTAAGCTATAGGCAAGATGTGTGCCATCCCTTCAATAGCTTAACCATTCACTCGAACCGTATTGGATTATCGTCTATTGATTGACTCCTCAATCAACTTAGCATGGCCATGCATTTCCATAATCCATTACCTCGAGGGCCCGAGATATCTCTCCAAAGGAGGGGCAAATTCCATCTTGATCACTCACATCCCACTCCATGTTTCATAGCAAACCCGAAAACTACCTTTATAACTACCCAGATTACGGAATAGCGTTTGGTAGTCCCAAAGTAGGCTACTACACATGTTGGAATCCATGGTGATCTCGGTCTAAGGACTTTGTACCAACACTACCCGAGACCAACTAATGGCACATTAATTCCTGTAGTGTCTCATGGTGGGTCTATCCAACAATGTGTTCTCCAACACATATGTCCATGTTTATTGATTTGGTATCTCCATACCCATGATCTATGAGACATGATCATCAATCAATAAACATGCCGATCTTAGAATCATATTTGTTCCAACAATATGACATATGATCGGGATCGTTTAGAAATAGATTCATACATATCGAGTCTCATAAATAAGTCACGTACTTATTGATCAATACAAGATGTCTATTTCATGGAACTGAATAACACTTTATTCATTTATACATAAACATTGACGTGATATCCAACATCTTCATGTTGCCTCTAGGGCATATCACTAACAATCTCCCACTTGCACTAGAGTCAATCATGTAAGTATCTAATACCCATTGCTCTTGTGTGCGCCTCATGCTTCGGTGAGGAGAGGTTTTGTTAGCGGATCGGCTATGTTGAGATCCGTGTGCACTTTGCATATATTGACATCACCTCTGTCCACCATCTCGCGGATGAGATGATATCGCCGAAGTATGTGTTTGGACTTCGATGTGACCTCGGCTCCTTGGCTTGCGCAATGGCTCCACTATTGTCACAATAGAGAGACATTGGACCATCGTACTAGTCATCACACCAAGCTCGAAACGAATTTCTTGATCCAAACAGCCTCCTTTGCGGCTTCCGAAGCAGCAATGTACTCGGCCTCCGTTGTAGAATCAGCAACGTATCGCTTGGAACTCTTCAGTCGCGCCTCCGTTCGGGCGAACACGAACCCGATTGCGATCTATAATCATCCTTGTCCGTTTGGAAGCTAGCATCGGTGTAACCACTTACAACGAGCTCTTCCTCACCTCCATAGACTAGGAACATATCCTTAGTTCTTCTCAAGTACTTAAGGATATTCTTTACGGCATCCAGTGACCTTCACTGGATCTCGACGTATCTGCTCGTAGCACTCAAAGCGTACGAGACATCGGCGTGTACAAAGCATGGCATACCGATGGATCCAATTGCCGAAGCATATGGAACCATACCCATCTTATTCCGCTCATCATGTGTCCGAGGACACCGATTCTTGCTAAGATTGATGCCATGTGACATAGGCAAGAAACCTTTCTTGGAATCATGCATGTTGAACCTTTTCAACACCTTGTCAATGTATGTACTTTGGCTTAATCCAATTAGCCTCTTGGATCTATCTCTATAGATCCGAATGCCAATATATATGCTGCCTCCCTAAGTCTTTCATGGAAAAACTATTTTTCAATGAAGACTTGACGGATTCAAGCATAGGGATATCATTTCCAATCGTAATATGTCATCCACATATAAGATTAGAAATACAATTGCGCTCCCACGACCTTTTTGTAAACACAGGCCTCTTCTTCATTTTTGATGAAACCAAACCCTTTGATTACTTCATCAAAACGAATATTCCAACTCGAGATGCTTGCTTCAATCCATAAATGGATTTCGTAGCTTGCATATCTTTCCGAGCGATTCTGGATCGACAAAACCCCGAGGTTGTATCATGTATACATCCTCGCTTAGGTTTCCATTTAGGAAAGCCGTTTTGACATCCATCGCCATATCTCATAATCGAAATATGCAGCAATCGCTAGGATAATCCGAATAGATTTAACCATTGCGACGGGCGAGAAGGTTTCATCATAATCAACTCCTTGAATCTGTTTAAAACCTTTCGCCACCAATCGCGCCTTATAGATGTGAACATTTCCATCCATATCGGCCTTTTTCTTAAAAACCCATTTACTCTCAATGGTTTTGACACCATCAGTGGATCAACCAAGTTCCAAACTTGATTGTCGTACATGGATTCTATTTCGGATTTCATGGCTCCAAGCCACTTGTTGGAATCGGGTCCCACCATCGCTTCCTCATAGGTCTTAGGCTCATCGTTGTCTAACAACAATATATCACGTTGTACCGCACTGTGTACTGTCGGGTGCACGACGTGATCTTGCACTCCGTGGGGCTGGTGTGTCTACACCTGGTGGCGCAACACTTTGCTCCTCCGTTGTGGTTCCGTGGTCGCTGAAACGTTTTCGGTGTTTCTTGAACTTCTTCAAGATGCACTCCTCCCACTAACCCTTCTTGAAAGAAACTCTTTCTCCAAGAAGACACCGTGTCGGGCGACAAATACTTTGCCTTGTTCCCGATTATAAAAGTAATATCCCTTAGTTTCCTTAGGATATCCCACAAAGAAGCACTTGTCGATTTGGGTGTGAGCTTGTCGATCATAACGTTTTACATAAGCTTCGCATCCCCAAATTTTGAGAAAAGACAAACTAGGGGTTGCCCGTCCATATCTCATATGGTGTCTTTTCAACCGACTTAGATGGAACTCTATTTAGTGTGAGCGCAGTGTTTCAAGAGCATATCCCCGAAGGATAACGGAAGATCACTTTGGCTCATCATCGACGCACCATGTCCAACAAGGTGCGATTTCTCCGTTCGGACACCCCATTCCATTGTGGAGTTCTGGCGGAGTCAACGTGGAACAATTCCACAATCTTTCGATGATTACCAAACTCTTGGCTCAAGTATTCTCCTCCACGATCGATCGTAGAAACTTGATTGTTTTCCCTAAATGATTACGTACTTCATTCGGAATTCTTTGAACTTTTCAAAGGATTCGGACTTATGCCTCATTAAGTAGATATAACCATATCTACTAAAGTCATCGGTAAAGGTAATGAAGTACGATAACCACCTCGGCCGTTGAGCTCATTGGTCCACATACATCGGTATGTACGAGTGCCAACAAGTCACTTGCTCTTTCACTGTGTCCCGTGAAAGGTGCCTTTGTCATCTTACCAAGTAAACAAGACTCACATGTCTCAAATGATTCAAAATCAAAAGAGTGAAGCAATCCATCCTTATGGAGCTTCTCCATGCGTTTCTTATTTATATGGCCTAAGCGACAATGCCGGATAAACGTGGGGTTTATATCATTAGAGAGTTGCCTTTCGTATTAATGTTATAGATGGGAGACGCTTCAAGATTCAAAACGTATAATCCATTCACCAATGGAGCATGAAAATAGAACATATCTCTCGAGATATATTGAACAACCATTGTTCATTGATCTAAAATCATATCCTTCCGCTTGCAAACATGAAGCGGAAATAACGTTTTGACATAGTGTTGGAACACAATAACAATTATTTAATTCCAAAACTAATCCGAAGATAGATGAAGTGGTATCCGTGCCGACAGCAAGCGTAGCAACGCTTGCTCCATTGCCGACGCGCAGTTCACCTCGCCCCTTCTCAATCCTCTACTTCTTCTCATTCCCACGATTTGCAAATATGAGCTACGATCCGGTATCAAATACCCAAGAGTCGTAGGTGAAGTAGCAAGATTAATGTCTATAACATTAATACCGAGCGTAAGTCGTACTTTGCTTCTTCTTGAGATCCTCCATGTACTTCTTGCAGTTCCTTTTCCAGTGGCTGTCTCCTTGCAGTAGAAGCAAACGACATCGATGCCGCCGACCCTTCTTGCCCTTCTTTGCATTAGAGGCACTCGCGATCTCATCGGGAGTTAACTTCCTCTTGGTGCAAAGTTTCTTGACAGTGGTTTGCGCTTAGCCTTCGCATCATCATCACATGATGACCGTTTTTCTGGATACTCTCCTCACTGTCTTTAGCATCCCATGCAATTCAGCCAAGGTCCTATCCATATTGTTCATGTGATAATTTAATATGAATGGCTCGAAGCTCGGAGGGAGCGACGGAGAATCACATCGAGCCAACTCTTGGCTAAGGGAAAACCAGTTTTCCGGACTCTCAATGTAGCCAATCATCTTTATCACATGCGGACGACGGGATTCCCCTCAACAAGCTGCACGCAAAACAAGGACTTTGAGGTGTTGAACCTCTCGGCCCGAGCTTGGTTCTCAAACATGCCACGCAGTCCCGAATAATAGTGTGAGCATCGCTGCTCTCATATTGCTTCTGAAGCTCAGGGGACATTGTAGCAAGCATGAGACAGCTTATATCTAGGGCATCATTAGTGTGCTTCTCATAAGCCCTCCGTGCAGTTACAGTGGCATTAGTTGGCAAATCCTCGGGATAGGGTACTTCAAGAACGTACTCCTTACGCTCTTGCTTGAGAACAATTCTTAAGTTGAGATACCAATCCATAAAGTTTGTTCCATTTAATTTTTCCTTTTCGAGAATAGATCGCAAATTAAAGGTACTGGGTGTAGTATTAGCCGCCATTTATTCTACAACAGAAAAAACAAAGTTTAGCACAATGTTTATGCTATGTCTATTGTTAAACAATTTAACATTAGACTCCCATTACGTATTTTCCACCTTCCCTCTAGGTTACGTATTGGGTCAAGATCCACATGTTAATTAATTTTCTAGTGAGCTTTGGCATCACTGCTAGAAAATTAGTAACATCGGTAAGCAACACCTTGCTAATCACATCTCTATGTGACTCTTGTTGTTGGTGTGGCATCTCCATGCCCCGGCGCCAACCTATGCCCCAAGGCCCAAAACTGTTTTGATAGCCTTGTTAAGTAAACTAAATGCTCCTGCATGTATATGTCGACATATACCCCTCGTGTTATGATAGAGAATGGCACTCTGCTTTGCGGACCCACCATTGACGAGCATAACGGTGACGGGTGCAACATTTGGAAGGGCATCATTACTACTTAATTTTGAGAGGGATGCTATCCTATCAAACAAACATATCACATATGAAAGCAAGAAGAATAGCATATAATGAAATAGTATGGCCCCCTTCACATGGTGATCTCCATCTCCATGTCGGCGCCGAGGATCTCCATCTTCGGCACCATCTTCCAAGTGTCGAATGCTTGATATCTTCAAACTAAGCTACTACTATAGAAGCTCTAATTGAAGATTACATCGACTCGCAGTCGTGAAAGAATATTACAAGCATTGCACGTATGAAAGAATATTACGGGGATTGCACATATGAAAGAATATTACATGCATCACATGCATCTCATACATACAATAGGGCCATACCATCTCAAAGCATTCTCTGCAAAAACAAGTTAGGCGTAGAAACGTTTTCTACCTATTGCGGATATACGGCATCGAGACGACCTATAAGGGGAAAGCCGCCCCCTCGCGGGCTTCCGGGCAGCGCCCGGAACACCACACGAAATTCATAGATCCAATCTATGAAATCGCTTATGGAAACCATATCGGCATAATCATATTATGCCGTCCCGATACACTATCAAGGGAGATGGTTTGCGTAGGCGCGAGGCAGCAACAAAGTCGGACTACGAGATAGCTTCGGTATAATCACATTATACCGTTCCGATACACTATCAAGGAACGCTATCTCGAACCCAACTTAAACCGAGTTATTTGGAAATTGCTTCGACGTAATCACATTACGTCGTTCCGATACACTATCAAGGAACGCAATTACCATTAACTCTCCTCAACGATCCCGTAAAACCGATTGATCTAATCAACCCGTGCGAAAACTTGTCCTAGATCCAATCTAAAACCCGAACTAAGCAAGATTAGCTCGATACCACCGAAGGGTTACGCGGAGGCTACGCTAGCCAAAAACAAAAACTTTTACCGCGCAAACCAGAACACTTGCAAGTAAGGGCCGATAGATCGTTACCGATTGGAGTAGAGTGCGGCGGAATAACCAATCGGGGCAATCTGATCCGGAACAGTGTAGCCGATTCCCGGAGACATCCGATTCGCCAATCAGCCGATTCGAGTCGTCCGGCCGCGTTCTCACGCCTCGCTCCGATGCGCCCGACCGCAGCCGATTCCGAAGCCGATCAAGAGCGCACAACGTAGCAGCGCCTCTACCGGTATCCACACGTCCGGGACGAACGCCGTACACCCGTGTGCTAGCACGCGATGTAAGGCTAGGGTTTGGCTCGAAAGTGGGGAGGGTTTCCGTGGAGATTGATCTCGGCGACTTCTGTTGCACGTGATGCAATTGATGTCTATTCAGCTCTCCACCCCTCTCTCCTTTATATAGAGTTGGCCGACTGGGACTAGTGGCCGATTAGGACTCTATTTTGAATCGGATCTCATCCGTATCTCATAGAGTTGGCCGTCCATACGTCGTAAGCCCATAGGACTCTATCCGATCGGATCCCTATCCGATCGAGCCGTATCCGAGTCCAACTCGAATATCTATTCTATCCCCTTAAGCGTGCGACCCAGTAGGTTCAGGTATACTCGGTTTCGGCTATAGTCTAACTTAGCCGATCGTCGGCTCGAGTCCAACTCGCCACACTGTCAATAGCGGCGCCTAGCAGCACATATTGACACCATAGTATACAAGAATATAATATCGGCTCGAACCTGTAATGTGTACACAAATCCCTTTGCCTCACGATACCGTTAAGCTATAGGCAAGATGTGTGCCATCCCTTCAATAGCTTAACCATTCACTCGAACCGTATTGGATTATCTCGTTGATTGACTCCTCAATCAACTTAGCATGGCCATGCATTTCCATAATCCATTACCTCGAGGGGCCGAGATATCTCTCCAAAGGAGGGGCAAATTCCATCTTGATCACTCACATCCCACTCCATGTTTCATAGCAAACCCGAAAACTACCTTTATAACTACCCATTACGGAATAGCGTTTGGTAGTCCCAAAGTAGGCTACTACACATGTTGGAATCCATGGTGATCTCAGGTCTAAGGACTTTGTATCAACACTACCGAGACCAACTAATGGCACATTAATTCTGTAGTGTCTCATGGTGGGTCTATCTAACAATGTGTTCTCCAACACATATGTCCATGTTTATTGATTTGGTATCTCCATACCCATGATCTATGAGACATGATCATCAATCAATAAACATGCCGATCTTAGAATCATATTTGTTCCAACAATATGACATATGATCAGGGATCGTTTAGAAATAGATTCATACATATCGAGTCTCATAAATAAGTCACGTACTTATTGATCAATACAAGATGTCTATTTCATGGAACTGAATAACACTTTATTCATTTATACATAAACATTGACGTGATATCCAACATCTCCATGTTGCCTCTAGGGCATATCACTAACAAGACCGGCCTCTTCGAAGGAAACCGGCAGATTTCCAAATATTGGCATTTTTTCTATTTTGATTCCTAGGTGCCAATTTTGGGTGTAAACACTTACTGTATAGTAATATCTCTTAAATATTTATAAAAAATAAACAACATAGTGCACACTTCATCTTGAGAAAATTGCAGAAAATTCATCTTTTGTCCATTTTGTGTGAACAAAGTTTCTATAGAACCAGCAAGTAATGAACTTCAGTTAGGCAAAATAAAATATGGCAACTCATATACTAAATTTGTCAACAAACATTAAATAGCTAGCTTAGGTGCTAATCACCATAAAAATAGTTGAGCACTATATATATAGGTATAAAAGTATACATAAATGTATCCTAATTCTAAATAAAAGAAGGTTATACTTGTTGGACCAGAGATACCATAAGTTCCATCCTTAACCACCAAAACTTAGCATACTTAGCTCATATAACAATTTCTTGGTTGATATGCTAAATAACTAACATAGGACAATCCCTAGCTTATAATAAATGTGGTAAAATAATATAAACTCTAAAATTTTGAACTAAGATTAGATTGGTTAACTAAACTATTTATTTTCATACATCTCTAGCTAATAGAACATGTCCTGGATATAAAATATTTAAGGCCATACATACATAAAGACTTTGTGCCTAAAATACGTTATAAATTATAAAACATATAAAGAATTCATACTAGATCCAAATTATAAAACCAACGGTGCTAATATTAGAAAACATATCGCTTCACCTCTGTGAAGTCAAAGTTAATAAAAATCAATTTGTAGAAACATTTTTAAACACTACCTAAGTAAATACTGCTACATACTGATAAAACTTCTAAATCTTATAACTCTCATATGGAATAAGATAAATTAGAAATTGTTTCACCTAAATTCATTTTAGATCAGCACCTACTCAATGTACACAAAACATGCATTTTTGAGCATTTTGTACTTTTGCCTAATTCGGTGTTTAATTGCATAACATGTACTTTATTTAGATAATTGCATAAGCGGTGAAAGAGTGGATTAGGTGCTAACTTTTCTCAAGATCAAGGCAAGTTTTTCTCCTTACATCCTTTGGACACATTGAATCCCATGATTTGAGGAATGATAATGTTTATTTGCAAAGTTGCATATGAACTTAGACTATATCGATATTTAAAACTTGGATAAGGTAGTTATGACCAATTTGCTACATTCTCTACCTTGAATAATTGTAATCCTTGCTGTTGTACCCCTAGAGATGGTTAGAGTACATTCCTTGTGCTCAAAATGGGTTTATATATGCTTTATGCAACCATTTGCTTAGCCTTGCATAGAAATATGCAAATGCTCATTCCATCTATAACTAAAATGTGATTTTGATATGTGAACCCTTGCTGGGCTAGAATGAATATGATGAGTATTTGCGATCTAAAATGTGTAAAATTATGATTTTGACTTGGACGGCAAGTGGCATGCATATGGTGTTAGTTGTATGCCGATAGGGGGAGAGACGTTTGCCCAAGTCCGTAAGGACCGAACTTGTGTCACCAACTTAAAGTTATCCGTACATTCACATGTGCTAGTATGGGATGGCCTAAACTGACTAATCTACTTAGCACCTAGCCTTGCACTATGGTAGGCCGGTGTGTATGGGTTCGTATAACTCAGAGGAACTTCCTATTTAACTCGATGTGGTAGTTTAGGTGACTAAGTCTGTCCAATACAACAGTATTGTGCCACGTGGCGGGTTCCTGTCGCGTCCGCCACCACGGCGTTAAGTTTAAGGCATGGGCCCGCCACTTCACGGTTCTAGGTTATATTTCCAGTATGCCTAGGATGGAGGAACACATATCGTGCTGGTGCAAGGCTAGATATTAAGTAATGTAAAGGTTTCGTTATGACCTCTAGACCACATTCAACATAAAAGAGTGTGGTAGAGTCTTGCAAACTCAAAACAAACTAGAGTGCTCATATCATGTGGGTAAAGCTGTACAAACTCTACAGAGTTCTCTAAACTAATTGCTTAGCCGTGCTCATGGTCAAGAGCGCTTTGGTAAAGTGTCATGAGTATAGACTCAATTGTTTTAAAAATGGGAACATGTGACTTGGTTTGAAATGGATAAAAGTGTTGAGTTGTGTGAGTGATATGATATATTTTGACTTGTTGTCAAGGATGACAACAAGATGTTGATTATGATGGAATCATGATGGAATTAAAGATGAAACTAAACACTTATTTTTTTGTTAATTGAATTGTCAACTCCTTTATAAAAGGATTGTGAAATAAAACTTGCTTTATGCTGAAAATGAACTACTCATATAGCCCTCCTTTGAATGTATGCCTCACATGTAGTATGTAGGTTTGTCTTGTGCATGCCAGTACATTAACTTGTTTAATATACCGACTCTTGCTGTTGGAATAAGCTCTGCTTGCAGGTTTAGACTTAGTCTTTGAGTGATGTGGGTTTTGATTCGCTTATTCTAGGATTTGAACTTAATGGGGTAAACCCCTAGTCGGTGTGCTTGTGTTTGGGTAGTCAAGCTTCCGCTATTCTCTGATAGATTTATTTGGCCGGTCGGCCTATGTAATTATTAAGTTGATGTAAGTCTTTAAGTTCCTTTCATCTTAAATGTGTTTGCTATGTATGTCCATGCTTAAGATGAAAGTGTGAATCTAGTGCACATCTTGGGAACTAGATTCACATGAGTATGAGTTAAGGATATTAGAGATGTTGTAGATCTTTAGCCATTTTTGTCAAGTCTCCTGAATGTTTAACACATTTGGTCGCCGCCTTCGAGTGGTTTGACGGGCACATCTCAGGCTGACATTAATTGGCGGCTAAAGGCCCAGCATGGTCTCCAATATCCTTCTCAGGAGGCTTCGGACGTTTCGTTATAATTGTTGGAATGACTTAAACTTTCCTCTTCATTCCTCAATTATAATGGAAGGTCGGGACACCGCTCTGACACTCGGAGAGAACTCCGACATTTGGGGCACTCCTTTTGGAGCTTCCCCTCACTCTCTACCATATTTTCTAAGCACTAGAGACCTAGTACTACGTCTTTGGAGTGAAGCTTTGATCTTCTTGAAGTGTGTTGAGAGTGAAGTAAGCTCCTCCTTATATAGTCTTCAAATGGTGGCTATAAAATCGGTTACTTCCCGCCAAACGTGCATAACCACCATTAGGGACCAATGTGGAGTTGACACATGCAAGCTTGTAGCGAAAGGCTACTAGAGTAGTTCGGCCGAACCCATGGGTTCGGCTGAACCATTTCCACCGCCTTTTACCACCGACTTTCTCTAGTGGATGATAGGTGGGCCCCTTAGTTTCTGGGTGTTTGGCCCTACTTTAGGTCGGTTAAACTGACCTGTGGGCCCCCAATCCTTGTGCTCGCGCGTGATTGGTCGGAGGTGTATCTTATCGCTTGGCGGGCGTGTTTTCTCCCATTAATCACCTGCATACAAATATTCACCAACACTAGTGGAACGAATTAGTAAATAACTCTACCTCTATGTTGATGTTCATATTTTATCCCTTTCATGCAAGGATTGACGGTCGGATTTTAGTATTTAAGGACCATCAACAACACCCCCACACTTATCATTTACTCGTCCCTGAGTAAAGCTCATTGATATCAAAATAGAGTATGGACTTCCTGTATAATGCAAACATACAATGCATTCCAAGCCATACATGTACCCGTGAACTTTTGAAGTGTCTACCATGTAATCTTGGGTGATTGAAGAATGGAACGGCCTTGAGTTGAATCACCTCTACTTCGATAAATTACCTAGGGGTTTTTATGCTCATAAAAACATAACTTTACTTTTACTCCTCAATTGATTCTCTCATATCGCTCAATGTATTTGATTACTCACCCATGCTTTGATGTTGACTATTCTTATCCTACCTTTCTAATAAGGCTTATGTGGAGCTCATGGTAGGAAAATAAGAATTGCATACTTGCATCAAATATGTTGTAAAGTCAAAGAGTAGATCCAAGAAGAATACTAGACATGCAACCATGATCAAGTTTGTGCATAAATGTGAAAGGGCATATGTGAGTGGAAAGATGGAAGAAGAAAAAGAATTAAGTTGGTGACTCCTTTTTGTATGATCCTCCTCCCTATCTTTTCTTTAGAGAACATGGCTTTTTTTTTTTTCTTTTTTTCTTCATGCTCAAGAATATTTTTGTTATTCTCTTGTGAGCATCATGATTTTCTATAATCACTTTTGCAAATATTCTTTTAGCCCATGTCTCATTTGGCATGGAGGATAGATAATCATAATCATTTGGAGTCTTTATTTGGTGGAGAGATAAAGGTGGATGCAAACTCCGGAGTAGAAATTTGCATATAGCGATGAATGAGAAATCATTTTTGGCTAAACCTCTAATATAGAGAGAGCAATTTTTATGATGGCTATGCACAAGATTTTGATCATGAAAGCATGGAAAGAATCTAACAAGGGTCTAACCACTTGACCAAACTCAAAATGACTACAAGCAACATATATATAGGTTTTATCATGAAGATCGACATATGGCTTTGTTGGGAATAAACATCAATGAGGAGTATGTAAAGTTATAGTATTTTCTTTTTATAAAGTTCCCAAGGATTTAACAGAAGAAGGCAAGGATCATATCATCACGCAATCTCTCATTCATCAGTTACTTAGATGGCATGTGTTCCTAATGATATATGTTCCCAAGCACAAGGTAACATGCGAGGAATAAAGAGTATGCATGTGGGGGGTGTAACCCCAGGGTACCACATGGACTAGAATCAAAGTCCAGTTGAAGTCAAATCGAGAGTCCTCGGGACATGGTCGATGGCCCAACCCCCTTGCGGGGTCAGCCATCCCGACCTTCCCCCGAGTCCGACCTCGGCTCTCTTCTCTCTCGACCCCAACTCATCGCCCGACCTCGAGCATCCTCGGGACAAGACTTGGCACGCAAGGATGAAGAGGGAGGAGACAGCCCGGCCGAGTCTGACACCACCTGACAGCGCAGAAGAAGGATCCCAAGGCTAGAGAGAGCAAGATGCCCGCGGTGTATAGGACCTAGCAGACCATCATGTACCTTTTCAGATATTGTTTGTACTCACCTTTTAGCACCTTAGTCTTAGATTTCTTGGCCCCCAAGCTGTCCTCTTCCTACCCTCCTTGAGCTATTAAAGGGAGGGCAGGGCGATGGAGCTTGCATTCTCACCCCTATAACCCTTGTTCATCATACACCCTAACTAAGAAAACGGGACGTAGGCCTCTTATCCTTCGGAAGGGCTGAACCAGTATAAACTCTTTGTGTCTTTGCTCTTTGGCTCGTCCCAGGACTCGAGTCAACCATCCGATCCATCGGAGGACAGCATCTCTACCATCTCTCTCTTCCACCTCCTCGAGGACCCCCTTGGAGGACTGCCGACCGACCCGTCGAAAGTTGGCGCGCCAGGTAGGGGCGTTGTTCTTCGTTTTGAGCTATCTAATGACAATCTTCCTCTTCATCGATCCCTAGACAGATACATATTCTTCCCTCATCATTATTTTTGAAAGCAACTTTTATACTTCTCTTTACATCGTCTGCTTCTCCCTGTCCCATCGCCAAGAAGCCTACATGCACTCAACGACTTCCGTGCTTCGCTTATGGCCAGCCTTGAGCTATGTGGTCCTGACCCGTTTTGGTCGGGCTCCCTGGTAGGATGTTCGTTGAGAAAGCTGTAACTGCTCGGGGACTCGGTGTTGTCTCTCGACCGCCAAGTAACTATCCAGTGACTCGATAACTTCCACGCAAGAACTCATGATCAGCTCTGAGATTCACGGCCCCGACCGCTCATGGTCTGGGTTACCAGGATGGGAAAATATTAAGTAAGTCTGTGGCTACTTGATGGTTTGGCAAGTTTCCCCGAGTATTGGATCAATGCGTCCCAGCCCATTGCAATGGCTCGATCCCGTGCCCTCCGGTCAGAGCTGGACTTTTTCCCTCCCGGAGTTGGACTTGGGTCAGGTTTAGAAGCACGATGGCTCGGCGTATTATCAAACTACTCGGGGAACTTGGTCTTCCGAAACCTTCAAATTCGCCTATTTTGCAAATGAATGACAACTACGCTAAGGATCAGTCTGAAACATGTCTGTGTCCGGTCAGAGAATCCTCCCGGATGCTACGGGCTAAGATTGCTATCTAAAGCTCGGTTGTCGGGAATGATGTGAATAGGAGAAGCTATCTCTACTTATGGTCGGTCAAGTTATCTTCGACCAGAAAAGTGCGGAATTCTTAAATGGTACAAAAGAAAGGACTTTGAGTTCCAACATTAACACAAACTAATTTGTTTTTCCTTTTAATAGGGACTATTACAAGGATGGGCCGGCACCCCAAAGCCACGCAAAATAAAGGCGGAGAAGATGACCAACTCACCGGAGTTCGAGGTTGGGAATGTCTCCCCCTAAGGGGCGCATCATACCCAGATGCTCCGGTTGGGGAGGACGCCGAGCCGTTCCAGCTCCTCTATCATCACCCCTCCGACGCGCGATGGAGCGAAGGCCGAGCCTACCTCGACCTCATCCCGCCCGCCGCCGAGGCCTTCTCCGCCTTCTCCGACACCTTCTTCGATGCCATGGACTTCAACAGAACAGCCGGTGATCCTTGCGATAGCGACTATGCACCGGCAATGGGAATGGCGGTTACGAGGGTTGAAGCGAGGTGGAGCCGGAGGAGGTTTGGGCGCTCGAGGGATTGAAGTCTCTAGGAATTTCCACGTCAATTTGAAAGCGTAAAGAAGAAGGGGAGCCGGACGGTGGTAGAGCTTATAAAAGGGCAATTATGGGTCGACAACTCTAATCTCGGAGAATGAGCAACGCCGTTAATGTAGTGCGTGGAGCCTCAGGCGTCTCCGTCCATCGGTCTCCTGGCTGGCCACATCGCCTAGGCATCAAATCCGTACTGTTCATCTCTCGAAGAGATTAACGGTATCCTTAATATTGCCGTTGCAAATTCCAAAGACATCGTCAGTGGTACATCCCCTTTCTCACCCCAATCGTCAGCTTCGCCTAACTTTTCAGGAAAAGTGGGGAAGCGTGAGGACAACTAGCCATTGTATCACCCCTGTTTTTCATGGTTCCTTGCCAAGACATGACAGGCACCCTGTTCAAATTGTCAGGGGGTACCATGAATGCGGAGCATACCTCGAGGCTAAGTAACCGCCTGATGATAAGGTTCGATAAACTTCCTCTTCGACTTTGCTGACCCATGCTGGCCATTGGGTAGAGACTTCACCACCTCGAGAGTGGGCTTCCGAGCTAGCCCCCGATTGGGGTCGGGACTACGGTATGCCTTCGGGCGTAGTCCCGACCACATGTCCGACCACCATCTCCTAAGGGCGGTGGCCTCTTCAACTCGAAGTGGGCTTCCGAGCTAGCCCCCTGTCGAGGCCGGGACTACCACATGCCTTTGGGCGATAGTCCCGACCATATCGATACTTCCACAATCTCGGGATAGTGGCTTCTATGACTCGAGCGTGGGCTTCGAGCTAGCCCACGAACGGGGTCAGGACTACTATGAGCCTTCGGGCAGTAGCCTCTACCAATTCACCGACCGCTCCTGCCCGTGGGTGGTGGTCTTTCCGACTCAGGGGCTGGCCCGTAAATCGCCTTCCCTCGATCGAAGCAGGAGCAACCTTATGCCTCCGAGCGTAGATCCGTTGACCTCGATGTCTCTGTTAAACCTCGAGCGATGCTCGGATCGCAGGTGACCGAAAAACACTCTCGATGAATTGACCCTAGGCTCGGATGTACCGTCCGACCCTAGGCGCTACACCTACCAGGTGCACCTAGGCGGTGCACCTGCGAAATTTTGAACTACAAAAAAACTCTAACAACTTGCTAAGGACTATCACCTTGGAAGAAATCTTGACCCTAAGGCCGAACGTACCATTTGCCCTTAGGCTCGGGGGCTACACCTAACAGGTGCACCTAGGTAGTGCACCTGCCAAATACTTGGCTCGAAGCTTCGAGGATCCATTGAAAACATCGGCAAAGAATAACTCTGATCCTAAGAATGGATGTTTCATTCCTCCTTAGGCTCAGGGGCTGTTGTGGGGGGTGTCACCCCGGGGTCAATTTCCACGTCAATTAGAAAATCCTAAGAAATTTGCATATAGCGATGAATGAGAAATCATTTTTGGCTAAACCTCTAATATAGAGAGAGCAATTTTTATGATGGCTATGCACAAGATTTTGATCATGAAAGCATGGAAAGAATCTAACAAGGGTCTAACCACTTGACCAAACTCAAAATGACTACAAGCAACATATATATAGGTTTTATCATGAAGATCGACATATGGCTTTGTTGGGAATAAACATCAATGAGGAGTATGTAAAGTTATAGTATTTTCTTTTTATAAAGTTCACAAGGATTTAACAGAAGAAGGCAAGGATCATATCATCACGCAATCTCTCATTCATCAGTTACTTAGATGGCATGTGTTCCTAATGATATATGTTCCCAAGCACAAGGTAACATGCGAGGAATAAAGAGTATGCATGTGGGGGGTGTAACCCCAGGGTACCACATGGACTAGAATCAAAGTCCAGTTGAAGTCAAATCGAGAGTCCTCGGGACATGGTCGATGGCCCAACCCCCTTGCGGGGTCAGCCATCCCGACCTTCCCCCGAGTCCGACCTCGGCTCTCTTCTCTCTCGACCCCAACTCATCGCCCGACCTCGAGCATCCTCGGGACAAGACTTGGCACGCAAGGATGAAGAGGGAGGAGACACCGCGAGTCGACACCACCGACAGCGCGAAGAAGGATCCCAAGGCTAGAGAGAGCAAGATGCCCGGTGTATAGGACCGCGGAGACCATCATGTACCTTTTCGATATTGTTTGTACTCACCGTTAGCACCTTAGTCTTAGCTTTCTTGGCCCCTAAGCTCTCCAGTTCCTGCCCCCTTGAGCTATAAAAGGGAGGGCAGGGCGATGGGGCCAAGGGAGGCGAATTCCAATCGTGAGCTTGCATTCTCACCCCTGTAACCCTTGTTCATCATACACCCCAACTGAGAACACTGAACATGGGCCTATTATCCTTCGAAAGGGCTAAACCAGTATAAATTATCTGTGTCTTTGCTCTTTGGCTCGTCCTAGGACTCGAGTCGACCATCCGATCCATCGGAGGACAACATCTCTACCATCTCTCTCTTCCACCTCCTCGGGGAACCCCCTTGGTGGACTGTGGACCCACCCGTCGACAATGCATGATATTTGCAGGTAAGTCATATACTCTAGTTTGAATTATCCAGGCTCATGTTAAAAGTTGAGTTTAGTTTTTTTAGATATATTCCATGATGAGAATTTATCAAACTCAAAGGTTAAGGGGATGAGAAGATAAACGTGCAAACCAGTGTGCAGTGAACGTAGAGGCGACGAACCAATGTGCAATGGATGTTTCGTCTCATCTCATGAATGTGCAGGCATCATGGTGAAGCATAGACATGGGTGATCTTGATATGTGAGTGTACAATGTGAACACAAGATCACCCCACACTTGTTCTTGTGCACGGTTGCTTATTCAAAAACAAAAAAGGTGAGAACAAACTGGACTCCACTGGTTTGAAATCCGGAGAGTCAAAACTTTTATTTTATTTAATTAAAATGAAACTTACCTAGAAACTTACCTTAAATCCTCATGGGGACCTTATGCGTGAAGGCTGCATCACCGTGGGCCAAACAAAACGAACAAAAGAAAAAGGGATTCTTACCTTTCTTACATATTTTTACCTTTTTAATTATTATTTTATTTTGTTGAAATTTTATTTTCAGCAACTTTATTATACTCAAACAATGTTAAATTAGAATTGACTAAACATAAACACCAAAGGGTTTTGTGCCTCCTCTGCATGCTTTGCATCTTTGTCATATATCCAATGCCTTGGGTTATCACTAGTTTGAATCAAATTAAAGTCCTTATTTACACAACCAAGATCTATATGAGCATTACCTCTAAGGTTCATTAAGCAAACTCGATACCATGTCTAATTTGATGAAAGTGTTAGTGATATGCCCTAGAGGCAACATGGAGATGTTGGATATCACGTCAATGTTTATGTATTTATGAATAAAGTGTTATTCAGTTCCATGAAATAGACATCTTGTATTGATCAATAAGTACGTGACTTATTTATGAGACTCGATATGTATGAATCTATTTCTAAACGATCCCTGATCATATGCCATATTGTTGGAACAAATATGATTCTAAGATCGGCATGTTTATTGATTGATGATCATGTCTCATAGATCATGGGTATGGAGATACCAAATCAATAAATATGGACATATGTGTTGGAGAACACATTGTTGGATAGACCCACCATGAGACACTACAGGAATTAATGTGCCATTAGTTGGTCTCAGGTAGTGTTGGTACAAAGTCCTTAAACCTGAGATCACCATGGATTCCAACATGTGTAGTAGCCTACTTTGGGACTACCAAACGCTATTCCGTAACTGGGTAGTTATAAAGATAGTTTTCAGGTTTGCTATGAAACATGGAGTGGGATGTGAGTGATCAAGATGGAATTTGCCCCTCCTTTGGAGAGATATCTCTAGGCCCCTCGAGGTAATGGATTATGGAAATGCATGGCCATGCTAAGTTGATTGAGGAGTCGATCAACAGACAGATAATCCAATACGGTTCGAGTGAATGGTTAAGCTATTGAAGGGATGGCACACATCTTGCCTATAGCTTAACCGGTATCGTGAGGCAAAGGGATTTGTGTACACATTACAGGTTCGAGCCGATATTATATTCTTGTATACTATGGTGTCGGTATGTCTTGCTAGGCGCCGCTATTGACAGTCGGCTGAGTTAGACTCGAGCCGACGATCGGCTAAGTTAGACTATAGCCGAAACCGAGTATACCTGAACCTACAGGGTCGCACGCTTAAGGGGATAAGAACAGGCATTCGAGTTGGACTCGGATACGGCTTGATCGGATAGGGATCCGATCGGATAGAGTCCTATGGGCTTACGACGTGTGGGGCGGCCAACTCTATGAGATACGGATGAGATCCGATTCAAAATAGAGTCCTAATCGGCCACTAGTCCCAGTCGGCCAACTCTATATAAAGGAGGGAGGGGTGGAGAGCTGTGACACGTCAATTGCATCGCGTGCAACAGAAGTCGCCGAGATCAATCTCCACGGAAAACCTCCCCACTTTCGAGCCAAACCCTAGCCTTGCATCGCGTGCTAGCACACGGGTGTACGGCGTTCTGTCCCCGGACGTGTGGATACCGGTAGAGGCGCTGCTACGTTGCGCGCTCTTGATCGGCTGCGGTCGGGCGCATCGGAGCGAGGCGTGAGAACGCGGCCGGACGACTTGAATCGGCTGATTGGCGAATCGGCTGTCTCCGGGAATCGGCTACACTGTTCCGGATCGGATTGCCCGATTGGCTATTCCGCTGCACTCTACTCCAATCGGTAACGATCTATCGGCCCTTACTTGCAAGTGTTCCTGGTTTGCGCGGTAGAAATTTTTGTTTTCGGCTAGCGTAGCTTCCACGTAACCCTTCAGTGGTATCAGAGCTAATCTTGCTTAGTTCGGGTTTTAGATTGGATCTGGAACAAGTTTTGCACACGGGTTGATTAGATCAATCGGTTTTACGGGATCTGTTGAGGAGAGTTAATGGTAATTGCGTTCCTTGATAGTGTATCGGAACGGCGTAATGTGATTACGTCGAAGCAATTTCCATATAACTCGGTTTGAGTTGGGTTCGAGATAGTGTTCCTTGATAGTGTATCGGAACGGTATAATGTGATTATGCCGAAGCTATCTCGTAGTCCGATCTTGTTAGCTGCCTCGCGCCTACGCAAACCATCTCCCTTGATAGTGTATCGGGACGGCATAATATGATTATGCCGACATGGTTTCCGTAAGCGAATTCATGGCTAGCGGGACCGCCGTGTGCGTACCCCCTTATAGGTCGTCTCGGTGTCGTATCTCTGCGATAAGTAGAAAACGTTTCTACACCTAACTTGTTTTTGCAGAGAATGCTTTGAGATGGTATGGCCCTATTGTATGTATGAGATGTATGAGATGCATGTGATGCATGTAATATTCTTTCATATGTGCAATCCCTAATATTCTTTCATACGTGCAATGCTTGTAATATTCTTTCACGACCTGCGAGTCGATGTAATCTTCAATTAGAGCTTCTATAGTAGTAGCTTAGTTTGAAGAAATCAAGCATTCGGCACTCAAAAGAACGGTGATGAAGATGGAGATCCTGTACACCGGCATGGAGATGGAGATCACCATGTGAAGGGGGCCATACTATTTCACTATATGCTATTCTTCTTGCTTTCATATGTGATATGTTTGTTTGATAGGATAGCATCCCTGACAAAATTAAGTAGTAATGATGCCCTTCCAAATGTTGCACCCGTCACCGTTATGCTCGTCAATGGTGGGTCTGCCAAAGCAGAGTGCCATTCTCTATCATAACACGAGGGGGTATATGTCAGACATATACATGCAGAAGCATTTGGTTTACTTAACAAGGCTATCAAAACAGTTTTGGGCCTTAGGGCATAGGTTGGCGCCGGAGCATGGAGATGCCACACCAACAACAAGAGTCACATAGAGATGTGATTAGCAAGGTGTTGCTTACCGATGTTACTAATTTTCTAGCAGTGATGCCAAAGCTCACTAGAAAATTAATTAACATGTGGATCTTGACCCAATACGTAACCTAGAGGGAAGGTAGAAAATACGTAATGGGAGTCTAATGTTAAATTGTTTAACAATAGACATAGCATAAACATTGTGCTAAACTTTGCTTTTTCATTGTAGAATAAATGGCGGCTAATACTACACCCAGTACCTTTAATTTGCGATCTATTCTCGAAAAGGAAAAATTAAATGGAACAAACTTTATGGATTGGTATCGCAACTTGAGAATTGTTCTCAAGCAAGAGCGTAAGGAGTACGTTCTTGAAGTACCCTATCCCGAGGATTTGCCAAATAATGCCACTTTGCAACGCACGGAGGGCTTATGAGAAGCACACTAATGATGCCACGGATATAAGTGTCTCATGCTTGCTACAATGTCCCCGAGCTTGAAGCAATATGAGAGCAGCGATGCTCACACTATTATTCGGGGACTGCGTGGCATGTTTGAGAACCAAGCTCGGGCCGAGAGGTTCAACACCTCAAAGTCCTTGTTTGCGTGCGAGGCTTGTTGAGGGAATCCCGTCGATCCGCATGTGATAAAGATGATTGGCTATATCGAGAGTCCGGAAAAACTAGGTTTCCCCTTAGCCAAGAGTTGGCTGCGATGTGATTCTCCGGTCGCTCCCTCCGAGCTTCGAGCCATTCATATTAAACTATCACATGAACAATATGGATAGAACCTTGGCTGAATTGCATGGGATGCTAAAGACAGTGAGGAGAGTATCCGAGAAAACGGTCATCATGTGATGATGATGCGAAGGCAAAGCGCAAACCACTGTCAAGAAACTTTGCACCAAGAGGAAGTTAACTCCCGATGAGATCGCGAGTGCCTCCAATGCAAAGAAGGGCAAGAAGGGGTCGGCGGCATCGGATGCCGTTTGCTTCTCTTGCAAGGAGACAGGCCCTTTGGAAAAGGAACTGCAAGAAGTACATGGAGGATCTCAAGAAGAAGCAAAGTACGACTTCTGCTTCAGGTATTAATGTTGTAGACATTAATCTCGCTACTTCACCTACTGACTCTTGGGTATTTGATACCGGATCGTAGCTCATATTTGCAAATCGTTGCGGGGAATGAGAAGAAGTAGAGGATTGAGAAGGGGCGAGGTGAACTGCGCGTTGGCAATGGAGCAAGCGTTGCTACGATTCTTTGTCGGCACGATACCACTTCATCTACCTTCAGGATTAGTTTTGGAATTGAATAATTGTTATTGTGTTTCAACACTATGTCAAAACGTTATTTCCGCTTCATGTTTGCAAGCGGAAGGATATGATTTTAGATCAATGGACAATGGTTGTTCAATATATCGTAGAGATATGTTCTATTTTCATGCTCCATTGGTGAATGGATTATACGTTTTGAATCTTGAAGCGTCTCCCATCTATAACATTAATACAGAAAGGCAACTCTCTAATGATATAAACCCCATGTTTATCTGGCATTGTCGCTTAGGCCATATAAATAAGAAACGCATGGAGAAGCTCCATAAGGATGGATTGCTTCACTCTTTTGATTTTGAATCATTTGAGACATGTGAGTCTTGTTTACTTGGTAAGATGACAAAGGCACCTTTCACGGGACATAGTGAGAGAGCAAGTGACTTATTGGCACTCGTACATACTGATGTATGTGGACCAATGAGCTCAACGGCCAGAGGTGGTTATCAATACTTCATTACCTTTACCGATGACTTTAGTAGATATGGTTATATCTACTTAATGAGGCATAAGTCCGAATCCTTTGAAAAGTTCAAAGAATTCCGAATGAAGTACTGAGAATCATTTAGGGAAAACAATCAAGTTTCTACGATCGGATCGTGGAGGGAATACTTGAGCCAAGAGTTTGGTAATCATCGAAAGATTGTGGAATTGTTCCACAGTTGACTCCGCCAGGAACTCCGCAATGGAACGGAGTGTCCGAACAGAGAAATCGCACCTTGTTGGACATGGTGCGGTCGATGATGAGCCAAAGTGATCTTCCGTTATCCTTCTGGGGATATGCTCTTGAAACATTGCGCTTACACTAAATAGAGTTCCATCTAAGTCGTTGAAAAGACACCATATGAGATATGGACGGGGCAACCCCCTAGTTTGTCTTTTCTCAAAATTTGGGGATGTGAGGCTTATGTAAAACGTTTACGGTCGACAAGCTCACACCCAAATCGACAAGTGCTTCTTTGTGGGATGTCCTAAGGAAATTAAGGGATATTACTTTTATAATCGGGAACAAGGCAAAGTGTTTGTCGCCCGACACGGTGTCTTCTTGGAGAAAGAGTTTCTTTCAAGAAGGGTTAGTGGGAGCAGGGTGCATCTTGAAGAAGTTCAAGAAACACCGAAAACGTTTCGGCGACCACGGAACCACAACGGGAGGAGCAAAGTGTTGCGCCACCGGTTGTAGATACACCAGCCCACGGAGGTCTGAAAGATCACGTCGTGCACCTGACAGGTACACAGGT
This sequence comes from Oryza australiensis, assembly GCA_019925245.2. Classification (NCBI taxonomy): domain Eukaryota; kingdom Viridiplantae; phylum Streptophyta; class Magnoliopsida; order Poales; family Poaceae; genus Oryza; species Oryza australiensis. Next base: position 34,052 of record JAIFGZ020000401.1, on the reverse strand, counting down.
GCGGAACAACGTGATATATTGTTGTTAGACAACGATGAGCCTAAGACCTATGAGGAAGCGATGGTGGGACCCGATTCCAACAAGTGGCTTGGAGCCATGAAATCCGAAATAGAATCCATGTACGACAATCAAGTTAGGAACTTGGTTGATCCACCTGATGGTGTCAAAACCATTGAGTGTAAATGGGTTTTTAAGAAAAAGGCCGATATGGATGGAAATGTTCACATCTATAAGGCGCGATTGGTGGCGAAAAGTTTTAAACAGATTCAAGGAGTTGATTATGATGAAACCTTCTCGCCCGTCGCAATGCTTAAATCTATTCGGATTATCCTAGCGATTGCTGCATATTTCGATTATGAGATATGGCAGATGGATGTCAAAACGGCTTTTCTAAATGGAAACCTAAGCGAGGATGTATACATGATACAACCTCGGGGTTTTGTCGATCCGAATCACTGGAAAGATATGCAAGCTACGAAATCCATTTATGGATTGAAGCAAGCATCTCGGAGTTGGAATATTCGTTTTGATGAAGTAATCAAAGGGTTTGGTTTCATCAAAAATGAAGAAGAGGCTGTGTTTACAAAAGGTCGGTGGGAGCGCAATTGTATTTCTAATCTTATATGTGGATGACATATTACTGATTGGAAATGATATCCCTATGCTAGAATCCGTCAAGTCTTCATTGAAAAATAGTTTTCCATGAAAGACTTAGGGAGGCAGCATACATATTGAGCATTCGGATCTATAGAGATAGATCCAAGAGGCTAATTGGATTAAGCCAAAGTACATACATTGACAAGGTGTTGAAAAGGTTCAACATGCATGATTCCAAGAAAGGTTTCTTGCCCATGTCACATGGCATTAATCTTAGCAAGAATCGGTGCCCTCGGACACATGATGAGCGGAATAAGATGGGTATGGTTCCATATGCTTCGGCAATTGGATCCATCATGTATGCCATGCTTTGTACACGCCCGGATGTCTCGTACGCTTTGAGTGCTACGAGCGGATACCGATTAGATCCGGTGAAGGTCACTGAGCCTAAAGAATATCCTTAAGTACTTGAGAAGAACTAAGGATGTGTTCCTAGTCTATGGAGGTGAAGAAGAGCTCGTTGTAAGTGGTTACACCGGTGCTAGCTTCCAAACAGGACAAGGATGATTATAGATCGCAATGCAGGTTCGTGTTCGCCGACGGAGCGCGATCAGTGGAAGAGTTCCAAGCGGGATACTTGCTGATTCTACAACGGAGGCCGAATACATTGCTTGCTTCGGAAGCTGCAAAGGAGGCTGTTTGGATCAAGAAATTCGTTTCGAGCTTGGTGTGATGACTAGTACGACTGGTCCAATGTCTCTCTATTGTGACAATAGTGGAGCCATTGCGCAAGCCAAGGAGCCGAGGTCACATCGAAGTCCAAACACATACTTCGGCGATATCATCTCATCCGCGAGATAGTGGACGAGGTGATGTCAAGATATGCAAAGTGCACACGGATCTCAACATAGCCGATCCGGACAAAACCTCTCCCTCGGCCAAGCATGAGGCGCACACAAGACAATGGGTATTAGATACTTACATGATTGACTCTAGTGCAAGTGGGAGATTGTTAGTGATATGCCCTAGAGGCAACATGGAGATGTTGGATATCACGTCAATGTTTATGTATTTATGAATAAAGTGTTATTCAGTTCCATGAAATAGACATCTTGTATTGATCAATAAGTACGTGACTTATTTATGAGACTCGATATGTATGAATCTATTTCTAAACGATCCTGATCATATGTCATATTGTTGGAACAAATATGATTCTAAGATCGGCATGTTTATTGATTGATGATCATGTCTCATAGATCATGGGTATGGAGATACCAAATCAATAAACATGGACATATGTGTTGGAGAACACATTGTTGGATAGACCCACCATGAGACACTACGGGAATTAATGTGCCATTAGTTGGTCTCGGGTAGTGTTGGTACAAAGTCCTTAAACTGAGATCACCATGGATTCCAACATGTGTAGTAGCCTACTTTGGGACTACCAAACGCTATTCCGTAGCTGGGTAGTTATAAAGGTAGTTTTCGGGTTTGCTATGAAACATGGAGTGGGATGTGAGTGATCAAGATGGATTTGCCCCTCCTTTGGAGAGATATCTCTGGGCCCCTCGAGGTAATGGATTATGGAAATGCATGGCCATGCTAAGTTGATTGAGGAGTCGATCAACAGACAGATAATCCAATACGGTTCGAGTGAATGGTTAAGCTATTGAAGGGATGGCACACATCTTGCCTATAGCTTAACTGGTATCGTGAGGCAAAGGGATTTGTGTACACATTACAGGTTCGAGCCGATATTATATTCTTGTATACTATGGTGTCGGTATGTCTTGCTAGGCGCCGCTATTGCAGGTCGGTGAGTTAGACTCGAGCCGACGATCGGCTAAGTTAGACTATAGCCGAACCAGTATACCTGAACCTACGGGGTCGCACGCTTAAGGGGATAAGAACAGGCATTCGAGTTGGACTCGGATACGGCTTGATCGGATAGGGATCCGATCGGATAGAGTCCTATGGGCTTACGACGTGTGGGGCGGCCAACTCTATGAGATACGGATGAGATCCGATTCAATATAGAGTCCTAATCGGCCACTAGTCCCGTCGGCCAACTCTATATAAAGGAGGGAGGGGTGGAGAGGCGCGACACGTCAATTGCATCGCGTGCAACAGAAGTCGCCGAGATCAATCTCCACGGAAACCCTCCCCACTTTTGAGCCAAACCCTAGCCTTGCATCGCGTGCTAGCACACGGGTGTACGGCGTTACGTCCCCGGACGTGTGGATACCGGTAGAGCGCTGCTACGTTGCGCGCTCTTGATCGGCTGCGGTCGGGCGCATCGGAGCGAGCGTGAACGCGGCGACGACTTGAATCGGGCGATTGGCGAATCGGTGTCTCAGGGAATCGGCTCTTGTTCCGGATCGGATTGCCCGATTGGCTATTCCGCTGCACTCTACTTCAATCGGTAACGATCTATCGGCCCTTACTTGCAAGTGTTCTGGTTTGCGCGGTAGAAATTTTTGTTTTCGGCTAGCGTAGCTTCCACGTAACCCTTCGAAAGAAGACTGTTTAACCTAAGCACCATGCTTAATTTAAAGAGCCTATGAATGGACTTTGCATGTTCATTCAAACCGAGCATTCAAGGATAGGTAAAGGAAGCATATGATCAAGTTATATTCATGTGAAGATAAGTATGAGTATATAAATGGTGAACCTCGGGTACCTCTCGGCGGGGCTTTGTTTAAAGTCAAAAGCGGGACACTTCAAACTTTTTTTTTGAACATTTTTTTCAGCAAGGTAAGATCAAGGTGGAATTTTGGCATGAATGGAATATGTTATGAGATATGTACCAAACTCCCCCACACTTGGATTTTTGTGTCGCGGGACACCGAGAAATCAAGTGTGTGGTGTCAAGCCTCCTTCAGAACTTATTCCATCACCAGAAACACCAAGGTGCAAAACTTGAGTAGCTCCATGTTCTCAGGCGTCGCATGACCATCGTTATTTTTATTCTTAACCTAAAATGGTTAGTGACAAAAAAATAACAAAGGGCAAACTTATCCTAATAACATGTTGTTGCTGTTTATTGATGAAGGAAAATGATAATCCGGCCTACCTCCCGGCAGTGGTTTGTTTATGTGCAGAAGCTCGACCATGGGGAATGCTTACGTTGCAGCCACAATTGGCGATGTAGTCCCCAGCTTTGCCACCAGTTGTTGATTTAACGTTGAAGTTGTAGCTGCAAGGTTAGTGCCATAGGCGCAACCAAGAAATTTCTAATGTTTATGATAAACAAATGCATCTACAACCAACCTTCTAAATATCTTTTCATTGAGGACCTTAAGGTGGTTGAATGTGCTTGCGGCATAAAATGTGACAGGTTCGAAAGATACCTTAAGAGAGCAAGAAAGAGACCTTCATGCTCATCTTGTAGGCAATCATTGATGGGTAGGTCCAGCACGTAATGCACATGAGACAGGTGGCTGCTACCGAATTCTCTACTCATTTTTTATCTTTTATTTCAATGTCAAATTCTTGGAGTAAGAGAATCCATCTGATTAGCCTAGGTTTGGTATCTTTCTTAGTGAGCAGGTATTTCAAGGCACCATGATCAGTGTAAATTATTACCTTGGCTCTTACTAAGTAAGTTCTAAACTTATCAATAGCAAAAACAATAGCAAGAAGCTCATTTTTAGTGGTAGCATAATTAAGTTGAGCTCTGTTAAAGTTTGACCAAGGACTGCTCCTCCTCTTGCAAAGTCGCTAGCATCACACATAATTTCAAAGGGTAGTGACCAATTGGGAGGTTAAATTATAGGAGCGAGAGATGAGTGCTTCTTGAAGGGTATTAAAGGAACGCAGACACTCATCATCGAACTCAAACAGGACATGTTTAGCTAAGAGGTTTGTGAGAGGTCTAGCGATTTGATAGAAATCATTAATGAATCGTCGGTAGTACCCATGACCAAGGAAGCTTGGATTCCCTTGACATTGATAGGAGGTGAAAGTTTTTCGATAACATCAATTTTGGCTTTATCATCCTCCATCCCACTCTCGAGGCACAAGGTGCCAAAGAACTATTCCTTCACGGACCATGAAATGGCACATCTCCCAATTAAGTACCGGGTCTTCTCCTTGCACCTTTGTATGACCTTGTCTAAATTGTTGACACAATGATCAAAGTTTTTCCATAGACGGAGAAATCGTCCATGCAAACTTCCATGATTTGCTCAATCATGTCTGAGAAGATAGACATCATGCACCTTTGGAATGATGCGGGTGCATTACACAACCCAAAAGACATTACGCATAGATATATGTTCCATAGGGGCATGAGAAAGTGGTCTTACTTTGGTAGTCGGGATGGATGGGAATTTGATGATAGCTAGAATACCTATCAAGGAAGTAAAAGAAAGAATGATTGGTTAACTGCTCTAGCATCTCATCGGTGAAAGGAAGCGAAAAGTGATATTTCTTAGTTGCCTTGTTGAGATTTCGGTAGTCTATACACATTCTCCATCCTGTAACAGTACGTTGCGGAATTAATTCATTTTGGAAATTAGCAATGACCGTCATATCTCCTTTCTTCGGCACTACGAACTAGGCTAACCCACTCACTATAAGGAGCGAGATAAATTATCCCGTCATCAAGAAGTTTCAAGACCTCTTTTTTCACCACTTCTCTCATCGCATTATTCAACCTCCTTTGAGTTCCTTAAAAGGTGTGAGAGTTAGTTCAGTAGGGATGCAATGAGTGCAGAGAGTGGGGGATTCCGTTGAGGTCTTGGAATGAGTAGCCTAGAACAAATCGATGCTTTTCTAAGATGGAAATAAGTTTGGAAGTTTCATCCTCATAAAGCTTGTCATTGGTAATGACAAGCAATTCCATATTCCCGTGTAGAAAAGCGTATCGAAGGCGAGAAGGTAGAGGTTTGTGTTAGTGATATGCCCTAGAGGCAACATGGGTATGTTGGATAGCATAGTCAATGTTTATGTATTTATGAATAAAGTGTTATTCCGTTCCATGAAATAGACAACTTGTATTGATCAAAAAGTATGTGACTTATACATGAGACTCTTTAAATGATATTAATCTATTTCTAAATGATCCCTGATCATATATCATATCCATGAAACGAATATGATTCTAAGATCAGCACGTGTATTGATTGATGATCATGTCTCGTGGATCATGGTATGGAGATACCAAATCAATAAACGTGAACATGTGTTAGATAACATAATGTTGGATACATCCACCTTGAGACACTACAGGGAGTTAATGTGCTATTAGTTGGTCTCAAGTAGTGTTGGTGCAAAGTCATTATACCTGGGATCATCATGGATTCCAACAGGTGTAATGGCTTACTTAGGGACTACCAAACGATATACTGTGACTGGGTAGTTATAAAAGTAGTCTTCGGGTTTGCATGAAACATGTAGTGGGATGTGAATGATCAAGATGGAATTTTCCCCTCCTTTGGGAGAGATATTGTTTACACCCAAAATTGGCACCTAGGAATCAAAATAGGGAAAATTGCCAATATTTGGAAATCTACTGGTTTCCATCGGAGAGGCCGGTCTAACCGCCGTGTATAGGCCGGTCAGACTGTGCAGTGGGGCATATGGCCGGTCTGACCGGCAGAGTCCGATTCCAAGTAGGTTTCGTCGGTGCTCGGGTTTCCTTGTTTCAAAAGGCATATGTCGGGTTTCCTAAGGTGTCTACCCCGAATTGGACGTGGAGAAGGGCCTGTGGAGGGCAAGACCAACCCCTATTTAAGGGCCAAGGCCGGTTCAATTGGAACGACAACAACCAACACAAACAAATCCAATCTAGTTTCTAGTTTTTAGCCAATTGTATCATTCTTTTATTTTCTTTCAATATATTTCTTTTAGTTCGTCCATCTTTGTCAATTTGCGCTGTAAATTGTCCACCGTCGCTGCGAGAGTGCGACGTCTCTTTGTAGGTTTGTCCGAAAACCTTCGTTTGCCCACAAGACGGGTATTTATCAATCTACCTATCTAAATCGGTTCCGCTAGCCGGTTTGATCTACAAAACCCACTTTGTTCTAGTTTTTGCTAGATTGAAGTGGTTGGCGACTCCATACCAAGAAGCACCGCAAATCTTTAGGTGAATCGATCGTGTCGCGCTGTTGTCCAAAAAGGTGCCAACACGATTAATAACTAAAATATGACAAATGGTGGGGTTGGGCGCTATGGTTTTGGTTAGTGGCGCCCATGGCAGTGGGGCGGTTCACGGGAACCCTCGGGAGAATGACCGTGCAAACCACAAGCCAAAATGGGTAAGGTGGGTCCCGTAGTGTAGTCTCTCCTAGGCGACGAACCCATCGGCAAGGGTGAGCGAGATGGAGTTTCGGTCGGCCCGATATAAGGGTTCTTGGGCTGCCGGATTCACCGAGGCACTCGGGAGGGCTGCCCACGTCCTAGGGTCCGGAGTGGGGGCGAAACCTTGGTAGGGTTCGCTTGGTTAGCGGGGGTTATACGAAAGGTCCTATCACGGTTTCCTTTTCGGGATACCATGGTGGTATTCTAGCGCACGGAGACCGTGTTGTGGGGCTATGTCTTGTGGGTACGGTTGCACCCCTCGATCGAGTAAAACTATTCGAATAGCCGTGCACGCGTAATGGGGCGATCAACCGAGCTCACGAGATTAGTCTCACACAATTAAACCACGATTAATGGAACATGACTAGTATAGGTGGATGGGTTGGGCACTGTCACAAGTGGGGATAACATTGGACAGTGTGAGATTCAAAATGCCTTAATTACTTAAATAACTATTGTTTTTGATTGTGTTCAAAATTCTTATTGTTTGGAAAACCCCTGCTTTGTTTGCGGAAAAGCAAACCTTAGCCAAACCTTTGTCTTCCCTGCATTCATTCTCTCCCCTTACGGTGTGACTTGCTCGGTGCGTGGAAATACTCATCCTTGCCTCTTCACGAGACACTGAGCAAGAAGGCTGAAGAAGAAGACGAAGTTGAGTAGGCTTTGTCTTGCACTCTGGAAGTGTACGTGGAATGGGTGAAGCCACGTGGCCGGCGTCAAACTTAGGCTTAGGCCCCTTTTTCCTTTTTCCTTGCTCTTTTGTAATTTTTTTGTAATGTTTCTAAGACGTGGAGGCTGTAATATCAACAATTGTCGTATGTATACCCTGGCTGGTCCTGGACAGGGATTTTATTACACATATAGCTTCGGAAATTCGGGTCTGAATTTCTGGGCGTGATAAGTTGGTATCAGAGCCAATTCTAGACCGTAAGAAAAGTCAAATGGAAAAACCTTAGGAGCCCTCTGAACCTTTTCATATGCATGTCCTGGCTTTTGGAGTCGTTTCGGGAAAATGGGTCTTTGTTTCCTCGGTACTTGGGAAGAATTTTGAGCTTCTTTCAAAACAATGAATTTTGAAAACCAGGTTAGTCTAAGTGATAGGACTTTGAAGCTAAAATTTGGAAAAAAAATCATTTGCACTCTTATTCGACCGTCAGTCAGGATTTTCTAAGGGAGGAAAGACATAAGTCAAGATAGGAGTGAATGGTCGCCAATTTTATACTTATTATAACTAAGCATCAATTTTTAAGCATTATCACATAATCTAGGGATGTCGTTAGAAGATTTACTTAGCCTCATAAAAATGTTTCTCAAAAATCCTCCTTTTCTCGTTTACTTTACTTGAGTCCTTTATCGTTTATCTAACTTTGGTTTGAGCATGCATCCCTACCTTGTCTTCTCTAGATGGAAGGCCATCCCGTCACCCACAACGGTCAGGGTCTGAAGGGATCCGTCACAAAGCTAGCAAGGATGGCGTTGGCGGTAGGCTATCCGAATGCACCCGAGTACACCGTCGTCTCATCATTCGGCGCGAGTTGCCCCACCAAGTACGTCCGGAGATGCACGGTTTCGTCGGCACCAACATGCCGAACATGGTGGTCACTGCTTCGGGAGGAACAGATGAGCATGCCTGCGAAGAGGCAACGTACCTGATGCTGGCCCGAATGAGGGAGATGCATGATTATCATCTCCGCCACTCTGCCTACCGGTAGCATCCCCGGCGTGGAATCTCATCAGTGGTCAACTCCTTCCAATCTGCCGAAGGGGAGAACGACACTACCTTCTCTCACATGAGAACTGTGATTAAAGGGTTGGACAACATGCACGCAGACCTTTATATGGCAGCCAAGGCCCTGAATGACCAAAAGATCCTAAGGATCCAGAGCCTGAAGGATGAAGTGGATCGCCTCAAGAGAGAAATCGCTAGCGTAAAGGGACTTCCACATCCCAACATCCTTTGGATCAGGATCACACCTCGGAAGAACACCAAAGCCCCGGTGCGGATGCAGCTGGCGCCCAGGTTCCCCTTTCTTCACCGCCACCTTCCCCAGCTCCCGTCCCAATGCCGAGATCCTACTCTGCTCTGGTCCCCGCCCCGAGCGAGAGGAGGAGGATGGATCTCCGTGTCCGGCGGCGGCAAAGGCGTGCGGTGTCGGCTCAAGAGCCCGGGCGAAAAGAAGAGTTAGCAAGCTCTCGAAGCCGATCGAAGGAAAAGGAAGACAGGAACTCCCAAGGTAGTGGTTTCGACTCCACCGACCGCGGAAGCCGCTCCGACCCCTAGAGTGCCGCCACCCTTAGTTTACCGTTTTTCTAGTTTTCTGTTTGTTTAGTTCTTTGTGTGTTAGGAGTGTTGTGCGTGGGGTAGTGGTCAACTTTGTATCAAGTGCAGGTATGGGTTGTCCAGGTTAAGGATGTTGAGTGTGTTTTAAGTGTTTTAAGAAAGAACATATCAAATAAGTAATAAAGATCAGCTTCTCTGTCAGTCTGTTTTACTCCTTCTCCCGCCTTGTTTGTTCCGCCCCTTCAGATGGTGAACACCAGGAATGGCAGTACCAACACCAACACTGAGTCAGCCGAGAACAACACCAGAACCAATGTCAACACCCCACCTCCTCCACCCGAGAACATCACTTTGGCTCAAGTCTTAGCCAACCAAACCCAAATGATGGTTGTAATGATGCAGCAAATGCAACAGCAACATCAACAGATGCAGTTGCAAATGATGCAACAGTTTTAACAGCAGAACCAGAATCATCACGACCATTTCGCACCGCCACCTCCCGCACAAAACAAACTGTCAGAGTTTCTTCGTGTCCGACCCCCAACTTTCTCCAGCACCACCAACCCCATCGAGGCTAATGATTGGATCACCGCCATAGAAAAGAAGATGGACCTTCTCCAGTGCACGGACCAAGAACGGGTGTCCTTCGCCACCCACCAACTCCAAGGCCCTGCCTCAGCCTGGTGAGACAACTTCTTGGTTACCCGATGAGCAGATGCACCTACGGTCACTTGGGCAGAGTTCTGCCACCAATTCGGCGCACATCCGGAGGGATAGTAGCTCGAAAAAGAGGGAGTTCGGATCCACTGGAGCAAGGCACTCGGGTCATCCAGAGTATCGCACGAGTTTAATCGCTTAGCGCGATATGCTCCAGAGGACGTACGCACTGACGCCGAGCGTCAAGAAAAGTTTTTGGCCGTGCTGATGAGTTAACAGACGAACTCATCTCCAGAGAATATGTTGACTTCAAGAAGTTAGTCGACAAAGCCATCCGTCAAGAAGATCAACACAATAAAATGCTCAGAAAATGGAAGGCTACTCAGTTTAGGCCACAACCTCAGCAAGGGAATCCCCAACGGCTGTGTTTCACTCCGGGTGGTCAAAGTGGACCTACCACTATGATCGTCCGCCAACATCGCCCATACCATCTCGGGAATTTCCAACCCGGTGGAAGCCGTCCCGAACATCCGCGGCGCAACCCGGCTCTGCGTCCGCCACCTCAATCCAAGCCGTACGCCAAATAAGGACTCGAGATTCAAACCCGACAAGCTGTTCCAGCGTGGAGAACACTGGACATTTTGCGAGACAAGTGTCGAAGACCAAAACGTGCGCCCAGGTTCATCCATGCAAGAGTGAATCATGCTTCGGCGAGAGGAAGCACGGACACACCATCTGTCATCTTGGGTATGTTTCCTGCGAACTCCTTTAACGCATCTGTCCTGTTTGATTCGGGTGCAACCCATTCTTTCATATCAAAAGCATTTGTGGGGACACATGGGTTGTCGGTACTAAAACTTAAGATACCCATGCGGGTTCAAACTCCCTGGAAACATTTGGACACCGCCCACTTTTGCCCTTCAGTGGCAATAGAAATCCAAGGATCCCCCTTTTTAGCCAATCTTATCCTTCTTTTATCAAAAGGCCTGGATGTCATCCTTGGGATGGGTGGCTAACTATTGATGAGAAATTTCTCTCACGCGCTAGCTGTGAGATCTGCTTTACTCCGGTGCGGGTCCTTCTCGGCTACCTACGTTGTTCAAGGCGTGCCGATTGGTTTGATCTGTTAACCAACAAGAAAAATAGAGATATATGCGTTAAGTATTAAGTTAGATCCTACTGGATCGGCTGCAGGAGTCAATTTACATATATGTGCTATTCCGAAGTGTATTTAAACCAAGTGACTAGAATAGATCGGCTACAGAGACGGTATTAGCCACTTAACCCAAATATACAACAGAATAATAAATATATGCTTAACAATCTTGGCCGATGTCATAAGTCCAAGCGTAAATCGGCTAATACTCCGATTTATCTTATGAAAAGATATTGATCGAGCTAAATGCGCTAAACCTAGATCGTCGGCATCGGATGTAGGCGACAAGGCGATTCGGCTTAGGGCATTTAACTAGAGCAAGATCTTAATATAAGATGGGGTTTTAATGAATCGATAGCAAAATATACCAAAATAGCATTAAAGCAGTAAGGCGGTGAATTTGAAACCACAGCCTTGTCTCTAAGCAATATACATCGGCCGAGTAAATCATGAAAGCTCTAAAAACGACTTAATAGTTCAACACTAATGTAGCATTAAGTATAAAAGAACGTCGATCTCTGTAGCTGATGTAAATACCTCAAGATGGTGGATATCGCATATAATTCAAGCCAACCTTTAGATCTAGCTCTATCGGTGCTGATCCTTGGCGAAACGAGCCGATGTCGAGATAGATCTGTTGACGAGAAAAATCAACACGTCGGCCTGGGGGATTTGCTTAGCTCCAGTGCAGGTCCTAGAGTAGATGAAGCGCGAGCGTGCCAGTCAGTTTGATCCTGCTACTGACAAGTTATGCAAAATAGCAGAACATAAATCATATCGGCCGGTAGACCGATACCCAAAAACTAACTGATCGGCTGATAAGCTGATGGCGCAATTCTAACCGATGTCGATGCCAGCCGATGGTGTTAGGGTTTGAATCCATTGGCTGTACGCTTAACAGACATATATATATAAAGGCGATCGGCTGACAATACCACGATATATATAACATTGCACGAACCAATCACATGATGAAATAGATATTGATTTAAAGATTAAAGCATATATCGGCTGGGAGTCCGATTTCATAGAATCCAAATGGTCAAATATCCAATGAAGCCTCTGCTGCGATCGGCTAGATCCAACTTGTATACAATCCTTTCAAGCCGATGCAATACCCAGATAACTCATCGGCTGAAACCCCGATGAAACCCTTAGTGGCAGTCAACAGGCATGCTAGAGATTACGGTTCTAATCACGACTTAGTAGATCAAACTGATGCAGCACTAAGTATGAAAAGAAAAGCAATATCTAAACAATCAAGCCCTTGGCTGATTTTCATGGTGGAAGATGCCTAAACCAATCCAATCTAGTAAACAGTTTAGCCGATAATGACAGAGACCCTAAAACGAGAAACAACCGATAGGGCTAAACTGAAATACTAAGATTAGATTAATAGAGACATATGATAAATAGTCAGACAAGCATGCTAACTAAAACGAAGCAATCCAAGAGATCGAACGTACTCATGCAGCCTTGGACAACGTTGACGTAGTCAATATGATCGCCTGATCCGACAAAACGTTGGACTTATTCCTTTCTTGAAGGTCAAACCTAGCGATGCAGCCCGGCGCCGGATGCCAAGTTCCGCGGATGTTGAACAAAGATGAAGAATAAAAGAGTGGCGATGCGCCGAATTGTATTGATCGAGATGATTTGCATGAACCTCGGGCTTACATATTTATACCGTGGGATGACAAAGATCCTAACAAATTACAAAACAAACTTTCCTAAAGATAAAATAGGAAACTAACAACCTCTTCCTAATTAATAGATACAAGCCGTATCCTCCACTGGACTCGGTTTCTTTTGGATAAGATCTTCTCAAACCGAATCTAACAAGAACCATTGCTGCTGGAAATATGGACCCTCCATCGGTTGTCGCAGAACTCTCGGCCGATTACGCTCGACGCCGATACTAACCCTTAGCCGATAAGGACTTCGGGGCTTACCAAATTTTGGCGTTAACACATGCCCCCGGTTTTGGAGTATGAGAAGTAATGCTTCAAAATTGTCCTTGTCTTGATCGCCCCAAAGCGATTCTTTTCTTCTTCTTGACACCGGCCTTCGTAAGCCGATACCTTCTATAATAGTTGAGCAGTGCATCGAACGCATGGATGAAAAACACTGCTTCGGTTAGGCTGCCGATAACCCTTGGAATGCAAGATCGCTATCTCTGCTCATCACTTAGGCTCAAACTATAACATCGGTTGTGGATACTACGAAACCTTTGAATGTATTCCTTAGCCGATTCCCCTTCTTGCTATTTAACGATATCAAATCGCAAGCCTCAACTCGCTAACCCACAAAAAGTACATGTGAAGCTGCTTTTCAAGATCGGCCCAACTGCTGATGGAATTTGGTGGCAATGATGAAAACCATGTGAAAGCCGATCCGAGTCAAAGACAATGGAAAAGTCTAACTTTGAGCTTCTTCGGCGATGCTTCTCCACATTGAGCAAAGAATCGGCTGATATGTTCCATTGTGGAGACACCATCTTGCCCCGAAAACATGGAGAAATCTGGAACCTTGTATCGGCTCGGAAGTGGAACCCTATCAAACCACTCAGGATATGGCAGCCGATACACAAAAATTTGATTTTTGCATTTAATTCCAAACTGCTCCTCCATTACCTTTGCAATTATATCAGCCCAATCCTCTTTGGACAGATATCTTTGAATTTCCTCTGGCCGATATTGCTGATGTGGCTCTGCATACTGATATCGATCAACTTGCCCCCCGAGCCAATTTTGTTGTTGCTGATAGTGTTGAGATTGCTCACCAATTTGCCCCCCATGCTGACTTCTTAAAGCAATCACCCTGGGAACTATTTCCTCGATCAAACCATGCAATATACTCATCAAAACTCCAGATTGATCAAACACAGACACGATGAATGACATTATCAACCATTTCTTGAAGCGTCTCATCATCCATCGGCTCGATAAATTGCTCCTTCTCTTCATTAATCGCTTGAGAGATTGTTCTTCCTTGGCCTTGACTTCCTTATCGGACATCTTGCGGCAATTATGGGTCCGTCGAGCCGTGTAAAAGATGTGTTATCCAAAACACAGTCCCACAGTCGTGCAAAAAATGTGTTGACGAGAAAAATCAACACGTCGGCACAGGCGATCTGCGTAGCTCCGGTGCGGGTCCTAGAATAGATGAAGCGCGGGCATGTCAGTCAGTTTGATCCTGCCACTGACAAGTTATGCAAAACAGTAGAACATAAATCATATCAGCCGGTAAACCGATACCCAAAAACTAACTGATCAGCTGATAAACCGATGGTGCAATTTCAACAGATGTCGATGCCAGCCGATGGCGTTAGGGTTTGAATCCATGGGCCATGTGTTGAACAAATAATTATATAAAGGCGATCGGCCGATGATTACATGATATATAACATTGCATGAACTAATCACATGATGAAATAGATATTGATTTAAAGATTAAAGCACATATCGGCTGGAAGTCCAATGTCATAAAATCCAAATGGTCAAATATCCAATGAAGCCTCTGCTGCGATCGGCTAGATCCAACTTGTGTACAATCCTTGCAGGCCGATGCAATATCCAGATAACTCACCGACTGAAACCCCGATGAAACCCTTACTGGCAGTCAACAGGCAGGCTAGAGATTACGGTTCTAATTATGACTTAGTAGATCAAATTGATGCGCACTAAGTATGAAAAGAAAAGCAATATCTAGACAATCAAGCCCTTGGCTGATTTTCAGGGTGGTAGATGCCTAAACCAATCTAATCTAGAAAACAGTTTAGCCGATAACGACAGAGACCCTAAAACGAGAAACAACCGATAGGGCTAAACTGAAATACTAAGATTAGATTAATAGAGATATATGATAAATAGTCGGGCAAGCATGCTAACTAAACCGGAGCAATCCAAGAGATCGAACATGCGCGCAGCCTTGGACAACGTCGACGTAGTCAATATGATCGCGATCCGGCGAGACGTTGGACTTATTCCTTTCTTTGGAGGTCGAACCTAACCAATGCAGCCCGGCGCCGGATGCCAAGTTCCGCCGGATGTTGAACGAGAGATGAAGAATAAAAAGAGTGGCGATGCGTCGAATTGTATTTATCGAGAGATGATTTACATGAACCCGGGCTTACATATTTATACCCGTGGGATGACAAAGATCCTAATAAATTACAAAACAAACTTTCCTAAAGATAAAATAGGAAACTAACAACCTCTTCCTAATTAATAGATACAAGCCGTATCCTCCTGGACTCGGTTTCTTCGGATAAGATCTTCTCAAACCAAATCTAACAAGAACTCGTTGCTTGAAATATGGACCCTCCATCGGCTATCGCAAAACACTCGGCCGATTCGCTACGAGCCGATATAACCCTTAGCCGATAAGGACTTTGGGGCTTACTAAATTTTGGCGTTAAAAGATCTAAACATTGTTCTATATTATATGCGATATATGGTAACAAGCGCAGCATAAATCATCGAATTTAGAGTGTCATAACGATGGAAGCACTAAATTCGACGAGATACCCACTAATGACAAACATTCACCTGAACTTGGGGATCGAAACGATGCAGCCCGAAGCCGGATCAGTTGTTCGTCTGAAGAAAAAGGAGGCGATGCGCCGAAAGTTGTATTGATTGTGTGTAGAATCCATTGTTTACAAGGGTCTCGGGTCCTATTTATACCCAAGCTCAACAAAGACCATGCTAAACACGGCTGCAACTAACTACTATATCTATACGACAAAAGTGTGGGAAGCAATCCTTTGCCGCCTTTACAATAGGGTTAAGTCTAAACAAATCTCTAATTTACATACATTCGTCGTTGCAGGGCTTTATTCCTAAATGGCAATATCTCTAACGCGCAATTTGGAAAACGAATCTTCTATTTTATCTCTAAATATTTGCATCAGAAACGACTTCATCCTCTCCAAACCTGGAATCAGCTATCGGCTGTTCTCGTCCAATTCAACCTTAGCCGACTGGCTTCGTAGCCGATCACATCTCAGACGACCCGGCCTCTGTTTCTCCGTCAAACCAGCTGATCCAATTCTGCTTCAACTTCAGCTAGGACTTAGGGATTTGGTTACCAAATTTAGCTGTTAACACATGCCCCCCAAGTCCGTGATATGAAATGTTATGGATCTGTTGCCCTTTCGAGTTCCCGCTCTTTTCTGACCTAAATCGTTTCGGCTGCCAAAAATATCCTTTAAATAATCCTTCCCTCTTACCGAAGCGGCCACGCTTTCATTTTCACTCTCGAGCACTTCACGACCATCTTTCTCTTTCCTCTCCGGCGATTTCTCAGTGATCTCGGCGAGCTCGGCGATTCCGGCGGCCAAAAACTCGAACCCATTATGGCGATCTTGATGGCTTCCTCCACCGCCGCCGCATGCGAAGCGCTGCCGGAGTTCCCAGGGTACATCTCGATCGGCTCAAGATCCCATTTCCTTCGCTTCCCCTTTCGATTTGCATTCTAGGGTTCTTGATTTGTAATTTCCTCCCCTTTTTTATTGTAGCTTTGTCCCATCGGATAGCAATTCCAGTCTCACCCAAGAGAAAAGATATTTCCTCGGCCCTATCGCCAATGCTGATCCAACTGACATCATAATAGCCGAAATCGATAGGATGCCTTACAATATGAGCAAAACATCTTTAAACCACTGGACAAGCACTTTTAAGTCATGACCAACCACGGATAATGCCTGGATCGAATGGTACAAGAGCGTGCAATCGGCTAAACAAGCCTAGTGGGAGGAATCAGGGATAGTCCAGAGCTTAGCTCTGTCCGCGGCCAATATGGAAAAAGATGAGCCCCTCATGTCGGCCGCAACTTACTTTTGGAATGACACCTTCAATGCCTTTATGTTGCAGCAAGGCCCCATGACCATAACCTTGGCCGATGTAGTTATGACAACCGGGTTGGACATCTTGACATCAGCAAATCCTGGAGACCTGAGCAGAAAGGGCCAACATCAGTTCAAAACAAAGGCCATTGGTGGATGGAGTGGCTACATCGCCCAAAACACGAATCGGTCGGCCATAGGGAACATGCCGCATTCCTTATGATGTGGTGGAAAAGTTCGTGTTACTGCGGCTCATGCTATGGGCCGGCCAAGCTGGTAGGTCGTAGCCGAATCCCTAGCGAGAAGGAAGGAAGCTTGCTCGGGCAAATATCTTCTTGGCTATCGTCCGGACTCTCCATCGGGTCGTCGCGAAGATAGGCGCCAATGCTTACATCACCAGACAACCCCGGTGGTTCCTTCAAATCGCTCGTGTTGATGACCCAAAAGACGGCTAGTCGGCTACCCACGACCGAAGCCCGTTTCCCCGCTTGGAGCCGATCGAAGATGACGCACGGCAACGAGATCACCACCACTAGATGCATGAGTTATGGAGAAGCGGCGCCACACACGCGGGTTCGAGGCAATCGGGCGATGTCTTTGAGTGGTTCATCTCCTGTCTGACGGGCTCTCCCACAACAACCGCACTTGGTACTTCTACGGGACCGAGCGGCTGTTCGAGCTGTCGATCGACTTCAACTTGGAGGAGATCAACTCAGTCGACAACCCCAAGTGCAGAGAGCTGTTCATTGCCGCTCTCACCCCTGCATTCTACCGACCGGGATTCACCAAGGCCGATCAGTGGCCAAGAGTTATGAGTTCTATTACCCCGTGTCGGCTGCCAGGCAATTTGGGTTTGGGCAACTGCCCATCGGCTGTTATTACGCCGATAAGATTGAGACCAAGGGGTTTGCGAACCAGGACCTCATCATGCATCGGCTGCTGAACATAGCCGGTCCCCCCTTGGCAATATTGGCGAGATGTTGCTGGCGTACAAGAAGAGCACAGCCTACAACCGTTGGTGGACCGAGATCAAACAGCACATCTTCCATCACCGGTCCTCCCACTACGTCGACTCGTTGCTTCCCGAAGAAATCCCTTCGGTGAGTTTTGAACTCCAAATCACTCTCCTTCTCGCATCGTCGGCTAACTTAGTCGGCTAACACTTGTCTTCTTTTGTTTGCGGGAAACGAAACAGAATGGCCAACGGTGAGTAATTTTGTGATTCCCATCGAATACCGCCTAGGCGTTCTGCCAGACGGAAGTGGCCTTGCTCCATCGGTGATCGGCTGGGACACGCCGAAGTTAGTGTCCTTACTACATGGGCAAACGCGCGAGCCGATAGCCCAAAAGTAAATAGCTGCACCCCCCGCAAAGCCATCGGCCACACCTGCCCCAAAGAAGAAGAAACAACCGATCGCGCCTGCCGACAACCTCCCTTCAGTGGATCCGAGCGTCGAGCAACACCTTGAGGAAGTCGTGGCTGACAAAGAGATGTCAGCGGCCGTTAGGGCAGTAGCCGAGTATGGCAGTTCAAGTCATTGATCTGTCAGCCCTCCAGCAGATAATCCGCTGGTTCCAACTCCTCCCACGAAGAAACGGCTGGTAAGCCTTCATCTGGTCGAGCTTGGCCTTAATAGCATATCACTCTGTACTCAGCCAATCGTGCCTTTTCCAGGTTAAGAAATTGGTGAATGGTTACTGTCGAAACTTGGTTTCGGCAATAGAAATTTGGGGGTGCAGTCAAGACCGCCAAACACGATGGGTTAAGTGGAAAACAAGGTTTAGATAGGTTCAGGCCCTCCCGTGAGGTAATACCCTACACCTATTTCGGGGATTCGATCCGCTGAGTGTTTATTGATCCCAAGATATGTTGCTCGTGAATCTAATTTCTTGCTCCTAAAGCTGATATCCCTCAAGGGACGCCCCTTACCCCCCTTATATAGTCTTGGGAGGGGGGCTTACAAATCGGAAACCCTATCATACTCTAAGTCGGTTTTCTCAATCTTACCAAGTTATGACTATGAGCCATTGCCTTATCTAATCGGCAACGTAACACCCAAGTCATAGCCGGTTTCACATAATCATCGGGCGTAACCTATCCCTATTACCAATCGGACGGGCTTGCCATGAGGATATCCGATTGCCATAATCTCCACAGTAGCCCTCGAGTCCTTCGCGATCGACGAGATAACTTTCCCTCAAACCAAGATAACTCACAGCCAAACAACTCTTCGGTTGAGTGCTTCTGGTGCCGAGTGGTTCCATCATCCCTGCCAGAAACTCTCGAGTAGCTCCAAAGACTGTGAAGGGCTGGAAAACATCCCAAAAAATTCTCAAAAAATAAATATCTAAGTGCATCTCTGATGCACCTAATTAGATGTAGCCCCCAACTATGTGATTAGTCAAAATAGACTAAGCATACGGTTAAGAACTATAAAAATCATATTTATATAAATGCTTAGCTTAAGCTAAAGCAATCATAAAAAATCTCATCACTCGGCAAGCTCATACTTATCCGAGTAAATTTTCCCGAGTCATCTCAGAACAAATAGCTCAATCAACCCTCATGGGTCAAAAACACTCACTCGGCAAGCTCATGCTTGTCCGAGTGGATTTGCCCGAGTCATCTAGGAACAAATAACTTGCCCGAGTCATCTCAGAACAAATAATTTAATCGACCCTCATGGGCGAATAAATTTTTCAGTCATCTGAAAAATATGACCAAAATATTAGATAACTCCTGCCATAATATTGGTCTTAATCTAAAAAGATCTTCACCAAGGTAGTAAAATAGCATTGATACAATCGTTTGATCAAATGCTTAAAAACCAGACAGTGCAAACCACGGCATGAAAGGATTTTAAAGGTATTGGGCTATGTGACACGTGCATATTGCTAGGGCAAATCTGCTTAAGTCCATCCACTTAAATCCCTAAGGACACGCGTCAAACCACACCTTAGCTGGGCCGCAAGTCTCTCATGGGCTCGGCCCACTCGCGAGATGACTTAGCAAAACCCTCAAAGGTTTATACGAAGCCTCGAGGTCATCCCCGCCACTTCATCTTCCCAAAAAATTTCCCTTTCGTAGCACTGTTCACCATCTCACCGCGGAAAACCCTAGGCTCGCGCGCGCCCAAATCCATCGATCCAAGAGCTCTCTTTTCGCCACGAGCTAGCCTCCGCATCCAGCCTCCCAAGATCCCCTTCTCAAATCCCCATTCCCCGAGCTAGATCCACTTCCCCCAAACCGCATCCATGGCGGGAGAGAAGGAAATCCCTTTCGAGCAATGGGAGACTTCAGATGTCAAGGAGTCAACCCTTCGGGAAATGGTGAAGAACGGAGTTCTTCCACTTAAAGAGATCGCCGGCTGGCGCCCGGCGGCCGGCGAGGAGTTCCCCACTCCGAACACCGGTGAGATCGTCGTCTTCACCTCCTTTTTCTACTGTGGCTTTGGCATTCCTTCTTCTGAGTTATTTCGAGGTCTTCTCGATTATTACGGTCTTCAGCTCTACCACTTGAACCCCAAGTCCATGCTTCACATCGCACTCTTCATCCATGTGCGAAGCTTTTCTTGGCATCCTTCCCCACTTCCAGCTCTTCGTCGCATGTTCTATCTCAAGCCACATCCAAACAAGGATGAGCCCTACGTTGTCGGTGGGGCCGGCTTTCAGCTCCGTGGATCTCTCAGTAGAGATTATTTCTCTCTTCCATTGAAATCCTCTAACAAAGGTTGGCATGCAAACGGTTCTATATCGCAAATCTTGAACCCAGTCTGCCCAACTTCGTCGGCCTTCCTCTGGTCCCAAGGCCTAACTAGAGCACCGTGCCAGTAGCCCAAGATTGGGATGAAGCCAACAAACTCCTGGCCAGTATCCTGGAGATGAAGAAAAAAGGCCTTCGGGGTGAACAAATCACTCGGCACTTCATCAAGAACCGATTGGCACCTATTAAGGAGAGATCCAAGCCCGCATTTGAATATGAGGGCGAGAGGGATCCCAATCGGGAGGACCGCCACTCCCCGAGTTACGAAACCCTGAAGACTCGCATGTACAAGATCTTTTCCTCTGGGATCGCAGTCGAGCGTAGCCTCATGCTGCCCGTCCTCCCATTCAGCTTGTATCGTCCTCCTCCTCCGGTAAGCTGACTTAACCTCTTTAATGTCTTTCGATCTTAATGTTGCACCTCTCAGTGTATATAAAATCTTTCTTGCAGGAAATGCTTTTATTATCTCAAAGCCGTATAAAGTGCATCACGACGATGCGCCGGCTCGGCATGCCAAGAAACCATCCGGCGGCGTCAAGATCCAGAGTGATCCAATCGGCAAGAGGGCCGCAGCCGGCGAGGATATCAGCAAGCGGGCGAGTAAGAGGAGACTAGTGATTGATGACTCAGACGATGATGTCCCAGCTCCTCAAGTTGAAGTGACCCCTCCAAGGCCATTTCCCAAATCCGCGCCCAAGATTCACCGATCGACTAGGTATGTCTCATAACTGAAATCATGTCTTTGTTGAAAACCTTTCTGCCTTTGTCCCGATTGCTCCCATCTTTCTCTTTGTAGGAGGCCTCAGAACATAGACCCCACTGGGGAGAGCGAGGGCCCAAAATCGTCTACAACGGCTGAGGCAACAAGGCCTGTAGAACAGAAAACCCGGGGCCCTCTCCCGAGTGAGGGCGCCCCGAGTGAAAAGACCCCACCTCCCAGTGGAGCTGTCCCAACGGAGGAGCCCCCGACTGCCAGCCAGGAAACCCATACTGGACACCAGTCGGCTGAAGAAAAGACCCCAACTGCCGCTCAAGGGGCCCCGACTGGAAGCCAGCCGAGTGCGAACCAAGAAGGAAAAGGCAGCCGGGAAGCACCAGTCGAGGATTCGGCCACTGATGCTAGTAAGTTTTTGGGCAGTCATCTGACTTTATTCTTCCATCTATTCTTTCCTTGTATTCATTTGTCTTCTTTTTATCAATCAGCCAAAGTGGAGGAGATCCCCAGGCTACAATCTTCAGAGACCTGGGTCCCTCCAATCAAGATAGAGTGGCGCGACTCTGAGGGCTTGAAGCAAGTCATCGTCTTGAATAAGCAAAAGGAAAGTGAAGAAAGAGACATGCTTGTCGACAGCCTGAATGAAGCAACCCGGCTGCTAAATGTAAGCATCGCTCTTCTCTGTTGCAACCTTATGGTTTCTTTTAGTCGATTAATCTCTGAACTCACGTGCAGACAGTATATTGCCGGTCGATGGCTAAATCTGATGCGCTCGAGAAGCTGGTCCCACACTTGAACTCCTTGGGGAACATCCAACAGGAGCTAAAGGCCACTCGAGAAGAAGCTACATCAAGAGAAGCTGCTTTGCGGAAAGAAATAGCCGCGCTCCGGGAGGAGAACCTTGACCTCCGAGGTTCAGTCGGGAGTAAGTTTAATCCTCTCGGTCTCTTTATAATTTGATTCATAGTCTGTTTTGATCTTGGCGTCAGCAAGTTTTCCTGCTATAGAGAACTCGTTGGAAGTCCACGGGCTCTAGACCCAGCTGGAAGAAGCAAACGCCAACAAAGCGGAGCTGGAGTCTGAGTTCGAAGGTAAATTCTTTCAAGATAGCATTCTTCACTTTGCTTCATCTTCGGGTGTCTGTGTAATCATATGTCTTTGGTAGCTTATAAGGTCAAAACCCGAGCCCAATTTGATGTCTTCGTTGAAAGGGTCCGAAGGGCCGAAAGCGTAAGAGACAATGTTGCTAACGCGGCAACACCGATTCTCTTGTCGTTATTCCATCATGGGCTCGGGACCAGCTCATTAGACACCATCGAGGTTTTCGACAAACTCGGGAGGGCTCAGGATCAATACATTGCCAACATCTCGAAAGTGCCACCATGGGAGCGAGGCTTTGCCATTGCGCGAGCCAAGTCACTCTATCCTCGGATAGATGTTGACTCGATCGAGGAGCGCTTCAGCGACGGTACTTTGGACGAGCAAGCTTTAGAATTGATCGGTGAAGCGCGGGAGCCGGCTAAGAAAGTAGCCACTGATGTAGTCAACAACTTTCGATCCTGATTATTTTGTAGATGTTGTTCGTAAACTGTGATGTAAACTTGTAGATATCTGGCTTATTTATGTTAACGCTTTGACCCGAGTCTTCATAGAGAATTTCTTAAGTAGTTTTCATCCGACTGTCACCAAGCCTAAGCTTGATTAGGTCATCAAAAAATTCTCAGTCCTTATCTATTGAACTCGAATCAAAACATTAAACAATGATAAACCAAATGTGAACAAGTTGCCACAGAAAACCATGCTTTATTGATTTATGTGCAGCCCCCGACTGTCAACTCGAGAAGTTATCTTGCTTGAGGTTGGCAATCAAGAATAACATGAAACTTAAGGCAATTTAAGCATAGTATCGTCGAAGATGTTCGATGTTCCAGGAGTTCTCCACCATGGATCCATCTTCACGCTTTAGTCGATATGCTCCTGGCCGAGTCACCTCAGCGATTATATACGGTCCTTCCCATAGTGGAGATAATTTGTGATGGTCCTTGGTGGTCTGGATCTTGCGTAGAACCAAATCGCTGACAACGAAAGCTCACGCCTGAACATTGCGACTATGGTATCATCTAAGTCCTTGAAGATATCTTGCCGACTGGATCAAGGCTGCCTCACAGGCCTCCTCTAGTCGGGTCAAGTCGTCCACTCAGTCTTGATCATAGCGTTCGTCGTTGAAGCTACGAACTCGAAGAGATTCGTACTCCATTTAATTCGGCAACATGGCTTCTGCCCGTAAACCAAGAAGAAAGGAGTTTGGCCGGTGGCCGGCCGGGCGTAGTCCATAGAGACCATAGAACCGAGGGCAGCTCTTGAACCCATTTGCTTAGGTGTAAGGATTTAGCCGGTCAAACACTCGGGCCTTGATGCCTTGAAGAACCATGCCATTGGCGCGCTCAACCTGTCCGTTGCTTTTGGGGTGCGTGACTGATGCGTAGCAGATTTTGATGCCAAAATCTTCACAGAAATCCTTGAAAATGCCTCCAGTGAATTGAGTCCCATTATCAGATATAATTCTGTTTGGGATACCAAACCGGTGCACGATGTTGACGATGAAGTCCCGTGCCTTGTCAGCGGTGATCGTAGCAACCGGCTTAGCTTCGATCCACTTAGAAAACTTGTCGATTGCGACGAACGGATGTGTGAAGCCTCACGGAGCCTTCTTGAAGGGGCCGACCATATCCAAGCCCCATACATGCAAACGGCCAAGATAATGGAATTGTTTATAGCTCTTGGGCTAGAACATGGCTTTGCGAGCGAAGAGCGGACCCCTCACACGTGCGAACCACTTTGTCGGCGTCGAGACCACTAGTGAGCCGAAGAAGCCTTGTCTCTAGGCTTTGCCTACCAAGGTGCGTCTTTGCGCGTGACTTGCGTCTTTGTCTAGTGTTGTACGTCTTCCCTAGGTACATCTTCTTGTTGTTCGGTCCACTCGGCGGGAAATCCACCGGGGCTTGTGACTTAATAAACGTCCTTACCTTGAAAGTTAAGTCCAGCGGCATCGGTTCCAGGGCCCACTTTGCGATGCGCCCGGTTGCCTCCCGGTTGTTGATGACATCGCCGAGTGGAAAGGAAGTGACGACTATGGTAGTGACCACAGAAAGTAGTGCGCTAATTTCCTCGCGGTTATCAGAACACCATATAACAATTTTTGTACCTTAGGGTAGCGAATTTTGGCTCCTGCCAGTACTTCGCTAACAAAGTAGATTGGCCTTTGAATCTTTTGGACTTGTCCTTCTTCCTCACGCTCAATGACGAGAACCGTGCTGACCACTTGGTGAGTTGCTGAGACGTACAGTAGCAGGGGTTCCTGAGGCTGAGGTGAGGCTAGAACGGGTGGCGTCGTGAGAAACTCTTTGAATTCTTCGAAGGCTTTGTGGGCTTCCGTGGTCCACTGGAAGTCGTCGGTTTTCTTCAGTAGCCTGAAGAAAGGCATGCCTTGCTCGCCGAGTAGGGAGAGGAATCGGCTTAGCGCCGCCATGCAGCTAGTGAGCTTCTGGACATCTTTCTGGTTACTCGGGGGCTTCATATTTAAAATAGCGTTGATTTTCTCTGGGTTCGCTTCAATGCCGCGATGGGACACCATGAAGCCGAGCAGTTTGCCTGATGGCACGCCGAACGTGCACTTCTCTGGGTTCAACTTCATTTTGAAGGCCCGAATGTTTGCGAAGGTTTCTTCTAAGTCAGCAATCAGGTCTTCCTTCTGCTTGGTCTTGATGACGACATCGTCGACATAAGCTTCCACATTTTTTCCAATCTACGTCTGAAAGCATCTCTGAATCATGCGCTGGTACGTGGCTCCGACATTCTTTAGGCCGAAGGGCATCGTGATGTACGGTAAGCTCCAAACGGCGTGATGAATGATGTTTTCGGCGGTCGAGATTCCTTCAAGCTGATCGGTGGTAGCCGAGTAACAATCCGAAAAGCTTAAAAGGCGGCAGCCCATTTGAGTCCACTACTTGGTCGATGCGAGGCAACTTGAATGGATCTTTAGGGCAGGCTTTGTTGAGGTCGGTGTAGTCAACGCACATGCGCCATTGCCCTGTCTTCTTCTAGACCAGGACCGGGTTAGCCAGCCAATCGGGATGGAGAACTTCTTTGATGAAACCGGCGGCTACGAGCTTTGTGAGTTCTTCCTTGATGGCATCTTTTCGATCCTGAGCAAAATAGCATAATCGTTGTTTGATAGGTTTCGCGTCATCTTTGACATGTAAAGAGTGCTCGATCACCTCCCTAGGAATTCCAGACATATCAGATGGTTTCCAAGCAAAAGCATCTTTATTATTTTGGAGGAAGGTGACGAGCGCGCTTTCCTATTTAGGATCTAGCTCAACGTCGATTACAGTGGTTTTAGAAGGATCCGATGGATCAAGGGAGATTTTCTTTGTTATGGCATCGCCTTGTCCCGACTTGGCTATCTTCTTTGCGCGGTTTCACCCTCTCCAGTTGATGCGGGCGATCAAATTTCTTCAGGCCACGTAATCTCTCACGAGATTGGGCCATGTCACGGCTTTCTTTATCGCGGTGAAGGCTTGTTTGACGTCGCTGCGTAGGGTGATGGCGCCGTTGGGGCCGGGCATCTTCATGCGAGGTAGGTGTAGTGTGGTATCGCCATGAACTTGGTGAGCGCAGGCCTTCCAATGATTGCGTGGTAGGCCGTCTCGAAGTCGGCTACCTCGAAGGTGATGTTCTCCGTTCGGAAGTTCTCCCGAACTCCAAAGGTGACTGGAAGAGCAATGTGCCCAGAGTGGCATAGATGACAGCCAGGGATAACTCCGTGGAAGGGGCTGAGCTTGCCTTTAACTCGGCCCTTGGGATGCGCATCTCGTCCGGGTCTTGACGACGAGAATATTGAGGCGCTGCCCCCATCATTGAGGACGCGCTTCACTTGATGTTTCGAACCACCGGGTCTAGTACCGGGGATACGCCGGGTGAACCACTCGGTCGGGGTGATCCGGCGGTTAAACGTGATGGCCACCTTTGACCATCGTAGATATTGTAGGACTTCAGGTTGTGCCTCGTTGACCTCACGGTCCGTCAGCTTCTGCTTCCTCTTGGATTCATAAGCCTGCAGGCCCCCGAAGATGTGATTCAGCTCGCTCACGGGGTCTTGGAAGGGCTCGAATTTCCGGTCGGGTTGTTCTTCTTGGTTCCCGATGGGCGGCCGTCGATCGGCTTCTTGCTTAGCTTGTCTTTGCATATTGCTCGGCGAATTGCTTATAGATAAAGTAATCCTTGGCCGCATGTTTGTGGTTTGGATGATGTGTGCAATGAGCGTTCATGATCGTGTCGTAGGCGCGACCGGGGACGGCGTTGGGAGTTGGACGTTGTATCAACCAGTCCTCGGGCCGTGCTTGTGATCTTTTTGGCCACGATTGTTGTTGCCATTATCCTTCTTAGGATGCCGACTTCCTCCTAGCTGCTTGTCGTCCCTTTTGTTGGGGCGGTCTAGTCGCGCCGCCTTGATTGCGTAGGAGTTTGTCATCTCGAACATTTGCTTCACTTGTCTTCGATGGTTTTACGCCCAAACTTTCCGATCAGCAACTCATCACGGACTCCCTTCTCGGAAGGCGGCGATGATGATGTCATCGGTGATTTTGTGGATCTTGTTGCGCTTTTCCAAGAAGCGCTAGATGTAGTCCTTCAGCGGCTCGTCTGGCTTCTGGATGACGTTGTAGAGATCGTAGTGGGTTCCAGGCCTTTCGAAGGTGCCCTGGAAGTTGGTGATGAAGTGGTCCCGAAGTTTACTCCACGAGCTAATTGAGCCTCTTGGCAAGCTCGTGAGCCAGTTCCAGGCTGAGTTGGCGAGGCCAACAATCAAGTAATTGGCCATGGCCTTGTTCTCTCCTCCTGCTGCGTGGATGGTGAGGGTGTACACGGTCAGCCACGACTCGGGGTCGGTCTTCCCGTCGTACTTCTCGATTCCTGTTGGCTTAGAACTACTCGGCCAATGCACTCGGCGTAGGTCAGAGTGAACGCGGTACTCCGTCGTCGTTGCGGTCGGGCGATATCCTTTGATCTTCGTGGGAGCGCTGATCTCGCTCTTGATAGCGCCGGTCAAGGACTTCCCGCAAATCACTCGACGGGGTCCTTTGTAGGCTGCCGGTAGTCGGAGTTGTTCTTTGCGGCGGATCCGGTTGTGAACGGGCGGTCGTCGATGCCGTTTTCGCGGGAATTGGCCGATTGTTCTTGATGCTTCCATGTGGTCTCGTGGCGAAGGTCTCTTGACCTAGTGGTTGTCCGATCTTGTTCGGGCCTCTTGTAATCCTTCGACCGCGATGGCGGAAGTCGGCTTACGTCGGGCGTCTCCGCGATGGACTCGAGTCGGCCTTCGTGCTTGAGGTGGATGGAGAGCAATTGGGTCGCCGCGACGATGGTCTTGATTTTGTCCGAGTGGTGTTACCGTAGCGGGAGCCGTTTCAATAACGGTGTCGAGGAGGGTGAGGGCGGCAACGGTGTTACGTTGAGGCGTGCGGAAGATGTTGGTGTTGTCGACTCACGTCGAAGTATGGCCTCCCGGCGGATCGTCCGGTCGCCCTCGAGGTCTCGCTTTCTCCACATCGGTTTCCTCCTTGCGTCTCTTCTCTTCTTACGCCGGCTTGCGCTTTTGCTCAAGCTGGTTTGCTCCTCTTCGGCAATTCTGCGGTCCATAGCCAGTCGGTCTCGGCCACCTCGGTTATGAGAACGTTGAAGCACCTTGGATCATAATCCTTGTCGAGTCGGAGTCATTGGCCTCGTCAGTGGAGATGTCGTAGAGGTCGTTGAAGTACGAAGAGCTAAGGTACTCGTCAAGCTAAGTGGACGAGCATGATCAGAAACGATTGGAGGATGACGGCGACTTCCCTTGAGCTGGATCGCTTGAATCGGATCGTTCCGATCCAGGGTTGTAGCTTGATGATGGCGGTTCTTCCGAGTGAGTCGATTTCGACTCGGAAGCGAGGAGTTTGCAGTAGATCTCAGCGGCGTTTGGTAACCCAAACGGTGTCGTGAGGGTTTCTCCTCCCGAGTGGATGGATTCCGACGGGGAGGTCGGAAGATGGCTGTAGATCTCGGCGGCGTTCGGTAGTCCAAACGGCGCGAGTGGATTCTTCTTTACGAGTGGATGGACTCCAACTCAGAAGTCAGAACTTTGTCGTAGATCTCGGTGTTGTTCGGTAACCCGAACGGTGCCGAGCGGGTTCCCCCTCCCGACCGGTCCGAATTCGAGTCGGTGAAGGAGAGCTTGTTGAATCGTTTGGCGGCGAAGTCGTCGACGCCTGATGAAGATCCCATCGCGCTTGCCGGAGAGATTGAAGAAGAAGTCTTGACGCACGGGCCCCTACCTGGCGTGCCAACTGTCAAAACTTGGTTTCGGCAATAGAAATTTGGGGGTACAGTCAAGATCGCTAAACACGATGGGTTAAGTGGAAAACAAGGTTTAGACAGGTTCAGGCCCTCTCGTGAGGTAATACCCTACTCCTGTTTCGGGGATTCAATCCGCCGAGTGTTTATTGATCTCAAGATCTGTTGCTCGTGAATCTAATTTGTTGCTCCTAAAGCTGATATCCCTAAAGCTGATATAGTGTTGGGAGGCGGGCTTACAAATCGGAAACCCTATCATACTCTAAGTCGGTTTTCTCAATCTTACCAAGTTATGACTATGAGCCGTTGCCTTATCTAATGGGCAAGGTAACACCCAAGTCATAGACGGTTTACATAATCGCGAGGCATAACCTATCTCTATTACCAATCGGACGAGGCTTGCCATAACGATATCCGAGGTGCCATAATCTCCACGATTACGTGCGAGGCTACGATAGCTAAAAACAAAACTTTTCAAGCTGCGCAAACCAGGAACACTTGCAAGTAAGGGTCGATATATCGTTACCTATTGGAGTATGCGCGGAAATAGCCAATCGGGAGCTATCCAATCCGGAACAATGCTGGCCGATGACAGTAGATTCCAAAGCCAATAGCCGATTCACGGGAACAGCCGATTCACGAGTGGCCGATTCAGGAGTCGTCCAGCCGTGCTCATGCGCCTCGCTCCGTGCGCCGAGCGACCGATCGATTCCACCACGCCAATTTGTAGCCGACGAACGGCACCGCAACGTAGCGGCACCTCTACCGGTATCCACACGTCGGGAATAGAACGCCTAACACCCGTGTGCTAGCACAAGATGTAAGTCTAGGGTTTTGGCTCGGAGGTGGGGAGGATTTCCATGGAGATTGATCTCGTCGACTTACGAAGTTGCGTGTGATCGGATTGATTCGGTTCCAATTGCATGCCATAGCTCTCAACCCCTCACCCCTTTATATAGAGTTACTGGTTGGGCCTAGAGGCCCATCGGGACTCTATTTTGAACCGGATCCTATCCAAATCTTCATAGAGTTGGCCGGCCCAGACTTCTAAGCCCTTAGGACTCTATCCGATCGAGCGTATTCGAGTCCAACTCGAATGCTTGTTCTATCCCCTTAAGCGTGCGCCCTGTAGGTTCGGGTATACTCGGTTTTGGCCCGAGTCGAACTCGCCGATCGTCGGCTCGAGTCCAACTCAGCCGACCATCGGCTCGAGTCCAACTCACCGATGTGTCAACGATGGCGTCTAGCGGCACATATTGACACCATAGTATACAAGAATATAATATTGACTCTGAACATGTAATGTGTACACAAATCCCTTTGCCTCACGATACCAATTAAGCTATAGGCAAGATGTGTGTGTCATCCCTTCAATAGCTTAACCATTCACTCGAACCGTATTGGATTATTTGTACATTGATTGACTCCTCAATCAACTCGGCATGGCCATGCACTTTCATAATCCATTACCTCGAGGGCCCCAGAAGATATCTCTCCAAAGGAGGGGCAAATTTCATCCTTATCATTCACATCCCACTACATGTTTCATAACAAACCCGAAGACTACTTTTATAACTACCCAGTTACGGAATAGCGTTTGATAGTCCCAAAGTAGGCTACTACACATGTTGCAATCTATGATGTTCTTAGGTCTAAGGACTTTGTACCAACACTACCTGAGACCAACAAATGGCACATCAATTCCACAGTAGTGTCTCATGGTGGGTCTATCCGGCAATGTGTTCTCTAACACATGTCCATGTATATTGATTTGGTATCTCCATACCATGATTTATGAAACATGATCATCAATCAATAAACATGCCGATCTTAGAATCATATTAGTTCCAATGATATGATATATGATCAGGGATCATTTAGAAATAGATTCATACATATAGAGTCTCATAAATAAGTCACGTACTTATTGATCAATACAAGATTTCATGGAACGGAATAACACTTTATTCATAAATACATAAACATTGACCATGATATCCAACATCTCCGTGTTGCCTCTAGGGCATATCACTAATAGTCTCCCACTTACACTAGAGTCAATCATGTAAGTATCTAATACCCATTGCTCTTGTGTGCACCTCATGTTTCGAGTGAGGAGGGGTTTGTCAACGGATCGGCTATGTTGAGATCCGTGTGCACTTTGCATATCTTGACATCACCTCTATCCACAATCTCGCGGATGAGATGATATCGCGAGTATGTGTTTGGACTTTTGATGTGACCTTGGCTCCTTGGCTTGCATGCAATGGCTCCACTATTATCACAATAGAGAGACATTGGACCGGTTCTTTGGTCATCACACCCGGCTCGAAACAAATTTCTTGATCCAAACGGCCTCCTTTGCGGCTTCGGAAGTAGCAATGTACTCGGCCTCCGTTGTAGACTCAGCAACAGTATCCTGCTTGGAACTCTTCCAGCTGACTGCGCCTCCGTTCAGGCAGAACACGAACCCAGATTGTGATCTACAATCATCCTTGTCCGTTTGGAAGCTAGCATTGGTGTAACCACTTATAACGAGCTCTTCTTCACCTCCATAGACTAGGAACATATCCTTAGTTCTTCTCAAGTACTTAGGATAGTCTTTACGGCGATCCGGTGACCTTCACCTAGATCGACTAGTATCGATCGTAGCACTCAAAGCATACGAGACATCCGGACGTGTACAAAGCATGACATACATGATGGATCCAATTGCAGAAGCATATGGAACCATACCCATCTTATTCCGCTCATCATGTGTTCGAGGACACTGATTTTTGCTAAGATTAATGTCATGTGACATCGGCAAGAAACCTTTCTTGGAATCGTGCATGTTGAACCTTTTCAACACCTTGTCAATATATGTACTTCGGCTTAATCCAATTAGCCTCTTGGATCTATCTCTATAGATCCAGAATACTAATATGTATCTTGCCTCCCTAAGTCTTTCATGGAAAAACTATTTCTCAATGAAGACTTGACGGATTCTAGCATAGGGATATCATTTCCAATCGGTAATATATCATCCACATATAAGATTAAAAATACAATTGCACTCCCACTTGACCTTTTTGTAAACACATGCCTCCTCTTCATTTTTTATGAAACCAAACCCTTTGATTACTTCATCAAAACGAATGTTCCAACTCCAAGAGATGCTTGCTTCAATCCATAAATGGATTTTACGTAGCTTGCATATCTTTCCGAGTGATTGTGGATCGACAAAACCACGAGGTTGTATCATGTATACATTCTCGCTTAGGTTTCCATTTAGGAAAGCCGTTTTGACATTCATCGCCATATCTCATAATCGAAATATGCAGCAATCGCTAGAATAATGCGAATAGACTTAAGCATTGCGACGGGCGAGAAGGTTTCATCATAATCAACACCTTGAATCTGTTTAAAACACTTGCCACCAATCGCGCCTTATAGATGTGAACATTTCCATCCATGTCGGCCTTTTTCTTAAAAAACTCATTTGCACTCATTTGTTTTGACACCATCGGGTGGATTGACCAAGCTCCAAACTTGATTGTCATACATGGATTCTATTTGGATTTCATGGCTCCAAGCCACTTGTTGGAATCGGGTCCCACCATCGCTTCCTCATAGGTCTTAGGCTCATCGTTGTCTAACAATAATATATCATATCGTTCACTTTTGTGTACACATCGGGCGCACGACATGATCTTTCAAACCTTCGTGGGGCTGGTGTATCTACAACGGTGGCGTAACATCTTGTTCCTCTGTTTTGGTTAAGTGGTAGCTTTGAAGCATTTTTGTGGTGTTTCTTGAACTTCTTCAAGATGCACCCTGCTCCCACTAACCCTTCTTGAAAGAAACTCTTTCTCCAAGAAGACACCGTGTCGGGCGACAAACACTTTGCCTTGTTCCCGATTATAAAAGTAATATCCCTTAGTTTCCTTAGGATATCCCACAAAGAAGCACTTGTCAGATTTGGGTGTGAGCTTGTCGGTATAGCGTTTTACATAAGCCTCACATCCCCAAATTTTTGAAAAAGACAAACTAGGGGGTGCCATCCATATCTCATATGGTGTCTTTTCAAGCGGACTTAGATGGAACTCTATTTAGTGTGAGCAGCGAGCTGTTTCAAGAGCATATCCCGGAAGGATAACGGAAGATCACTTTGGCTCATCATGGATCGCACCATGTCCAACAAGGTGCGGTTTCTCGTTCGGACACTCCATTCCATTGTGGAGTTCTGGCGAAGTCAATCAGCTGTGGAACAATTTCACAATCTTTGAGATGATTACCAAACACTTGGCTCAAGTTTTCCCTCCACGATCGATCATAGAAACTTGATTGTTTTCCCTAAATAATTATGTACTTCATTAGGAGAATTCTTTGAACTTTTTCAAAGGATTCGGACTTATGCCTCATTAAGTAGATATAACCATATCTACTAAAGTCATCGGTAAAGGTAATGAAGTGCGATAACCACATCTCTGCCATTGAGCTCATTGGTCCACATACATCGGTATGTATAAGTGCCAAGAAGTCACTTGCTCTCTCTTTGTGTCCATAGAAGGTGCCTTTGTCATCTTACCAATTAAACAAGACTCACATGTCTCAAATGATTGAAAATCGGAAGAGTGAAGCAATCCATCCTTATGGAGCTTCTCCATGTGTTTGCCGATTTATATGGCCTAAGCGACAATGCCGGATAAAAGTGGGGTTTGCATCATTTAGGAGTTGTCTCTGTATTAATGTTATAGATGGGAGGCGCTTCCAAGATTCAAGCGTTATAATCCATTCACCAATTAAGTATGAAAATAAATATATCTACGAGATAAAGTGAACAACCATTGTCCATTGATCTAAAATCATATCCTTTCGCTTGCAAACATGAAGCCGAAATAATGTTTTGACATAGAGTTGGAACACAATAACAATTATTCAATTCCAAACTAATCACGAAGGTAGATGAAGTGGGCAGTCACCCAGAAGCGGCAAGCGTGTGCGCGCTTGCTCCATTAGCGAGTTCACCCTCGCCCCTTCTCGAAGCCTCTACTTCTTCTCATTCCTGCAACGATTTGCAAATATGAGCCTCTTGATCCGATATCAAATACCCAAGAGTGGCACTGGGTGGTAACAAGATTAATGTCTATAACATTATTACCTAAAGCGAAGTCGCACTTTGCTTCTTTTTGAGATCCTCCATGTACTTCTTGGTTCCTTTTCCGGTGACTGTCTCCTTGCAATAGAAGCAAATGGCATACGATGCCGTGAGCCCCCTTCTTGCCCTTCTTTGCATTAGAGGCGCTCGTGATCCTTCGGGAGTTAATTTTCTCTTGGTGCAAAGTTTCTTGACCA